>CP049708.1:5774706-5797356 GCA_004148225.2 Heterodera glycines | reverse complement strand
AGCGTAATGTGCATACGATGCCTGTTCGTAAGAGCAAATGCACAAGGCTCGGCAGCGTAAGTCCATGCGATAGCTGTTCGTAAGAGCGAAAGTGCAACGCTCGGCAGCGTAATGTCTTTGCAATGCCTGTTCGTAAGAGCAAATGGACAACGCTCGGCAGCGTAATGTCTATACGATGCCTGTTCGTAAGAGCAAATGGACAACGCTCGGCAGCGTAAGTCCATGCGATAGCTGTTCGTAAGAGCAAATGGACAACGCTCGGCAGCGTAATGTCTTTGCAATGCCTGTTCGTAAGAGCAAATGGACAACGCTCGGCAGCGTAATGTCTATACGATGCCTGTTCGTAAGAGCAAATGGACAACGCTCGGCAGCGTAATGTCCATACGATGCCTGTTCGTAAGATCAAAAGTGCAACACTCGGAATCGTAATGTCCATGCGATAGCTGTTCGTAAGAGCGAAAGTGCAACGCTCGGCAGCGTAATGTCCATACGATGCCTGTTCGTAAGATCAAAAGTGCAACACTCGGAATCGTAATGTCCATGCGATAGCTGTTCGTAAGAGCGAAAGTGCAACGCTCGGCAGCGTAATGTCCATACGATGCCTGTTCGTAAGAGCAAATGGACAACGCTCGGCAGCGTAAGTCCATGCGATAGCTGTTCGTAAGAGCAAATGGACAACGCTCGGCAGCGTAATGTCCATACGATGCCTGTTCGTAAGATCAAAAGTGCAACACTCGGAATCGTAATGTCCATGCGATAGCTGTTCGTAAGAGCGAAAGTGCAACGCTCGGCAGCGTAATGTCCATACGATGCCTGTTCGTAAGATCAAAAGTGCAACACTCGGAATCGTAATGTCCATGCGATAGCTGTTCGTAAGAGCGAAAGTGCAACGCTCGGCAGCGTAATGTCCATACGATGCCTGTTCGTAAGAGCAAATGGACAACGCTCGGCAGCGTAAGTCCATGCGATAGCTGTTCGTAAGAGCAAATGGACAACGCTCGGAAGCGTAAGTCCATACGATGCCTGTTCGTAAGATCAAAAGTGCAACACTCGGAATCGTAATGTCCATGCGATAGCTGTTCGTAAGAGCGAAAGTGCAACGCTCGGCAGCGTAATGTCTTTGCAATGCCTGTTCGTAAGAGCAAAAGGAAAACGCTCGGAATCGTAATGTCTATACGATTCCCTTAACTTCAGCATGAGGGTCACGGGACATACTGTGAACCGCCGCCGGCCGCTGCCAGTCAACCTCGCGACGAGGCATTTGGCTACCTGACTTAATGGTAACGAGGCATTTGGCTTACGATGCCTGTTCGTAAGAGCAAAAGGACAACGCTCGGCAGCGTAATTCCATACGATAGCTGTTTGTAATAGCAGATAGCTGTTCGTAAGTGCAAAAGGACAACGCTCGGAAGCGTAAGTGCATACGAAAAATGTTCGTAAGAGCAAAAGTGCAACGCTGGGCAGCGTAATGTCTATGTTATGCCTGTTCGTAAGAAATAAAGGACAACGCTCGGAAGCGTAAGTCCATACGATAGCTGTTCGTAAGAGCGAAAGTACAACACTCGGAATCGTAATGTCCATACGATGCCTGTTCGTAAGAGCAAAAGGACAACGCTCGGCAGCGTAATGTCTATACGATGCCTGTTCGTAAGAGCAAAAGGACAACGCTGGGCAGCGTAATGTCCATACGATAGCTGTTCGTAAGAGCAAAAGGACAAAGCTCGGCAGCGTAATGTCCATACGATAGCTGTTCGTAAGATTAAACGACAACACTGGGCAGCGTACCGTCCAACACCAATTCCCTTGTGGTAAACGGTTTCTCCATGTTCTTCATGTTCATGTTAAGAGACTTTTGGCTTCCCTGTTTGAGCACAACAGGTACTAACGCCTCACACCAGCGCGAAGGTAGTCTCTACTCGTGAGGCAACCCTCACCTGAACGAACACGTTCAGGATCACGGGGCGAAATAATAGTGCGGCAAAAATACATAGAGAATGATCTCTTTATTTAAACAAAAAACAAAAACACAAACAGGTCTCAGATCCTTCGCTCATCATGAACTGAGCTCCAATTGACATATACTGAGAAACTGACCAAGATTGTTTGGAAGTGGTTGAGTCCATTGTACCATATCAAAACCGGGTTGTGTACCTCCCTTTGTTGACCTTGATGCCCATGTACAGTGAAGTTTTGCAGCTGATCATGTGGAAAGTCTTGCTCCATTCTCTGTTTTTAAACCAATATGAGGTAGGCCTTGAAATTATTTGTCACCATATGATTTCCGTCTGGGAAAAACACTCCAATTGTATGGCGAACGGTGTCGTCATAAAAGCTCGTAGCACGGCGGACATTGTCAGGATCTACAGGTGACACGACAACAATTGTCTGCCCGAGTAAGACGGCCGCGATCAGAGCATCAGACGCGTCTGCCCAAGCAGTTGCGCCCACCCGACTTGCGATGTAAGCGTCAAAGTTGTTGATTTGATCGTCCAAAAGGAGTGCTTCAATAAATTGCATGAAACGCGCGCGATTGGCATAGAAGCCTCGCGGAAAACAGTTTGGGTCGTCAACAAATTGTCGCAAAAGAGCAAACATTTGCTGACGCAAGTTGAATGCGATGTTGACATCGTCACGGCCAACAATGGCGAACACAATGGCCCTACATAATGGTAACTTGTAATTTGGTAGTGCATTAATATATTCACCGGAAGAAGCAAGCTCCATCGCCTCGTACATCAACAATTCGGACGCGACGCTGCTGTTGAATTGGAAAGTGGGGGACCGGGGCGCGACTCGTTGTAGGAGTCATGGCTAGGTCGATTCGCTCAACCGATTCCGACAGCAGCGATGTTGTCGGGGAAAGCTATTATAACAAACATACAAATGAGCCTTTTATCATATACACACCATTGGAATGCGTAAAGGCGTCTGCAACGATGTTTTGGACGTTGGACGTTTGCCAGCGTTCATTTGGCGTTTGACCTATGAAAAAAAATAGAAACGAACATGATTGCTTATTTATTACTCGTTCGCGAATCTCCTTGTACAATTTAAAGTCCTCGTCACTAAATGCGACCAAGCGGACTTCATCGATTGCCGGTGCATCCGCTGGCTGGTCCGCAAGCCAATTCAGAATTGCTCTAATGGCAATGTGCGCGGCATCCACACGGGGGAAATTGAAAGCCCCGGTGGAAATGCTTGGGAATGCCTATAATTGATGGAAAGATAAGTCAACGAATAAATTCCAATTGCACTAACAATTGATCTCGGCTGGGGGTTTGCTATATCCATGTGCATGCTCGCAAGATGGTCCAATGCATTGGTGTAGCACTTTGCCAGGGACCTGAGGTGGTGCTCATTGAGCGCTGCACTGACTTTTGGACCGACAGCATGCAAAATGTCTACAAAATGTGGGACTAAGACTAACACACGATTAGCACTGGCATACATTGGACGTTGTTGGCCAAGTCTCCAAACGCGGGCGTGTCCACGACCCCGCCGTCCGCAATTGGTCCACCATTTGACAAAATCTTGATGTTGAGCAGTTGTTTGAGCTCTTTTTGACGAGGAGAACACGCGCGATGGATTGCGTCGTCGACTCCACCGCCTTTGACCAAATCCGAGTTGGCGGCATTGACGATCATCCAAATTTGTTGTTTGGTGATGTCGCCTTTCACCACCGTCAACTTGTCCAGATGTTGTTTGGACACTGTGTTATTCAACTCAATTGGCGTTGTCTTTGGGTGCTGTGCCCTTGTGGATGGCGTGGGTGTTTTGAACACCGCCTCATTCGGCATCCCAATAAGCTTGTCATCATCGGGTTCACTGTCCACCGGTGGATGGCGTGGAAACTTGAAAAATTTCTTCAAAAAATCCCTTTATTCAAATCATACCGGATCGCTTGGGTCATCGGGCAGCGCCGCCAACGCCATTTCCTCCTCCTCTTCGTCCAGGAGCTCCCGGATCACGACATTCTTCACAAGAAGATCACTGCGTGTGGTGCAGACTCTGATGTTGTCCGAGTCTCGCACCCTCGACAAAGCGACGTAAAGTTGGCCGTGAGCGAAGCACTGAGAGGTGTCCAACAGCACTCCGACTCGCGCAAGCGTCTGGCCTGCAATCAAAAAACACTATACAAAAGAAGGAAAAGGAACTATTCTGACCCTGTGATTTATTGATCGTCATCACGCTGCCAGGACGAAGCGGGTATTGGATCCGCTCGCACTTGATCGGGCCCTCGTGCGGTGCCTTCGGGTCACCACCAAAGACGAAGCGGGCGGCATGGAGGTCGTGTTCATTGCCAACATGGGTGCCGGTCAGAATGCGGCACCGGATGATGTTGTCGAAGAGTTCCATGACTTGAACTCGGGTGCCGTTGCACAGGCCCTCTTCCAGAGAGATGTTCCTGGTGACCATCATGACCGCGCCCACCCGAACACGAAGAATGTGTTCAGGGACGCCAGGTGGAGTCATCCTGCACAAGTTCTCATGGTTGGCGTCGGCGGCGATGTTCTCCAAGTCCGCTTCGCCAGTTTTGTCCACCACGGGGAGAGTTACCGCGTGGTAAACTCGTTCCACCGTTGTCAGCCGGTCCTTTAAGAAGAAAAATAGGATTCTCGTTTGACAATAATATTCCTTTACCATGATGGTCTCGTTCAGTTGAAGCGTGTCCCTGTTCAGAGGGCAAAGAATTGCGCGCTCCGACAGCTGCTGCCAACTCGCAAGCGGGTTGTTCAGTAGCTCGGCAGGGAAAATCTCCTCGATGAGCGCACAACGGCTCGGCTGAACCATCATGGGCGGCAGCTTGACGCGGCTTTCAATGTTGTTCAGCGCGCCAATACCGATGCGTTTTAGAAACGATCGGTAGTGCTGCTGGCCGGGCTTCAGTCGGTGATTGGCCCGCAACCGCACTGTTTTGAAGTCGGCGAACAACGGCGAATTTTTGACAGACGCCTCGAGTTGTTCTCGCTCGGCTCCGCCAGGGATGACTGGTGCCAGCTGTTTCCAGTCGCCACCAATGATGACAACCTATTGCAAAAAATTCAAACGTTGAAAAAGCAATGATCAAATTTAGCCACCTTCCCAGCAAAAGGCAAGTCCTTGAACTGTTGCGTGGCAACAGAACGCAGAAGCCGGTCGACAAACTCGAGGACATCCCTGTGCTGCATGCTGATCTCGTCGATCAGGATGCCGTGGATGTTGCGGAGCATGTTGGCAAAGTTGCTCTCGTTGTCAACATTGGGCGAAGTTGACGAATCAACTTGCTTAAGCCGGCAAAGCCGCTTGTGCACAGTCTGGCCCTCGTACAGCAGTTCGGCAGCAATGCCGGTCGACGCCATGGGCAGGAAGTTGATGTCAGCGGACTTGGCGCGAGCAATGATCTTCTACAAAGGAAAAGGAATTTGTGTGGAAAAATAAGGAAGTGATCTCACATTATACGTGAACGTTTTGCCCGCGCCACCTTCACCGGTGACCATGAAGAGACGCTGGATGTCTGGCGAAAAGTCTGGGCATTGTCCATCGATGACTTGTTGGACGTGCTCCAGCGCAGTTTGCACAGCATCAATCAGCTGTTGTTGCTCTTCATTGGGCTTCGGACCGGAGACGTACTTTTGAAGGTAGTCTTGTCGCATTGCACCGCGTCGTTGACCGTCCGGAAGGAAGTCCACATGAAGATGCTCGTTAAGCGCATCATCACGGAAGAAGGCGAGCTAATAAAGGCATATGGTTTTCACATAATTGGTAACAGTTTCAGTACCTTCATGAAAATGTCCTTGGTGAGCACAAGGCCCTGAGGACGTGGCAGACCAATGTGTTCGCAAGCGGACTCATAGGTGCCATCCTCCCTCGGCTCCGAGTCGGGCGTTATGCCATTGGCAAGCAGGAACCATTCCATGGCATTGAGGACGTACTGCTTCTGCTCTTCGGCCGAGGCTCTCTCTACGCTTGTGTGCACCAGCCACTTGTCCGCAGTTACAAGAACCTTGTCCAAAATTGTGCAAGGACTGGCGAGGTTCGCTGTCGCAAAGAAGACAGCAAGCCATCGAATGCGCTGCCGGATGGACTTCTTCATTCTGAAGGCGTCATCGATGGTCTTCATCCAGAGGTCTTCGTCAGTGAGGAGTCCACGTTCTTGCGCAGCTTCAACAAAGGTCGGGAACACGTTGCCGTTGACGGTGCGCAATGACTCCCATCCCTTTGGGTCAAGCACAACCAACAGAAGCAGTCGAATAGCCTATAATAGAAAAAAATGATCAAATTCGTAATGTGCTTGGCGTTCTACCAAGAGTTCGCGGTTGCTGGGCGAAACGGTCTTGAGCCGGCAGAACTTTGGCACTGGCGCATCAACATACAGCTTCCACTGCTTCTTGGCTCTGTCATAGCGCAACTTCTTGTAGCAGTTGGCATACGAAAGGCCAATTGGCGGGTTCGCTTCGTTGAACGCGAAGTATGCGGTCAGCTGAGTGACGCGCTCTTCGCCCCTCTGCCTTCGCTCTTCTTCGGCCTGGGCCGCCTCGCAAATGGCGTTCAAATTCTCCTCTTCATCGTCAA
Source organism: Heterodera glycines (assembly GCA_004148225.2). Lineage (NCBI taxonomy): Eukaryota > Metazoa > Nematoda > Chromadorea > Rhabditida > Heteroderidae > Heterodera > Heterodera glycines. The sequence goes on along the minus strand of CP049708.1, from coordinate 5,790,804 downwards.
AGCCCTGCTCAACGGCAATCCGGTGCCCGCTCGGACCGTGCACGTCCAATTCGTCCACCTAAAGGAGCAATCCCATAACATGTGGGTGTAATAACCAAACTCCGTACCTCATGAGAGCGTCCCACAAGCTTTGTGCCCCAAAGCGAGAGGATCGCTTCCATGGAGGTGATGTAGCGGGCAAGACGAATCTGGTGAAACTCGTCGTAGTCCACCTTCTGTCGGACGTCGGGTCCGCCTTGGACTTGGATGAAAGCCATGTCGGCGCCCTTCATCACGTACTTGCACAGATATTTTGTGCAGCCTTCTCCAGCCACAAACTCGGTGTTGATACTATAAATAATGGTGAAAAGGTAAGGAGATTCGCGACAAAGAATGCTTTACTAACTGAGCTTTGTATTTGGAAGTGAGGAAGGCGTTGAAGGGGACTACGTAACGGTTGTCCACCCGAATCGTCTTGCCGCTTTTGTCCGTGTACTGGAAGTCGCGTCCATATTGCTCAGGGTGTCGAGCTGCTGCCCTGGCGTCAGGGGCAGGAGGACGTCGCCGGTACCGCGGGTAAGCGTGTTCGTTGTAGACATTGTCGTACGAGAACGGCTTCTAAATTGATATGCTTGATAACCATAAAAATGAAGTAAAATATTGACTAACCGGAAAACGTTTGAGGCACTTTCCGTCAACCAAACATCTTCGAGCTGAGCACGTGTGGATGTGCTTCAGCCTCAGTGTTTTGTAAAGCTCTCGCCTGAGCAACACTTCGGGTGAGCGGCCCGATGGATTGTCCGGAATTTCTGCAGAGATGTACTGCTCGATGTACTCTGCTGGCGTGTTGATGTTGCCGCCGCTTCGTATTCTGTCCCAGTCCAAAATCAGTGCGAAATGGACATGCGGGAGGCCACTAAAAAGGAATCCTAACTATTCAAAACCAAACGACTCAGTTTACCGTTTCTGGTGCTCCAATGAGTAGAACCATCCGCGGACGGGCCCCATGACCTCCTTGACGGTAAGGTCATGGCACAGCTCTTTGAATTTGTCGACAAAGAGACGACAAATCACGTCCGGGCGGTCGTACCACTGCTGGCGGTGCCCATCTGGATCAGTTGGCAGCATGTCGTCCAACTCAGGGCAGTCGGGGTCCATCGTCAGCGTGACCAACAGATCCGGCTTCCCAATTTCTCTGCAGATGGTCATGCAGTTGGCGTACTCGCGCTGGTAGTACTGCCGGGACCCGCGGAAGTGCTCGTCGGTCATGTAGACTCGACCGATGTCGCCCTTGTACCCTAAAAAGCAGCTATTTGATTATTACACTCAAAATGTTTGCCCTACCTTTGTTGTCCCGCAGAGCACGTAGCCAGTTGATGATGGAGCTGGGAAGGACAAGACGTCGTCTTCCCTGCAGCTGCTTCATGAACTGGACTTTTTGGGCCTCCATCCGGTTGTTGAACGTGATGGTGTAGAGCTGGGCCAGAGTGCGCCAGTCCCACAGCCAATGTCCGTCTCGCCAGTTGGCGTGCGGGCCTCTGATGTGAGCCATGTAGCGGAACCATTGCGATCGCGAGATGTTGTCGCGGCGATGGAACTGCTGCTCGAGTTCAGAGCCGAGGAACTCCTCCTCCTCGCCAAGGTCTTCGGTGGCGTCAAGCAGGACGTTGTTGTTTTTGTCCTTGATCTGCTTGTAGGTGGAGTCGAAGCGTTCGTGCGGCCGCAACACCAATTTGGACCCATATTCTAGAAAGGAAAATTGCACCAATGCTTCACCGTCACAAAAACACTCTACCGTAGCCAAATTGGCCGAAGGAAAAGATCAGCGGGAAATTGGCAGGATCAATGTTCCTGTTCCACCACTTCATGTGCACGATCTTGGTGGTAGCACGGCCCGTGAGCACCACGTCGTACACGCTCGGTGGCATCACATTCGCTCCGCAGTCCAGAAAAATCTGGAAAAAATTGAACACTGTTTATATGACATGAAACCAAACGCCGAAGCTTACTTGAGCCACAAGGCGACTTCCAGCATCCGTTTCGGTCTCAAGCCGTCCAGGATGGATGTGCCTGAGGTTGGCCCGGTCATCAACATGCAAATTGTCCGGTGCCGGCGCATCTTTGGCATCCAATCTTCGCTCTGTGCCCCGCTTGTTGGTGTCCACCAATAGCATTCGGAACTGCATTCGGTCTTCTTCCGGCAGCTGACGGTACGTCTCCGCTGCCGTCTCGTAGACCACAGCAAGCTTGTGGTTTGCGAGAAGAACGCCGTAAAGGGCCGCCATCAACTGTTCCTGAAGTAGAATAAAAATAAAACCGAAATTGGAAGCATAAGTCAATCTTACGTCCAGCGAATGTTCCCGAGAGATTTCGCCCAGGCGAGTACGCGCATCGGCTGGAGGGATCGTGAACAGTTGTCCGTGCAGATGGGGTTTGCCGCCATCGGGTGGGTTGAAATCCCACAACATGTAGTTTATCATGTTGTTGCACTTCACGATTCGATGCAAGTCGATTCGCTCTTCGCTTCGGGTGATGTTGATGTTCCCGAATGCCAAGTTGTTGTTGTATCTCAGCACGTGGCGAAAGAGCGAGTCCCTCCAGCCTTTGTACTGCCCCGCCGGGTTTTGGAGGATGTTGTCCAATTCGGCTGGCCGAGCACGAAGCGCTTTGTAGCGGTCCGCCAAGTTGACACGTCCTTTTGCGCAGCACTTTGAATAGGCGGTTGGTCCAACTGCTTCGGAAGCCAACAGCAACGCATTGCAGTGAGGGCAATTGTGTTGTGCCTACATAGAATGAACTAATCTACTGGATTCAAATACTTTGAACCCACTTGATCCCGAAGCGAGTTGTAGTATGAAGGCAGGTGGTTCGCCTTTTTGGAACCGCAGCCATATCCAAAGTGAGCAGACTGAATGGTTCCGCAACAGTGCGTCACTGGGGCAATGGGCTTTGGCGCCACAGCACTGGGCCGATTGCTTGCGGTGGACGCTTGTCGGCTGATCCGTGTGCTGCGGCGAGGAGCCAACGATGGTGGTGGCATAAGATGCGAGTCCGTCAGCGCTTGGGATTCATTGGAGGAAACATCCGAAGCCGCGGCCGTCGTCGTGTCAACAGTCGATGGAATGGACTCTGTTGGCGACGCAGCCTTGGCATTCTTCAGCGGGCGTGAACCAACGATGCCTCTTGGCTTCGGAACTGCACACAACGGAGCAGCATTTTGGACACCACAAATTTGACTAAAATACAAATGCAAATACTAGTGAAAGAAATGTATGAGTCGCTTACTGGTAATGCATGTCCTGAACGACTTGCCACGGCTTTGTGCACTTTGCTGGGCAGCTCTGCTTCGGTGCGGGCGAATACCTAATTTACCAAAAGGAAATGGGGTAAAAATCCAAAATGATTAAACACTACCAGCATTCGAAGTGAGTGTAAGAGTCACAGCAAGGCAGAAACACCTTGCTCTGACGAAGCCCATTTGCCTGCAGCTTGAACAGCCGCTGACACAAAATGCAAAAGCCGGGGTGTTGCGTGCCGCAATCTGGGCATTTGCCACCGCTTGCTTTGAGCCTATAATAAAACTAAAATAACAAATTTGCATTATGAAAGAGCACCTCGCTTCCAATTCATCCGCGTGATAAACTGAAGCGGAGGTTTCCGCGCAATAACAGCCGGTTTCGTAAATGCCCATGCCAATTTGCTGACGACAATACTCACATTGAATATACTTTGCCTTTTTGCACCATCGAAATTTGCATTTCTTGAAAGGCGCTCCGGCATACCTATGAAGCGTTTGCATTTTTGAATGTAATAATTTATATACCATTCGGCAAAGGGCTGGTCAAAGTGGCATGAATGTCCGCAATTCAACATTGCATAGCCATCAGCATCGTTCAAAGGGATTGTGCAGAAAACGCACTTCTTTGACTTGCCAAATTGCCCTCGTGAGCTTCGAGTCAGTTTTGAAGACTGAGTAATGTCTATAATGGGAATAAAGGTAAGAGAATTTTGGTTACAATTTTACCGAAGCCCTCATCCAGTTCCTTCTGTCGTACAGCAGCACTTATAAGCTCGCTGTCCCCAGTTGGATCACCAGCAGCTTCCAATTCCTGCGGTGCCTGATGTTGTTCTTCCAACTGAACTGACTGGGCTGGAGAGACACTTTCTCGAACGGACTGGCTGCGTTCTGATGTTCCTATTGAGTTAGGGCATTTACCAAACTAACGAGTATATAAAAAACTCACTTCCGCGTTGGCTCAAAGTAAGCTTCCCGTCACAAAAATTCTGCCACCATCGGCCATAGGTCCGCGGTGAAACCGTCTTCTTGAACTGCTTCTTCAATGCTTTGAACGCTTCCTCCTTTTGTGTTGGACTTCTTTGAAAGCAGTCCAGGAGAAAGGCGTGCTGTTCATCGTTCCCCGTTGGAGTAGCGCTTCGGCTCGATTCACGGCCGCCGCCTCGCTGTCGTTTAGGAGCAGCTTCGGCAGTTATCAGCGCACATCGGTCAGCTTTCGATGCGCCCCTTACACCCTTGCTGATGAAGAAATCACCAAGGGTAAAGGAGCGAGCCGTCGCACTAAGAGGCTTTTTCGTAGCTTCTTTGGGCGTGCGAGCTGCTTCTGCATAGGTCTTCTGCAGAATCGGCAGCTTTGGTGCGTTGGGCGTTGTCGTGATGTTGTTACGACGCGAGCCCGTCCCGACGAATAAGCGCCAATTCGGCTCCTCACTGAGGCGTGGAGCTTCAAAACGCAGCTTATTCGGAATGCCGGGTGCACTGGCGACCACAACACGTGGCTTGCTCGGAAGCGGCTTCGTTAACTAAAACAGAAAAAGCTATTTGCAAAAAGAAAGAATGATGATTACAGCTTGAGCGTAGCTCATCGATGACGACTTCAAAGCGGGAGCAGAAGACGCAACCGCGGAAGTCGTTGCTTTGATGTACTGCTGAAGCACATAAAAGCACGGGACGACGAAGCTGACCGAAGAGGAGTTCCACACAGTTCTTCTGTGGCGGACGGTTGGCGGCACTTTTTTCACCACGTCGGGCATTTTCCTGGCCTTCTCCATGGCCGATTTTGGGATGGCCTTAAAGTGAAAAAAAATTCAATAACAATAATTGATTTAAAAAACACAGAACACACCTTTCCCACAACGACGAACTCCTCGCTCGGTTCGCGGAGCACCGGTTTCGGCACAGCGTTCAAAACAGGACGGTTTTGAAGCGCTGGCTTCTCGGCTCGAGCAATTGGCGCGTAGCCGATCGGCACGCGTGGCTTGTCGATCTTCGACAGCTCCAAAAGCTTGCTTGACGCGACAGCCTGAAAATAATAGGCAAAAAAATAAAGGATCGCAATTCGCACTCAGTTCACCTTGCCCTTAACGATCGTGTGGTACACGTTTTTGGGACGCGGCATGTCAGTTGGCAACTTGCGAAGCGGAGCCACCGGCAACTGTTTCGCAACCTAAAAAAGGAACCAATATTTTGAAAAAAGAAAAAGACTGAATCTACCGGAGCCAGTCCCGGAATCGGCCGGCCATCATTGTTGCAGAGCCAAGGCTGGCGCTTGTCAGGCACCACCTTTGGAGGCTTCTGCTTCTTCGGCTTACGCCTAAAAATTCAGGTTAAGGAAAGAATTTTGTGAAAAAGAAGGTTTTGCACACACTCACAGTTCAACGATAGCCGGCTCAGCAACGGGCGATTTTTCCTCACAGCCCGGGATGGTGACGCCCGTCCAACCATCCTCCTCTGCCACCGGCCACGGCTTTGGCACCTGGACGGCGATGCCGACGCCACGCGAGTGGGCCAAGTTGTCTTTGGCACCACGGGCAAACTTCTTCATCTCCTTAATCAGGTGACGAAGGCGGGCCAATGCGCACGTGTCGATGTGCTCTGACATGGCGCCCATGAATGCCGCACAAGTGGCACAGTCCTCGCTCCAGTCCCGGCCCTAAATTTGAGAATAATTTAAGAAAATGTTGTTTAATTATTGACTACAAACATACGGCAATCGGCTTTTTGAAAATCCCCAAGTCGATGTCCTTGGGGAGATTCGGCGGGGCGAGGATGTCCTTCGGCCGGTACGAGCGGACCGGAGACGCAGCGACACGAACGCCAGTTGGAGTTGGCGAACGTGCGCGGGCCAAGCGCCGTGCGGGCCCGACGAAGCCGGTTGCCGTGGCAGGGGCCGGGACAAATTTGGCTGTAAAAAGGTAAATATTTGAGATTATTATTACACAAGAAATGCTGCTGACCTTTCTTCGATGGCTTGCCAACCGTCAAACGGCAAGTCGAAGAAGGCGAGAGAGAGAGAGAGAGAGGGGCGGGGTGAGCTCTAAAGAGAGCTGTTTGGGATAAGGAAGGTCGTGGCGAGAGTCGGGATAGGGGGAGGGGCTGGGGAATGATGGGGAGGGAAAGGGGAGAGAGGGAGCCCGAAGGCATTGGGGTCAGACGGGACAAATGGGGGAGGGACAATGAAAAACAAATGAAAAATAAATGAAAAACAAGAGAAAATGAAGAACAAGTCTGAAAAATGGGGATGTTATTATTTGGGAAAACTCGCGTAGACACAGCTTACCAATAAATGAAGCTGATAACAATATAAATGAACGTAGGATGAAAGCTGTCCAAAATGGGAAAATTAGTAATGCAAATAAACACGCAAAATACCTGGCTAAAAGGGAAAAAATATTAATAAATATATTGTGAAAAATAATAAACGACAAAATAAATGCATGACAAAATAATAAGGGCGCGCGCTATGGAGCAGGCAAAAAACTGCTTGGAATAAAGGAAATGGGAAACCAATTGGTTGTTGAAATAATGCGTAAATTCGCGCGTAAGCAGTTTGGAAAATACGGACGACAGAGTTGCAGCTTGGAAAATATCCAGGTTGCCCTGGGAGCAGTTTAACGTCGTGCTCAGGACGGACCTCACACGTAAAGTTACAGCTTGGAAAATACGGACAACAGAGTTGCAGCTTGGAAATACAAAGGTTGCCCTGGGAGCAGTTTAACGTCGTGCTCAGGACGGACCTCGCACGTAAAGTTACAGCTTGGAAATACGGACGACAGAGTTGCAGCTTGGAAATACACAGGTTGCCCTGGGAGCAGTTTAACGTCGTGCTCAGGACGGACCTCGCACGTAAAGTTACAGCTTGGAAAAAACGTCGCACGTAAAGTTACAGTTTGTGTCTGTTTTTTTCGCTTGACCGTCTCTTAGCCTCAAACGAGTTGCCCGGCAACCAGGATCGAGGACCTGGACGGAGGAAAACAGACAAACCACGGTGCCATATAACCCTCACCAGGACGGAAACGTCCAGGATCATTGGGTGGTGGAAAAGTCAACTGCTGCATCACGTTGTCGCATCGTGAGCAGGGTCGGCAGTGTTGACAACTGCTTCCGCTTCGGCAGCAGCAGCAGCAGCAGGGTGGTCTTGCGCTTCGGCGAGTTCTATGGGGTTTAAATTTTCACTTTATGATTTTTTGATCAAGTAATTTACCGATGTCGAGGTCGAACGAGTCATCCTCGTACCGAGCAAAACCCGCCTCTACGTCGTACACCTGTCTGCGGGCGACCGCAGACAGAACCGGTGGTGGTGGTGCCGATGTTGATGGCAGTTCTATTTAATCCAATTGCAAAACTGTTAATCATAAAAAGCGCAAACCGAAGTCGTCGTTATTAAACGAATCGTCGCGAAATCTGGCAAAGCCCGATTCCACGTCGTATTCGACACGCCGGCCACCGATAAATGCACGATTCCGAGGCGGGGCTTCGGCAACGAAAACAACGGACGCCGACGATGAAGCAGAATCCGAAGCAGCGTCCTGCGACGGGTGAGCAGCCACCGGAGACAGCAGCACGGCGTTATGAAGCGGAGGCCAAATGGTGCCGTCGTCGCGTGCCGGTGTTGAGCACGGGCCGCCCGGTGCTTGACTCGCCCATAGGCCGCTGACCACTACTTCGTCATCCTAATACGAAAAAATAACAGTGCTCCAGAAATCGACTGAATCTACCGCATTCAACGTTTCCGAGCCGGACGGTTCAGCAACCTCCGCTGCGACCGCTTCGACCATCTCGCCCAAAAGCTGCTCAACATCCGCGGCCACCTCCGCGGAAGTCGAAGGCAGCGACACGCCCGCCGGGTCGATGGAGCTGACGCGGGAAGCAGAAAGAAGGCAAAATAAAACAATAATAAAGGAGAACATTTAAAAAGCTAAAAAATGAAAAATTGTTTTTTGGAAAACCATTATATTCACAAAAAAAATCAGCAGTAGGAAATTCGCGTGCATCATCAAGAAAATTCATGACAAACACGAATTTGCATCTTTCAAAATATTGACAGATTTGGAAAACACAGACAGACAAGTTTCAGCTTTGAAAAAACCCAGGTTTCCCTGGAAGCAGTTTAACGTCGTGCTCAGGACGGAACATCAGCTTCCTAGCTCTGAGTTCACTTGCGACTTACACGCTCAAACGCGCATCAACATCCGAAAATTGAGGCCACGACAATGCTGCACCACAGTAGCCTGCATCACGTCAAACGACAGACAACTCGCACGAAAGCCGTTCTCTGCCATTCAATCTGCAGCACCAAAACAGTTCATTCACAGCGTTCCGCGGCACTCAGCCCAAGGGAGCCGCCAGTCCACCTCGCTCGGCTCCCTTGCCTGCGCCGACCGCTGCCATCGCCGGCCGCTGCCAGTCCACCTCGCCCGGCGCCCTTGACGCTCGCGCGCGCGCGCGTAGAAAATAAATTGAGCTCAGTACCATTTCAACACGCGCGCGCGCGCGTAGAAAATAAATTGAGCTCATTACCATTTCAACACGCGCGCGCGCGCGCATAGAAAATAAATTGAGCCAATAGGCAAAAAATAGGCTTAAAAATGAGATGGTTACGGGTGATGATGGGCGTGGAAAGGGGCATGGTTATGGTGGATGGTAAAAATAAGATGGGTGGGGGAGGGGCGTGGTGGTAGTGTTCGGTATTTAAAAGGCTTTTTGAAGTGGTTGGGCATGAAATTTGGGAAATCTAATTCATTGAATCACAGGTGCGTGGACCCGGGCAAAATCTTGCCTTAAGACCAACATGCCTTCGCGAAGAAAAGTTTGTGTCATGTGTTGTACAAGCCACGCACCACGACACTCCCTTAACTTCAGCATGAGGGTCACGGGACATACTGTGTGCAGGCAGGAGCTCCCTTGCCTGAGCCGGCCGCTGCCAGTCCACCTCGCTCGGCTCCCTTGCCTTCGCCGGCCGCTGCCAGTCCACCTCGCTGGGCTCCCTTGCCTTCGCCGACCGCTGCCAGCACTCAACACAAGGGAGCCATCGCTCCCTTCGCCGGCCGCTGCCAGTCCACCTCGCCCGGCGCCCTTGCCTGCGCCGATCGCTCCCATCGCCGGCCGCTGCCAGTCCAATTCGCCCGGCTCCCTTGCCTGAGCCGTCCGCTGCCAGCACTCAGCCAAAGGGAACCATCGCTCCCTTCGCCTGCCGCTGCCAGTCCACCTCGCTGGGCTCCCTTGCCTTCGCCGACCGCTGCCAGCACTCAACACAAGGGACCATCGCTGCCTGAGCCGGCCGCTGCCAGCACTCAACACAAGGGAGCCATCGCTCCCATTGCCGGCCGCTGCCAGTCCACCTCGCCCGGCTCCCTTGCGTGAGCCGTCCGCTGCCAGCACTCAGCCCAAGGGAACCATCGCTCCCTTCGCCGGCCACTGCCAGTCCACCTCGCCCGGCTCCTTGCCTGAGCCGGCCGCTGCCAGTACCCTCGTCGGCGCCCTTGACGCTCGCGCGCGCGCGCGTAGAAAATAAATTGAGCTCATTACCATTTCAACACGCGCGCGCGCGCGTAGGAAATAAATTGAGCCAATAGGCAAAAAATAGGCTTAAAAATGAGATGGTTACGGGTGATGATGGGCGTGGAAAGGGGCATGGTTATGGTGGATGGTAAAAATAAGATGGGTGGGGGAGGGGCGTGGTGGTAGTGTTCGGTATTTAAAAGGCTTTTTGAAGTGGTTGGGCATGAAATTTGGGAAATCTAATTCATTGAATCACAGGTGCGTGGACCCGGGCAAAATCTTGCCTTAAGACCAACATGCCTTCGCGAAGAAAAGTTTGTGTCATGTGTTGTACAAGCCACGCACCACGACACTCCCTTAACTTCAGCATGAGGGTCACGGGACATACTGTGTGCAGGCAGGAGCTCCCTTGCCTGAGCCGGCCGCTGCCAGTCCACCTCGCTCGGCTCCCTTGCCTTCGCCGGCCGCTGCCAGTCCACCTCGCTGGGCTCCCTTGCCTTCGCCGACCGCTGCCAGCACTCAACACAAGGGAGCCATCGCTCCCTTCGCCGGCCGCTGCCAGTCCACCTCGCCCGGCGCCCTTGCCTGCGCCGATCGCTCCCATCGCCGGCCGCTGCCAGTCCAATTCGCCCGGCTCCCTTGCCTGAGCCGTCCGCTGCCAGCACTCAGCCAAAGGGAACCATCGCTCCCTTCGCCTGCCGCTGCCAGTCCACCTCGCTGGGCTCCCTTGCCTTCGCCGACCGCTGCCAGCACTCAACACAAGGGACCATCGCTGCCTGAGCCGGCCGCTGCCAGCACTCAACACAAGGGAGCCATCGCTCCCATTGCCGGCCGCTGCCAGTCCACCTCGCCCGGCTCCCTTGCGTGAGCCGTCCGCTGCCAGCACTCAGCCCAAGGGAACCATCGCTCCCTTCGCCGGCCACTGCCAGTCCACCTCGCCCGGCTCCCTTGCCTGAGCCGGCCGCTGCCAGTACACCTCGTCGGCGCCCTTGACGCTCGCGCGCGCGCGCGTAGAAAATAAATTGAGCTCATTACCATTTCAACACGCGCGCGCGCGCGTAGGAAATAAATTGAGCCAATAGGCAAAAAATAGGCTTAAAAATGAGATGGTTACGGGTGATGATGGGCGTGGAAAGGGGCATGGTTATGGTGGATGGTAAAAATAAGATGGGTGGGGGAGGGGCGTGGTGGTAGTGTTCGGTATTTAAAAGGCTTTTTGAAGTGGTTGGGCATGAAATTTGGGAAATCTAATTCATTGAATCACAGGTGCGTGGACCCGGGCAAAATCTTGCCTTAAGACCAACATGCCTTCGCGAAGAAAAGTTTGTGTCATGTGTTGTACAAGCCACGCACCACGACACTCCCTTAACTTCAGCATGAGGGTCACGGGACATACTGTGTGCAGGCAGGAGCTCCCTTGCCTGAGCCGGCCGCTGCCAGTCCACCTCGCTCGGCTCCCTTGCCTTCGCCGGCCGCTGCCAGTCCACCTCGCCCAGCTCCCTTGTCTGAGCCGGCCGCTGCCAGTCCACCTCGCCCGGCTCCCTTGTCTGAGCCGGCCGCTGCCAGTCCACCTCGCTCGGCTCCCTTGCCTTCGCCGGCCGCTGCCAGTCCACCTCGCCCGGCTCCCTTGTCTGAGCCGGCCGCTGCCAGTCCACCTCGCCCGGCTCCCTTGTCTGAGCCGGCCGCTGCCAGTCCACCTCGCCCGGCTCCCTTGTCTGAGCCGGCCGCTGCCAGTCCACCTCGCCCGGCTCCCTTGTCTGAGCCGGCCGCTGCCAGTCCACCTCGCTCGGCTCCCTTGCCTTCGCCGGCCGCTGCCAGTCCACCTCGCCCGGCTCCCTTGCGTGAGCCGTCCGCTGCCAGCACTCAGCCCAAGGGACCATCGCTGCCTGAGCCGGCCGCTGCCAGCACTCAACACAAGGGAGCCATCGCTCCCTTCGCCGGCCGCTGCCAGTCCACCTCGCTCGGCTCCCTTGCCTGCGCCGATCGCTCCCATCGCCGGCCGCTGCCAGTCCAATTCGCCCGGCTCCCTTGCCTGAGCCGTCCGCTGCCAGCACTCAGCCAAAGGGAGCCATCGCTCCCTTCGCCGGCCGCTGCCAGTCCACCTCGCCCGGCTCCCTTGCCTGAGCCGGCCGCTGCCAGTCCACCTCGCTCGGCTCCCTTGCCTGCGCCGATCGCTCCCATCGCCGGCCGCTGCCAGTCCACCTCGCCCGGCTCCCTTGCGTGAGCCGTCCGCTGCCAGCACTCAGCCCAAGGGAGCCATCGCTCCCTTCGCCGGCCGCTGCCAGCCCACCTCGCTCGGCTCCCTTGCCTGAGCCGGCCGCTGCCAGCACTCAGCCAAAGGGAGCCATCGCTCCCTTCGCCGGCCGCTGCCAGTCCACCTCGCCCGGCGCCCTTGACGCTCGCGCGCGCGCGCGTAGAAAATAAATTGAGCTCAGTACCATTTCAACACGCGCGCGCGCGCGTAGGAAATAAATTGAGCCAATAGGCAAAAAATAGGCTTAAAAATGAGATGGTTACGGGTGATGATGGGCGTGGAAAGGGGCATGGTTATGGTGGATGGTAAAAATAAGATGGGTGGGGGAGGGGCGTGGTGGTAGTGTTCGGTATTTAAAAGGCTTTTTGAAGTGGTTGGGCATGAAATTTGGGAAATCTAATTCATTGAATCACAGGTGCGTGGACCCGGGCAAAATCTTGCCTTAAGACCAACATGCCTTCGCGAAGAAAAGTTTGTGTCATGTGTTGTACAAGCCACGCACCACGACACTCCCTTAACTTCAGCATGAGGGTCACGGGACATACTGTGTGCAGGCAGGAGCTCCCTTGCCTGAGCCGGCCGCTGCCAGTCCACCTCGCTCGGCTCCCTTGCCTTCGCCGGCCGCTGCCAGTCCACCTCGCTGGGCTCCCTTGCCTTCGCCGACCGCTGCCAGCACTAACACAAGGGAGCCATCGCTCCCTTCGCCGGCCGCTGCCAGTCCACCTCGCCCGGCGCCCTTGCCTGCGCCGATCGCTCCCATCGCCGGTCGCTGCCAGTCCACCTCGCCCGGCTCCCTTACAATTTGGGAAATCTAATTCATTCAATCACAGGTGCGTGGACCCGGGCAAAATCTTGCCTTAAGACCAACATGCCTTCGCGAAGAAAAGTTTGTGTCATGTGTTGTACAAGCCACGCACCACGACACTCCCTTAACTTCAGCATGAGGGTCACGGGACATACTGTGAACCGTATGTAACAATGTATCATCACCAGCGTCAGACCACATCGAACGGGTCTGACCGTCTGCAAGCGCCAGACGGGGCATGTGGTGGTGCCTCGCTAGTTCAACATTGAGTCCATCCATAACACTCAAGCATACGCTTTCGCCTGCTGCGCAGTCAGGGTACTCACGTACGAGCGCATGGACGCACTTTTCTTTCGCACCACGAACGTGTCTCCTCCGCCGGACAGCAAACCCACCAAAGCAAGGCGATCCGCCACCATCCCATTACCACACAAGCAGCCTACCAGTTGGCTTTCACTAGTGCAGCACTGGACGGCATACCAAATCCAACGGAAGAAGTACACATTGCTCGCGGCACTTGAGGGTCACGGGACATACTGTGAACCGTATGTAACAATGTATCATCACCAGCGTCAGACCACATCGAACGGGTCTGACCGTCTGCAAGCGCCAGACGGGGCATGTGGTGGTGCCTCGCTAGTTCAACATTGAGTCCATCCATAACACTCAAGCATACGCTTTCGCCTGCTGCGCAGTCAGGGTACTCACGTACGAGCGCATGGACGCACTTTTCTTTCGCACCACGAACGTGTCTCCTCCGCCGGACAGCAAACCCACCAAAGCAAGGCGATCCGCCACCATCCCATTACCACACAAGCAGCCTACCAGTTGGCTTTCACTAGTGCAGCACTGGACGGCATACCAAATCCAACGGAAGAAGTACACATTGCTCGCGGCACTTGAGGGTCACGGGACATACTGTGAACCGTATTTAACAATGTATCATCACCAGCGTCAGACCACATCGAACGGGTCTGACCGTCTGCAAGCGCCAGACGGGGCATGTGGTGGTGCCTCGCTAGTTCAACATTGAGTCCATCCATAACACTCAAGCATACGCTTTCGCCTGCTGCGCAGTCAGGGTACTCACGTACGAGCGCATGGACGCACTTTTCTTTCGCACCACGAACGTGTCTCCTCCGCCGGACAGCAAACCCACCAAAGCAAGGCGATCCGCCACCATCCCATTACCACACAAGCAGCCTACCAGTTGGCTTTCACTTGTGCAGCACTGGGCGGCATACCAAATCCAACGGAAGAAGTACACATTGCTCGCGGCACTTTCTAAACAGACCTGTCAATCCAATTCACATTCACATGCGGGGAACCCTTACCGCCAACCACTCTCTTTTCCATAAAATCAACGACTTTTTTGCCCAGATCAAGCCATTGCGATCAACTCGTTTCCAGTCTGCGTCACAGCCGAAGCCGAAACACTAACCGTCCACGAAAATCACGAAATAGCTCAGTTCTGAGCAGCGACGGGCGGTGTGTAAAAAGGGCAGGGACGTATTCAAGATGGTTTGATAACGCATCTTTACTAGGAGTAGTCCTCGTAGCTACGCACAATATTGCAATGTGCTGTACATTCCCAGACATCCATCACAGACCTGTTATTGCTTATTATCTTTGACTCGAAGCCAGTCAATGCACCACCAAACATCCACCAAGAAGTTGTGCCCACAAAAGCTGGGTCGTCAACTCTTTAATGCCCACGATCGAGCAAAACAATCTGTCAAGCCTTGTGGTGTCCGAGCCGTAGGAGTCAAATAAAGCCACGAGGATCCACTCCTGGTGGTGCCCCTCCGTCAATTCGTTCAAGTTTCAGCTTAACATTCAAAGGATCTCTACAAGAACACACAACAAGACACAAGCGCGGTCCGTATGCTGCACATGCTTAGCCGTCATCTCCAACTTTCTCGTCGGCAGGGGCTTTGCACACGTGTCCACCCGAGCGTCTTGTGCATGTTTGCTACTCTCACTAGGTAGCTTCCATCAATCACAGGATCCATAGTGCTGAGCTCCTCCACAACATTTGTGCCTTAAGCCACATTTACACAAGTCAGTTAACTCGCCAAATTTCTTTAACAACAGCAAAGCTGATGTTTATTATTTCGACAGCTGCCAAACGCTGGAGAAACTAAGGCCACCAAAAGCGGCACCCCAGCAGCAGCCATCACCGTTCAATGTGCTCAGAGTTTTGAGTCCTGAGGCGGGGACCGGCTCTTGCTAGCCACCTGCATCTTTTGAGTCCCGAGGCGGGGACCGGCACGGCTGGCCACCTGCATCTTTTGAGTCCCGAGGCGGGGACCGGCACGGCTGGCCACCTGCATCTTTAGAGTCCCGAGGCGGGGACTGGAATCGAGGCGGCATCTCCCATTGCCACACAGCAGCCTTACCACTTGGCTTCTACATGTGCAGCACAGGGCAGTATACCAACTCCGAGTGTCACAACACCCAATCCACTGTACCAGATTCCAAGCTTAACCCCCAGGTAAATGGCCCTATTAGGGTTCTCGCCAGGTGCTCCAGTAGGCTCAGTATATTGGGGTCAGGAGAGTGAGTACTCGTCTACTTTTGCCTTGAACAGTTTGATAAACGTGCCATCCATCTGCCATAACAGAATAGTGACAACGACAAGCAAGTCTCGCTTACCAACCCATATAAAGGAATTTCTCCGAGCCCACCCGCCCTGGACACACCAGCGCACAGACCCAATCGAACGGGTCTGTCGTTGGAGCCAACCTCAGAGTTTAAAGTCCAGAGGCTTGGACTCCTGACACCTCTTAGACCTGCAATCATTGCATGGCTAATCGCTCGTATCATTCCATTCACATGCGGCGAACCCTTAGCGCCAACCACTACTCCAATATTCATTCATGTGTAATTTCAAAGCAAATGTCGCTCAACAGATTCCAAAAACAGTTATCCCCAGCGCCACAGACCCCCTCGAACGGTCTGGCGTCCGCAAGCGGCAGACGGGCATTTTGTGCTGCCACGCTAGTTTTTCATTAACACCAGAAATACATAATCCAAACTCGCACGCAATTTCCATTTGTACAAAATAGCTCTGATCAAGAGTCTAGCTAATTTTCAGAACTCGGATTTATAGTGAAAAAAAGCAAACGTCAATAAATCATTCCATGCACTAACGCTCCACCAAGCGTAACCTTCAAACTCTGTAAAAAATTCTTGTCAAGTTCAACAGATTCCAAAAACAAATCACTGACGCGCTAACGCGTTTCACCGTTACCATTCACTACC
>CP049708.1:5756075-5773739 GCA_004148225.2 Heterodera glycines | reverse complement strand
CCCCACCCATCTTATTTTTACCATCCACCATAACCATGCCCCTTTCCACGCCCATCATCACCCGTAACCATCTCATTTTTAAGCCTATTTTTTGCCTATTGGCTCAATTTATTTCCTACGCGCGCGCGCGCGTGTTGAAATGGTACTGAGCTCAATTTATTTTCTACGCGCGCGCGCGCGAGCGTCAAGGGCGCCGACGAGGTGGACTGGCAGCGGCCGGCTCAGGCAAGGGAGCCGGGCGAGGTGGACTGGCAGCGGCCGGCGAAGGGAGCGATGGCTCCCTTTGGCTGAGTGCTGGCAGCGGCCGGCTCAGGCAAGGGAGCCGAGCGAGGTGGACTGGCAGCGGCCGGCGAAGGGAGCGATGGCTCCCTTGGGCTGAGTGCTGGCAGCGGACGGCTCACGCAAGGGAGCCGGGCGAGGTGGACTGGCAGCGGCCGGCGATGGGAGCGATCGGCGCAGGCAAGGGAGCCGAGCGAGGTGGACTGGCAGCGGCCGGCCAAGGGAGCGATGGCTCCCTTGTGTTGAGTGCTGGCAGCGGCCGGCTCAGGCAAGGGAGCCGAGCGAGGTGGACTGGCAGCGGCCGGCGAAGGCAGCGATGGTCCCTTGTGTTGAGTGCTGGCAGCGGTCGGCGAAGGCAAGGGAGCCCAGCGAGGTGGACTGGCAGCGGCCGGCGAAGGCAAGGGAGCCGAGCGAGGTGGACTGGCAGCGGCCGGCTCAGGCAAGGGAGCTCCTGCCTGCACACAGTATGTCCCGTGACCCTCATGCTGAAGTTAAGGGAGTGTCGTGGTGCGTGGCTTGTACAACACATGACACAAACTTTTCTTCGCGAAGGCATGTTGGTCTTAAGGCAAGATTTTGCCCGGGTCCACGCACCTGTGATTCAATGAATTAGATTTCCCAAATTTCATGCCCAACCACTTCAAAAAGCCTTTTAAATACTGAACACTACCACCACGCACCTCCCCCACCCATCTTATTTTTACCATCCACCATAACCATGCCCCTTTCCACGCCCATCATCACCCGTAACCATCTCATTTTTAAGCCTATTTTTTGCCTATTGGCTCAATTTATTTCCTACGCGCGCGCGCGCGTGTTGAAATGGTACTGAGCTCAATTTATTTTCTACGCGCGCGCGCGCGAGCGTCAAGGGCGCCGACGAGATGGACTGGCAGCGGCCGGCTCAGGCAAGGGAGCCGGGCGAGGTGGACTGGCAGCAGCCGGCGAAGGGAGCGATGGCTCCCTTGGGCTGAGTGCTGGCAGCGGACGGCTCACGCAAGGGAGCCGGGCGAGGTGGACTGGCAGCGGCCGGCGATGGGAGCGATCGGCGCAGGCAAGGGAGCCGAGCGAGGTGGACTGGCAGCGGCCGGCTCAGGCAAGGGAGCCGGGCGAGGTGGACTGGCAGCGGCCGGCGAAGGAGCGATGGCTCCCTTTGGCTGAGTGCTGGCAGCGGACGGCTCAGGCAAGGGAGCCGGGCGAATTGGACTGGCAGCGCCGGCGATGGGAGCGATCGGTGCAGGCAAGGGAGCCGGGCGAGGTGGACTGGCAGCGGCCGGCGAAGGGAGCGATGGCTCTCTTTGGCTGAGTGCTGGCAGCGGACGGCTCAGGCAAGGGAGCCGGGCGAATTGGACTGGCAGCGGCCGGCGAAGGGAGCGATGGCTCCCTTGGGCTGAGTGCTGGCAGCGGACGGCTCACGCAAGGGAGCCGGGCGAGGTGGACTGGCAGCGGCCGGCGAAGGCAAGGGAGCCGAGCGAGGTGGACTGGCAGCGGCCGGCTCAGGCAAGGGAGCTCCTGCCTGCACACAGTATGTCCCGTGACCCTCATGCTGAAGTTAAGGGAGTGTCGTGGTGCGTGGCTTGTACAACACATGACACAAACTTTTCTTCGCGAAGGCATGTTGGTCTTAAGGCAAGAGTTTGCCCGGGTCCACGCACCTGTGATTCAATGAATTAGATTTCCCAAATTTCATGCCCAACCACTTCAAAAAGCCTTTTAAATACCGAACACTACCACCACGCCCCTCCCCCACCCATCTTATTTTTACCATCCACCATAACCATGCCCCTTTCCACGCCCATCATCACCCGTAACCATCTCATTTTTAAGCCTATTTTTTGCCTATTGGCTCATTTTATTTCCTACGCGCGCGCGCGCGCGTGTTGAAACGGTAATGAGCTCAATTTATTTCCTACGCGCGCGCGCGCGAGCGTCAAGGGTGCCGGGCGAGGTGGACTGGCAGCGGCCGGCGAAGGGAGCGATGGCTCTCTTTGGCTGAGTGCTGGCAGCGGACGGCTCAGGCAAGGAGCCGGGCGAATTGGACTGGCAGCGGCCGGTGAAGGGAGCGATGGCTCCCTTGGGCTGAGTGCTGGCAGCGGACGGCTCACGCAAGGGAGCCGGGCGAGGTGGACTGGCAGCGGCCGGCGAAGGCAAGGGAGCCGAGCGAGGTGGACTGGCAGCGACCGGCAATGGGAGCGAACGGCGCAGGCAAGGGAGCCGAGCGAGGTGGACTGGCAGCGGCCGGCGAAGGGAGCGATGGCTCCCTTGTGTTGAGTGCTGGCAGCGGCCGGCTCAGGCAAGGGAGCCGAGCGAGGTGGACTGGCAGCGGCCGGCGAAGGCAGCGATGTTCCCTTGTGTTGAGTGCTGGCAGCGGTCGGCGAAGGCAAGGGAGCCCAGCGAGGTGGACTGGCAGCGGCCGGCGAAGGCAAGGGAGCCGAGCGAGGTGGACTGGCAGCGGCCGGCTCAGGCAAGGGAGCTCCTGCCTGCACACAGTATGTCCCGTGACCCTCATGCTGAAGTTAAGGGAGTGTCGTGGTGCGTGGCTTGTACAACACATGACACAAACTTTTCTTCGCGAAGGCATGTTGGTCTTAAGGCAAGATTTTGCCCGGGTCCACGCACCTGTGATTCAATGAATTAGATTTCCCAAATTTCATGCCCAACCACTTCAAAAAGCCTTTTAAATACCGAACACTACCACCACGACCCTCCCCCACCCATCTTATTTTTACCATCCACCATAACCATGCCCCTTTCCACGCCCATCATCACCCGTAACCATCTCATTTTTAAGCCTATTTTTTGCCTATTGGCTCATTTTATTTCCTACGCGCGCGCGCGCGCGTGTTGAAACGGTAATGAGCTCAATTTATTTCCTACGCGCGCGCGCGCGAGCGTCAAGGGTGCCGGGCGAGGTGGACTGGCAGCGGCCGGCGAAGGGAGCGATGGCTCTCTTTGGCTGAGTGCTGGCAGCGGACGGCTCAGGCAAGGGAGCCGGGCGAATTGGACTGGCAGCGGCCGGTGAAGGGAGCGATGGCTCCCTTGGGCTGAGTGCTGGCAGCGGACGGCTCACGCAAGGGAGCCGGGCGAGGTGGACTGGCAGCGGCCGGCGAAGGCAAGGGAGCCGAGCGAGGTGGACTGGCAGCGACCGGCAATGGGAGCGAACGGCGCAGGCAAGGGAGCCGAGCGAGGTGGACTGGCAGCGGCCGGCGAAGGGAGCGATGGCTCCCTTGTGTTGAGTGCTGGCAGCGGCCGGCTCAGGCAAGGGAGCCGAGCGAGGTGGACTGGCAGCGGCCGGCGAAGGCAGCGATGTTCCCTTGTGTTGAGTGCTGGCAGCGGTCGGCGAAGGCAAGGGAGCCCAGCGAGGTGGACTGGCAGCGGCCGGCGAAGGCAAGGGAGCCGAGCGAGGTGGACTGGCAGCGGCCGGCTCAGGCAAGGGAGCTCCTGCCTGCACACAGTATGTCCCGTGACCCTCATGCTGAAGTTAAGGGAGTGTCGTGGTGCGTGGCTTGTACAACACATGACACAAACTTTTCTTCGCGAAGGCATGTTGGTCTTAAGGCAAGATTTTGCCCGGGTCCACGCACCTGTGATTCAATGAATTAGATTTCCCAAATTTCATGCCCAACCACTTCAAAAAGCCTTTTAAATACCGAACACTACCACCACGACCCTCCCCCACCCATCTTATTTTTACCATCCACCATAACCATGCCCCTTTCCACGCCCATCATCACCCGTAACCATCTCATTTTTAAGCCTATTTTTTGCCTATTGGCTCAATTTATTTTCTATGCGCGCGCGCGCGCGTGTTGAAATGGTAATGAGCTCAATTTATTTTCTACGCGCGCGCGCGCGAGCGTCAGGGCGCCGGGCGAGGTGGACTGGCAGCAGCATTGTCGTGGCCTCAATTTTCGGATGTTGATGCGCGTTTGAGCGTTTAAGTCGCAAGTGAACTCAGAGCTAGGAAGCTGATGTTCCGTCCTGAGCACGACGTTAAACTGCTCCCAGGGAAACCTGGGTTTTTTCAAAGCTAAAACTTGTCTGTCTGTGTTTTCCAAATCTGTCAATATTTTGAAAGATGCAAATTCGTGTTTGTCGTGAATTTTCTTGATGATTGCACGCGAATTTCCTACTGCTGATTTTTTTGTGAATATGATGGTTTTCCAAAAAACAATTTTTCATTTTTTAGCTATTTAAATGTTCTCCTTTATTATTGTTTTCTTTTGCCTTCTTTCTGCTTCCCGCGTCAGCTCCATCGACCCGGCGGGCGTGTCGCTGCCTTCGACTTCCGCGGAGGTGGCCGCGGATGTTGATGCGCTTTTGGGCGAGATGGTCGAAGCGGTCGCAGCGGAGGTTGCTGAACCGTCCGGCTCGGAAACGTTGAATGCGGTAGATTCAGTCGATTTCTGGAGCACTGTTATTTTTTCGTATTAGGATGACGAAGTAGTGGTCAGCGGCCTATGGGCGAGTCATGCACCGGGCGGCCCGTGCTCAACACCGGCACGCGACGACGGCACCATTTGGCCTCCGCTTCATAGTGCCGTGCTGCTGTCCCCGGTGGCTGCTCACCCGTCGCAGCATGCTGCTTCGGATTCTGCTTCATCGTCGGCGTCCGTTGTTTTCGTTGCCGAAGCCCCGCCTCGGAATCGTGCATTTATCGGTGGCCGGCGTGTCGAATACGACGTGGAATCTGGCTTTGCCAGATTTCGCGACGATTCGTTTAATAACGACGACTTCGGTTTGCGCTTTTTATGATTAACAGTTTTGCAATTGGATTAAATAGAACTGCCATCAACATCGGCACCACCACCACCGGTTCTGTCTGCGGTCGCCCGCAGACAGGTGTACGACGTAGAGGCGGGTTTTGCTCGGTACGAGGATGACTCGTTCGACCTCGACATCGGTAAATTACTTGATCAAAAAATCATAAAGTGAAAATTTAAACCCCATAGAACTCGCCGAAGCGCAAGACCACCCTGCTGCTGCTGCTGCTGCCGAAGCGGAAGCAGTTGTCGACACTGCCGACCCTGCTCACGATGCGACAACGTGATGCAGCAGCTGACTTTTCCACCACCCAATGATCCTGGACGTTTCCGTCCTGGTGAGGGTTATATGGCACCGTGGTTTGTCTGTTTTCCTCCGTCCAGGTCCTCGATCCTGGTTGCCGGGCAACTCGTTTGAGGCTAAGAGACGGTCAAGCGAAAAAAACAGACACAAACTGTAACTTTACGTGCGACGTTTTTTCCAAGCTGTAACTTTACGTGCGAGGTCCGTCCTGAGCACGACGTTAAACTGCTCCCAGGGCAACCTGGATTTTCCAAGCTGCAACTCTGTCGTCCGTATTTCCAAGCTGTAACTTTACGTGCGAGGTCCGTCCTGAGCACGACGTTAAACTGCTCCCAGGGCAACCTGGATATTTCCAAGCTGCAACTCTGTCGTCCGTATTTCCAAGCTGTAACTTTACGTGCGAGGTCCGTCCTGAGCACGACGTTAAACTGCTCCCAGGGCAACCTGGATATTTCCAAGCTGCAACTCTGTCGTCCGTATTTTCCAAACTGCTTACGCGCGAATTTACGCATTATTTCAACAACCAATTGTTTCCCATTTCCTTTATTTCCAAGCAGTTTTTTGCCTGCTCCATAGCGCGCGCCCTTATTATTTCATGCATTTATTTTGTCGTTTAACCATTTCATTATTTTTCACAATATAATATATTAATAATTTTTTTCCCTTTTAGCCAGGTATTTTGCGTATTTATTTACATTACTAATTTTCCCGTTTTTGGACAGCTTTCTTCAAACTTTCTTATTATTGTTCTCAGCTTCATTTATTGGTAAGCTGTGTCTACACGAGTTTTCCCAACTAATAACATCCCCATTTTTCAGACTTGCTCTTCATTTTCTCTGTGTTTTTCTTCTATTTTTCATTTATTTTTCATTGTCCCTCCCCCATTTGTCCCGTCTGACCCCAATGCCTTCGGGCTCCCTCTCTCCCCTTTCCTTCCCCATCCTTCCCCAGCCCCGCCCCCTATCCCGACTTTCGCCACGACCCTCCTTATCCCAAACAGCTCTCTTTAGAGCTAACCCCGTCCCTCTCTCTCTCTCTCTCTCGCCTTCTTCGACTTGCCGTTTGACGGTTGGCAAGCCATCGAAGAAAGGTCAGCAGCATTTCTTGTGTAATAATAATCTCAAATATTTACCTTTTTACAGCCAAATTTGTCCCGGCCCCTGCCACGGCAACCGGCTTCGTCGGGCCCGCACGGCGCTTGGCCCGCGCACGTTCGCCAACTCCAACTGGCGTTCGTGTCGCTGCGTCTCCGGTCCGCTCGTACCGGCCGAAGGACATCCTCGCCCCGCCGAATCTCCCCAAGGACATCGACTTGGGGATTTTCAAAAAGCCGATTGCCGTATGTTTGTAGTCAATAATTAAACAACATTTTCTTAAATTATTCTCAAATTTAGGGCCGGGACTGGAGCGAGGACTGTGCCACTTGTGCGGCATTCATGGGCGCCATGTCAGAGCACATCGACACGTGCGCATTGGCCCGCCTTCGTCACCTGATTAAGGAGATGAAGAAGTTTGCCCGTGGTGCCAAAGACAACTTGGCCCACTCGCGTGGCGTCGGCATCGCCGTCCAGGTGCCCAAGCCGTGGCCGGTGGCAGAGGAGGATGGTTGGACGGGCGTCACCATCCCGGGCTGTGAGGCAAAATCGCCCGTTGCTGAGCCGGCTATCGTTGAACTGTGAGTGTGTGCAAAACCTTCGTTTTCACAAAATTCTTTCCTTAACCCGCATTTTTAGTCGTAAGCCGAAGAAGCAGAAGCCTCCAAAGGTGGTGCCTGACAAGCGCCAGCCTTGGCTCTGCAACAATGATGGCCGGCCGATTCCGGGACTGGCTCCGGTAGATTCGTTCATTTGTTTTTCTCAAAATATTGGTTCCTTTTTTAGGTTGCGAAACAGTTGCCGGTGGCTCCGCTTCGCAAGTTGCCAACTGACATGCCGCGTCCCAAAAACGTGTACCACACGATCGTTAAGGGCAAGGTGAACTGAGTGCGAATTGCGATCCTTTATTTTTTTTGCCTATTATTTTCAGGCTGTCGCGTCAAGCAAGCTTTTGGAGCTGTCGAAGATCGACAAGCCACGCGTGCCGATCGGCTACGCGCCAATTGCTCGAGCCGAGAAGCCAGCGCTTCAAAACCGTCCTGTTTTGAACGCTGTGCCGAAACCGGTGCTCCGCGAACCGAGCGAGGAGTTCGTCGTTGTGGGAAAGGTGTGTTCTGTGTTTTTTAAATCAATTATTGTTATTGAATTTTTTTTCACTTTAAGGCCATCCCAAAATCGGCCATGGAGAAGGCCAGGAAAATGCCCGACGTGGTGAAAAAAGTGCCGCCAACCGTCCGCCACAGAAGAACTGTGTGGAACTCCTCTTCGGTCAGCTTCGTCGTCCCGTGCTTTTATGTGCTTCAGCAGTACATCAAAGCAACGACTTCCGCGGTTGCGTCTTCTGCTCCCGCTTTGAAGTCGTCGTCGATGAGCTACGCTCAAGCCGTAATCATCATTTTTTCTTTTTGCAAATAGCTTTTTCTGTTTTAGTTAACGAAGCCGCTTCCGAGCAAGCCACGTGCTGTGGTCGCCAGTGCACCCGGCATTGCGAATAAGCTGCGTTTTGAAGCTCCACGCCTCAGTGAGGAGCCGAATTGGCGCTTATTCGTCGGGACGGGCTCGCGTCGTAACAACATCACGACAACGCCCAACGCACCAAAGCTGCCGATTCTGCAGAAGACCTATGCAGAAGCAGCTCGCACGCCCAAAGAAGCTACGAAAAAGCCTCTTAGTGCGACGGCTCGCTCCTTTACCCTTGGTGATTTCTTCATCAGCAAGGGTGTAAGGGGCGCATCGAAAGCTGACCGATGTGCGCTGACAACTGCCGAAGCTGCTCCTAAACGACAGCGAGGCGGCGGCCGTGAATCGAGCCGAAGCGCTACTCCAACGGGGAACGAAGAGCAGCACGCCTTTCTCCTGGACTGCTTTCAAAGAAGTCCAACACAAAAGGAGGAAGCGTTCAAAGCACTGAAGAAGCAGTTCAAGAAGACGGTTTCACCGCGGACCTATGGCCGATGGTGGCAGAATTTTTGTGACGGGAAGCTTACTTTGAGCCAACGCGGAAGTGAGTTTTTTATATACTCGTTAGTTATGGTAAATGCCCTAACTCAATAGGAACATCAGAACGCAGCCAGTCCGTTCGAGAAAGTGTGTCTCCAGCCCAGTCAGTTCAGTTGGAAGAACAACATCAAGTTCCGCAGGAATTGGAAGCTGCAGGCAACCCAACTTATGACAGCGAACTGATACGCACTCCAACAAGTAGCGCGACAAATGAAGAACAGCACGCCTTCCTACTGGACTACTTCCAAAGAAGTCCAGCGCAAAAACAGGAAGCCTTCCAAGCGCTGAAGCAGCGGTTCAAAAATGTTGTTTCGCCACAAACCTACGGTCGATGGTGGAGCAACTTTTTGAAAGGTCAACTCACGTTGAGACAGCGCGGAAGTGAGTTTATTATTTGTCCACTTTCAAGATTAATTTCTGTCTGCCTCAATAGGACCATCCGAACGCTCTTCATCAGCTCGTGAAAGCGTGTCGCCAGCGCAATCGGTTCAGTCGGCGGAACAAAATCAGGCACCGCAGCAGTTGGAAGCTGCAGGCGATCCAACTGGGGACAGCGAGCTTATTAGTGCTGCAGTGCGACAGAAGGAACTGGATGAGGGCTTCGGTAAAATTGTAACCAAAATTCTCTTACCTTTATTCCCATTATAGACATTACTCAGTCTTCAAAACTGACTCGAAGCTCACGAGGGCAATTTGGCAAGTCAAAGAAGTGCGTTTTCTGCACAATCCCTTTGAACGATGCTGATGGCTATGCAATGTTAAATTGTGGACATTCATGCCATTTTGACCAGCCCTTTGCCGAATGGTATTTCAATTATTATATTTATTAAACCAAACGCTTCATAGGTATGCCGGAGCGCCTTTCAAGAAATGCAAAGTTGCACGGTGCAAAAAGCCTAAAAATCTTAAATGCCATGAATGCAGTCAACCGGTTGGCATGGGCATTTACGAAACCGGCTGTTATTGCACGGACGCATCTGCACCAATTTATCACGCGGATGAATTGGAAGCGAGGTGCTCTTTCATAATGCAAATTTGTTATTTTAGTTTTATTATAGGCTCAAAGCAAGCGGTGGCAAATGCCCAGATTGCGGCACGCAACACCCCGGCTTTTGCATTTTGTGTCAGCGGCTGTTCAAGCTGCAGGCAAATGGGCTTTGTCAGAGCAAGGTGTTCCTGCCTTGCTGTGACTCTTACACTCACTTCGAATGCTGGTAGTGTTTAATCATTTTGGATTTTTACCCCATTTCCTTTTGGCAAATTAGGTATTCGCCCGCACCGAAGCAGAGCTGCCCAGCAAAGTGCACAAAGCCGTGGCAAGTCGTTCAGGACATGCATTACCAGTAAGCGACTCATACATTTCTTTCACTAGTATTTGCATTTGTATTTTAGTCAAATTTGTGGTGTCAAAAATGCTGCTCCGTTGTGTGCAGTTCCGAAGCCAAGAGGCATCGTTGGTGGACGCCCGCTGAATAATGCCAAGGCTGCGTCGCCAACAGAGTCCATTCCATCGACTGTTGACACGACGACGGCCGCGGCTTCGGATGTTTCCTCCAATGAATCCCAAGCGCTGACGGATTCGCATCTTATGCCACCACCATCGTTGGCTCCTCGCCGCAGCACACGGATCAGCCGACAAGCGTCCATCGCAAGCAATCGGCCCAGTCCTGTGGCGCCAAAGCCCATTGCTCCAGTGACGCACTGTTGCGGAACCATTCAGTCTGCTCACTTTGGATATGGCTGCGGTTCCAAAAAGGCGAACCATCTGCCTTCATACTACAACTCGCTTCGGGATCAAGTGGGTTCAAAGTATTTGAATCCAGTAGATTAGTTCATTCTATGTAGGCACAACACAATTGCCCTCACTGCAATGCGTTGCTGTTGGCTTCCGAAGCAGTTGGACCAACCGCCTATTCAAAGTGCTGCGCAAAAGGACGTGTCAACTTGGCGGACCGCTACAAAGCGCTTCGTGTTCGGCCAGCCGAATTGGACAACATCCTCCAAAACCCGGCGGGGCAGTACAAAGGCTGGAGGGACTCGCTCTTTCGCCACGTGCTGAGATACAACAACAACTTGGCATTCGGGAACATCAACATCACCCGCAGCGAAGAGCGAATCGACTTGCATCGAATCGTGAAGTGCAACAACATGATAAACTACATGTTGTGGGATTTCAACCCACCCGATGGCGGCAAACCCCATCTGCACGGACAACTGTTCACGATCCCTCCAGCCGATGCGCGTACTCGCCTGGGCGAAATCTCTCGGGAACATTCGCTGGACGTAAGATTGCTTTATGCTTCAAATTTCGGTTTTATTTTTTATTCTACTTCAGGAACAGTTGATGGCGGCCCTTTACGGCGTTCTTCTCGCAAACCACAAGCTTGCTGTGGTCTACGAGACGGCAGCGGAGACGTACCGTCAGCTGCCGGAAGAAGACCGAATGCAGTTTCGAATGCTATTGGTGGACACCAACAAGCGGGGCACAGAGCGAAGATTGGATGCCAAAGATGCGCCGGCACCGGACAATTTGCATGTTGATGACCGGGCCAACCTCAGGCACATCCATCCTGGACGGCTTGAGACCGAAACGGATGCTGGAAGTCGCCTTGTGGCTCAAGTAAGCTTCGGCGTTTGGTTTCATGTCATATAAACAGTGTTCAATTTTTCCAGATTTTTCTGGACTGCGGAGCGAATGTGATGCCACCGAGCGTGTACGACGTGGTGCTCACGGGCCGTGCTACCACCAAGATCGTGCACATGAAGTGGTGGAACAGGAACATTGATCCTGCCAATTTCCCGCTGATCTTTTCCTTCGGCCAATTTGGCTACGGTAGAGTGTTTTTGTGACGCTGATGCATTGGTGCAATTTTCCTTTCTAGAATATGGGTCCAAATTGGTGTTGCGGCCGCACGAGCGCTTCGACTCCACCTACAAGCAGATCAAGGACAAAAACAACAACGTCCTGCTTGACGCCACCGAAGACCTTGGCGAGGAGGAGGAGTTCCTCGGCTCTGAACTCGAGCAGCAGTTCCATCGCCGCGACAACATCTCGCGATCGCAATGGTTCCGCTACATGGCTCACATCAGAGGCCCGCACGCCAACTGGCGAGACGGACATTGGCTGTGGGACTGGCGCACTCTGGCCCAGCTCTACACCATCACGTTCAACAACCGGATGGAGGCCCAAAAAGTCCAGTTCATGAAGCAGCTGCAGGGAAGACGACGTCTTGTCCTTCCCAGCTCCATCATCAACTGGCTAAGTGCTCTGCGGGACAACAAAGGTAGGGCAAACATTTTGAGTGTACTAATCAAATAGCTGCTATTTAGGGTACAAGGGCGACATCGGTCGAGTCTACATGACCGACGAGCACTTCCGCGGGTCCCGGCAGTACTACCAGCGCGAGTACGCCAACTGCATGACCATCTGCAGAGAAATTGGGAAGCCGGATCTGTTGGTCACGCTGACGATGGACCCCGACTGCCCTGAGTTGGACGACATGCTGCCAACTGATCCAGATGGGCACCGCCAGCAGTGGTACGACCGCCCGGACGTGATTTGTCGTCTCTTTGTCGACAAATTCAAAGAGCTGTGCCATGACCTTACCGTCAAGGAGGTCATGGGGCCCGTCCGCGGATGGTTCTACTCATTGGAGCACCAGAAACGGTAAACTGAGTCGTTTGGTTTTGAATAGTTAGAATTCCTTTTTAGTGGCCTCCCGCATGTCCATTTCGCACTGATTTTGGACTGGGACAGAATACGAAGCGGCGGCAACATCAACACGCCAGCAGAGTACATCGAGCAGTACATCTCTGCAGAAATTCCGGACAATCCATCGGGCCGCTCACCCGAAGTGTTGCTCAGGCGAGAGCTTTACAAAACACTGAGGCTGAAGCACATCCACACGTGCTCAGCTCGAAGATGTTTGGTTGACGGAAAATGCCTCAAACGTTTTCCGGTTAGTCAATATTTTACTTCACTTTTATGGTTATCAAGCATATCAATTTAGAAGCCGTTCTCGTACGACAATGTCTACAACGAACACGCTTACCCGCGGTACCGGCGACGTCCTCCTGCCCCTGACGCCAGGGCAGCAGCTCGACACCCAGAGCAATATGGACGCGACTTCCAGTACACGGACAAAAGCGGCAAGACGATTCGGGTGGACAACCGTTACGTAGTCCCCTTCAACGCCTTCCTCACTTCCAAATACAAAGCTCAGTTAGTAAAGCATTCTTTGTCGCGAATCTTCTTACCTTTTCACCATCATTTATAGTATCAACACCGAGTTTGTGGCTGGAGAAGGCTGCACAAAATATCTGTGCAAGTACGTGATGAAGGGCGCCGACATGGCTTTCATCCAAGTCCAAGGCGGACCCGACGTCCGACAGAAGGTGGACTACGACGAGTTTCACCAGATTCGTCTTGCCCGCTACATCACCTCCATGGAAGCGATCCTCTCGCTTTGGGGCACAAAGCTTGTGGGACGCTCTCATGAGGTACGGAGTTTGGTTATTACACCCACATGTTATGGGATTGCTCATTTAAGGTGGACGAATTGGACGTGCACGGTCCGAGCGGGCACCGGATTGCCGTTGAGCAGGGCTTTGACGATGAAGAGGAGAATTTGAACGCCATTTGCGAGGCGGCCCAGGCCGAAGAAGAGCGAAGGCAGAGGGGCGAAGAGCGCGTCACTCAGCTGACCGCATACTTCGCGTTCAACGAAGCGAACCCGCCAATTGGCCTTTCGTATGCCAACTGCTACAAGAAGTTGCGCTATGACAGAGCCAAGAAGCAATGGAAGCTGTATGTCAATGCTCCAGTGGCAAAGTTCTGCCGGCTCAAGACCGTTTCGCCCAGCAACCGCGAACTCTTGGTAAAACGCCAAGCACATTACCAATTTGATCATTTTTTTTCTATTATAGGCAATTCGACTGCTTCTGTTGGTTGTGCTTGACCCAAAGGGATGGGAGTCATTGCGCACCGTCAACGGCAACGTGTTCCCTACCTTTGTTGAAGCTGCGCAAGAACGTGGACTCCTCACTGACGAAGACCTCTGGATGAAGACCATCGATGACGCCTTCAGAATGAAGAAGTCCATCCGGCAGCGCATTCGATGGCTTGCTGTCTTTTTTGCGACAGCGAACCTCGCCAGTCCTTGCACAATTTTGGACAAGGTTCTTGCAAATGCGGACAAGTGGCTGGTGAACACAAGCGTTGCGAGAGCCTCGGCCGAAGAGCAGAAGCAGTACGTCCTCAATGCCATGGAATGGTTCCTGCTCGCCAATGGCATAACGCCCGACTCGGAGCCGAGGGAGGATGGCACCTATGAGTCCGCTTGCGAACACATTGGTCTGCCACGTCCTCAGGGCCTTGTGCTCACCAAGGACATTTTCATGAAGGTACTGAAACTGTTACCAATTATGTGAAAACCATATGCCTTTATTAGCTCGCCTTCTTCCGTGATGATGCGCTTAACGAGCATCTTCATGTGGACTTCCTTCCGGACGGTCAACGACGCGGTGCAATGCGCCAAGACTACCTTCAAAAGTACATCTCCGGTCCCAAGCCCAATGAAGAGCAACAACAGCTGATTGATGCTGTGCAAACTGCGCTGGAGCACGTCCAACAAGTCATCGATGGACAATGCCCAGACTTTTCGCCAGACATCCAGCGTCTCTTCATGGTCACCGGTGAAGGTGGCGCGGGCAAAACGTTCACGTATAATGTGAGATCACTTCCTTATTTTTCCACACAAATTCCTTTTCCTTTCTAGAAGATCATTGCCCGTGCCAAGTCCGCTGGCATCAACTTCCTGCCCATGGCTTCAACCGGCATTGCTGCCGAACTGTTGTACGAAGGCCAGACTGTGCACAAGCGGCTTTGCCGACTTAAGCAAGTCGATTCGTCAACGTCGCCGAATGTTGACAACGAGAGCAACTTTGCCAACATGCTCCGCAACATCCACGGCATCCTGATCGACGAGATCAGCATGCAGCACAGGGATGTCCTCGAGTTTGTCGACCGGCTGCTGCGTTCTGTTGCCACGCAACAGTTCAAGGACTTGCCTTTTGCTGGGAAGGTGGCTAAATTTGATCATTGCTTTTTCAACGTTTGAATTTTTTGCAATAGGTTGTCATCATTGGTGGCGACTGGAAACAGCTGGCACCAGTCATCCCTGGCGGAGCCGAGCGAGAACAACTCGAGGCGTCTGTCAAAAATTCGCCGTTGTTCGACGACTTCAAAACAGTGCGGTTGCGGGCCAATCACCGACTGAAGCCCGGCCAGCAGCACTACCGATCGTTTCTAAAACGCATCGGTATTGGCGCGCTGAACAACATTGAAAGCCGCGTCAAGCTGCCGCCCATGATGGTTCAGCCGAGCCGTTGTGCGCTCATCGAGGAGATTTTCCCTGCCGAGCTACTGAACAACCCGCTTGCGAGTTGGCAGCAGCTGTCGGAGCGTGCAATTCTTTGCCCTCTGAACAGGGACACGCTTCAACTGAACGAGACCATCATGGTAAAGGGATATTATTGTCAAACGAGAATCCTATTTTTCTTCTTAAAGGACCGGCTGACAACGGTGGAACGAGTTTACCACGCGGTTACTCTCCCCGTGGTGGACAAGACAGGCGAAGCGGACTTGGAGAACATCGCCGCCGACGCCAACCATGAGAATTTGTGCAGGATGACTCCACCTGGCGTCCCTGAACACATTCTTCGTGTTCGGGTGGGCGCGGTCATGATGGTCACCAGGAACATCTCTCTGGAAGAGGGCCTGTGCAACGGCACCCGAGTTCAAGTCATGGAACTCTTCGACAACATCATCCGGTGCCGCATTCTGACCGGCACCCATGTTGGCAATGAACACGACCTCCATGCCGCCCGCTTCATCTTTGGTGGTGACCCGAAGGCACCGCACGAGGGCCCGATCAAGTGCGAGCGGATCCAATACCCGCTTCGTCCTGGTAGCGTGATGACGATCAATAAATCACAGGGTCAGAATTGTTCCTTTTCCTTCTTTTGTATGGTGTTTTTTGATTGCAGGCCAGACGCTTGCGCGAGTCGGAGTGCTGTTGGACACCTCTCAGTGCTTCGCTCACGGCCAACTTTACGTCGCTTTGTCGAGGGTGCGAGACTCGGACAACATCAGAGTCTGCACCACACGCAGTGATCTTCTTGTGAAGAATGTCGTGATTCGGGAGCTCCTGGACGAAGAGGAGGAGGAAATGGCGTTGGCGGCGCTGCCTGATGACCCAAGCGATCCGGTATGATTTGAATAAAGGGATTTTTTGAAGAAATTTTTCAAGTTTCCACGCCATCCACCGGCGGACAGTGAACCCGATGATGACAAGCTTATTGGGATGCCGAATGAGGCGGTGTTCAAAACACCCACGCCATCCACAAGGGCACAGCACCCAAAGACAACGCCAATTGAGTTGAATAACACAGTGTCCAAACAACATCTGGACAAGTTGACGGTGGTGAAAGGCGACATCACCAAACAACAAATTTGGATGATCGTCAATGCCGCCAACTCGGATTTGGTCAAAGGCGGTGGAGTAGACGACGCAATCCATCGCGCGTGTTCTCCTCGTCAAAAAGAGCTCAAACAACTGCTCAACATCAAGATTTTGTCAAATGGTGGACCAATTGCGGACGGCGGGGTCGTGGACACGCCCGCGTTTGGAGACTTGGCCAACAACGTCCAATGTATGCCAGTGCTAATCGTGTGTTAGTCTTAGTCCCACATTTTGTAGACATTTTGCATGCTGTCGGTCCAAAAGTCAGTGCAGCGCTCAATGAGCACCACCGCAGGTCCCTGGCAAAGTGCTACACCAATGCATTGGACCATCTTGCGAGCATGCACATGGATATAGCAAACCCCCAGCCGAGATCAATTGTTAGTGCAATTGGAATTTATTCGTTGACTTATCTTTCCATCAATTATAGGCATTCCCAAGCATTTCCACCGGGGCTTTCAATTTCCCCCGTGTGGATGCCGCGCACATTGCCATTAGAGCAATTCTGAATTGGCTTGCGGACCAACCAGCGGATGCACCGGCAATCGATGAAGTCCGCTTGGTCGCATTTAGTGACGAGGACTTTAAATTGTACAAGGAGATTCGCGAACGAGTAATAAATAAGCAATCATGTTCGTTTCTATTTTTTTTTCCTAGGTCAAACGCCAAATGAACGCTGGCAAACGTCCAACGTCCAAAACATCGTTGCAGACGCCTTTACGCATTCCAATGGTGTGTATATGATAAAAGGATCATTTTTATGTTTGTTATAATAGCTTTCCCCGACAACATCGCTGCTGTCGGAATCGGTTGAGCGAATCGACCTAGCCATGACTCCTACAACGAGTCGCGCCCCGGTCCCCCACTTTCCAATTCAACAGCAGCGTCGCGTCCGAATTGTTGATGTACGAGGCGATGGAGCTTGCTTCTTCCGGTGAATATATTAATGCACTACCAAATTACAAGTTACCATTATGTAGGGCCATTGTGTTCGCCATTGTTGGCCGTGACGATGTCAACATCGCATTCAACTTGCGTCAGCAAATGTTTACTCTTTTGCGACAATTTGTTGACGACCCAAACTGTTTTCCGCGAGGCTTCTATGCCGATCGCGCGCGTTTCATGCAATTTATTGAAGCACTCCTTTTGGGCGATGAAAACACCAACTTTGACGCTTACATCGCAAGTCGGGTGGGCGCAACTGATTGGGCAGACGCATCTGATGCTCTGATCGCGGCCGTCTTACTCGGGCAGACAATTGTTGTCGTGTCACCTGTAGATCCTGACAATGTCCGCCGTGCTACGAGCTTTTATGACGACACCGTTCGCCATACAATTGGAGTGTTTTTCCCAGACGGAAATCATATGGTGACAAATATTTTCAAGGCCTACCTCATATTGGTTTAAAAACAGAGAATGGAGCAAGACTTTCCACATGATCAGCTGCAAAACTTCACTGTACATGGGCATCAAGGTCAACAAAGGGAGGTACACAACCCGGTTTTGATATGGTACAATGGACTCAACCACTTTCAAACAATCTTGGTCAGTTTCTCAGTATATGTCAATTGGAGCTCAGTTCATTTGGTGTTTCAGGGTCCTGAACAGCTGAACTACCCTGCCGCACACGACATCGTGACGAACCAGCAGTACGTGACTCCAGCGCATCTGTTACAGGATGCTATGGATGTCGGGCCATC
>CP049708.1:5731425-5755975 GCA_004148225.2 Heterodera glycines | reverse complement strand
AGGTCGGGAACACGTTGCCGTTGACGGTGCGCAATGACTCCCATCCCTTTGGGTCAAGCACAACCAACAGAAGCAGTCGAATTGCCTATAATAGAAAAAAAATGATCAAATTGGTAATGTGCTTGGCGTTCTACCAAGAGTTCGCGGTTGCTGGGCGAAACGGTCTTGAGCCGGCAGAACTTTGGCACTGGCGCATCAACATACAGCTTCCACTGCTTCTTGGCTCTGTCATAGCGCAACTTCTTGTAGCAGTTGGCATACGAAAGGCCAATTGGCGGGTTCGCTTCGTTGAACGCGAAGTATGCGGTCAGCTGAGTGACGCGCTCTTCGCCCCTCTGCCTTCGCTCTTCTTCGGCCTGGGCCGCCTCGCAAATGGCGTTCAAATTCTCCTCTTCATCGTCAAAGCCCTGCTCAACGGCAATCCGGTGCCCGCTCGGACCGTGCACGTCCAATTCGTCCACCTAAAGGAGCAATCCCATAACATGTGGGTGTAATAACCAAACTCCGTACCTCATGAGAGCGTCCCACAAGCTTTGTGCCCCAAAGCGAGAGGATCGCTTCCATGGAGGTGATGTAGCGGGCAAGACGAATCTGGTGAAACTCGTCGTAGTCCACCTTCTGTCGGACGTCGGGTCCGCCTTGGACTTGGATGAAAGCCATGTCGGCGCCCTTCATCACGTACTTGCACAGATATTTTGTGCAGCCTTCTCCAGCCACAAACTCGGTGTTGATACTATAAATGATGGTGAAAAGGTAAGAAGATTCGCGACAAAGAATGCTTTACTAACTGAGCTTTGTATTTGGAAGTGAGGAAGGCGTTGAAGGGGACTACGTAACGGTTGTCCACCCGAATCGTCTTGCCGCCTTTGTCCGTGTACTGGAAGTCGCGTCCATATTGCTCAGGGTGTCGAGCTGCTGCCCTGGCGTCAGGGGCAGGAGGACGTCGCCGGTACCGCGGGTAAGCGTGTTCGTTGTAGACATTGTCGTACGAGAACGGCTTCTAAATTGATATGATTGATAACCATAAAAGGGATTAAAAATTTTGACTAACCGGAAAACGTTTGACACATTTGCCCTCAACCAAACATCTTCGAGCTGAGCACGTGTGGATGTGCTTCAGCCTCAGTGTTTTGTAAAGCTCTCGCCTGAGCAACACTTCGGGTGAGCGGCCCGATGGATTGTCCGGAATTTCTGCAGAGATGTACTGCTCGATGTACTCTGCTGGCGTGTTGATGTTGCCGCCGCTTCGTATTCTGTCCCAGTCCAAAATCAGTGCGAAATGGACATGCGGGAGGCCACTAAAAAGGAATCCTAACTATTCAAAACCAAACGACTCAGTCTACCGTTTCTGGTGCTCCAATGAGTAGAACCATCCGCGGACGGGCCCCATGACCTCCTTGACGGTAAGGTCATGGCACAGCTCTTTGAATTTGTCGACAAAGAGACGACAAATCACGTCCGGGCGGTCGTACCACTGCTGGCGGTGCCCATCTGGATCAGTTGGCAGCATATCGTCCAACTCAGGGCAGTCGGGGTCCATCGTCAGCGTGACCAACAGATCCGGCTTCCCAATTTCTCTGCAGATGGTCATGCAGTTGGCATACTCGCGCTGGTAGTACTGCCGGGACCCGCGGAAGTGCTCGTCGGTCATGTAGACTCGACCGATGTCGCCTTTGTACCCTAAATAGCAGCTATTTGATTATTACACTCGAAATGTTTGCCCTACCTTTGTTGTCCCGCAGAGCACTTAGCCAGTTGATGATGGAGCTGGGAAGGACAAGACGTCGTCTTCCCTGCAGCTGCTTCATGAACTGGACTTTTTGGGCCTCCATCCGGTTGTTGAACGTGATGGTGTAGAGCTGGGCCAGAGTGCGCCAGTCCCACAGCCAATGTCCGTCTCGCCAGTTGGCGTGCGGGCCTCTGATGTGAGCCATGTAGCGGAACCATTGCGATCGCGAGATGTTGTCGCGGCGATGGAACTGCTGCTCGAGTTCAGAGCCGAGGAACTCCTCCTCCTCGCCAAGGTCTTCGGTGGCGTCAAGCAGGACGTTGTTGTTTTTGTCCTTGATCTGCTTGTAGGTGGAGTCGAAGCGTTCGTGCGGCCGCAACACCAATTTGGACCCATATTCTAGAAAGGAAAATTGCACCAATGATTCACCGTCACAAAAACACTCTACCGTAGCCAAATTGGCCGAAGGAAAAGATCAGCGGGAAATTGGCAGGATCAATGTTCCTGTTCCACCACTTCATGTGCACGATCTTGGTGGTAGCACGGCCCGTGAGCACCACGTCGTACACGCTCGGTGGCATCACATTCGCTCCGCAGTCCAGAAAAATCTGGAAAAAATTGAACACTGTTTATATGACATGAAACCAAACGCCGAAGCTTACTTGAGCCACAAGGCGACTTCCAGCATCCGTTTCGGTCTCAAGCCGTCCAGGATGGATGTGCCTGAGGTTGGCCCGGTCATCAACATGCAAATTGTCCGGTGCCGGCGCATCTTTGGCATCCAATCTTCGCTCTGTGCCCCGCTTGTTGGTGTCCACCAATAGCATTCGAAACTGCATTCGGTCTTCTTCCGGCAGCTGACGGTACGTCTCCGCTGCCGTCTCGTAGACCACAGCAAGCTTGTGGTTTGCGAGAAGAACGCCGTAAAGGGCCGCCATCAACTGTTCCTGAAGTAGAATAAAAAATAAAACCGAAATTGGAAGCATAAGTCAATCTTACGTCCAGCGAATGTTCCCGAGAGATTTCGCCCAGGCGAGTACGCGCATCGGCTGGAGGGATCGTGAACAGTTGTCCGTGCAGATGGGGTTTGCCGCCATCGGGTGGGTTGAAATCCCACAACATGTAGTTTATCATGTTGTTGCACTTCACGATTCGATGCAAGTCGATTCGCTCTTCGCTTCGGGTGATGTTGATGTTCCCGAATGCCAAGTTGTTGTTGTATCTCAGCACGTGGCGAAAGAGCGAGTCCCTCCAGCCTTTGTACTGCCCCGCCGGGTTTTGGAGGATGTTGTCCAATTCGGCTGGCCGAGCACGAAGCGCTTTGTAGCGGTCCGCCAAGTTGACACGTCCTTTTGCGCAGCACTTTGAATAGGCGGTTGGTCCAACTGCTTCGGAAGCCAACAGCAACGCATTGCAGTGAGGGCAATTGTGTTGTGCCTACATAGAATGAACTAATCTACTGGATTCAAATACTTTGAACCCACTTGATCCCGAAGCGAGTTGTAGTATGAAGGCAGGTGGTTCGCCTTTTTGGAACCGCAGCCATATCCAAAGTGAGCAGACTGAATGGTTCCGCAACAGTGCGTCACTGGGGCAATGGGCTTTGGCGCCACAGCACTGGGCCGATTGCTTGCGGTGGACGCTTGTCGGCTGATCCGTGTGCTGCGGCGAGGAGCCAACGATGGTGGTGGCATAAGATGCGAGTCCGTCAGCGCTTGGGATTCATTGGCGGAAACATCCGAAGCCGCGGCCGTCGTCGTGTCAACAGTCGATGGAATGGACTCTGTTGGCGACGCAGCCTTGGCATTCTTCAGCGGGCGTCCACCAATGATGCCTCTTGGCTTTGGAACTGCAGGCAACGGAGCAGCATTTTTGACACCACAAATTTGACTAAAATACAAATGCAAATACTAGTGAAAGAAATGTATGAGGCGCTTACTGGTAATGCATGTCCTGAACGACTTGCCACGGCTTTGTGCACTTTGCTGGGCAGCTCTGCTTCGGTGCGGGCGAATACCTAATTTGCCAAAAGGAAATGGGGTAAAAATCCAAAATGATTAAACACTACCAGCATTCGAAGTGAGTGTAAGAGTCACAGCAAGGCAGGAACACCTTGCTCTGACGAAGCCCATTTGCCTGCAGCTTGAACAGCCGCTGACACAAAATGCAAAAGCCGGGGTGTTGCGTGCCGCAATCTGGGCATTTGCCACCGCTTGCTTTGAGCCTATAATAAAACTAAAATAACAAATTTGCATTATGAAAGAGCACCTCGCTTCCAATTCATCCGCGTGATAAACTGAAGCGGAGGTTTCCGCGCAATAACAGCCGGTTTCGTAAATGCCCATGCCAATTTGCTGACGACAATACTCACATTGAATATACTTTGCCTTTTTGCACCGCGCAATTTTGCAGTTCTTGAAAGGCGCTCCGGCATACCTATGAATCGTGTTTAATAAAGGTAATAGTTTAAATACCATTCGGCAAAGGGCTGGTCAAAGTGGCACGAATGTCCACAATTCAACATTGCATAGCCATCAGCATCGTTCAAAGGATTGTGCAGAAAACACATTTGTTGACTTGCCAAATTGCCCTCGTGAGCTTCGAGTCAGTTTTGAAGACTGAGTAATGTCTATAATGGGAATAAAGGTAAGAGAATTTTGGTTACAATTTTACCGAAGCCCTCATCCAGTTCCTTCTGTCGTACAGCAGCACTAATAAGCTCGCTGTCCCCAGTTGGATCACCAGCAGCTTCCAGTTCCTGCGGGGCCGGATGTGTTCGTCCAGTTCCTGCGGGGCCGGACCGACTGAACGCTGGCTGGCGACACGCTTTCACGGGCTGATGAAGAGCGTTCGGATGGTCCTATTGAGGCAGACAGAAATTAATCTTGAAAGGACAAATAATAAACTCACTTCCGCGCTGTCTCAACGTAAGTTGACCTTTCAAAAAGTTGCTCCACCATCGACCGTAGGTTTGTGGCGAAACAACATTTTTGAACCGCTGCTTCAGCGCTTGGAAGGCTTCCTGTTTTTGCGCTGGACTTCTTTGGAAGTAGTCCAGTAGGAAGGCGTGCTGTTCTTCATTTGTCGCGCTACTTGTTTGAGTGCGTATCAGCTCGCTGTCACAAGTTGGGTTGCCTGCAGCTTCCAATTCCTGCGGAACTTGATGTTGTTCTTCCAACTGAACTGACTGGGCTGGAGACACACTTTCTCGAACGGACTGGCTGCGTTCTGATGTTCCTATTGAGTTAGGGCATTTACCATAACTAACGAGTATATAAAAAACTCACTTCCGCGTTGGCTCAAAGTAAGCTTCCCGTCACAAAAATTCTGCCACCATCGGCCATAGGTCCGCGGTGAAACCGTCTTCTTGAACTGCTTCTTCAGTGCTTTGAACGCTTCCTCCTTTTGTGTTGGACTTCTTTGAAAGCAGTCCAGGAGAAAGGCGTGCTGCTCTTCGTTCCCCGTTGGAGTAGCGCTTCGGCTCGATTCACGGCCGCCGCCTCGCTGTCGTTTAGGAGCAGCTTCGGCAGTTGTCAGCGCACTTCGGTCAGCTTTCGTTGCGCCCGTTGCACCTTTGCTGATGATGAAATCGGCAAGGGTAAAGGAGCGAGCCGTCGCACTAAGAGGCTTTTTCGTAGCTTCTTTTAGCGTGCGAGCTGCTTCTGCATAGGTCTTCTGCAGAATCGGCAGCTTTGGTGCGTTGGGCGTTGTCGTGATGTTGTTACGACGCGAGCCCGTCCCGACGAATAAGCGCCAATTCGGCTCCTCACTGAGGCGTGGAGCTTCAAAACGCAGCTTATTCGCAATGCCGGGTGCACTGGCGACCACAGCACGTGGCTTGCTCGGAAGCGGCTTCGTTAACTGAAATACAAAAGCTATTTGCAAAAAGAAAAAATGATGATTACGGCTTGAGCGTAGCTCATCGACGACGACTTCAAAGCGGGAGCAGAAGACGCAACCGCGGAAGTCGTTGCTTTGATGTACTGTTGAAGCACATAAAAGCACGGGACGACGAAGCTGACCGAAGAGGAGTTCCACACAGTTCTTCTGTGGCGGACGGTTGGCGGCACTTTCTTCACCACGTCGGGCATTTTCCTGGCCTTCTCCATGGCCGATTTTGGGATGGCCTTAAAGTGAAAAAAATTCAGTAACGATAATTGATTTAAAAAACACAGAACACACCTTTCCCACAACGACGAACATTTCCTCGCTCGGTTCGCGGAGCACCGGTTTCGGCACAGCGTTCAAAACAGGACGGTTTTGAAGCGCTGGCTTTTCGGCTCGAGCAATTGGCGCGTAGCCGATCGGCACGCGTGGCTTGTCGATCTTCGACAGCTCCAAAAGCTTGCTTGACGCGACAGCCTGAAAATAATAGGCAAAAAAATAAAGGATTGCAATTCGCACTCAGTTCACCTTGCCCTTAACGATCGTGTGGTACACGTTTTTGGGACGCGGCATGTCAGTTGGCAACTTGCGAAGCGGAGCCACCGGCAACTGTTTCGCAACCTAAAAAAGGAACCAATATTTTGAAAAAACAAATGAACGAATCTACCGGAGCCAGTCCCGGAATCGGCCGGCCATCATTGTTGCAGAGCCAAGGCTGGCGCTTGTCAGGCACCACCTTTGGAGGCTTCTGCTTCTTGGGCTTACGCCTAAAAATGTGGGTTAAGGAAAGAATTTTGTGAAAAGAGTTTTGCACACACTCACAGTTCAGCGATAGCCGGCTCAGCAACGGGCGATTTTTCCTCACAGCCCGGGATGGTGACGCCCGTCCAACCATCCTCCTCTGCCACCGGCCACGGCTTTGGCACCTGAAGGGCGATGCCGACGCCACGCGAGTGGGCCAAGTTGTCTTTGGCACCAGCGGCAAACTTCTTCATCTCCTTAATCAGGTGACGAAGGCGGGCCAGAGCGCACGTGTCGATGTGCTCTGACATGGCGCCCATGAATGCCGCACAAGTGGCACAGTCCTCGCTCCAGTCCCGGCCCTAAATTTGAGAATAATTTAAGAAAATGTTGTTTAATTATTGACTACAAACATACGGCAATCGGCTTTTTGAAAATCCCCAAGTCGATATCCTTGGGGAGATTCGGCGGGGCGAGGATGTCCTTCGGCCGGTACGAGCGGACCGGAGACGCAGCGACACGAACGCCAGTTGGAGTTGGCGAACGTGCGCGGGCCAAGCGCCGTGCGGGCCCGACGAAGCCGGTTGCCGTGGCAGGGGCCGGGACAAATTTGGCTGTAAAAAAGGAATATTTGAGATTATTTACACAAGAAATGCTGCTGACCTTTCTTCGATGGCTTGCCAACCGTCAAACGGCAAGACGAAGAAGGCGAGAGAGAGAGAGAGAGGGGGGCGGGGTGAGCTCTAAAGAGAGCTGTTTGGGATACGGGTCGTGTCGAGAGTCGGGATAGGGGGTGGGGCTGGGGAATGATGGGGAGGGAAAGGGGAGAAAGGGAGCCCGAAGGCATTGGGGTCAGACGGGACAAATGGGGGAGGGACAATGAAAAACAAATGAAAAATAAATGAAAAACAAAGAAAATGAAGAACAAGTCTGAAAAATGGGGATGTTATTATTTGGGAAAACTCGCGTAGACACAGCTTACCAATAAATGAAGCTGATAACAATATAAATGAACGTAGGATGAAAGCTGTCCAAAATGGGAAAATTAGTAATGCAAATAAACACGCAAAATACCTGGCTAAAAGGGAAAAAAAGTATTAATAAATATATTGTGAAAAATAATGAAATGGTTAAACGACAAAATAAATGCATGAAATAATAAGGGCGCGCGCTATGGAGCAGGCAAAAAACTGCTTGGAATAAAGGAAATGGGAAACCAATTGGTTGTTGAAATAATGCGTAAATTCGCGCGTAAGCAGTTTGGAAAATACGGACGACAGAGTTGCAGCTTGGAAAATATCCAGGTTGCCCTGGAGCAGTTTAACGTCGTGCTCAGGACGGACCTCGCACGTAAAGTTACAGCTTGGAAATACGGACGACAGAGTTGCAGCTTGGAAATATCCAGGTTGCCCTGGGAGCAGTTTAACGTCGTGCTCAGGACGGACCTCGCACGTAAAGTTACAGCTTGGAAATACGGACGACAGAGTTGCAGCTTGGAAATATCCAGGTTGCCC
This sequence comes from Heterodera glycines, assembly GCA_004148225.2. Classification (NCBI taxonomy): domain Eukaryota; kingdom Metazoa; phylum Nematoda; class Chromadorea; order Rhabditida; family Heteroderidae; genus Heterodera; species Heterodera glycines. The sequence goes on along the minus strand of CP049708.1, from coordinate 5,748,106 downwards.
TGGGAGCAGTTTAACGTCGTGCTCAGGACGGACCTCGCACGTAAAGTTACAGCTTGGAAAAAACGTCGCACGTAAAGTTACAGTTTGTGTCTGTTTTTTTCGCTTGACCGTCTCTTAGCCTCAAACGAGTTGCCCGGCAACCAGGATCGAGGACCTGTACGGAGGAAAACAGACAAACCACGGTGCCATATAACCCTCACCAGGACGGAAACGTCCAGGATCATTGGGTGGTGGAAAAGTCAACTGCATCACGTTGTCGAATCGTGAGCAGGGTCGGCAGAGTCGACAACTGCTTCCGCTTCGGCAGCAGCAGCAGCAGCAGCAGCAGCAGCAGGGTCTTGCGCTTCGGCGAGTTCTATGGGGTTTAAATTTTCACTTTATGATTTTTTGATCAAGTAATTTACCGATGTCGAGGTCGAACGAGTCATCCTCGTACCGAGCAAAACCCGCCTCTACGTCGTACACCTGTCTGCGGGCGACCGCAGACAGAACCGGTGGTGGTGGTGCCGATGTTGATGGCAGTTCTATTTAATCCAATTGCAAAACTGTTAATCATACATAAAAAGCGCAAACCGAAGTCGTCGTTATTAAACGAATCGTCGCGAAATCTGGCAAAGCCAGATTCCACGTCGTATTCGACACGCCGGCCACCGATAAATGCACGATTCCGAGGCGGGGCTTCGGCAACGAAAACAACGGACGCCGACGATGAAGCAGAATCCGAAGCAGCGTCCTGCGACGGGTGAGCAGCCACCGGAGACAGCAGCACGGCGTTATGAAGCGGAGGCCAAATGGTGCCGTCGTCGCGTGCCGGTGTTGAGCACGGGCCGCCCGGTGCTTGACTCGCCCATAGGCCGCTGACCACTACTTCGTCATCCTAATACGAAAAAATAACAGTGCTCCAGAAATCGACTGAATCTACCGCATTCAACGTTTCCGAGCCGGACGGTTCATCAACCTCCGCTGCGACCGCTTCGACCATCTCGCCCAAAAGCGCATCAACATCCGCGGCCACCTCCGCGGAAGTCGATGGCAGCGACACGCCCGCCGGGTCGATGGAGCTGACGCGGGAAGCAGAAAGAAGGCAAAAGAAAACAATAATAAAGGAGAACATTTAAATAGCTAAAAAATGAAAAATTGTTTTTTGGAAAACCATCATATTCACAAAAAAATCAGCAGTAGGAAATTCGCGTGCAATCATCAAGAAAATTCATGACAAACACGAATTTGCATCTTTCAAAATATTGACAGATTTGGAAAACACAGACAGACAAGTTTTAGCTTTGAAAAAACCCAGGTTTCCCTGGAAGCAGTTTAACGTCGTGCTCAGGACGGAACATCAGCTTCCTAGCTCTGAGTTCACTTGCGACTTACACGCTCAAACGCGCATCAACATCCGAAAATTGAGGCCACGACAATGCTGCACCACAGTAGCCTGCATCACGTCAAACGACAGACAACTCGCACGAAAGCCGTTCTCTGCCATTCAATCTGCAGCAGCAAAACAGTTCATTCACAGCGTTCCGCGGCACTCAGCCCAAGGGAGCCGCCAGTCCACCTCGCTCGGCTCTCTTGCCTGCGCCGAGCGCTCCCTTCGCCGGCCGCTGCCAGTCTACCTCGCTCGGCTCCCTTGCCTGAGCCGGCCGCTGCCAGTCCACCTCGCTCGGCTCCCTTGCCTGAGCCGGCCGCTGCCAGTCCACCTCGCTCGGCTCCCTTGCCTGAGCCGGCCGCTGCCAGTCCACCTCGTCGGCGCCCTTGACGCTCGCGCGCGCGCGCGTAGAAAATAAATTGAGCTCAGTACCATTTCAACACGCGCGCACGCGCGCGTAGAAAATAAATTGAGCTCATTACCATTTCAACACGCGCACGCGCGCGCGTAGAAAATAAATTGAGCCAATAAGCAAAAAATAGGCTTAAAAATGAGATGGTTACGGATGATGATGGGCGTGGAAAGGGGCATGGTTATGGTGGATGGTAAAAATAAGATGGGTGGGGGAGGGGCGTGGTGGTAGTGTTCGGTATTTAAAAGGCTTTTTGAAGTGGTTGGGCATGAAATTTGGGAAATCTAATTCATTCAATCACAGGTGCGTGGACCCGGGCAAAATCTTGCCTTAAGACCAACATGCCTTCGCGAAGAAAAGTTTGTGTCATGTGTTAAGAAATGCTGCTGACCTTTCTTCGATGGCTTGCCAACCGTCAAACGGCAAGACGAAGAAGGCGAGAGAGAGAGAGAGAGGGGGGCGGGGTGAGCTCTAAAGAGAGCTGTTTGGGATACGGGTCGTGTCGAGAGTCGGGATAGGGGGTGGGGCTGGGGAATGATGGGGAGGGAAAGGGGAGAAAGGGAGCCCGAAGGCATTGGGGTCAGACGGACAAATGGGGGAGGGACAATGAAAAACAAATGAAAAATAAATGAAAAACAAAGAAAATGAAGAACAAGTCTGAAAATGGGGATGTTATTATTTGGGAAAACTCGCGTAGACACAGCTTACCAATAAATGAAGCTGATAACAATATAAATGAACGTAGGATGAAAGCTGTCCAAAATGGGAAATTAGTAATGCAAATAAAACACGCAAAATACCTGGCTAAAAGGGAAAAAAAGTATTAATAAATATATTGTGAAAAATAATGAAATGGTTAAACGACAAAATATATGCATGAAATAATAAGGGCGCGCGCTATGGAGCAGGCAAAAAACTGCTTGGAATAAAGGAAATGGGAAACCAATTGGTTGTTGAAATAATGCGTAAATTCGCGCGTAAGCAGTTTGGAAAATACGGACGACAGAGTTGCAGCTTGGAAAATATCCAGGTTGCCCTGGAGCAGTTTAACGTCGTGCTCAGGACGGACCTCGCACGTAAAGTTACAGCTTGGAAATACGGACGACAGAGTTGCAGCTTGGAAATATCCAGGTTGCCCTGGGAGCAGTTTAACGTCGTGCTCAGGACGGACCTCGCACGTAAAGTTACAGCTTGGAAATACGGACGACAGAGTTGCAGCTTGGAAATATCCAGGTTGCCCTGGGAGCAGTTTAACGTCGTGCTCAGGACGGACCTCGCACGTAAAGTTACAGCTTGGAAAAAACGTCGCACGTAAAGTTACAGTTTGTGTCTGTTTTTTTTTCGCTTGACCGTCTCTTAGCCTCAAACGAGTTGCCCGGCAACCAGGATCGAGGACCTGTACGGAGGAAAACAGACAAACCACGGTGCCATATAACCCTCACCAGGACGGAAACGTCCAGGATCATTGGGTGGTGGAAAAGTCAACTGCATCACGTTGTCGAATCGTGAGCAGGGTCGGCAGAGTCGACAACTGCTTCCGCTTCGGCAGCAGCAGCAGCAGCAGCAGCAGCAGCAGGGTCTTGCGCTTCGGCGAGTTCTATGGGGTTTAAATTTTCACTTTATGATTTTTTGATCAAGTAATTTACCGATGTCGAGGTCGAACGAGTCATCCTCGTACCGAGCAAAACCCGCCTCTACGTCGTACACCTGTCTGCGGGCGACCGCAGACAGAACCGGTGGTGGTGGTGCCGATGTTGATGGCAGTTCTATTTAATCCAATTGCAAAACTGTTAATCATACATAAAAAGCGCAAACCGAAGTCGTCGTTATTAAACGAATCGTCGCGAAATCTGGCAAAGCCAGATTCCACGTCGTATTCGACACGCCGGCCACCGATAAATGCACGATTCCGAGGCGGGGCTTCGGCAACGAAAACAACGGACGCCGACGATGAAGCAGAATCCGAAGCAGCGTGCTGCGACGAGGGAGCAGCCACCGGGGACAGCAGCACGGCGCTATGAAGCGGAGGCCAAATGGTGCCGTCGTCGCGTGCCGGTGTTGAGCACGGGCCGCCCGGTGCTTGACTCGCCCATAGGCCGCTGACCACTACTTCGTCATCCTAATACGAAAAAATAACAGTGCTCCAGAAATCGACTGAATCTACCGCATTCAACGTTTCCGAGCCGGACGGTTCAGCAACCTCCGCTGCGACCGCTTCGACCATCTCGCCCAAAAGCGCATCAACATCCGCGGCCACCTCCGCGGAAGTCGAAGGCAGCGACACGCCCGCCGGGTCGATGGAGATGACGCGGGAAGCAACAGAAAGGAGGCAAAAGAAAACAATAATAAAGGAGAACATTTAAATAGCTAAAAAATGAAAAATTGTTTTTTGGAAAACCATCATATTCACAAAAAAATCAGCAATAGGAAATTCGCGTGCAATCATCAAGAAAATTCATGACAAACACGAATTTGCATCTTTCAAAATATTGACAGATTTGGAAAACACAGACAGACAAGTTTCAGCTTTGAAAAAACCCAGGTTTCCCTGGAAGCAGTTTAACGTCGTGCTCAGGACGGAACATCAGCTTCCTAGCTCTGAGTTCACTTGCGACTTACACGCTCAAACGCGCATCAACATCCGAAAATTGAGGCCACGACAATGCTGCACCACAGTAGCCTGCATCACGTCAAACGACAGACAACTCGCACGAAAGCCGTTCTCTGCCATTCAATCTGCAGCAGCAAAACAGTTCATTCACAGCGTTCCGGCGCGCACAGCCCAAGGACCGCCATCCACTCGCTCGGCTCTCTTGCCTGCGCCGAGCGCTCCCTTCGCCGGCCGCTGCCAGTCTACCTCGCTCGGCTCCCTTGCCTGAGCCGGCCGCTGCCAGTCCACCTCGCTCGGCTCCCTTGCCTGAGCCGCCGCTGCCAGTCCACCTCGCTCGCTCCCTTGCGAGCGGCCGCTGCCAGTCCACCTCGCTCGGCTCGCTTGCCTGAGCCTGCCGCTGCCAGTCCACCTCACCCGGCTCCCTTGCGTGAGCCGTCCGCTGCCAGCACTCAGCCCAAGGGAGCCATCGCTCCCTTCGCCGGCCGCTGCCAGTCCAATTCGCCCGGCTCCCTTGCCTGAGCCGTCCGCTGCCAGCACTCAGCCAAAGAGACCATCGCTCCCCGCCGCCGCTGCCATCCACTCGCTCGGCTCCCTTGCTGCACCGATCGCTCCCATCGCCGGCCGCTGCCAGTTCCAATTCGCCCGGCTCCCTTGCCTGAGCCGTCCGCTGCCAGCCTCAGCCAAAGGGAGCCATCGCTCCTTCGCCGGCCGCTGCCAGTCCACCTCGCCGGCTCCCTTGCCTGAGCCGGCCGATGCCAGTCCACCTCGCTCGGCTCCCTTGCCTGAGCCTGCCGCTGCCAGTCCACCTCGCCCGGCACCCTTGACGCTCGCGCGCGCGCGCGTAGAAAATAAATTGAGCTCAGTACCATTTCAACACGCGCGCGCGCGCGTAGGAAATAAATTGAGCCAATAGGCAAAAAATAGGCTTAAAAATGAGATGGTTACGGGTGATGATGGGCGTGGAAAGGGGCATGGTTATGGTGGATGGTAAAAATAAGATAGGTGGGGGAGGGGCGTGGTGGTAGTGTTCGGTATTTAAAAGGCTTTTTGAAGTGGTTGGGCATGAAATTTAGGAAATCTAATTCATTGAATCACAGGTGCGTGGACCCGGGCAAAATCTTGCCTTAAGACCAACATGCCTTCGCGAAGAAAAGTTTGTGTCATGTGTTGTACAAGCCACGCACCACGACACTCCTTAACTTCAGCATGAGGGTCACGGGACATACTGTGTGCAGGCAGGAGCTCCTTGCCTGAGCCGGCCGCTGCCAGTCCACCTCGCTCGGCTCCCTTGCCTTCGCCGGCCGCTGCCAGTCCACCTCGCTGGGCTCCCTTGCCTTCGCCGACCGCTGCCAGCACTCAACACAAGGGACCATCGCTGCCTGAGCCGGCCGCTGCCAGCACTCAACACAAGGGAGCCATCGCTCCCTTCGCCGGCCGCTGCCAGTCCACCTCGCTCGCTCCCTTGCCTGCGCCGTTCGCTCCCATTGCCGGCCGCTGCCAGTCCACCTCGCCCGGCGCCTTGCCTGCGCCGATCGCTCCCATCGCCGGTCGCTGCCAGTCCAACTCGCCCGGCTCCCTTACCTGAGCCGTCGCTGCCAGCACTCAGCCCAAGGGAGCCATCGCTCCTTCGCCGGCCGCTGCAGTCCACCTCGCTCGCTCCCTTCCTGCGCCGTTCGCTCCATTGCCGGCCGCTGCCAGTCCACCTCGCCCGGCGCCCTTGCCTGCGCCGATCGCTCCCATCGCCGGTCGCTGCCAGTCCATTCGCCGGCTCCCTGCCTGAGCCGTCCCTGCCAGCACTCAGCCAAAGAGAGCCATCGCTCCCTCGCCGGCCGCTGCCAGTCCACCTCGCTCGGCTCCCTTGCCTGCACCGATCGCTCCCATCGCCGGCCGCTGCCAGTTCAATTCGCCCGGCTCCTTGCCTGAGCCGTCCGCTGCCAGCACTCAGCCAAAGGGAGCCATCGCTCCCTTCGCCGGCCGCTGCCAGTCCACCTCGCCCGGCTCCCTTGCCTGAGCCGGCCGATGCCAGTCCATCGCTCGGCTCCCTTGCCTGAGCCTGCCGCTGCCAGTCCACCTCGCCGGCACCCTTGACGCTCGCGCGCGCGCGCGTAGAAAATAAATTGAGCTCAGTACCATTTCAACACGCGCGCGCGCGCGTAGGAAATAAATTGAGCCAATAGGCAAAAATAGGCTTAAAAATGAGATGGTTACGGGTGATGATGGGCGTGGAAAGGGGCATGTTATGGTGGATGGTAAAAATAAGATAGGTGGGGGAGGGGCGTGGTGGTAGTGTTCGTATTTAAAAGGCTTTTGAAGTGGTTGGGCATGAAATTTAGGAAATCTAATTCATTGAATCACAGGTGCGTGGACCCGGGCAAAATTTGCCTTAAGACCAACATGCCTTCGCGAAGAAAAGTTTGTGTCATGTGTTGTACAAGCCACGCACCACGACACTCCCTTAACTTCAGCATGAGGGTCACGGGACATACTGTGTGCAGGCAGGAGCTCCCTTGCCTGAGCCGGCCTGCCAGTCCACCTCGCTCGGCTCCTTGCCTTCGCCGGCCGCTGCCAGTCCACCTCGCTGGGCTCCCTTGCCTTCGCCGACCGCTGCAGCACTCAACACAAGGGACCATCGCTGCCTGAGCCGGCCGCTGCCAGCACTCAACACAAGGGAGCCATCGCTCCTTCGCCGGCCGCTGCCAGTCCACCTCGCTCGGCTCCTTGCCTGCGCCGTTCGCTCCCATTGCCGGCCGCTGCCAGTCCACCTCGCCCGGCGCCCTTGCCTGCGCCGATCGCTCCCATCGCCGGTCGCTGCCAGTCCACCTCGCCCGGCTCCCTTACCTGAGCCGTCCGCTGCCAGCACTCAGCCCAAGGGAGCCATCGCTCCCTTCGCCGGCCGCTGCCAGTCCACCTCGCTCGGCTCCTTGCCTGCGCCGTTCGCTCCCATTGCCGGCCGCTGCAGTCCACCTCGCCCGGCGCCCTTGCCTGCGCCGATCGCTCCCATCGCCGGTCGCTGCCAGTCCACCTCGCCCGGCTCCCTTACCTGAGCCGTCCGCTGCCAGCACTCAGCCCAAGGGAGCCATCGCTCCCTTCACCGGCCGTTGCCAGTCCACCTCGCTCGGCTCCCTTGCCTGCACCGATCGCTCCCATCGCCGGCCGCTGCCAGTCCAATTCGCCCGGCTCCCTTGCTGAGCCGTCCGCTGCCAGCACTCAGCCAAAGGGAGCCATCGCTCCCTTCGCCGGCCGCTGCCAGTCCACCTCGCTCGGCTCCCTTGCCTGCGCCGTTCGCTCCCATTGCCGGCCGCTGCCAGTCCACCTCGCCCGGCGCCCTTGCCTGCGCCGATCGCTCCTTCGCCGGCCGCTGCCAGTCCACCTCGCCCGGCTCCCTGCCTGAGCCGGCCGCTGCCAGTCCACTCGCCCGGCACCCTTGACGCTCGCGCGCGCGCGCGTAGAAAATAAATTGAGCTCAGTTACCATTTCAACACGCGCGCGCGCGCGTAGGAAATAAATTGAGCCAATAGGCAAAAAATAGGCTTAAAAATGAGATGGTTACGGGTGATGATGGGCGTGGAAAGGGCATGGTTATGGTGGATGGTAAAAATATAAGATAGGTGGGGGAGGGGCGTGGTGGTAGTGTTCGGTATTTAAAAGGCTTTTTGAAGTGGTTGGGCATGAAATTTAGGAAATCTAATTCATTGAATCACAGGTGCGTGGACCCGGGCAAAATCTTGCCTTAAGACCAACATGCCTTCGCGAAGAAAAGTTTGTGTCATGTGTTGTACAAGCCACGCACCACGACACTCCCTTAACTTCAGCATGAGGGTCACGGGACATACTGTGTGCAGGCAGGAGCTCCCTTGCCTGAGCCGGCCGCTGCCAGTCCACCTCGCTCGGCTCCCTTGCCTTCGCCGGCCGCTGCCAGTCCACCTCGCTGGGCTCCCTTGCCTTCGCCGACCGCTGCCAGCACTCAACACAAGGGACCATCGCTGCCTGAGCCGGCCGCTGCCAGCACTCAACACAAGGGAGCCATCGCTCCCTTCGCCGGCCGCTGCCAGTCCACCTCGCTCGGCTCCCTTGCCTGCGCCGTTCGCTCCCATTGCCGGCCGCTGCCAGTCCACCTCGCCCGGCGCCCTTGCCTGCGCCGATCGCTCCCATCGCCGGTCGCTGCCAGTCCACCTCGCCGGCTCCCTTACCTGAGCCGTCCGCTGCCAGCACTCAGCCCAAGGAGCCATCGCTCCCTTCGCCGGCCGCTGCCAGTCCACCTCGCTCGGCTCCCTTGCCTGCGCCGTTCCTCCCATTGCCGGCCGCTGCCAGTCCACCTCGCCCGGCGCCCTTGCCTGCGCGATCGCTCCCATCGCCGGTCGCTGCCAGTCCAATTCGCCCGGCTCCTTGCCTGAGCCGTCCGCTGCCAGCACTCAGCCAAAGAGAGCCATCGCTCCTCGGCCGCGCTGCCAGTCCACCTCGCTCGGCTCCCTTGCCTGCACCGATCGCTCCCATCGCCGGCCGCTGCCAGTTCAATCGCCCGGCTCCCTTGCCTGAGCCGTCCGCTGCAGCACTCAGCCAAAGGGAGCCATCGCTCCCTTCGCCGGCCGCTGCCAGTCCACCTCGCCCGGCTCCCTTGCCTGAGCCGGCCGATGCCAGTTCCACCTCGCTCGGCTCCCTTGCCTGAGCCTGCGCTGCCAGTCCACCTCGCCCGGCACCCTTGACGCTCGCGCGCGCGCGCGTAGAAAATAAATTGAGCTCAGTACCATTTCAACACGCGCGCGCGCGCGTAGGAAATAAATTGAGCCAATAGGCAAAAAATAGGCTTAAAAATGAGATGGTTACGGGTGATGATGGCGTGGAAAGGGGCATGGTTATGGTGGATGGTAAAAATAAGATAGGTGGGGGAGGGGCGTGGTGGTAGTGTTCGTATTTAAAAGGCTTTTTGAAGTGGTTGGGCATGAAATTTAGGAAATCTAATTCATTGAATCACAGGTGCGTGGACCGGGCAAAATCTTGCCTTAAGACCAACATGCCTTCGCGAAGAAAAGTTTGTGTCATGTGTTGTACAAGCCACGCACCACGACACTCCTTAACTTCAGCATGAGGGTCACGGACATACTGTGTGCAGGCAGGAGCTCCCTTGCCTGAGCCCGGCCCGCTGCCAGTCCACCTCGCTCGGCTCCCTTGCCTTCGCCGGCCGCTGCCAGTCCACCTCGCTGGGCTCCCTTGCCTTCGCCGACCGCTGCCAGCACTCAACACAAGGACCATCGCTGCCTGAGCCGGCCGCTGCCAGCACTCAACACAAGGGAGCCATCGCTCCCTTCGCCGGCCGCTGCCAGTCCACCTCGCTCGGCTCCCTTGCCTGCGCCGTTCGCTCCCATTGCCGGCCGCTGCCAGTCCACCTCGCCCGGCGCCCTTGCCTGCGCCGATCGCTCCCATCGCCGGTCGCTGCCAGTCCAACCTCGCCCGGCTCCCTTACCTGAGCCGTCCGCTGCCAGCACTCAGCCCAAGGGAGCCATCGCTCCTTCGCCGGCCGCTGCCAGTCCACCTCGCTCGGCTCCCTTGCCTGCGCGTTCTCTCCCATTGCCGGCCGCTGCCAGTCCACCTCGCCCGCGCCCTTGCCTGCGCCGATCGCTCCCATCGCCGGTCGCTGCCAGTCCACCTCGCCCGGCTCCCTTACCTGAGCGTCCGCTGCCAGCACTCAGCCCAAGGGAGCCATCGCTCCCTTCACCGGCCGTTGCCAGTCCACCTCGCTCGGCTCCCTTGCCTGCACCGATCGCTCCCATCGCCGGCCGCTGCCAGTCCAATTCGCCCGGCTCCCTTGCCTGAGCCGTCCGCTGCCAGCACTCAGCCAAAGGGAGCCATCGCTCCCTTCGCCGGCCGCTGCCAGTCCACCTCGCTCGGCTCCCTTGCCTGCGCCGTTCGCTCCCATTGCCGGCCGCTGCCAGTCCACCTCGCCCGGCGCCCTTGCCTGCGCGATTCGCTCCCTTCGCCGGCGCTGCCAGTCCACCTCGCCCGGCTCCCTTGCCTGAGCCGGCCGCTGCCAGTCCACCTCGCCCGGCCCTTGACGCTCGCGCGCGCGCGCGTAGAAAAAAATTGAGCTCAGTACCATTTCAAACACGCGCGCGCGCGCGTAGGAAATAAATTGAGCCAATAGGCAAAAAATAGGCTTAAAAATGAGATGGTTACGGGTGATGATGGGCTGGAAAGGGGAATGGTTATGGTGGATGGTAAAAATAAGATAGGTGGGGGAGGGGCGTGGTGTAGTGTTCGGTATTTAAAAGGCTTTTTGAAGTGGTTGGGCATGAAATTTGGGAAATCTAATTCATTGAATCACAGGTGCGTGGACCCGGGCAAAATCTTGCCTTAAGACCAACATGCCTTCGCGAAGAAAAGTTTGTGTCATGTGTTGTACAAGCCACGCAACGACACTCCCTTAACTTCAGCATGAGGGTCACGGGACATACTGTGTGCAGGCAGGAGCTCCCTTGCCTGAGCCGGCCGCTGCCAGTCCACCTCGCTCGGCTCCCTTGCCTTCGCCGGCCGCTGCCAGTCCACCTCGCTGGGCTCCCTTGCCTTCGCCGACCGCTGCCAGCACTCAACACAAGGGACCATCGCTGCCTGAGCCGGCCGCTGCCAGCACTCAACACAAGGGAGCCATCGCTCCCTTCGCCGGCCGCTGCCAGTCCACCTCGCTCGGCTCCCTTGCCTGCGCCGTTCGCTCCCATTGCCGGCCGCTGCCAGTCCACCTCGCCCGGCGCCCTTGCCTGCGCCGATCGCTCCCATCGCCGGTCGCTGCCAGTCCACCTCGCCCGGCTCCCTTACCTGAGCCGTCCGCTGCCAGCACTCAGCCAAGGGAGCCATCGCTCCCTTCACCGGCCGTTGCCAGTCCACCTCGCTCGGCTCCCTTGCCTGCACCGATCGCTCCCATCGCCGGCCGCTGCCAGTCCAATTCGCCCGGCTCCCTTGCCTGAGCCGTCCGCTGCCAGCACTCAGCCAAAGGGAGCCATCGCTCCCTTCGCCGGCCGCTGCCAGTCCACCTCGCTCGGCTCCCTTGCCTGCGCCGTTCGCTCCCATTGCCGGCCGCTGCCAGTCCACCTCGCCCGGCGCCCTTGCCTGCGCCGATCGCTCCCTTCGCCGGCCGCTGCCAGTCCACCTCGCCCGGCTCCCTTGCCTGAGCCGGCCGCTGCCAGTCCACCTCGCTCGGCACCCTTGACGCTCGCGCGCGCGCGCGTAGGAAATAAATTGAGCTCATTACTGTTTCAACACGCGCGCGCGCGCGCGTAGGAAATAAAATGAGCCAATAGGCAAAAAATAGGCTTAAAAATGAGATGGTTACGGGTGATGATGGGCGTGGAAAGGGGCATGGTTATGGTGGATGGTAAAAATAAGATGGGTGGGGGAGGGGCGTGGTGGTAGTGTTCGGTATTTAAAAGGCTTTTTGAAGTGTTGGGCATGAAATTTGGGAAATCTAATTCATTGAATCACAGGTGCGTGGACCCGGGCAAAATCTTGCCTTAAGACCAACATGCCTTCGCGAAGAAAAGTTTGTGTCATGTGTTGTACAAGCCACGCACCACGACACTCCCTTAACTTCAGCATGAGGGTCACGGACATACTGTGTGCAGGCAGGAGCTCACTTGCCTGAGCCGGCCGCTGCCAGTCCACCTCGCTCGGCTCCCTTGCCTTCGCCGGCCGCTGCCAGTCCACCTCGCCCGGCTCCCTTGCCTGACGTCCGCTGCAGCCTCAGCCCAAGGGAGCCATCGCTCCCTTCGCCGGCCGCTGCCAGTCCACCTCGCTCGGCTCCCTTGCCTGATCCTGCCGCTGCCAGCACTCAGCCAAAGGGAGCCATCGCTCCCTTCGCCGGCCGCTGCCAGTCCACCTCGCCCGGCTCCCTTGCCTGAGCCGGCCGCTGCCAGTCCACCTCGCTCGGCTCCCTTGCCTGAGCCGGCCGCTGCCAGTCCACCTCGCTCGGCTCCCTTGCCTTCGCCGGCCGCTGCCAGTCCACCTCGCTGGGCTCCCTTGCCTTCGCCGACCGCTGCCAGCACTCAACACAAGGGACCATCGCTGGCTGAGCCGGCCGCTGCCAGCACTCAACACAAGGGAGCCATCGCTCCCTTCGCCGGCCGCTGCCAGTCCACCTCGCTCGCCTCTTGCCTGCGCCGATCGCTCCCATCGCCGGTCGCTGCCAGTCCACCTCGCCCGGCTCCCTTACAATTTGGGAAATCTAATTCATTCAATCACAGGTGCGTGGACCCGGGCAAAATCTTGCCTTAAGACCAACATGCCTTCGCGAAGAAAAGTTTGTGTCATGTGTTGTACAAGCCACGCACCACGACACTCCATTAACTTCAGCATGAGGGTCACGGGACATACTGTGAACCGTATGTAACAATGTATCATCACCAGCGTCAGACCACATCGAACGGGTCTGACCGTCTGCAAGCGCCAGACGGGGCATGTGGTGGTGCCTCGCTAGTTCAACATTGAGTCAATCCATAACACTCAAACATACGCTTTCTCCTGCTGCAGTCAGGGTACTCACGTACGAGCGCATAGACGCACTTTACTTTCGCACCACGAACGTGTCTCTTCCGCCGAACAGCAAACCCACCAAAGCAAGGCGATCCGCCACCATCTCATTATTACCACACAAGCAGCCTAACAGTTGGCTTTCACTAGTGCAGCACTGGACGGCATACCAAATCCAACGGAAGAAGTACACATTGCTCGCGGCACTTGAGTGTCACGGGACATACTGTGAACCGTATGTAACAATGTATCATCACCAGCGTCAGACCACATCGAACGGGTCTGACCGTCTGCAAGCGCCAGACGGGGCATGTGGTGGTGCCTCGCTAGTTCAACATTGAGTCCATCCATAACACTCAAACATACGCTTTCTCCTGCTGCAGTCAGGGTACTCACGTACGAGCGCATGGACGCACTTTTCTTTCGCACCACGAACGTGTCTCCTCCGCCGGACAGCAAACCCACCAAAGCAAGGCGATCCGCCACCATCCCATTACCACACAAGCAGCCTACCAGTTGGCTTTCACTTGTGCAGCACTGGGCGGCATACCAAATCCAACGGAAGAACATTGCTCGCGGCACTTTCTAAACAGACCTGTCAATCCAATTCACATTCACATGCGGCGAACCCGTACCGCCAACCACTCTCTTTTCCATAAAATCAACGACTTTTTTGCCCAGATCAAGCCATTGCGATCAACTCGTTTCCAGTCTGCGTCACAGCCGAAGCCGAAACACTAACCGTCCACGAAAATCTCGAAATAACTCAGTTCTGAGCAGCGACGGGCGGTGTGTAAAAAGGGCAGGGACGTATTCAAGATGGTTTGATAACGCATCTTTACTAGGAGTAGTCCTCGTAGCTACGCACAATATTGCAATGTGCTGTACATTCCCAGACATCCATCACAGACCTGTTATTGCTTATTATCTTTGACTCGAAGCCAGTCAATGCACCACCAAACATCCACCAAGAAGTTGTGCCCACAAAAGCTGGGTCGTCAACTCTTTAATGCCCACGATCGAGCAAAACAATCTGTCAAGCCTTGTGGTGTCCGAGCCGTAGGAGTCAAATAAAGCCACGAGGATCCACTCCTGGTGGTGCCCCTCCGTCAATTCGTTCAAGTTTCAGCTTAACATTCAAAGGATCTCTACAAGAACACACAACAAGACACAAGCGCGGTCCGTATGCTGCACATGCTTAGCCGTCATCTCCAACTTTCTCGTCGGCAGGGGCTTTGCACACGTGTCCACCCGAGCGTCTTGTGCATGTTTGCTACTCTCACTAGGTAGCTTCCATCAATCACAGGATCCATAGTGCTGAGCTCCTCCACAACATTTGTGCCTTAAGCCACATTTACACAAGTCAGTTAACTCGCCAAATTTCTTTAACAACAGCAAAGCTGATGTTTATTATTTCGACAGCTGCCAAACGCTGGAGAAACTAAGGCCACCAAAAGCGGCACCCCAGCAGCAGCCATCACCGTTCAATGTGCTCAGAGTTTTGAGTCCTGAGGCGGGGACCGGCTCTTGCTAGCCACCTGCATCTTTTGAGTCCCGAGGCGGGGACCGGCACGGCTGGCCACCTGCATCTTTAGAGTCCCGAGGCGGGGACCGGCTCTTGCTAGCCACCTGCATCTTTAGAGTCCCGAGGCGGGGACTGGAATCGAGGCGGCATCTCCCATTGCCACACAGCAGCCTTACCACTTGGCTTCTACATGTGCAGCACAGGGCAGTATACCAACTCCGAGTGTCACAACACCCAATCCACTGTACCAGATTCCAAGCTTAACCCCCAGGTAAATGGCCCTATTAGGGTTCTCGCCAGGTGCTCCAGTAGGCTCAGTATATTGGGGTCAGGAGAGTGAGTACTCGTCTACTTTTGCCTTGAACAGTTTGATAAACGTGCCATCCATCTGCCATAACAGAATAGTGACAACGACAAGCAAGTCTCGCTTACCAACCCATATAAAGGAATTTCTCCGAGCCCACCCGCCCTGGACACACCAGCGCACAGACCCAATCGAACGGGTCTGTCGTTGGAGCCAACCTCAGAGTTTAAAGTCCAGAGGCTTGGACTCCTGACACCTCTTAGACCTGCAATCATTGCATGGCTAATCGCTCGTATCATTCCATTCACGTGCGGCGAACCCTTAGCGCCAACCACTACTCCAATATTCATTCATGTGTAATTTCAAAGCAAATGTCAATAAGTCTTTGTGTAATTTCAAATCAAAACCTATCTCAAAGATAGGAAAAGCCAAAACGGAAAGAAAACACATCCAATGAGCTCGGCGTAAATAGCCTGCGGCGGCGCCAACCCGCAAGCTACCTACACAGAACCCAAAGGATGTGCTGATAATATTTGCTACTACCACCATTTGATTCCATGCACTAACGCTCCACCAAGCGTATCCATCAAACTCTTTAATTAACTATGTCAAGCTCAACAGATTCCAAAAACAGTTATCCCCAGCGCCACAGACCCCCTCGAACGGTCTGGCGTCCGCAAGCGGCAGACGGGCATTTTGTGCTGCCACGCTAGTTTAACATTAACACCAGAAATACATAATCCAAACTCGCACGCAATTTCCATTTGTACAAAATAGCTCTGATCAAGAGTCTAGCTAATTTTCAGAACTCGGATTTATAGTGAAAAAAAGCAAACGTCAATAAATCATTCCATGCACTAACGCTCCACCAAGCGTAACCTTCAAACTCTGTAAAAAATTCTTGTCAAGTTCAACAGATTCCAAAAACAAATCACTGACGCGCTAACGCGTTTCACCGTTACCATTCACTACCAACCCACCAATAAATCCATGAATCATTACCAGCGCACAGACCCAATCGAACGGGTCTGTCGTCAGCAAGCGGCGGACGGGCATTTGGTAGTACCACGCTAGTTCATCATAGAGACACATTCAATGAGCTCGGCGTAAATAGCCTGCGGCGGCGCCAACCCGCAAGCTACCTACACAAAACCCAAAGGATGTGCTGATAATATTTGCTACTACCACCATTTGATTCCATGCACTAACGCTCCACCAAGCGTATCCATCAAACTCTTTAATTAACTATGTCAAGCTCAACAGATTCCAAAAACAGTTATCCCCAGCAAAATAGCTCTGATCAAGAGTGTAGCTAATTTTCAGAACTCGGATTTATTGAGCAAAAAAAGCAAACGTCAATTCTCTGACAACAATCACAGGATCCATAGTGCTGAGTTCCTGCACAGCATTTGTGCCTTAAGCCACATTTACACAAGTCAGTTAACTCGCCAAATTTCTGCACTTTTCTTTCGCACCACGAACGTGTCTCCTCCGCCGGACAGCAAACCCACCAAAGCAAGGCGATCCGCCACCATCCCATTACCACACAAGCAGCCTACCAGTTGGCTTTCACTTGTGCAGCACTGGGCGGCATACCAAATCCAACGGAAGAACATTGCTCGCGGCACTTTCTAAACAGACCTGTCAATCCAATTCACATTCACATGCGGCGAACCCGTACCGCCAACCACTCTCTTTTCCATAAAATCAACGACTTTTTTGCCCAGATCAAGCCATTGCGATCAACTCGTTTCCAGTCTGCGTCACAGCCGAAGCCGAAACACTAACCGTCCACGAAAATCACGAAATAACTCAGTTCTGAGCAGCGACGGGCGGTGTGTAAAAAGGGCAGGGACGTATTCAAGATGGTTTGATAACGCATCTTTACTAGGAGTAGTCCTCGTAGCTACGCACAATATTGCAATGTGCTGTACATTCCCAGACAT
>CP049708.1:5713736-5730161 GCA_004148225.2 Heterodera glycines | reverse complement strand
CAGTTTGTGTCTGTTTTTTTCGCTTGACCGTCTCTTAGCCTCAAACGAGTTGTCCGGCAACCAGGATCGAGGACCTGGACGGAGGAAAACAGACAAACCACGGTGCCATATAACCCTCACCAGGACGGAAACGTCCAGGATCATTGGGTGGTGGAAAAGTCAACTGCTGCATCACGTTGTCGCATCGTGAGCAGGGTCGGCAGTGTCGACAACTGCTTCCGCTTCGGCAGCAGCAGCAGCAGCAGGGTGGTCTTGCGCTTCGGCGAGTTCTATGGGGTTTAAATTTTCACTTTATGATTTTTTGATCAAGTAATTTACCGATGTCGAGGTCGAACGAGTCATCCTCGTACCGAGCAAAACCCGCCTCTACGTCGTACACCTGTCTGCGGGCGACCGCAGACAGAACCGGTGGTGGTGGTGCCGATGTTGATGGCAGTTCTATTTAATCCAATTGCAAAACTGTTAATCATAAAAAGCGCAAACCGAAGTCGTCGTTATTAAACGAATCGTCGCGAAATCTGGCAAAGCCAGATTCCACGTCGTATTCGACACGCCGGCCACCGATAAATGCACGATTCCGAGGCGGGGCTTCGGCAACGAAAACAACGGACGCCGACGATGAAGCAGAATCCGAAGCAGCGTGCTGCGACGGGTGAGCAGCCACCGGGGACAGCAGCACGGCACTATGAAGCGGAGGCCAAATGGTGCCGTCGTCGCGTGCCGGTGTTGAGCACGGGCCGCCCGGTGCTTGACTCGCCCATAGGCCGCTGACCACTACTTCGTCATCCTAATACGAAAAAATAACAGTGCTCCAGAAATCGACTGAATCTACCGCATTCAACGTTTCCGAGCCGGACGGTTCAGCAACCTCCGCTGCGACCGCTTCGACCATCTCGCCCAAAAGCGCATCAACATCCGCGGCCACCTCCGCGGAAGTTGAAGGCAGCGACACGCCCGCCGGGTCGATGGAGCTGACGCGGGAAGCAGAAAGGAGGCAAAAGAAAACAATAATAAAGGAGAACATTTAAATAGCTAAAAAATGAAAAATTGTTTTTTTGAAAACCATCATATTCACAAAAAAATCAGCAGTAGGAAATTCGCGTGCAATCATCAAGAAAATTCATGACAAACACGAATTTGCATCTTTCAAAATATTGACAGATTTGGAAAACACAGACAGACAAGTTTCAGCTTTGAAAAAACCCAGGTTTCCCTGGAAGCAGTTTAACGTCGTGCTCAGGACGGAACATCAATTGAGCCAATAGGCAAAAAATAGGCTTAAAAATGAGATGGTTACGGGTGATGATGGGCGTGGAAAGGGGCATGGTTATGGTGGATGGTAAAAATAAGAAGGGTGGGGGAGGGGCGTAGTGGTAGTGTTAGGTATTAAAAAGGCTTTTTGAAGTGGTTGGGCATGGAAATTTGGGAAATCTAATTCATAGAATCACAGGTGCGTGGACCCGGGCAAAATCTTGCCTTAAGACCAACATGCCTTCGCGAAGAAAAGTTTGTGTCATGTGTTGTACAAGCCACGCACCACGACACTCCCTTAACTTCAGCATGAGGGTCACGGGACATACTGTGTGCAGGCAGGAACTCCCTTGCCTGAGCCGGCCGCTGCCAGTCCACCTCGCTCGGCTCCCTTGCCTTCGCCGGCCGCTGCCAGTCAACCTCGCCCGGCTCCCTTGCCTGAGCCGTCCGCTGCCAGCCTCAGCCCAAGGGAGCCATCGCTCCCTTCGCCGGCCGTTGCCAGTCCACCTCGCTCGGCTGCCTTGCCTGAGCCGGCCGCTGCCAGTCCACCTCGCCCGGCACCCTTGACGCTCGCGCGCGCGCGCGTAGGAAATAAATTGAGCTCATTACCGTTTCAACACGCGCGCGCGCGCGCGTAGGAAATAAAATGAGCCAATAGGCAAAAAATAGGCTTAAAAATGAGATGGTTACGGGTGATGATGGGCGTGGAAAGGGCATGGTTATGGTGGATGGTAAAAATAAGATGGGTGGGGAGGGGCGTGGTGGTAGTGTTCGGTATTTAAAAGGTTTTTTGAAGTGGTTGGGCATGAAATTTGGGAAATCTAATTCATTGAATCACAGGTGCGTGGACCCGGGCAAAATCTTGCCTTAAGACCAACATGCCTTCGCGAAGAAAAGTTTGTGTCATGTGTTGTACAAGCCACGCACCACGACACTCCCTTAACTTCAGCATGAGGGTCACGGGACATACTGTGTGCAGGCAGGAGCTCCCTTGCCTGAGCCGGCCGCTGCCAGTCCACCTCGCTCGGCTCCCTTGCCTTCGCCGGCCGCTGCCAGTCCACCTCGCTGGGCTCCCTTGCCTTCGCCGACTGCTGCCAGCACTCAGCCCAAGGGAGCCATCGCTCCCTTCGCCGGCCGCTGCCAGCACTCAACACAAGGGAGCCATCGCTCCCATTGCCGGCCGCTGCCAGTCCACCTCGCCCGGCTCCCTTGCGTGAGCCGTCCGCTGCCAGCACTCAGCCCAAGGGAGCCATCGCTCCCTTCGCCGGCCGCTGCCAGTCCACCTCGCCCGGCTCCCTTGCCTGAGCCGGCCGCTGCCAGTCCACCTCGTCGGCGCCCTTGACGCTCGCGCGCGCGCGCGTAGAAAATAAATTGAGCTCAGTACCATTTCAACACGCGCGCGCGCGCGTAGGAAATAAATTGAGCCAATAGGCAAAAAATAGGCTTAAAAATGAGATGGTTACGGGTGATGATGGGCGTGGAAAGGGGCATGGTTATGGTGGATGGTAAAAATAAGATGGGTGGGGGAGGGGCGTGGTGGTAGTGTTCGGTATTTAAAAGGCTTTTTGAAGTGGTTGGGCATGAAATTTGGGAAATCTAATTCATTGAATCACAGGTGCGTGGACCCGGGCAAAATCTTGCCTTAAGACCAACATGCCTTCGCGAAGAAAAGTTTGTGTCATGTGTTGTACAAGCCACGCACCACGACACTCCCTTAACTTCAGCATGAGGGTCACGGGACATACTGTGTGCAGGCAGGAGCTCCCTTGTCTGAGCTGGCCGCTGCCAGTCCACCTCGCTCGGCTCCCTTGCCTTCGCCGGCCGCTGCCAGTCCACCTCGCCCGGCTCCCTTGCCTGAGCCGGCCGCTCCCATCGCCGGCCGCTGCCAGTCCACCTCGCCCGGCTCCCTTGCCTGAGCCGGCCGCTGCCAGTCCACCTCGCTGGGCTCCCTTGCCTTCGCCGACAGCTGCCAGCACTCAACACAAGGGAGCCATCGCTCCCTTCGCCGGCCGCTGCCAGTCCACCTCGCTCGGCTCCCTTGCCTGCGCCGTTCGCTCCCATTGCCGGCCGCTGCCAGTCCACCTCGCCCGGCTCCCTTGCCTGAGCCGGCCGCTGCCAGTCCACCTCGCTCGGCTCCCTTGCCTGCGCCGATCGCTCCCATCGCCGGCCGCTGCCAGTCCACCTCGTCGGCGCCCTTGACGCTCGCGCGCGCGCGCGTAGAAAATAAATTGAGCTCAGTACCATTTCAACACGCGCGCGCGCGCGTAGGAAATAAATTGAGCCAATAGGCAAAAAATAGGCTTAAAAATGAGATGGTTACGGGTGATGATGGGCGTGGAAAGGGGCATGGTTATGGTGGATGGTAAAAATAAGATGGGTGGGGGAGGGGCGTGGTGGTAGTGTTCGGTATTTAAAAGGCTTTTTGAAGTGGTTGGGCATGAAATTTGGGAAATCTAATTCATTGAATCACAGGTGCGTGGACCCGGGCAAAATCTTGCCTTAAGACCAACATGCCTTCGCGAAGAAAAGTTTGTGTCATGTGTTGTACAAGCCACGCACCACGACACTCCCTTAACTTCAGCATGAGGGTCACGGGACATACTGTGTGCAGGCAGGAGCTCCCTTGTCTGAGCTGGCCGCTGCCAGTCCACCTCGCTCGGCTCCCTTGCCTTCGCCGGCCGCTGCCAGTCCACCTCGCCCGGCTCCCTTGCCTGAGCCGGCCGCTCCCATCGCCGGCCGCTGCCAGTCCACCTCGCCCGGCTCCCTTGCCTGAGCCGGCCGCTGCCAGTCCACCTCGCTGGGCTCCCTTGCCTTCGCCGACAGCTGCCAGCACTCAACACAAGGGAGCCATCGCTCCCTTCGCCGGCCGCTGCCAGTCCACCTCGCTCGGCTCCCTTGCCTGCGCCGTTCGCTCCCATTGCCGGCCGCTGCCAGTCCACCTCGCCCGGCTCCCTTGCCTGAGCCGGCCGCTGCCAGTCCACCTCGCTCGGCTCCCTTGCCTGCGCCGATCGCTCCCATCGCCGGCCGCTGCCAGTCCACCTCGCCCGGCTCCCTTGCCTGAGCCGTCCGCTGCCAGCACTCAGCCAAAGGGAGCCATCGCTCCCTTCGCCGGCCGCTGCCAGTCCACCTCGCCCGGCTCCCTTGCCTGAGCCGGCCGCTGCCAGTCCACCTCGCTCGGCTCCCTTGGCTGCGCCGGCCGCTGCCAGCACTCAGCCAAAGGGAGCCATCGCTCCCTTCGCCGGCCGCTGCCAGTCCACCTCGCCCGGCTCCCTTGCCTGAGCCGGCCGCTGCCAGTCCACCTCGCTCGGCTCCCTTGCCTGCGCCGGCCGCTGCCAGCACTCAGCCAAAGGGAGGCATCGCTCCTTTCGCCGGCCGCTGCCAGTCCACCTCGCCCGACTCCCTTGCCTGAGCCTGCCGCTGCCAGGCCACCTCGCTCGGCTCCCTTGCCTTCGCCGGCCGCTGCCAGTCCACCTCGCCCGGCTCCCTTGCGTGAGCCGTCCGCTGCCAGCACTCAGCCCAAGGGAGCCATCGCTCCCTTCGCCGGCCGCTGCCAGTCCACCTCGCCCGGCTCCCTTGCCTGAGCCGGCCGCTGCCAGTCCACCTCGCTCGGCTCCCTTGCCTGCGCCGATCGCTCCCATCGCCGGCCGCTGCCAGTCCAATTCGCCCGGCTCCCTTGCCTGAGCCGTCCGCTGCCAGCACTCAGCCAAAGGGAGCCATCGCTCCCTTCGCCGGCCGCTGCCAGTCCACCTCGCCCGGCTCCCTTGCCTGGGCCGGCCGCTGCCAGTCCACCTCGCTCGGCTCCCTTGCCTGCGCCGATCGCTCCCATCGCCGGCCGCTGCCAGTCCACCTCGCCCGGCTCCCTTGCGTGAGCCGTCCGCTGCCAGCACTCAGCCAAAGGGAGCCATCGCTCCCTTCGCCGGCCGCTGCCAGTCCACCTCGCCCGGCGCCCTTGACGCTCGCGCGCGCGCGCGTAGAAAATAAATTGAGCTCAGTACCATTTCAACACGCGCGCGCGCGCGTAGGAAATAAATTGAGCCAATAGGCAAAAAATAGGCTTAAAAATGAGATGGTTACGGGTGATGATGGGCGTGGAAAGGGGCATGGTTATGGTGGATGGTAAAATAAGATGGGTGGGGAGGGGCGTGGTGGTAGTGTTCGGTATTTAAAAGGCTTTTTGAAGTGGTTGGGCATGAAATTTGGGAAATCTAATTCATTGAATCACAGGTGCGTGGACCCGGGCAAAATCTTGCCTTAAGACCAACATGCCTTCGCGAAGAAAAGTTTGTGTCATGTGTTGTACAAGCCACGCACCACGACACTCCCTTAACTTCAGCATGAGGGTCACGGGACATACTGTGTGCAGGCAGGAGCTCCCTTGCCTGAGCCGGCCGCTGCCAGTCCACCTCGCTCGGCTCCCTTGCCTTCGCCGGCCGCTGCCAGTCCACCTCGCTGGGCTCCCTTGCCTTCGCCGACCGCTGCCAGCACTCAACACAAGGGACCATCGCTGCCTGAGCCGGCCGCTGCCAGCACTCAACACAAGGGAGCCATCGCTCCCTTCGCCGGCCGCTGCCAGTCCACCTCGCCCGGCGCCCTTGCCTGCGCCGATCGCTCCCATCGCCGGTCGCTGCCAGTCCACCTCGCCCGGCTCCCTTACAATTTGAAATCTAATTCATTCAATCACAGGTGCGTGGACCCGGGCAAAATCTTGCCTTAAGACCAACATGCCTTCGCGAAGAAAAGTTTATGTCTTGTGTTGTACCAGCCACGCACCACGACACTCCCTTAACTTCAGCATGAGGGTCACGGGACATACTGTGAACCGTATGTAACAATGTATCATCACCAGCGTCAGACCACATCGAACGGGTCTGACCGTCTGCAAGCGCCAGACGGGGCATGTGGTGGTGCCTCGCTAGTTCAACATTGAGTCCATCCATAACACTCAAGCATACGCTTTCGCCTGCTGCGCAGTCAGGGTACTCACGTACGAGCGCATGGACGCACTTTTCTTTCGCACCACGAACGTGTCTCCTCCGCCGGACAGCAAACCCACCAAAGCAAGGCGATCCGCCACCATCCCATTACCACACAAGCAGCCTACCAGTTGGCTTTCACTAGTGCAGCACTGGACGGCATACCAAATCCAACGGAAGAAGTACACATTGCTCGCGGCACTTGAGGGTCACGGGACATACTGTGAACCGTATGTAACAATGTATCATCACCAGCGTCAGACCACATCGAACGGGTCTGACCGTCTGCAAGCGCCAGACGGGGCATGTGGTGGTGCCTCGCTAGTTCAACATTGAGTCCATCCATAACACTCAAGCATACGCTTTCGCCTGCTGCGCAGTCAGGGTACTCACGTACGAGCGCATGGACGCACTTTTCTTTCGCACCACGAACGTGTCTCCTCCGCCGGACAGCAAACCCACCAAAGCAAGGCGATCCGCCACCATCCCATTACCACACAAGCAGCCTACCAGTTGGCTTTCACTAGTGCAGCACTGGACGGCATACCAAATCCAACGGAAGAAGTACACATTGCTCGCGGCACTTGAGGGTCACGGGACATACTGTGAACCGTATGTAACAATGTATCATCACCAGCGTCAGACCACATCGAACGGGTCTGACCGTCTGCAAGCGCCAGACGGGGCATGTGGTGGTGCCTCGCTAGTTCAACATTGAGTCCATCCATAACACTCAAGCATACGCTTTCGCCTGCTGCGCAGTCAGGGTACTCACGTACGAGCGCATGGACGCACTTTTCTTTCGCACCACGAACGTGTCTCCTCCGCCGGACAGCAAACCCACCAAAGCAAGGCGATCCGCCACCATCCCATTACCACACAAGCAGCCTACCAGTTGGCTTTCACTAGTGCAGCACTGGACGGCATACCAAATCCAACGGAAGAAGTACACATTGCTCGCGGCACTTGAGGGTCACGGGACATACTGTGAACCGTATGTAACAATGTATCATCACCAGCGTCAGACCACATCGAACGGGTCTGACCGTCTGCAAGCGCCAGACGGGGCATGTGGTGGTGCCTCGCTAGTTCAACATTGAGTCCATCCATAACACTCAAGCATACGCTTTCGCCTGCTGCGCAGTCAGGGTACTCACGTACGAGCGCATGGACGCACTTTTCTTTCGCACCACGAACGTGTCTCCTCCGCCGGACAGCAAACCCACCAAAGCAAGGCGATCCGCCACCATCCCATTACCACACAAGCAGCCTACCAGTTGGCTTTCACTTGTGCAGCACTGAGCGGCATTCAAATCCAACGGAAGAAGTACACATTGCTCGCGGCACTTTCTAAACAGACCTGTCAATCCAATTCACATTCACATGCGGGGAACCCTTACCGCCAACCACTCTCTTTTCCATAAAATCAACGACTTTTTTGCCCAGATCAAGCCATTGCGATCAACTCGTTTCCAGTCTGCGTCACAGCCGAAGCCGAAACACTAACCGTCCACAAAAATCACGAAATAGCTCAGTTCTGAGCAGCGACGGGCGGTGTGTAAAAAGGGCAGGGACGTATTCAAGATGGTTTGATAACGCATCTTTACTAGGAGTAGTCCTCGTAGCTACGCACAATATTGCAATGTGCTGTACATTCCCAGACATCCATCACAGACCTGTTATTGCTTATTATCTTTGACTCGAAGCCAGTCAATGCACCACCAAACATCCACCAAGAAGTTGTGCCCACAAAAGCTGGGTCGTCAACTCTTTAATGCCCACGATCGAGCAAAACAATCTGTCAAGCCTTGTGGTGTCCGAGCCGTAGGAGTCAAATAAAGCCACGAGGATCCACTCCTGGTGGTGCCCCTCCGTCAATTCGTTCAAGTTTCAGCTTAACATTCAAAGGATCTCTACAAGAACACACAACAAGACACAAGCGCGGTCCGTATGCTGCACATGCTTAGCCGTCATCTCCAACTTTCTCGTCGGCAGGGGCTTTGCACACGTGTCCACCCGAGCGTCTTGTGCATGTTTGCTACTCTCACTAGGTAGCTTCCATCAATCACAGGATCCATAGTGCTGAGCTCCTCCACAACATTTGTGCCTTAAGCCACATTTACACAAGTCAGTTAACTCGCCAAATTTCTTTAACAACAGCAAAGCTGATGTTTATTATTTCGACAGCTGCCAAACGCTGGAGAAACTAAGGCCACCAAAAGCGGCACCCCAGCAGCAGCCATCACCGTTCAATGTGCTCAGAGTTTTGAGTCCTGAGGCGGGGACCGGCTCTTGCTAGCCACCTGCATCTTTTGAGTCCCGAGGCGGGGACCGGCACGGCTGGCCACCTGCATCTTTTGAGTCCCGAGGCGGGGACCGGCACGGCTGGCCACCTGCATCTTTAGAGTCCCGAGGCGGGGACTGGAATCGAGGCGGCATCTCCCATTGCCACACAGCAGCCTTACCACTTGGCTTCTACATGTGCAGCACAGGGCAGTATACCAACTCCGAGTGTCACAACACCCAATCCACTGTACCAGATTCCAAGCTTAACCCCCAGGTAAATGGCCCTATTAGGGTTCTCGCCAGGTGCTCCAGTAGGCTCAGTATATTGGGGTCAGGAGAGTGAGTACTCGTCTACTTTTGCCTTGAACAGTTTGATAAACGTGCCATCCATCTGCCATAACAGAATAGTGACAACGACAAGCAAGTCTCGCTTACCAACCCATATAAAGGAATTTCTCCGAGCCCACCCGCCCTGGACACACCAGCGCACAGACCCAATCGAACGGGTCTGTCGTTGGAGCCAACCTCAGAGTTTAAAGTCCAGAGGCTTGGACTCCTGACACCTCTTAGACCTGCAATCATTGCATGGCTAATCGCTCGTATCATTCCATTCACATGCGGCGAACCCTTAGCGCCAACCACTACTCCAATATTCATTCATGTGTAATTTCAAAGCAAATGTCGCTCAACAGATTCCAAAAACAGTTATCCCCAGCGCCACAGACCCCCTCGAACGGTCTGGCGTCCGCAAGCGGCAGACGGGCATTTTGTGCTGCCACGCTAGTTTTTCATTAACACCAGAAATACATAATCCAAACTCGCACGCAATTTCCATTTGTACAAAATAGCTCTGATCAAGAGTCTAGCTAATTTTCAGAACTCGGATTTATAGTGAAAAAAAGCAAACGTCAATAAATCATTCCATGCACTAACGCTCCACCAAGCGTAACCTTCAAACTCTGTAAAAAATTCTTGTCAAGTTCAACAGATTCCAAAAACAAATCACTGACGCGCTAACGCGTTTCACCGTTACCATTCACTACCAACCCACCAATAAATCCATGAATCATTACCAGCGCACAGACCCAATCGAACGGGTCTGTCGTCAGCAAGCGGCGGACGGGCATTTGGTAGTACCACGCTAGTTCATCATAGAGACACATCCAATGAGCTCGGCGTAAATAGCCTGCGGCGGCGCCAACCCGCAAGCTACCTACACAAAACCCAAAGGATGTGCTGATAATATTTGCTACTACCACCATTTGATTCCATGCACTAACGCTCCACCAAGCGTATCCATCAAACTCTTTAATTAACTATGTCAAGCTCAACAGATTCCAAAAACAGTTATCCCCAGCGCCACAGACCCCCTCGAACGGTCTGGCGTCCGCAAGCGGCAGACGGGCATTTTGTGCTGCCACGCTAGTTTTTCATTAACACCAGAAATACATAATCCAAACTCGCACGCAATTTCCATTTGTACAAAATAGCTCTGATCAAGAGTCTAGCTAATTTTCAGAACTCGGATTTATAGTGAAAAAAAGCAAACGTCAATAAATCATTCCATGCACTAACGCTCCACCAAGCGTAACCTTCAAACTCTGTAAAAAATTCTTGTCAAGTTCAACAGATTCCAAAAACAAATCACTGACGCGCTAACGCGTTTCACCGTTACCATTCACTACCAACCCACCAATAAATCCATGAATCATTACCAGCGCACAGACCCAATCGAACGGGTCTGTCGTCAGCAAGCGGCGGACGGGCATTTGGTAGTACCACGCTAGTTCATCATAGAGACACATCCAATGAGCTCGGCGTAAATAGCCTGCGGCGGCGCCAACCCGCAAGCTACCTACACAAAACCCAAAGGATGTGCTGATAATATTTGCTACTACCACCAAAAACAGTTATCCCCAGCAAAATAGCTCTGCTCAAGAGTCTAGCTAATTT
This sequence comes from Heterodera glycines, assembly GCA_004148225.2. Taxonomy (NCBI): domain Eukaryota; kingdom Metazoa; phylum Nematoda; class Chromadorea; order Rhabditida; family Heteroderidae; genus Heterodera; species Heterodera glycines. Next base: position 5,719,698 of record CP049708.1, on the reverse strand, counting down.
TCAGAACTCGGATTTATTTAGCAAAAAAAGCAAACGTCAATTCTCTGACAACAATCACAGGATCCATAGTGCTGAGTTCCTGCACAGCATTTGTGCCTTAAGCCACATTTACACAAGTCAGTTAACTCGCCAAATTTCTTTAACAACAGCAAAGCTGATGTTTATTATTTCGACAGCTGCCAAAAGCTGGAGAAACTAAGACCACCAAAAGCGGCACCCCAGCAGCAGCCATCACCGTACAATGTGCTCAGAGTTTTGAGTCCTGAGGCGGGGACCGGCCCTTGCTAGCCACCTGCATCTTTAGAGTCCCGAGGCGGGGACCGGCTCTTGCTAACCACCTGCATCTTTTGAGTCCCGAGGCGGGGACCGGCACGGCTGGCCACCTGCATCTTTAGAGTCCCGAGGCGGGGACCGGCTCTTGCTAGCCACCTGCATCTTTTGAGTCCCGAGGCGGGGACCGGCACGGCTGGCCACCTGCATCTTTAGAGTCCCGAGGCGGGGACCGGCTCTTGCTAACCACCTGCATCTTTAGAGTCCCGAGGCGGGGACCGGCACGGCTGGCCACCTGCATCTTTAGAGTCCCGAGGCGGGGACCGGCCCTTGACCCTCAGAGTTTAAAGTCCAGAGGCTTGGACTCCTGACACCTCTTAGACCTGCAATCATTGCATGGCTAATCGCTCGTATAATATTTGCTACTACCACCATTTGATTCCATGCACTAACGCTCCACCAAGCGTATTCTTAAAACTCTTTAATTAACTATGTCAAGCTCAACAGATTCCAAAAACAGTTATCCCCAGCGCCACAGACCCCCTCGAACGGTCTGGCGTCCGCAAGCGGCAGACGGGCATTTTGTGCTGCCACGCTAGTTTAACATTAACACCAGAAATACATAATCCAAACTCGCACGCAATTTCCATTTGTACAAAATAGCTCTGATCAAGAGTCTAGCTAATTTTCAGAACTCGGATTTATAGTGAAAAAAAGCAAACGTCAATAAATCATTCCATGCACTAACGCTCCACCAAGCGTAACCTTCAAACTCTGTAAAAAATTCTTGTCAAGTTCAACAGATTCCAAAAACAAATCACTGACGCGCTAACGCGTTTCACCGTTACCATTCACTACCAACCCACCAATAAATCCATGAATCATTACCAGCGCACAGACCCAATCGAACGGGTCTGTCGTCAGCAAGCGGCGGACGGGCATTTGGTAGTACCACGCTAGTTCATCATAGAGACACATCCAATGAGCTCGGCGTAAATAGCCTGCGGCGGCGCCAACCCGCAAGCTACCTACACAAAACCCAAAGGATGTGCTGATAATATTTGCTACTACCACCATTTGATTCCATGCACTAACGCTCCACCAAGCGTATCCATCAAACTCTTTAATTAACTATGTCAAGCTCAACAGATTCCAAAAACAGTTATCCCCAGCAAAATAGCTCTGATCAAGAGTCTAGCTAATTTTCAGAACTCGGATTTATTGAGCAAAAAAAGCAAACGTCAATTCTCTGACAACAATCACAGGATCCATAGTGCTGAGTTCCTGCACAGCATTTGTGCCTTAAGCCACATTTACACAAGTCAGTTAACTCGCCAAATTTCTTTAACAACAGCAAAGCTGATGTTTATTTTTTCGACAGCTGCCAAAAGCTGGAGAAACTAAGACCACCAAAAGCGGCACCCCAGCAGCAGCCATCACCGTACAATGTGCTCAGAGTTTTGAGTCCTGAGGCGGGGACCGGCCCTTGCTAGCCACCTGCATCTTTAGAGTCCCGAGGCGGGGACCGGCTCTTGCTAACCACCTGCATCTTTTGAGTCCCGAGGCGGGGACCGGCACGGCTGGCCACCTGCATCTTTAGAGTCCCGAGGCGGGGACCGGCTCTTGCTAGCCACCTGCATCTTTTGAGTCCCGAGGCGGGGACCGGCACGGCTGGCCACCTGCATCTTTAGAGTCCCGAGGCGGGGACCGGCTCTTGCTAACCACCTGCATCTTTAGAGTCCCGAGGCGGGGACCGGCACGGCTGGCCACCTGCATCTTTAGAGTCCCGAGGCGGGGACCGGCCCTTGACCCTCAGAGTTTAAAGTCCAGAGGCTTGGACTCCTGACACCTCTTAGACCTGCAATCATTGCATGGCTAATCGCTCGTATAATATTTGCTACTACCACCATTTGATTCTATGCACTAACGCTCCACCAAGCGTATTCTTCAAACTCTTTAATTAACTATGTCAAGCTCAACAGATTCCAAAAACAGTTATCCCCAGCGCCACAGACCCCCTCGAACGGTCTGGCGTCCGCAAGCGGCAGACGGGCATTTTGTGCTGCCACGCTAGTTTAACATTAACACCAGAAATACATAATCCAAACTCGCACGCAATTTCCATTTGTACAAAATAGCTCTGATCAAGAGTCTAGCTAATTTTCAGAACTCGGATTTATAGTGAAAAAAAGCAAACGTCAATAAATCATTCCATGCACTAACGCTCCACCAAGCGTAACCTTCAAACTCTGTAAAAAATTCTTGTCAAGTTCAACAGATTCCAAAAACAAATCACTGACGCGCTAACGCGTTTCACCGTTACCATTCACTACCAACCCACCAATAAATCCATGAATCATTACCAGCGCACAGACCCAATCGAACGGGTCTGTCGTCAGCAAGCGGCGGACGGGCATTTGGTAGTACCACGCTAGTTCATCATAGAGACACATCCAATGAGCTCGGCGTAAATAGCCTGCGGCGGCGCCAACCCGCAAGCTACCTACACAAAACCCAAAGGATGTGCTGATAATATTTGCTACTACCACCATTTGATTCCATGCACTAACGCTCCACCAAGCGTATCCATCAAACTCTTTAATTAACTATGTCAAGCTCAACAGAATCGCGGAAGTGCATCTTAAATACCGGTACGCTTTTACCCGGGACGGCCATCCAAACGAACCAAAAACCGTGCACAGTCTTAGGCTCTCGGGTGACTAACATACAAGTGTAAAAGATGCACTGTCTTCTTTCCCCGTATTAAACACAAATTCATTGCATGGCTAATGATATCAGCAACTGAACACATCGCTGGGCAAGATAAACCGATAAGCTGATAACGGCTACAGTAAGTCCAGAGGCTTGGACTTCTGACACCTATTATTCCTCAATACGTTTTCTCCTACTGCAGTCAGAGTACTCACGTACTGCTTGCCCCAGACGGCCTCACTCCACACATTCAAAACCAAAATTAAACTCAAAACAGTTAACCACAAGTTAATTGAATAAAAAGCAAAGTCAAAGTCAAAACCTTAAAGCACTAGTCGATTGGAACAACCATTCCTACGGACATCACTCGTAACACATTCCTACGGACATCACTCGTAACACATTCTTACGGACATCACTCGATACACATTCCTACGGACATCACTCGTAACACAATGCTACGAACATCACTCGTGACACATTCCTACGGACATCACTCGATACACATTCCTACGGACATCACTCGTAACACATTGCTACGAACATCACTCGTAACACATTCCTACGGACATCACTCGTAACACATTCCTACGGACATCACTCGTAACACATTGATACGAACATCACTCGTAACACATTCCTACGAACATCATTCGTAACAATATTTCCATAAATGGACTAGTGTTTTAACTTAATACTATTGTTTTACACTTTTCCATTTTGCACTTTTTGGATTTTGTGAGTATTTCGCTCTTTTGAGCGCACCCGTCGGGGGCAAGTGCTGGCTTGAGCATTTTGTCAGCCATGTAGTGACGTAAGGAATTGTTTGGTTGAAACTTTGGCTGTTATAAAGGCTGTAATATAAGCGCCGGTAACGCTCGCTGTCAGTTTTTTGGTTTATCCTGTCTGAACGATGTGTTCATTCCTGACACAATTAGACATGCATGATTTCAGCCAAGGGTTTATTCGCTTACGGCAATTAAAGGATGGCAGCATAAGCGCAAGGGCGCTGACCATGTCTGATTTCTGCCCAGTGCTCTGAATGTTAAGCCAATGAATAGGGAACATGAGCTGGGCTTGGTCGATAGACCAATGGTATGAAGCTACCACCTAAAGGATTATGATTAAACACCTCTAAATTGAAATCCCGCTCAGGCGAGAAAGCAATATTCTTGCACATGAGAAGAGAAGGGTCTCTCTTAAGGGAGTCTTAAAGGTAGCCAAATGCCTCGTCACCATGAAATTAGGTAGGATAAGTATTTGACTTTGTTTTTTTTCCATTTATTCCAATCGACTAGTGCTTTAAGGTTTTGACTTTGACTTTGCTTTATTTTTCATTTATTCCAATCGCCTAGTGCTTTAAGGTTTAGTCTTATACTTTGCTTTATTTTTCATTTATTCCAATTGCCTAGTGCTTTAAGGTTTTGACTTTGACTTTGCTTTATTTTTCATTTATTCCAATCGACTAGTGCTTTAAGGTTTTGACTTTGACTTTGCTTTATTTTTCATTTATTCCAATCGACTAGTGCTTTAAGGTTTTCTTTGACTTTGCTTTATTTTCATATATTCCAATCGCCTAGTGCTTTAAGGTTTTGTCTTTGACATTGGTCGTATTTTATTCGCTTCCTTATTTTCATGTCATTGGTGTCGTATATTTTTCGCTTCCTTATTTTCACGTAAGTGTCTGGATGTTCGTGTAGCAGCAGCTACCGGCACATGCGCGTGGCACCCGTGCTCAGTTGAATGGGCATGCGTGGCGCCCGTGCAGCATTGTAACCCAAGGGCTTGGCGAATGGGCATGCGTGGCACCCGTGCTCAGTTGGAATGGGCATGCGTGGCGCCCGTGCAGCATTTGAATCCGAAGGCTTGGCGAATGGGCATGCGTGGCGTCCGTGAGCAGTTGGAATGGGCATGCGTGGCACCCGTGAGCAGTTGGAACCCGAGGGCTTGGCGAATGGGCATGCGTGGCACCCGTGAGCAGTTGGAACTCGAGGGCTTGGCGAATGGGCATGCGTGGCACCCGTGAGCAGTTGGAACCCGAGGGCTTTGTGAATAGGCATGCGTGGCAACGGTGAACAGTTGGAACCCGAGGGCTTGGCGAATAAGCATGCGTGGCACCCGTGGAACAGTTGGAACCGAGGGCTTGGCGAATGGGCATGCGTGGCACCCGTGAGCAGTTGGAACCCGAGGGCTTTGCGAATAGGCATGCGTGGCAACCGTGAACAGTTGGAACCGAGGGCTTGGGCGTGAATGGCATGCGGACCCCGTGAGCAGTTGGAACCCGAGGGCTTTGTGAATAGGCATGCGTTGGCAAACGGTGAACAGTTGGAACCCGAGGGCTTGGCGAATAAGCATGCGTGGCACCCGTGAACAGTTGGAACCCGAGGGCTTGGCGAATGGGCATGCGTGGCACCCGTGAGCAGTTGGAACCGAGGGCTTTGCGAATAGGCATGCGTGGCAACCGTGAACAGTTGGAACCCGAGGGCTTGGCGAATGGGCATGCGTGACACCCGTGAGCAGTTTGCCAAGAAAAGAAAAAATTGTCTAAATTCAGCGGATGCCAAGAAAAGAAAATGGCCAATGGATGACAATAAAAGAAACATTATAAAATGGCCAGTGGATGCCAAGAAAAGAAAATTGTCTAAATGGCCAGTGGAAGCCAATAAAAGAAATATTATACAAAGGACAGTGGATGACATTGCGTCGACCCTCTGTCCCGGGGTATACACTTTGTCACTGTGGTGACCAAATGGTCTAAAACAGACAGTCATGCACTTGCCACTGCCCTACACGCACAAAAAACACGGTGTCGACACTTTGTCCCAGCAAGTGTGTAGACACTTTGTCCGTTTTGAGTGTCGACACTTTGTCCGTTTTGACCAAATTTGCGAAAAATGTGCTTTTTACGTCTGCGCCCATCCTTTACACTAAAAAAAACACCGCTTCCCGCGAAAATAGCGACTTTGCATTTTGCACCCCC
>CP049708.1:5663178-5705126 GCA_004148225.2 Heterodera glycines | reverse complement strand
GCACAGCGACTGCTTTCGTCGGTTCACTTTTTACCAATCCACTAGTGTTGTAAGGATTTTCACCAAACTTCGTGCACACATTGTTTAGCGTATGGGCAACGGAACGTGACGCGCTCGGTACCGTTAGATTCGCCACATCATGCTGAGTCTACGGACACCGATCGCGTCCCGTTCCGTTGCCTATTCGCGGCACAGCGACTGCTTTCGTCGGTTCACTTTTTACCAATCCACTACTGTTGTAAGGATTTTCACCAAACTTCGTGCACACATTGTTTAGCGTATAGGCAACGGAACGTGACGCGCACGGTACCGTTAGATTCGCCACATCATGCTGAGTCTACGGACACCGATCGCGTCCCGTTCCGTTGCCTATTCGCGGCACAGCGACTGCTTTCGTCGGTTCACTTTTTACCAATCGACTAGTGCTGTAAGGGTTTTCACCAAACTTCGTGCACACATTGTTTAGCGTATGGGCAACGGAACGTGACGCGCTCGGTACCGTTAGATTCGCCACATCATGCTGAGTCTACGGACACCGATCGCGTCCCGTTCCGTTGCCTATTCGCGGCACAGCGACTGCTTTCGTCGGTTCACTTTTTACCAATCCACTAGTGTTGTAAGGATTTTCACCAAACTTCGTGCACACATTGTTTAGCGTATAGGCAACGGAACGTGACGCGCACGGTACCGTTAGATTCGCCACATCATGCTGAGTCTACGGACACCGATCGCGTCCCGTTCCGTTGCCTATTCGCAGCACAGCGACTGCTTTCGTCGGTTCACTTTTTACCAATCGACTAGTGCTGTAAGGGTTTTCACCAAACTTCGTGCACACATTGTTTAGCGTATGGGCAACGGAACGTGACACGCTCGGTACCGTTAGATTCGCCACATCATGCTGAGTCTACGGACACCGATCGCGTCCCGTTCCGTTGCCTATTCGCGGCACAGCGACTGCTTTCGTCGGTTCACTTTTTACCAATCCACTAGTGTTGTAAGGATTTTCACCAAACTTCGTGCACACATTGTTTAGCGTATAGGCAACGGAACGTGACGCGCACGGTACCGTTAGATTCGCCACATCATGCTGAGTCTACGGACACCGATCGCGTCCCGTTCCGTTGCCTATTCGCGGCACAGCGACTGCTTTCGTCGGTTCACTTTTTACCAATCGACTAGTGCTGTAAGGGTTTTCACCAAACTTCGTGCACACATTGTTTAGCGTATGGGCAACGGAACGTGACGCGCTCGGTACCGTTAGATTCGCCACATCATGCTGAGTCTACGGACACCGATCGCGTCCCGTTCCGTTGCCTATTCGCGGCACAGCGACTGCTTTCGTCGGTTCACTTTTTACCAATCGACTAGTGCTGTAAGGGTTTTCACCAAACTTCGTGCACACATTGTTTAGCGTATGGGCAACGGAACGTGACGCGCTCGGTACCGTTAGATTCGCCACATCATGCTGAGTCTACGGACACCGATCGCGTCCCGTTCCGTTGCCTATTCGCGGCACAGCGACTGCTTTCGTCGGTTCACTTTTTACCAATCCACTAGTGTTGTAAGGATTTTCACCAAACTTCGTGCACACATTGTTTAGCGTATAGGCAACGGAACGTGACGCGCTCGGTACCGTTAGATTCGCCACATCATGCTGAGTCTACGGACACCGATCGCGTCCCGTTCCGTTGCCTATTCGCGGCACAGCGACTGCTTTCGTCGGTTCACTTTTTACCAATCCACTAGTGTTGTAAGGATTTTCACCAAACTTCGTGCACACATTGTTTAGCGTATAGGCAACGGAACGTGACGCGCACGGTACCGTTAGATTCGCCACATCATGCTGAGTCTACGGACACCGATCGCGTCCCGTTCCGTTGCCTATTCGCGGCACAGCGACTGCTTTCGTCGGTTCACTTTTTACCAATCCACTAGTGTTGTAAGGATTTTCACCAAACTTCGTGCACACATTGTTTAGCGTATAGGCAACGGAACGTGACGCGCACGGTACCGTTAGATTCGCCACATCATGCTGAGTCTACGGACACCGATCGCGTCCCGTTCCGTTGCCTATTCGCAGCACAGCGACTGCTTTCGTCGGTTCACTTTTTACCAATCGACTAGTGGTTTAAGGTTTTCACTTTGACTTTGCTTTATTTTTCATTTTTTCCAATCGCTTAGTGCTTTAAGGTTTTCACTTTGACTTTGCTTTATTTTTCATTTATTCCAATCGACTTTGCTTTATTTTCCAATTTGGGATTTTTTTGTAATTTCGCTCTTTTGGTCATGCCCGTCAGGGGCAAGTGCTGGCTAGCGCTTTGTTCCTTGCGGTATGCTACGGCTGCTGCTGGGGTGCCACGTTAGTCGTGGTCTCAGTTTCTCCAGCGTTCGGCAGTCGGTCCCCGCCTCGGGACTCTAAAGATGCAGGTGGCCAGCCGTGCCGGTCCCCGCCTCGGGACTCAAAAGATGCAGGTGGCTAGCAAGAGCCGGTCCCCGCCTCAGGACTCAAAACTCTGAGCACATTGAACGGTGATGGCTGCTGCTGGGGTGCCGCTTTTGGTGGCCTTAGTTTCTCCAGTGTTCGGCAGCCGTCGAAACACTAAACAAGCAGCTTTGCTGTTTGTCAAAACAATTTGGCGAGTTAATTGACTTGTGTAAATGTGGCCTAAGGCACAAATACTGTGGAGGAACTCAGCACTTGGGATGCTGATTAAGGACAGAACTGGCTGTCTTTTGAGTAGCAAGATGCACAAGACGCTCGGGTGGACACGTGTGCGCGTGTGCAAAGCCCCTGCCGACGAGCAAGTTGGAGATGCCGGTCAAGCATATGCAGTATACGGTCACGCTTGTGTCTTGGTTGTGTTCTTGTAAAGATCCTTCGAAAGAGTGTACATGATAGATCAACGCATTCTGTGGGAGAATAAATGTGATTGCAGCAGCCGCGGTAATTCCAACTCTCAAACCACCCGGTGGTTCGGTGACTAGCGCCGATGACAGTGTCAGGCGGGGAGTTTGACTGGGGCGGTACGGAAAGGTTATCACAGGGATCGTGTCTGATTTTGCCCAGTGTTCTGAATGTTAAGCCAATGAATAGGGAACGTGAGCTAGGCTTAAACCGTCGCGAGACTGGTTAATTTTATCCTACCAAAGACCTGATGCTATGATAGTAATCCTGCTAAGTACGAGAGGAACCGCAGGTTCAGGTATTTGGTTCATGTGTTTGGTCGATAGACCAATGATGTGAAGCTATTGCAATCCCGCTCAAGCGAGATAGCAATATTCTTGCTCCCCGGTGTCGGGAGGCACTACTTATGCGCCGCTTGCGGTGCAGCCCAAATGCCCCAGCATCTGGCCCGATGTGCGTGCTTAATTGCTCGCACATTGCCAAAGCCGTAGCACTCGTGTGCCATGGTGGAACGTCGGGGCGCAAAATCACTTTTATACGACTTGACTACTGGTCAGGGGGTTGTTAGCAGTAGAGCAGCTTTTACACTGCGATCTGTTGAGACTTAGCCCTTGATCGGATGATTTGTATTCTTTTTCCCCCTTTACTTTTTGTGCCAACAACATTTTAGTTAAAGGTACATGAGAAGAGAAGGGTCTCTCTTAAGGGAGTCTTAAGGTAGCCAAATGCCTCGTCACCATTAAGTCAGGTAGCCAAATGCCTCGTCACCATTAAGTCAGGTAGCCAAATGCCTCGTTGCTACCACAAAGTCAGGTAGCCAAATGCCTCGTCACCATTAAGTCAGGTAGCCAAATGCCTCGTCACCATTAAGTCAGGTAGCCAAATGCCTCGTCACCATTAAGTCAGGTAGCCAAATGCCTCGTCAACATTAAGTCAGGTAGCCAAATGCCTCGTTGCTACCACAAAGTCAGGTAGCCAAATGCCTCGTCACCATTAAGTCAGGTAGCCAAATGCCTCGTCACCATTAAGTCAGGTAGCCAAATGCCTCGTCGCGAGGTTGACTGGCAGCGGCCGGCGCAGGCAAGGGAGCCGAGCGAGGTGGACTGGTAGCGGCAGGCGAAGGGAGCGATGGCTCCTTTGTGTTGAGGGCTGGCAGCGGACGGCTCAGGCAAGGGAGCCGGGCGAGGTGGACTGGCAGCGGCCGGCGGTTCACAGTATGTCCCGTGACCCTCATGCTGAAGTTAAGGGAATGTCGTGGTGCGTGGCTGGTACAACACAAGACATAAACTTTTCTTCGCGAAGGCATGTTGGTCTTAAGGCAATTTTTTGCCCGGGTCCACGCACCTGTGATTTTTAAGGTTTTGACTTTGACTTTGCTTTTTTTCCATTTATTTCAATCGACTAGTGCTTTAAGGTTTTGACTTTGACTTTGCTTTATTTTTCATTTATTCCAATCGATTAGTGCTTTAAGGTTTAGTCTTTGACTTTGCTTTATTTTTCATTTATTCCAATCGCCTAGTGCTTTAAGGTTTAGTCTTTGACTTTGCTTTATTTAACATTTATTCCAATTGACTAGTGCTTTAAGGTTTTGACTTTGACTTTGCTTTATTTTTCATTTATTCCAATCGATTAGTGCTTTAAGGTTTAGTCTTTGACTTTGCTTTATTTTTCATTTATTCCAATCGCCTAGTGCTTTAAGGTTTAGTCTTTGACTTTGCTTTATTTTTCATTTATTCCAATCGACTAGTGCTGTAAGGGTTTTCACCAAACTTGGTGCACACATTGTTTAGCGTATGGGCAACGAAACGTGACGCGCTCGGTACCGTTAGATTCGCCACATCATGCTGAGTCTACGGACACCGATCGCGTCCCGTTCCGTTGCCTATTCGCGGCACAGCGACTGCTTTCGTCGGTTCACTTTTTACCAATCGACTAGTGCTGTAAGGGTTTTCACCAAACTTGGTGCACACATTGTTTAGCGTATGGGCAACGGAACGTGACGCGCTCGGTACCGTTAGATTCGCCACATCATGCTGAGTCTACGGACACCGATCGCGTCCCGTTCCGTTGCCTATTCGCGGCACAGCGACTGCTTTCGTCGGTTCACTTTTTACCAATCCACTAGTGTTGTAAGGATTTTCACCAAACTTCGTGCACACATTGTTTAGCGTATAGGCAACGGAACGTGACGCGCACGGTACCGTTAGATTCGCCACATCATGCTGAGTCTACGGACACCGATCGCGTCCCGTTCCGTTGCCTATTCGCAGCACAGCGACTGCTTTCGTCGGTTCACTTTTTACCAATCGACTAGTGCTTTAAGCTTTTGTCTTTGATTTTGCTTTATTTTCATTTTTTCCAATCGCCTAGTGCTTTAAGCTTTTGTCTTTGATTTTGCTTTATTTTTCATTTTTTCCAATCGACTAGTGCTTTAAGGTTTTGACTTTGACTTTGCTTTATTTTTCATTTATTCCAATCGACTAGTGCTTTATTTTTCCAAATTGGGATTTTTTTGTAATTTCGCTCTTTTGGTCATGACCGTCAGGGGCAAGTGCTGGCTAGCGCTTTGTTCCTTGCGGTATGCGGCAGCACAAAATGCCCGTCTGCTGCTTGCGGACGCCAGACCGTTCGAGGGGGTCTGTGGCGCTGGGGATAACTGTTTTTGGAATCTGTTGAGCTTGACATAGTTAATTAAAGAGTTTGAAGAATACGCTTGGTGGAGCGTTAGTGCATGGAATCAAATGGTGGTAGTAGCAAATATTATACGAGCGATTAGCCATGCAATGATTGCAGGTCTAAGAGGTGTCAGGAGTCCAAGCCTCTGGACTTTAAACTCTGAGGTTGGCTCCACCGAGCAGTTGCCGACGTACACTAAAGGTGGAATTTACGTGGTGCCACCCGTCGCTTAAGGCAATCCCACAGGTGACAATAAGTCCCGTTGGCGTCCATTGACGTCCCGCTGGCATACACCTGTTGGTACCACATTCGGTGGTCAAGGGCCGGTCTTGACTTTGCTTTTTTTTCATTTTTTCCAATCGCCTAGTGCTTTAAGGTTTTGTCTTTGACTTTGCTTTTTTTTCCATTTATTCCAATCGACTAGTGCTTTAAGCTTTTGTCTTTGATTTTGCTTTATTTTCATTTTTTCCAATCGCCTATTTAAGGTTTTGACTTTGACTTTTCTTTATTTTTCACTTTTTTCCAATCGCCTACTGCTTTAAGGTTTTGTCTTTGACTTTGCTTTTTTTTCCATTTATTCCAATCGACTAGTGCTTTAAGCTTTTGCCTTTGATTTTGCTTTATTTTTCATTATTTTCCAATCGCCTAGTGCTTTAAGGTTTAGTCTTTGACTTTGCTTTATTTTTCATTTATTCCAATCGACTAGCGCTTTAAGGTTTTGACTTTGACTTTGCTTTATTTTTCATTTATTCCAATCGACTAGTGCTTTGAGGTTTTGACTTTGACTTTGCTTTATTTTTCATTTATTCCAATCGACTAGTGCTTTATTTTTCCAATTTGGGATTTTTTTGTAATTTCGCTCTTTTGGTCATGACCGTCAGGGGCAAGTGCTGGCTAGCGCTTTGTTCCTTGCGGTATGCGGCAGCACAAAATGCCCGTCTGCTGCTTGCGGACGCCAGACCGTTCGAGGGGGTCTGTGGCGCTGGGGATAACTGTTTTTGGAATCTGTTGAGCTTGACATAGTTAATTAAAGAGTTTGAAGAATACGCTTGGTGGAGCGTTAGTGCATGGAATCAAATGGTGGTAGTAGCAAATATTATACGAGCGATTAGCCATGCAATGATTGCAGGTCTAAGAGGTGTCAGGAGTCCAAGCCTCTGGACTTTAAACTCTGAGGTTGGCTCCACCGAGCAGTTGCCGACGTACACTAAAGGTGGAATTTACGTGGTGCCACCCGTCGCTTAAGGCAATCCCACAGGTGACAATAAGTCCCGTTGGCGTCCATTGACGTCCCGCTGGCATACACCTGTTGGTACCACATTCGGTGGTCAAGGGCCGGTCTTGACTTTGCTTTTTTTTCATTTTTTCCAATCGCCTAGTGCTTTAAGGTTTTGTCTTTGACTTTGCTTTTTTTTTCCATTTATTCCAATCGACTAGTGCTTTAAGCTTTTGTCTTTGATTTTGCTTTATTTTTCATTTTTTCCAATCGCCTAGTGCTTTAAGGTTTAGTCTTTGACTTTGCTTTATTTTTCATTTATTCCAATCGACTAGCGCTTTAAGGTTTTGACTTTGACTTTGCTTTATTTTTCATTTATTCCAATCGACTAGTGCTTTGAGGTTTTGACTTTGACTTTGCTTTATTTTTCATTTATTCCAATCGACTAGTGCTTTAAGCTTTGTCTTTGCCTTGTATATTAAATTGAAAAAAAAAATTTTAAATTTCTTTTTTAAAATTTGTAACAAATAATTTTTTTAAAATTAGAATTTTAAAAAAAAATTTTTCTTTTGTGAAAGTGCGGAATTTAAAAATTTTAAGAACAAAAAAATTTCAATAACTAATTTAAAAAATTTCATTATTAAAAAAAGTTAAATAATAATTCCAGAATCCGGATTCTGACTTTTCAAATCCGGAATTCCGGAATTCTGAGCCTCGCGTTCCAACTGAGCACGGGTGCCACGCATGCCCATTCGCCAAGCCTCGCGTTCCAACTGAGCACGGGTGCCACGCATGCCCATTTCAACTGAGCACGGGTGCCACGCATGCCCATTTGCCAAGCCCTCGGGTTCCCACTGCTCACGGGTGACACGCATGCCCATTCGCCAAGCCCTCGGGTTCCAGCTGAGCACGGGCGCCACGCATTCCCATTCCAACTGAGCACGGGTGCCACGCGCATGTGTCGGTAGCTGCTGCTGCACGAACATCCAGACACGCATCTTTCGGTAGCTGCTACTGCACTAACAACCTGGACGGTGCACACCTTACGCATCTACGCCTCGAACGGCTAGGGCGCGGCTGGCTAAACTGAACCGCGCATGCCCTCAGAGCGGCTAGTTATCTATATATAAAAAAATGGGGGGGGATTGCAAATGTGGCCCGCACATTGCGAATTCTGCACCTATCGACCCAATTCTTTTTGCGTTAGCCAACTGATCTCCCCCTACTCCAACTTCACCGTGCAAAAAAATTTGGGAGGCCCTCGGCGCTGAGATATGCTAACCTGTTTTCGCTAAGTGTTGCGCAGCGCCCGGCGGCGCACAGCTAGCGGCTGGGCGCCGCTTGGCGAAATGCGTGCCATGCCGTGGGGAGCATTTTAAAAAAAAATTTGGCCCGATCCGACCACTTGGCGCCGAGATATGCTAACTTTTATTGGCCTGTTTGCGCCATGTGAAGCCAACTTTTGCGCCGTTAATGCTAGAGAGTCAGAATTTTTTTCCCCGCGCGTCCCCCACCCTGAAAGGCTTGGAAAAAAAATTGCCGTCTTTCGCCGGGCGCTTTGCGCCGAGATGTGCTAACCTGTTTTTGCTAACTTTGCGTGGCGCCCGGCGCTTAAGTTTGGCGCCGCTTGACGAAATGCGTGCCATCCCAAGGGGAGCATAATGGAAAAAATTTTGGCGCCATTCGACTACTTTGCGCTGAGATATGCTAACTTTTGTTGCCCACTTTGCGCCATAGAGAGCCAACTTTTGGGCCAGCGATGCTAGAGAGTCAGAATTTTTTTCCCCGCGCGTCCCCCACCCTGAAAGGCTGGGAAAACAAATTGCCGTCTGGCGCTGGGCGCTTTGCGCCGAGATATGCTAACCTGTTTTTGCTAACTTTTCGCGAATGGCGCCTAGCGCCTGGCGCTGCAGAGTAGCTGTCTTGCGGTTGCTTGGCGAAAGTTGCGCCGCGCCATGGGGAGCATTTTAAAAAAAAGTTCGACCCGATTCGACAAGTCTGAAGGGTCGAACCCCCTTTAGCCCCTGGGGGGTGCAAAATGCAAAGTCGCTATTTTCACGGGAAGCGGTGTTTTTTTTAGTGTAAAGGATGGGCGCAGACGTAAAAAGCACATTTTTCGCAAATTTGGTGAAAACGGACAAAGTGTCGACACTCAAAACGGACAAAGTGTCTACACACTTGCTGGGACAAAGTGTCAACACCGTGTTTTTGTGCGTGTAGGGCAGTGGCAAGTGCATGCCTGTCTGTCTTTGTATAATATTTCTTTTATTGGCTTCCACTGGCCATTTAGACAATTTTCTTTTATTGGCATCCATTGGCCTTTGAACAATTTTCTTTTATTGGCATCCACTGGCCATTTTCTTTTCTTGGCTTCCGCTGACCATTAGACAATTTTCTTTTCTTGGCATCCACTGGCCATTTTCTTTTCTTGCCTTCCGCTGACCATTAGACAATTTTCTTTTCTTGGCATCCACTGGCCATTTTATAATGTTTCTTTTATTGGCATCCACTGGCCTTTTCTTTTATTGGCTTCCGCTGACCATTAGACAATTTTCTTTTCTTGGCAAACTGCTCACGGGTGCCACGCATGCCCATTCGCCAAGCCCTCGGGTTCCAACTGCTCACGGGTGCCACGCATGCTCATTCGCCAAGCCCTCGGGTTCCAACTGTTCACGGGTGCCACGCATGCCTATTCGCAAAGCCCTCGGGTTCCAACTGCTAACGGGTGCCACGCATAACCATTCGCCAAGCCTTGGAAATCTACCAAGCAACTTTTTTTCGAAAAAAATTTTTTTGAAAACGAGGCGGGGGGGGGTAACTATCTGTAAAATTATGTATCTAATTTCCTAACAAATTTGTTGAAGGATTTGTCAAATGTGAAGAGGGAGATGAAGGTGGAGCAGGAGGAAGGGGAGGTTGAGGAAGAGGATGAAGATGAGGATGAGCAGCGCGGGCCACCGTTGTCCGATTTGGTCCATTCGAAGAAAGAGCTGAACGAAGTGGTCGTCTCCTACGGCACTGTGCTCAATTTGTGCCGTTCGCAGGGCGATGCGGCGGCGGTCACCAAATGTTTGGTGGGCTGCATGACGGCATGCAAAATGCTCATCAACGGCACGGTGTGTGCTTATTGACAGTGCATAACTGACCCCCCCCCCCCCACTCCCCGAAATTTGGTGCCAAAATTACCGCATTTTTATGATATAGAATTCTGAATGATTGCAGGTCCAAGAGGTGTCAGGAGTCCAAGCCTCTGGACTTTAAACTCTGAGGTTGGCTCCACCGAGCAGTTGCCGACGTACACTAAAGGTGGAATTTACGTGGTGCCACCCAAAGCTTAAGGCAAAAAATTTTAAGAACAAAAAAATTTCAATAACTAATTTAAAAAATTTCATTATTAAAAAAAGTTAAATAATAATTCCAGAATCCGGATTCTGACTTTTCAAATCCGGAATTCCGGAATTCTGAGCCTCGCGTTCCAACTGCTCACGGGTGCCACGCAGGCCCATTCGCCAAGCCCTCGAGTTCCAACTGCTCACGGGTGCCACGCATGCCCATTCGCCAAGCCCTCGTGTTCCGACTGCTCACGGGTGCCACGCATGCCCATTCGCCAAGCCCTCGCTTTCCGACTGCTCACGGGTGCCACGCTTACCCATTCGCCAAGCCCTCGCTTTCCGACTGCTCACGGGTGCCACGCTTACCCATTCGCCAAGCCCTCGGGTTCCAACTGTTCACGGGTGCCACGCATGCCCATTCGCCAAGCCCTCGGGTTCCAACTGTTCACGGGTGCCACGCATGCCCATTCGCCAAGCCCTCGGGTTCCAACTGTTCACGGGTGCCACGCATACCCATTCGCCAAGCCCTCGGGTTCCAACTGCTCACGGGTGCCACGCATGCCCATTCGCCAAGCCCTCTGGTTCCAACTGCTCACGGGTGCCACGCATGCCAATTCGCCAAGCCCTCGGGTTCCAACTGAGCACGGGTGACACGCATGCCCATTCGCCAAGCCCTCGGGTTCCAACTGAGCACGGGTGACACGCATGCCAATTCGCCAAGCCCTCGGGTTCCAACTGAGCACGGGTGCCACGCATGCCCATTCGCCAAGCCCTCGGGTTCCAACTGAGCACAGGTGCCACGCATGCCCATTCGCCAAGCCCTCTGGTTCCAACTGCTCACGGGTGCCACGCATGCCAATTCGCCAAGCCCTCGGGTTCCAACTGAGCACGGGTTACACGCATGCCCATTCGCCAAGCCCTCGGGTTCCAACTGAGCACGGGTGACACGCATGCCCATTCGCCAAGCCCTCGGGTTCCAACTGAGCACGGGTGACACGCATGCCAATTCGCCAAGCCCTCGGGTTCCAACTGAGCACGGGTGCCACGCATGCCCATTCGCCAAGCCCTCGGGTTCCAACTGAGCACAGGTGCCACGCATGCCCATTCGCCAAGCCCTCGGGTTCCAACTGAGCACGGGTGACACGCATGCCAATTCGCCAAGCCCTCGGGTTCCAACGGAGCAAGGGTGCCACGCATGCCCATTCGCCAAGCCCTCGGGTTCCAACTGAGCACGGGTGCCACGCATTCCCATTCGCCAAGCCCTCGCTTTCCAACTGCTCACGGGTGACACGTATGCCAATTCGCCAAGCCCTCGGGTTCCAACTGCTCACGGGTGCCACGCATGCCCATTCGCCAAGCCTTCGGGTTCCAACTGTTCACGGGTGCCACGCATGCCCATTCCAACTGCTCACGGGTGCCACAAGCCCTCGGGTTCCAACTGAGCACGGATGCCACGCATGCCCATTCCAACTGCTCACGGGTGCTACGCATGCCCATTCGCCAAGCCCTCGGGTTCCAACTGAGCACGGGCGCCACGCATGCCCATTCAACGAGCACGGGTGCCACGCGCATGTGCCGGTAGCTGCTGCTGCACGAACATCCAGACACGCATCTTTCGGTAGCTGCTACTGCCCAGCCAACCTGGACTGTGCACCCGTTACTGGCTACACCTCGACGGGCTAGGGCAAGCAAGTGCACGCTCCCCACGCATGCCCTCAGAGCGGCTAGTTATCTATATATAAAAATAACGGGGGGGCTAACCATAAAACGATTTCGCGGCAAACGAATATCGAGAGTTGAGCAACGAGACCGGTACCATTCGAAAGAGCTATCGATTCTCTAGCGATCTATCCGAGTGGATGAAAATGTCGCGATACATTTTTTTCGAGAAAATCGCGTTCGAACGAAAAAAACCCGGCTTTTTACAATTGGCCAAAAATGGGTTGTAAAATGTGTGTTTTCACCTTATTTCTCAGGAACCGTAAGAGCTACGCTTTTGCGGTAAGCGAACAATTTGTAGAGCTCGTCGAGAGGAAGGGTGAGAAAAAAATTTCGTAGCTCTACGACAAATTCGAACAAAGTTATACCCCGGCAAAGGTCGAAAAAAGCCGATTTTTTTTGTATT
Organism: Heterodera glycines; assembly: GCA_004148225.2. Taxonomy (NCBI): domain Eukaryota; kingdom Metazoa; phylum Nematoda; class Chromadorea; order Rhabditida; family Heteroderidae; genus Heterodera; species Heterodera glycines. The sequence continues at coordinate 5,692,872 of CP049708.1, read as the reverse complement.
TTCGCCTTCCGGTTTACAATCCGTTTACAATTGTAAATTCATCCGGAATGTCCGGAATTTCGACCGACCGGATGGATTTTGCGTTTTTGCATGTGTTTTCAACCGGTTTACATGTGTTTTCGGCGTGCGTTCTTTAAACCGGTTCCGGTTTTTCACGTGTTTTCTTCACATTTACGTGTATTTCGACACGTTTGCATGCATTTTCAACATTTCACGTGTGTTTTCGTTACATTAACGTGTGTTCCAATATGTTAGCATGTGTTTTCGAGTATTTTCACATTTTTTGCTTTGTGTTTTACTTTGTGTTTTTGCATTCAATTTTTACAATTTAAACACCAGAATAATTCTGATTGTTCCGGAATGCTTCAGAATAGTTCTGATAATTCTGTTACAAACCAGAATAATTCTGAAAATTCTGGTAAGCGTCCGAATAGTTCTGCTAATTCTGAAACACACCAGAACAGTTCTGAAACTTCTGGAAAGCGTCAGAACTGTTCTGAAAATATAAAATAAAATAAAATTAAATAAAATTAAATAAATTAAAATAAAATTAAATAAAATAAAATAAAATAAATTTAAATAAATTAAAATAAAATAAAATAAATTTAAATAAATTAAATTAAAATAAATTAAATTTAAATAAATTAAAATAAAATAAATTAAATTTAAATAAATTAAATTAAATTAAATTAAATTAAATTAAATAGATTAAAATAAATTAAATTAAATTAAAATAAAATAAAATAAAATAAATTAAATTTAAATAAAATAAAATAAATTAAAATAAAATAAAATAAAATAAATTAAATTAAATTAAATCAAATCAAAATAAATAAAAATTAGCTGTTTTCACGATAAGGGGCGGGCGCGAAGCGCCCTGCCCCTCGAGGTGCGCGAGCGAGGAGCGGAGCGAAGCGGAGCGACGAGCGAGTGTACCGAGTCAATACGAACCGGGCCTTTTGCCCGGTAGCCACGCTCTGCATGACAAAGGGGCGGGCGCGAAGCGCCCTGCCCCTCGAGGCGTGTGAGCGAGGAGCGGAGCGAAGCGGAGCGACGAGCGAGTACGCCGAGCAAGCGCCAACCGATGCTGCTCATGACAAGGGGCGGGCGCGAAGCGCCCTGCCCCTCGAGGTGCGCGAGCGAGGAGCGGAGCGAAGCGGAGCGACGAGCGAGTGTACCGAGTCAATACGAACCGGGCCTTTTGCCCGGTACGTCGCATGCACCATTAGGAAGTGCACCGGAAAATCTTATGGGCGGCGCATCCGGGGGGGGGCGTAGCGGGGGGGGTTGGGGGGGGGCGGCAGCCCCCCCCAGGAAACACCCATCATAAAAAAAATTATTTATATTATTTAATTTTCCCTTCCCTTTTCCCTTTTCGTTTTCCCTTTTCCCTTTTCCCTTTTCGTTTTCCCTTTTCTCTTCCCTTTTCCCTTTTCCCTCTTCGTTTACCCTTTTCCTTTCCTGTTTCCTTTCCTTTTCCCTTTCCTTTTCCCTTTTCCTTTTCCCTTTTCCTTTCCCTTTCCCTTTCCTTTTTCCTTTTCCTTTCTTTTTCTTCGGTTTCCTTTTTCTTTTACTTTTCCATTCCATTTTCTTTTTACTTTTCTTTTCCCTTTTCCTTTTCCATTTCATTTCCCTGCTCATTATCGACAAGGGGCGGGCGCGAAGCGCCCTGCCCCTCGAGGCGTGTGAGCGAGGAGCGGAGCGAAGCGGAGCGACGAGCGAGTACGCCGAGCAAGCGCCAACCGATGCTGCTCATGACAAGGGGCGGGCGCGAAGCGCCCTGCCCCTCGAGGTGCGCGAGCGAGGAGCGGAGCGAAGCGGAGCGACGAGCGAGTGTACCGAGTCAATACGAACCTGATCAATTCTTTTGGATGCCGCGTAGGGTGGGGGGTGAACGGCTAGGCTCGGCTGCTCTCCGGTAGCTGCTGCTGCACGAACATCCAGACACGCATCTGCGCCTGAGCTGCTACTGCACTAACAACCGCGACGGTGCACACCTCACACTTCTACCCCTCGTGTGGCCTACCAACCGACCCCATCAATTGCCCAGCCATCTACCGGGACGCCTAGTTATCTATATATAAAAATAACGGGGGGGCTAACCATAAAACGATTTCGCGGCAAACGAATATCGAGAGTTGAGCAACGAGACCGGTACCATTCGAAAGAGCTATCGATTCTCTAGCGATCTATCCGAGTGGATGAAAATGTCGCGATACATTTTTTTCGAGAAAATCGCGTTCGAACGAAAAAAACCCGGCTTTTTACAATTGGCCAAAAATGGGTTGTAAAATGTGTGTTTTCACCTTATTTCTCAGGAACCGTAAGAGCTACGCTTTTGCGGTAAGCGAACAATTTGTAGAGCTCGTCGAGAGGAAGGGTGAGAAAAAAATTTCGTAGCTCTACGACAAATTCGAACAAAGTTATACCCCGGCAAAGGTCGAAAAAAGCCGATTTTTTTTGTATTTTCGCCTTCCGGTTTACAATCCGTTTACAATTGTAAATTCATCCGGAATGTCCGGAATTTCGACCGACCGGATGGATTTTGCGTTTTTGCATGTGTTTTCAACCGGTTTACATGTGTTTTCGGCGTGCGTTCTTTAAACCGGTTCCGGTTTTTCACGTGTTTTCTTCACATTTACGTGTATTTCGACACGTTTGCATGCATTTTCAACATTTCACGTGTGTTTTCGTTACATTAACGTGTGTTCCAATATGTTAGCATGTGTTTTCGAGTATTTTCACATTTTTTGCTTTGTGTTTTACTTTGTGTTTTTGCATTCAATTTTTACAATTTAAACACCAGAATAATTCTGATTGTTCCGGAATGCTTCAGAATAGTTCTGATAATTCTGTTACAAACCAGAATAATTCTGAAAATTCTGGTAAGCGTCCGAATAGTTCTGCTAATTCTGAAACACACCAGAACAGTTCTGAAACTTCTGGAAAGCGTCAGAACTGTTCTGAAAATATAAAATAAATAAAATAAAATTAAATAAAATTAAATAAATTAAAATAAAATTAAATAAAATAAAATAAAATAAATTTAAATAAATTAAAATAAAATAAAATAAAATAAATTTAAATAAATTAAATTAAATAAATTAAATTTAAATAAATTAAAATAAAATAAATTAAATTTAAATAAATTAAAATAAATTAAATTAAATTAAATAAAATAAATTAAAATAAATTAAATTAAATTAAATAAAATAAAATAAATTAAAATAATTAAATTTAAATAAAATAAATTAAATAAAATAAAATAATTAAAATAAAATAAAATAAATTAAATTAAATTAAATCAAATCAAAATAAATAAAAATTAGCTGTTTTCACGATAAGGGGCGGGCGCGAAGCGCCCTGCCCCTCGAGGTGCGCGAGCGAGGAGCGGAGCGAAGCGGAGCGACGAGCGAGTGTACCGAGTCAATACGAACCGGGCCTTTTGCCCGGTAGCCACGCTCTGCATGACAAAGGGGCGGGCGCGAAGCGCCCTGCCCCTCGAGGCGTGTGAGCGAGGAGCGGAGCGAAGCGGAGCGACGAGCGAGTACGCCGAGCAAGCGCCAACCGATGCTGCTCATGACAAGGGGCGGGCGCGAAGCGCCCTGCCCCTCGAGGTGCGCGAGCGAGGAGCGGAGCGACGAGCGAGTGTACCGAGTCAATACCAACCGTGCCTCTCGCCCTGGAGCCACGCTCTGCATGACAAAGGGGCGGGCGCGGAGCGCCCTGCCCTCGAGGCGTGTGAGCGAGGAGCGGAGCGAAGCGGAGCGACGAGCGAGTACGCCGAGCAAGCGCCAACCGATGCTGCTCATGACAAGGGGCGGGCGCGAAGCGCCCTGCCCCTCGAGGTGCGCGAGCGAGGAGCGGAGCGAAGCGGAGCGACGAGCGAGTGTACCGAGTCAATACCAACCGTGCCTCTCGCCCTGGAGCCACGTTCTGCATGACAAAGGGGCGGGCGCGGAGCGCCCTGCCCCTCGAGGTGCGCGAGCGAGGAGCGGAGCGAAGCGGAGCGACGAGCGAGTGTACCGAGTCAATACGAACCGGGTCTTTTGCCCGGTAGCCACGCTCTGCATGACAAAGGGGCGGGCGCGAAGCGCCCTGCCCTCGAGGCGTGTGAGCGAGGAGCGGAGCGAAGCGGAGCGACGAGCGAGTACGCCGAGCAAGCGCCAACCGATGCTGCTCATGACAAGGGGCGGGCGCGAAGCGCCTGCCCCTCGAGGTGCGCGAGCGAGGAGCGGAGCGAAGCGGAGCGACGAGCGAGTGTACCGAGTCAATACGAACCGGGCCTTTTGCCCGGTAGCCACTTTCTGCATGACAAAGGGGCGGGCGCGAAGCGCCCTGCCCCTCGAGGCGTGTGAGCGAGGAGCGGAGCGACGAGCGAGTACGCCGAGCAAGCGCCAACCGATGCTGCTCATGACAAGGGGCGGGCGCGAAGCGCCCTGCCCCTCGAGGTGCGCGAGCGAGGAGCGGAGCGAAGCGGAGCGACGAGCGAGTGTACCGAGCAAATACGAACACGGGCCTTTTGCCCGGTACGTCGCATGCACCATAGGAAGTGCACCGGAAAATCTTATGGGCGGCGCATCCGGGGGGGGGGGGACGGGGGGGCGTAGCGGGGGGGGTTGGGGGGGGGCGGCAGCCCCCCCCCAGGAAAACACTCAAACTAAAAAAATAATATATAAAATTAGTAAAAAACAAGGGCGGGCGCGAAGCGCCCTGCCCCTCGAGGCGTGTGAGCGAGGAGCGGAGCGAAGCGGAGCGACGAGCGAGTACGCCGAGCAAGCGCCAACCGATGCTGCTCATGACAAGGGGCGGGCGCGAAGCGCCCTGCCCCTCGAGGTGCGCGAGCGAGGAGCGGAGCGAAGCGGAGCGACGAGCGAGTGTACCGAGCAAATACGAACCGGGCCTTTTGCCCGGTACGTCGCATGCACCATTAGGAAGTGCACCGGAAAATCTTATGGGCGGCGCATCCGGGGGGGGGGCGGGGGGGGCGTAGCGGGGGGGGTTGGGGGGGGGCGGCAGCCCCCCCCAGGAAACACCCATCATAAAAAAAATTATTTATATTATTTAATTTTCCCTTCCCTTTTCCCGTTTCGTTTTCCCTTTTCCCTTCCCTTTTCCCTTTCCCTTTTCGTTTTCCCTTTTCCCTTCCCTTTTCCCTTTTCGTTTTACCTTTTCTCTTCCCTTTTCCCTTTTCCCTTTTCGTTTTCCCTTTTCCTTTTCCCTTTTCCTTTTCCTTTCCCTTTCCTTTTTCCTTTTCCTTTCTTTTCTTCGTTTCCTTTATCTTTTACTTTTCCATTCCATTTTCTTTTTACTTTTCTTTTCCCTTTTCCCTTTTCCTTTCCATTTCATTTCCCTGCTCATCATCGACAAGGGGCGGGCGCGAAGCGCCCTGCCCCTCGAGGCGTGTGAGCGAGGAGCGGAGCGAAGCGGAGCGACGAGCGAGTACGCCGAGCAAGCGCCAACCGATGCTGCTCATGACAAGGGCGGGCGCGAAGCGCCCTGCCCCTCGAGGTGCGCGAGCGAGGAGCGGAGCGAAGCGGAGCGACGAGCGAGTGTACCGAGTCAATACGAACCTGATCAATTCTTTTGGATGCCGCGCAGGGTGGGGGGTGAGCGTCTAGGCTCAGCTGTCTTCCGGTAGCTGCTGCTGCACGAACATCCAGACACGCATCTTTCGTCAGCTGCTACTGCACTAACAACCTGACGCATCTACCCCGTTACTGGCTACAACTCGACGGGATAGGCTCGGCTTTCTATAAAGCGCAGCCCTCTACCGCGCCCGGCTAGTTATCTATATATAAAAAAATGGGGGGGGACGATTGCAAATGTGGCCCGCACATTGCGAATTCTGCACCTATCGACCCAATTCTTTTTGCGTTAGCCAACTGATCTCCCCCTACTCCAACTTCACCGTGCAAAAAAATTTGGGAGGCCCTCGGCGCTGAGATATGCTAACCTGTTTTCGCTAAGTGTTGCGCAGCGCCCGGCGGCGCACAGCTAGCGGCTGGGCGCCGCTTGGCGAAATGCGTGCCATGCCGTGGGGAGCATTTTAAAAAAAAATTTGGCCCGATCCGACCACTTGGCGCCGAGATATGCTAACTTTTATTGGCCTGTTTGCGCCATGTGAAGCCAACTTTTGCGCCGTTAATGCTAGAGAGTCAGAATTTTTTTCCCCGCGCGTCCCCCACCCTGAAAGGCTTGGAAAAAAAATTGCCGTCTTTCGCCGGGCGCTTTGCGCCGAGATGTGCTAACCTGTTTTTGCTAACTTTGCGTGGCGCCCGGCGCTTAAGTTTGGCGCCGCTTGACGAAATGCGTGCCATCCCAAGGGGAGCATAATGGAAAAAATTTTGGCGCCATTCGACTACTTTGCGCTGAGATATGCTAACTTTTGTTGCCCACTTTGCGCCATAGAGAGCCAACTTTTGGGCCAGCGATGCTAGAGAGTCAGAATTTTTTTCCCCGCGCGTCCCCCACCCTGAAAGGCTGGGAAAACAAATTGCCGTCTGGCGCTGGGCGCTTTGCGCCGAGATATGCTAACCTGTTTTTGCTAACTTTTCGCGAATGGCGCCTAGCGCCTGGCGCTGCAGAGTAGCTGTCTTGCGGTTGCTTGGCGAAAGTTGCGCCGCGCCATGGGGAGCATTTTAAAAAAAAGTTCGACCCGATTCGACAAGTCTGAAGGGTCGAACCCCCTTTAGCCCCTGGGGGGTGCAAAATGCAAAGTCGCTATTTTCACGGGAAGCGGTGTTTTTTTTAGTGTAAAGGATGGGCGCAGACGTAAAAAGCACATTTTTCGCAAATTTGGTGAAAACGGACAAAGTGTCGACACTCAAAACGGACAAAGTGTCTACACACTTGCTGGGACAAAGTGTCAACACCGTGTTTTTGTGCGTGTAGGGCAGTGGCAAGTGCATGCCTGTCTGTCTTTGTATAATATTTCTTTTATTGGCTTCCACTGGCCATTTAGACAATTTTCTTTTATTGGCATCCATTGGCCTTTGAACAATTTTCTTTTATTGGCATCCACTGGCCATTTTCTTTTCTTGGCTTCCGCTGACCATTAGACAATTTTCTTTTCTTGGCATCCACTGGCCATTTTCTTTTCTTGCCTTCCGCTGACCATTAGACAATTTTCTTTTCTTGGCATCCACTGGCCATTTTATAATGTTTCTTTTATTGGCATCCACTGGCCTTTTCTTTTATTGGCTTCCGCTGACCATTAGACAATTTTCTTTTCTTGGCAAACTGCTCACGGGTGCCACGCATGCCCATTCGCCAAGCCCTCGGGTTCCAACTGCTCACGGGTGCCACGCATGCTCATTCGCCAAGCCCTCGGGTTCCAACTGTTCACGGGTGCCACGCATGCCTATTCGCAAAGCCCTCGGGTTCCAACTGCTAACGGGTGCCACGCATAACCATTCGCCAAGCCTTGGAAATCTACCAAGCAACTTTTTTTCGAAAAAAATTTTTTTGAAAACGAGGCGGGGGGGGTAACTATCTGTAAAATTATGTATCTAATTTCCTAACAAATTTGTTGAAGGATTTGTCAAATGTGAAGAGGGAGATGAAGGTGGAGCAGGAGGAAGGGGAGGTTGAGGAAGAGGATGAAGATGAGGATGAGCAGCGCGGGCCACCGTTGTCCGATTTGGTCCATTCGAAGAAAGAGCTGAACGAAGTGGTCGTCTCCTACGGCACTGTGCTCAATTTGTGCCGTTCGCAGGGCGATGCGGCGGCGGTCACCAAATGTTTGGTGGGCTGCATGACGGCATGCAAAATGCTCATCAACGGCACGGTGTGTGCTTATTGACAGTGCATAACTGACCCCCCCCCCCCCACTCCCCGAAATTTGGTGCCAAAATTACCGCATTTTTATGATATAGAATTCTGAATGATTGCAGGTCCAAGAGGTGTCAGGAGTCCAAGCCTCTGGACTTTAAACTCTGAGGTTGGCTCCACCGAGCAGTTGCCGACGTACACTAAAGGTGGAATTTACGTGGTGCCACCCAAAGCTTAAGGCAAAAAATTTTAAGAACAAAAAAATTTCAATAACTAATTTAAAAAATTTCATTATTAAAAAAAGTTAAATAATAATTCCAGAATCCGGATTCTGACTTTTCAAATCCGGAATTCCGGAATTCTGAGCCTCGCGTTCCAACTGCTCACGGGTGCCACGCAGGCCCATTCGCCAAGCCCTCGATTTCCAACTGCTCACGGGTGCCACGCATGCCCATTCGCCAAGCCCTCGTGTTCCGACTGCTCACGGGTGCCACGCATGCCCATTCGCCAAGCCCTCGCTTTCCGACTGCTCACGGGTGCCACGCTTACCCATTCGCCAAGCCCTCGCTTTCCGACTGCTCACGGGTGCCACGCTTACCCATTCGCCAAGCCCTCGGGTTCCAACTGTTCACGGGTGCCACGCATGCCCATTCGCCAAGCCCTCGGGTTCCAACTGTTCACGGGTGCCACGCATGCCCATTCGCCAAGCCCTCGGGTTCCAACTGTTCACGGGTGCCACGCATACCCATTCGCCAAGCCCTCGGGTTCCAACTGCTCACGGGTGCCACGCATGCCCATTCGCCAAGCCCTCTGGTTCCAACTGCTCACGGGTGCCACGCATGCCAATTCGCCAAGCCCTCGGGTTCCAACTGAGCACGGGTGACACGCATGCCCATTCGCCAAGCCCTCGGGTTCCAACTGAGCACGGGTGACACGCATGCCAATTCGCCAAGCCCTCGGGTTCCAACTGAGCACGGGTGCCACGCATGCCCATTCGCCAAGCCCTCGGGTTCCAACTGAGCACAGGTGCCACGCATGCCCATTCGCCAAGCCCTCTGGTTCCAACTGCTCACGGGTGCCACGCATGCCAATTCGCCAAGCCCTCGGGTTCCAACTGAGCACGGGTTACACGCATGCCCATTTCGCCAAGCCCTCGGTTCCAACTGAGCACGGGTGACACGCATGCCCATTCGCCAAGCCCTCGGGTTCCAACTGAGCACGGGTGACACGCATGCCAATTCGCCAAGCCCTCGGGTTCCAACTGAGCACGGGTGCCACGCATGCCCATTCGCCAAGCCCTCGGGTTCCAACTGAGCACAGGTGCCACGCATGCCCATTCGCCAAGCCCTCGGGTTCCAACTGAGCACGGGTGACACGCATGCCAATTCGCCAAGCCCTCGGGTTCCAACTGCAGCAAGGGTGCCACGCATGCCCATTCGCCAAGCCCTCGGGTTCCAACTGGCACGGGTGCCACGCATTCCCATTCGCCAAGCCCTCGCTTTCCAACTGCTCACGGGTGACACGTATGCCAATTCGCCAAGCCCTCGGGTTCCAACTGCTCACGGGTGCCACGCATGCCCATTCGCCAAGCCCTCGGGTTCCAACTGTTCACGGGTGCCACGCATGCCCATTCAACTGCTCACGGGTGCCACAGCCCTCGGGTTCCAACTGAGCACGGTGCCACGCATGCCCATTCCAACTGCTCACGGGTGCACGCATGCCCATTCGCCAAGCCCTCGGGTTCCAACTGAGCACGGGCGCCACGCATGCCCATTCAACTGAGCACGGGTGCCACGCGCATGTGCCGGTAGCTGCTGCTGCACGAACATCCAGACACGCATCTTTCGGTAGCTGCTACTGCCCACCAACCTGGACTGTGCACCCGTTACTGGCTACCTCGACGGCTAGGGCAAGCAAGTGCACGCTCCACGCATGCCCTCAGAGCGGCTAGTTATCTATATATAAAAAAATGGGGGGGGACGATTGCAAATGTGGCCCGCACATTGCGAATTCTGCACCTATCGACCCAATTCTTTTTGCGTTAGCCAACTGATCTCCCCCTACTCCAACTTCACCGTGCAAAAAAATTTGGGAGGCCCTCGGCGCTGAGATATGCTAACCTGTTTTCGCTAAGTGTTGCGCAGCGCCCGGCGGCGCACAGCTAGCGGCTGGGCGCCGCTTGGCGAAATGCGTGCCATGCCGTGGGGAGCATTTTAAAAAAAAATTTGGCCCGATCCGACCACTTGGCGCCGAGATATGCTAACTTTTATTGGCCTGTTTGCGCCATGTGAAGCCAACTTTTGCGCCGTTAATGCTAGAGAGTCAGAATTTTTTTCCCCGCGCGTCCCCCACCCTGAAAGGCTTGGAAAAAAAATTGCCGTCTTTCGCCGGGCGCTTTGCGCCGAGATGTGCTAACCTGTTTTTGCTAACTTTGCGTGGCGCCCGGCGCTTAAGTTTGGCGCCGCTTGACGAAATGCGTGCCATCCCAAGGGGAGCATAATGGAAAAAATTTTGGCGCCATTCGACTACTTTGCGCTGAGATATGCTAACTTTTGTTGCCCACTTTGCGCCATAGAGAGCCAACTTTTGGGCCAGCGATGCTAGAGAGTCAGAATTTTTTTCCCCGCGCGTCCCCCACCCTGAAAGGCTGGGAAAACAAATTGCCGTCTGGCGCTGGGCGCTTTGCGCCGAGATATGCTAACCTGTTTTTGCTAACTTTTCGCGAATGGCGCCTAGCGCCTGGCGCTGCAGAGTAGCTGTCTTGCGGTTGCTTGGCGAAAGTTGCGCCGCGCCATGGGGAGCATTTTAAAAAAAAGTTCGACCCGATTCGACAAGTCTGAAGGGTCGAACCCCCTTTAGCCCCTGGGGGGTGCAAAATGCAAAGTCGCTATTTTCACGGGAAGCGGTGTTTTTTTTAGTGTAAAGGATGGGCGCAGACGTAAAAAGCACATTTTTCGCAAATTTGGTGAAAACGGACAAAGTGTCGACACTCAAAACGGACAAAGTGTCTACACACTTGCTGGGACAAAGTGTCAACACCGTGTTTTTGTGCGTGTAGGGCAGTGGCAAGTGCATGCCTGTCTGTCTTTGTATAATATTTCTTTTATTGGCTTCCACTGGCCATTTAGACAATTTTCTTTTATTGGCATCCATTGGCCTTTGAACAATTTTCTTTTATTGGCATCCACTGGCCATTTTCTTTTCTTGGCTTCCGCTGACCATTAGACAATTTTCTTTTCTTGGCATCCACTGGCCATTTTCTTTTCTTGCCTTCCGCTGACCATTAGACAATTTTCTTTTCTTGGCATCCACTGGCCATTTTATAATGTTTCTTTTATTGGCATCCACTGGCCTTTTCTTTTATTGGCTTCCGCTGACCATTAGACAATTTTCTTTTCTTGGCAAACTGCTCACGGGTGCCACGCATGCCCATTCGCCAAGCCCTCGGGTTCCAACTGCTCACGGGTGCCACGCATGCTCATTCGCCAAGCCCTCGGGTTCCAACTGTTCACGGGTGCCACGCATGCCTATTCGCCAAGCCCTCGGGTTCCAACTGCTAACGGGTGCCACGCATAACCATTCGCCAAGCCTTGGAAATCTACCAAGCAACTTTTTTTCGAAAAAAATTTTTTTGAAAACGAGGCGGGGGGGGTAACTATCTGTAAGATTATGTATCTAATTTCCTAACAAATTTGTTGAAGGATTTGTCAAATGTGAAGAGGGAGATGAAGGTGGAGCAGGAGGAAGGGGAGGTTGAGGAAGAGGATGAAGATGAGGATGAGCAGCGCGGGCCACCGTTGTCCGATTTGGTCCATTCGAAGAAAGAGCTGAACGAAGTGGTCGTCTCCTACGGCACTGTGCTCAATTTGTGCCGTTCGCAGGGCGATGCGGCGGCGGTCACCAAATGTTTGGTGGGCTGCATGACGGCATGCAAAATGCTCATCAACGGCACGGTGTGTGCTTATTGACAGTGCATAACTGACCCCCCCCCCCCCACTCCCCGAAATTTGGTGCCAAAATTACCGCATTTTTATGATATAGAATTCTGAATGATTGCAGGTCCAAGAGGTGTCAGGAGTCCAAGCCTCTGGACTTTAAACTCTGAGGTTGGCTCCACCGAGCAGTTGCCGACGTACACTAAAGGTGGAATTTACGTGGTGCCACCCAAAGCTTAAGGCAAAAAATTTTAAGAACAAAAAAATTTCAATAACTAATTTAAAAAATTTCATTATTAAAAAAAGTTAAATAATAATTCCAGAATCCGGATTCTGACTTTTCAAATCCGGAATTCCGGAATTCTGAGCCTCGCGTTCCAACTGCTCACGGGTGCCACGCAGGCCCATTCGCCAAGCCCTCGATTTCCAACTGCTCACGGGTGCCACGCATGCCCATTCGCCAAGCCCTCGTGTTCCGACTGCTCACGGGTGCCACGCATGCCCATTCGCCAAGCCCTCGCTTTCCGACTGCTCACGGGTGCCACGCTTACCCATTCGCCAAGCCCTCGCTTTCCGACTGCTCACGGGTGCCACGCTTACCCATTCGCCAAGCCCTCGGGTTCCAACTGTTCACGGGTGCCACGCATGCCCATTCGCCAAGCCCTCGGGTTCCAACTGTTCACGGGTGCCACGCATGCCCATTCGCCAAGCCCTCGGGTTCCAACTGTTCACGGGTGCCACGCATACCCATTCGCCAAGCCCTCGGGTTCCAACTGCTCACGGGTGCCACGCATGCCCATTCGCCAAGCCCTCTGGTTCCAACTGCTCACGGGTGCCACGCATGCCAATTCGCCAAGCCCTCGGGTTCCAACTGAGCACGGGTGACACGCATGCCCATTCGCCAAGCCCTCGGGTTCCAACTGAGCACGGGTGACACGCATGCCAATTCGCCAAGCCCTCGGGTTCCAACTGAGCACGGGTGCCACGCATGCCCATTCGCCAAGCCCTCGGGTTCCAACTGAGCACAGGTGCCACGCATGCCCATTCGCCAAGCCCTCTGGTTCCAACTGCTCACGGGTGCCACGCATGCCAATTCGCCAAGCCCTCGGGTTCCAACTGAGCACGGGTTACACGCATGCCCATTCGCCAAGCCCTCGGGTTCCAACTGAGCACGGGTGACACGCATGCCCATTCGCCAAGCCCTCGGGTTCCAACTGAGCACGGGTGACACGCATGCCAATTCGCCAAGCCCTCGGGTTCCAACTGAGCACGGGTGCCACGCATGCCCATTCGCCAAGCCCTCGGGTTCCAACTGAGCACAGGTGCCACGCATGCCCATTCGCCAAGCCCTCGGGTTCCAACTGAGCACGGGTGACACGCATGCCAATTCGCCAAGCCCTCGGGTTCCAACGGAGCAAGGGTGCCACGCATGCCCATTCGCCAAGCCCTCGGGTTCCAACTGAGCACGGGTGCCACGCATTCCCATTCGCCAAGCCCTCGCTTTCCAACTGCTCACGGGTGACACGTATGCCAATTCGCCAAGCCCTCGGGTTCCAACTGCTCACGGGTGCCACGCATGCCCATTCGCCAAGCCTTCGGGTTCCAACTGTTCACGGGTGCCACGCATGCCCATTCCAACTGCTCACGGGTGCCACAAGCCCTCGGGTTCCAACTGAGCACGGATGCCACGCATGCCCATTCCAACTGCTCACGGGTGCTACGCATGCCCATTCGCCAAGCCCTCGGGTTCCAACTGAGCACGGGCGCCACGCATGCCCATTCAACGAGCACGGGTGCCACGCGCATGTGCCGGTAGCTGCTGCTGCACGAACATCCAGACACGCATCTTTCGGTAGCTGCTACTGCCCAGCCAACCTGGACTGTGCACCCGTTACTGGCTACACCTCGACGGGCTAGGGCAAGCAAGTGCACGCTCCCCACGCATGCCCTCAGAGCGGCTAGTTATCTGTATATAAAAATAAGGGGGGGCTAACCACAAAACGACCTGGCCGCAAGCGAATATCGAGAGTTGAGCACCGAGACCGGTACCATTCGAAAGAGCTATCGATTCTCTAGCGATCTATCCGAGTGGATGAAAATGTCGCGATACATTTTTTTCGAGAAAATCGCGTTTGAAAGAAAAAAACCCGGCTTTTTACAATTGGCAAAAATGGGTTGTAAAATGTGTGTTTTCACCTTATTTCTCGGGAACCGTAAGTGCTACGCTTTTGCGGTAAGCGAACAATTTGTAGAGCTCGTCGAGAGGAAGGGTGAGAAAAAAATTTCGTAGCTCTACGACAAATTCGAACAAAGTTATACCCCGGCAAAGGTCGAAAAAAGCCGATTTTTTTTGTGTTTTCGCCTTCCGGTTTACAATCCGTTTACAATTGCAAATTCATCCGGAATGTCCGGAATTTCGACCGACCGGATGGATTTTGTGTTTTTGCATGTGTTTTCAACCGGTTTACATGTGTTTTCGACGTGCGTTCTTTAAACCGGTTCCGGTTTTTCACGTGTTTTCTTCACATTTACGTGTATTTTCGACACGTTTGCATGCGTTTTCAACATTTCACGTGTGTTTTCGTTACATTAACGTGTGTTTCAGTATGTTAGCATGTGTTTTCGAGCATTTTTACAACTTTTTGCCTTGTGTTTTGCTTTGTGTTTTTGCATGCAATTTTTACAGTTTAAACACCAGAACAATTCTGATTGTTCCGGAATGCTTCAAAATAGTTCTGATAATTCTGTTACAGACCAGAACAGTTCTGAAAATTCTGGTAAGCGTCCGAATAGTTCTGATAATTCTGAAACACACCAGAACAGTTCTGAAAATTCTGGAAAACGTCAGAATTGTTCTGAAAATGTAAAATTAAATTAAATAAAATTAAATAAATTAAATTAAAATAAAATAAAATAAATTAAAATAAAATAAAATAAAATAAAATAAATTAAAATAAAATAAAATAAAATAAATTTAAATAAATTAAATTTAAATAAATTAAATTTAAATAAAATAAAATAAATTAAATAAAATAAAATAAATTAAAATAAAATAAAATAAAATAAATTAAATTTAAATAAAATAAAATAAATTAAATAAATAAAATAAAATAAAATAAAATAAAATAAATTAAAATAAATTAAAATAAAATAAAATAAATTTAAATACATTAAATTTAAATAAATTAAATTTAAATAAATAAAATAAATTAAAATAAAATAAAATAAATTAAATTAAATCAAATCAAATCAAAATAAATAAAAATTAGCTGTTTTGCACGATAAGGGGCGGGCGCGAAGCGCCCTGCCCCTCGAGGTGCGCGAGCGAGGAGCGGAGCGAAGCGGAGCGACGAGCGAGTGTACCGAGTCAATACGAACCGGGTCTTTTGCCCGGTAGCCACGCTCTGCATGACAAAGGGGCGGGCGCGAAGCGCCCTGCCCTCGAGGCGTGTGAGCGAGGAGCGGAGCGAAGCGGAGCGACGAGCGAGTACGCCGAGCAAGCGCCAACCGATGCTGCTCATGACAAGGGGCGGGCGCGAAGCGCCCTGCCCCTCGAGGTGCGCGAGCGAGGAGCGGAGCGACGAGCGAGTGTACCGAGTCAATACCAACCGTGCCTCTCGCCCTGGAGCCACGCTCTGCATGACAAAGGGGCGGGCGCGGAGCGCCCTGCCCCTCGAGGCGTGTGAGCGAGGAGCGGAGCGAAGCGGAGCGACGAGCGAGTACGCCGAGCAAGCGCCAACCGATGCTGCTCATGACAAGGGCGGGCGCGAAGCGCCCTGCCCTCGAGGTGCGCGAGCGAGGAGCGGAGCGAAGCGGAGCGACGAGCGAGTGTACCGAGTCAATACCAACCGTGCCTCTCGCCCTGGAGCCACGTTCTGCATGACAAAGGGGCGGGCGCGGAGCGCCCTGCCCCTCGAGGTGCGCGAGCGAGGAGCGGAGCGAAGCGGAGCGACGAGCGAGTGTACCGAGTCAATACGAACCGGGTCTTTTGCCCGGTAGCCACGCTCTGCATGACAAAGGGGCGGGCGCGAAGCGCCCTGCCCTCGAGGCGTGTGAGCGAGGAGCGGAGCGAAGCGGAGCGACGAGCGAGTACGCCGAGCAAGCGCCAACCGATGCTGCTCATGACAAGGGGCGGGCGCGAAGCGCCTGCCCCTCGAGGTGCGCGAGCGAGGAGCGGAGCGAAGCGGAGCGACGAGCGAGTGTACCGAGTCAATACGAACCGGGCCTTTTGCCCGGTAGCCACTTTCTGCATGACAAAGGGGCGGGCGCGAAGCGCCCTGCCCTCGAGGCGTGTGAGCGAGGAGCGGAGCGACGAGCGAGTACGCCGAGCAAGCGCCAACCGATGCTGCTCATGACAAGGGGCGGGCGCGAAGCGCCCTGCCCCTCGAGGTGCGCGAGCGAGGAGCGGAGCGAAGCGGAGCGACGAGCGAGTGTACCGAGCAAATACGAACACGGGCCTTTTGCCCGGTACGTCGCATGCACCATAGGAAGTGCACCGGAAAAATCTTATGGGCGGCGCATCCGGGGGGGGGGGGGACGGGGGGGCGTAGCGGGGGGGTTGGGGGGGGCGGCAGCCCCCCCCAGGAAAACACTCAAACTAAAAAAATAATATATAAAATTAGTAAAAAACAAGGGCGGGCGCGAAGCGCCCTGCCCCTCGAGGCGTGTGAGCGAGGAGCGGAGCGAAGCGGAGCGACGAGCGAGTACGCCGAGCAAGCGCCAACCGATGCTGCTCATGACAAGGGGCGGGCGCGAAGCGCCCTGCCCCTCGAGGTGCGCGAGCGAGGAGCGGAGCGAAGCGGAGCGACGAGCGAGTGTACCGAGCAAATACGAACCGGGCCTTTTGCCCGGTACGTCGCATGCACCATTAGGAAGTGCACCGGAAAATCTTATGGGCGGCGCATCCGGGGGGGGGGGCGGGGGGGGCGTAGCGGGGGGTTGGGGGGGGGCGGCAGCCCCCCCCAGGAAACACCCATCATAAAAAAAATTATTTATATTATTTAATTTTCCCTTCCCTTTTCCCGTTTCGTTTTCCCTTTTCCCTTCCCTTTTCCCTTTCCCTTTTCGTTTTCCCTTTTCCCTTCCTTTTCCCTTTTCGTTTTACCTTTTCTCTTCCCTTTTCCCTTTTCCCTTTTCGTTTTCCCTTTTCCTTTTCCCTTTTCCTTTTCCTTTCCCTTTCCTTTTTCCTTTTCCTTTCTTTTCTTCGTTTCCTTTATCTTTTACTTTTCCATTCCATTTTCTTTTTACTTTTCTTTTCCCTTTTCCCTTTTCCTTTCCATTTCATTTCCCTGCTCATCATCGACAAGGGGCGGGCGCGAAGCGCCCTGCCCCTCGAGGCGTGTGAGCGAGGAGCGGAGCGAAGCGGAGCGACGAGCGAGTACGCCGAGCAAGCGCCAACCGATGCTGCTCATGACAAGGGGCGGGCGCGAAGCGCCCTGCCCCTCGAGGTGCGCGAGCGAGGAGCGGAGCGAAGCGGAGCGACGAGCGAGTGTACCGAGTCAATACGAACCTGATCAATTCTTTTGGATGCCGCGCAGGGTGGGGGGTGAGCGTCTAGGCTCAGCTGTCTTCCGGTAGCTGCTGCTGCACGAACATCCAGACACGCATCTTTCGTCAGCTGCTACTGCACTAACAACCTGACGCATCTACCCCGTTACTGGCTACAACTCGACGGGATAGGCTCGGCTTTCTATAAAGCGCAGCCCTCTAGCGCCCGGCTAGTTATCTATATATAAAAAAATGGGGGGGGACGATTGCAAATGTGGCCCGCACATTGCGAATTCTGCACCTATCGACCCAATTCTTTTTGCGTTAGCCAACTGATCTCCCCCTACTCCAACTTCACCGTGCAAAAAAATTTGGGAGGCCCTCGGCGCTGAGATATGCTAACCTGTTTTCGCTAAGTGTTGCGCAGCGCCCGGCGGCGCACAGCTAGCGGCTGGGCGCCGCTTGGCGAAATGCGTGCCATGCCGTGGGGAGCATTTTAAAAAAAAATTTGGCCCGATCCGACCACTTGGCGCCGAGATATGCTAACTTTTATTGGCCTGTTTGCGCCATGTGAAGCCAACTTTTGCGCCGTTAATGCTAGAGAGTCAGAATTTTTTTCCCCGCGCGTCCCCCACCCTGAAAGGCTTGGAAAAAAAATTGCCGTCTTTCGCCGGGCGCTTTGCGCCGAGATGTGCTAACCTGTTTTTGCTAACTTTGCGTGGCGCCCGGCGCTTAAGTTTGGCGCCGCTTGACGAAATGCGTGCCATCCCAAGGGGAGCATAATGGAAAAAATTTTGGCGCCATTCGACTACTTTGCGCTGAGATATGCTAACTTTTGTTGCCCACTTTGCGCCATAGAGAGCCAACTTTTGGGCCAGCGATGCTAGAGAGTCAGAATTTTTTTCCCCGCGCGTCCCCCACCCTGAAAGGCTGGGAAAACAAATTGCCGTCTGGCGCTGGGCGCTTTGCGCCGAGATATGCTAACCTGTTTTTGCTAACTTTTCGCGAATGGCGCCTAGCGCCTGGCGCTGCAGAGTAGCTGTCTTGCGGTTGCTTGGCGAAAGTTGCGCCGCGCCATGGGGAGCATTTTAAAAAAAAGTTCGACCCGATTCGACAAGTCTGAAGGGTCGAACCCCCTTTAGCCCCTGGGGGGTGCAAAATGCAAAGTCGCTATTTTCACGGGAAGCGGTGTTTTTTTTAGTGTAAAGGATGGGCGCAGACGTAAAAAGCACATTTTTCGCAAATTTGGTGAAAACGGACAAAGTGTCGACACTCAAAACGGACAAAGTGTCTACACACTTGCTGGGACAAAGTGTCAACACCGTGTTTTTGTGCGTGTAGGGCAGTGGCAAGTGCATGCCTGTCTGTCTTTGTATAATATTTCTTTTATTGGCTTCCACTGGCCATTTAGACAATTTTCTTTTATTGGCATCCATTGGCCTTTGAACAATTTTCTTTTATTGGCATCCACTGGCCATTTTCTTTTCTTGGCTTCCGCTGACCATTAGACAATTTTCTTTTCTTGGCATCCACTGGCCATTTTCTTTTCTTGCCTTCCGCTGACCATTAGACAATTTTCTTTTCTTGGCATCCACTGGCCATTTTATAATGTTTCTTTTATTGGCATCCACTGGCCTTTTCTTTTATTGGCTTCCGCTGACCATTAGACAATTTTCTTTTCTTGGCAAACTGCTCACGGGTGCCACGCATGCCCATTCGCCAAGCCCTCGGGTTCCAACTGCTCACGGGTGCCACGCATGCTCATTCGCCAAGCCCTCGGGTTCCAACTGTTCACGGGTGCCACGCATGCCTATTCGCAAAGCCCTCGGGTTCCAACTGCTAACGGGTGCCACGCATAACCATTCGCCAAGCCTTGGAAATCTACCAAGCAACTTTTTTTCGAAAAAAATTTTTTTGAAAACGAGGCGGGGGGGGTAACTATCTGTAAAATTATGTATCTAATTTCCTAACAAATTTGTTGAAGGATTTGTCAAATGTGAAGAGGGAGATGAAGGTGGAGCAGGAGGAAGGGGAGGTTGAGGAAGAGGATGAAGATGAGGATGAGCAGCGCGGGCCACCGTTGTCCGATTTGGTCCATTCGAAGAAAGAGCTGAACGAAGTGGTCGTCTCCTACGGCACTGTGCTCAATTTGTGCCGTTCGCAGGGCGATGCGGCGGCGGTCACCAAATGTTTGGTGGGCTGCATGACGGCATGCAAAATGCTCATCAACGGCACGGTGTGTGCTTATTGACAGTGCATAACTGACCCCCCCCCCCCACTCCCCGAAATTTGGTGCCAAAATTACCGCATTTTTATGATATAGAATTCTGAATGATTGCAGGTCCAAGAGGTGTCAGGAGTCCAAGCCTCTGGACTTTAAACTCTGAGGTTGGCTCCACCGAGCAGTTGCCGACGTACACTAAAGGTGGAATTTACGTGGTGCCACCCAAAGCTTAAGGCAAAAAATTTTAAGAACAAAAAAATTTCAATAACTAATTTAAAAAATTTCATTATTAAAAAAAGTTAAATAATAATTCCAGAATCCGGATTCTGACTTTTCAAATCCGGAATTCCGGAATTCTGAGCCTCGCGTTCCAACTGCTCACGGGTGCCACGCAGGCCCATTCGCCAAGCCCTCGATTTCCAACTGCTCACGGGTGCCACGCATGCCCATTCGCCAAGCCCTCGTGTTCCGACTGCTCACGGGTGCCACGCATGCCCATTCGCCAAGCCCTCGCTTTCCGACTGCTCACGGGTGCCACGCTTACCCATTCGCCAAGCCCTCGCTTTCCGACTGCTCACGGGTGCCACGCTTACCCATTCGCCAAGCCCTCGGGTTCCAACTGTTCACGGGTGCCACGCATGCCCATTCGCCAAGCCCTCGGGTTCCAACTGTTCACGGGTGCCACGCATGCCCATTCGCCAAGCCCTCGGGTTCCAACTGTTCACGGGTGCCACGCATACCCATTCGCCAAGCCCTCGGGTTCCAACTGCTCACGGGTGCCACGCATGCCCATTCGCCAAGCCCTCTGGTTCCAACTGCTCACGGGTGCCACGCATGCCAATTCGCCAAGCCCTCGGGTTCCAACTGAGCACGGGTGACACGCATGCCCATTCGCCAAGCCCTCGGGTTCCAACTGAGCACGGGTGACACGCATGCCAATTCGCCAAGCCCTCGGGTTCCAACTGAGCACGGGTGCCACGCATGCCCATTCGCCAAGCCCTCGGGTTCCAACTGAGCACAGGTGCCACGCATGCCCATTCGCCAAGCCCTCTGGTTCCAACTGCTCACGGGTGCCACGCATGCCAATTCGCCAAGCCCTCGGGTTCCAACTGAGCACGGGTTACACGCATGCCCATTCGCCAAGCCCTCGGGTTCCAACTGAGCACGGGTGACACGCATGCCCATTCGCCAAGCCCTCGGGTTCCAACTGAGCACGGGTGACACGCATGCCAATTCGCCAAGCCCTCGGGTTCCAACTGAGCACGGGTGCCACGCATGCCCATTCGCCAAGCCCTCGGGTTCCAACTGAGCACGGGTGCCACGCATGCCCATTCGCCAAGCCCTCGGGTTCCAACTGAGCACGGGTGACACGCATGCCAATTCGCCAAGCCCTCGGGTTCCAACGGAGCAAGGGTGCCACGCATGCCCATTCGCCAAGCCCTCGGGTTCCAACTGAGCACGGGTGCCACGCATTCCCATTCGCCAAGCCCTCGCTTTCCAACTGCTCACGGGTGACACGTATGCCAATTCGCCAAGCCCTCGGGTTCCAACTGCTCACGGGTGCCACGCATGCCCATTCGCCAAGCCTTCGGGTTCCAACTGTTCACGGGTGCCACGCATGCCCATTCCAACTGCTCACGGGTGCCACAAGCCCTCGGGTTCCAACTGAGCACGGATGCCACGCATGCCCATTCCAACTGCTCACGGGTGCTACGCATGCCCATTCGCCAAGCCCTCGGGTTCCAACTGAGCACGGGCGCCACGCATGCCCATTCAACGAGCACGGGTGCCACGCGCATGTGCCGGTAGCTGCTGCTGCACGAACATCCAGACACGCATCTTTCGGTAGCTGCTACTGCCCAGCCAACCTGGACTGTGCACCCGTTACTGGCTACACCTCGACGGGCTAGGGCAAGCAAGTGCACGCTCCCCACGCATGCCCTCAGAGCGGCTAGTTATCTATATATAAAAAAATGGGGGGGGCTTTGCAAATGTGGTCGGGAAATTGCGAATTTGAAAGCTATCGACCCAATTCTTTTTGCGTTAGCCAACTGATCTCCCCCTACTCCAACTTCACCGTGCAAAAAAATTTGGGAGGCCCTCGGCGCTGAGCAACGCTAACCTGTTTTCGCTAAGTGTTGCGCAGCGCCCGGCGGCGCACAGATAGCGGCTGGGCGCCGCTTGGCGAAATGCGTGCCATGCCGTGGGGAGCATTTTAAAAAAAAATTTGGCCCGATCCGACAACTTGGCGCCGAGATATGCTAACTTTTATTGGCCTGTTTGCGCCATGTGAAGCCAACTTTTGCGCCGTTAATGCTAGAGAGTCAGAATTTTTTTCCCCGCGCGTCCCCCCCCTGAAAGGCTTGGAAAAAAAATTGCCGTCTTTCGCCGGGCGCTTTGCGCCGAGATGTGCTAACCTGTTTTTGCTAACTTTGCGTGGCGCCCGGCGCTTAAGTTTGGCGCCGCTTGACGAAATGCGTGCCATCCCAAGGGGAGCATAATGGAAAAAATTTTGGCGCCATTCGACTACTTTGCGCTGAGATATGCTAACTTTTGTTGCCCACTTTGCGCCATAGAGAGCCAACTTTTGGGCCAGCGATGCTAGAGAGTCAGAATTTTTTTCCCCGCGCGTCCCCCACCTGAAAGGCTGGGAAAACAAATTGCCGTCTGGCGCTGGGCGCTTTGCGCCGAGATATGCTAACCTGTTTTTGCTAACTTTTCGCGAATGGCGCCTAGCGCCTGGCGCTGCAGAGTAGCTGTCTTGCGGTTGCTTGGCGAAAGTTGCGCCGCGCCATGGGGAGCATTTTAAAAAAAAGTTCGACCCGATTCGACAAGTCTGAAGGGTCGAACCCCCTTTAGCCCCTGGGGGGTGCAAAATGCAAAGTCGCTATTTTCACGGGAAGCGGTGTTTTTTTTAGTGTAAAGGATGGGCGCAGACGTAAAAAGCACATTTTTCGCAAATTTGGTGAAAACGGACAAAGTGTCGACACTCAAAACGGACAAAGTGTCTACACACTTGCTGGGACAAAGTGTCAACACCGTGTTTTTGTGCGTGTAGGGCAGTGGCAAGTGCATGCCTGTCTGTCTTTGTATAATATTTCTTTTATTGGCTTCCACTGGCCATTTAGACAATTTTCTTTTATTGGCATCCATTGGCCTTTGAACAATTTTCTTTTATTGGCATCCACTGGCCATTTTCTTTTCTTGGCTTCCGCTGACCATTAGACAATTTTCTTTTCTTGGCATCCACTGGCCATTTTCTTTTCTTGCCTTCCGCTGACCATTAGACAATTTTCTTTTCTTGGCATCCACTGGCCATTTTATAATGTTTCTTTTATTGGCATCCACTGGCCTTTTCTTTTATTGGCTTCCGCTGACCATTAGACAATTTTCTTTTCTTGGCAAACTGCTCACGGGTGCCACGCATGCCCATTCGCCAAGCCCTCGGGTTCCAACTGCTCACGGGTGCCACGCATGCTCATTCGCCAAGCCCTCGGGTTCCAACTGTTCACGGGTGCCACGCATGCCTATTCGCAAAGCCCTCGGGTTCCAACTGCTAACGGGTGCCACGCATAACCATTCGCCAAGCCTTGGAAATCTACCAAGCAACTTTTTTTCGAAAAAAATTTTTTTGAAAACGAGGCGGGGGGGGGTAACTATCTGTAAAATTATGTATCTAATTTCCTAACAAATTTGTTGAAGGATTTGTCAAATGTGAAGAGGGAGATGAAGGTGGAGCAGGAGGAAGGGGAGGTTGAGGAAGAGGATGAAGATGAGGATGAGCAGCGCGGGCCACCGTTGTCCGATTTGGTCCATTCGAAGAAAGAGCTGAACGAAGTGGTCGTCTCCTACGGCACTGTGCTCAATTTGTGCCGTTCGCAGGGCGATGCGGCGGCGGTCACCAAATGTTTGGTGGGCTGCATGACGGCATGCAAAATGCTCATCAACGGCACGGTGTGTGCTTATTGACAGTGCATAACTGACCCCCCCCCCCCCACTCCCCGAAATTTGGTGCCAAAATTACCGCATTTTTATGATATAGAATTCTGAATGATTGCAGGTCCAAGAGGTGTCAGGAGTCCAAGCCTCTGGACTTTAAACTCTGAGGTTGGCTCCACCGAGCAGTTGCCGACGTACACTAAAGGTGGAATTTACGTGGTGCCACCCAAAGCTTAAGGCAAAAAATTTTAAGAACAAAAAAATTTCAATAACTAATTTAAAAAATTTCATTATTAAAAAAAGTTAAATAATAATTCCAGAATCCGGATTCTGACTTTTCAAATCCGGAATTCCGGAATTCTGAGCCTCGCGTTCCAACTGCTCACGGGTGCCACGCAGGCCCATTCGCCAAGCCCTCGATTTCCAACTGCTCACGGGTGCCACGCATGCCCATTCGCCAAGCCCTCGTGTTCCGACTGCTCACGGGTGCCACGCATGCCCATTCGCCAAGCCCTCGCTTTCCGACTGCTCACGGGTGCCACGCTTACCCATTCGCCAAGCCCTCGCTTTCCGACTGCTCACGGGTGCCACGCTTACCCATTCGCCAAGCCCTCGGGTTCCAACTGTTCACGGGTGCCACGCATGCCCATTCGCCAAGCCCTCGGGTTCCAACTGTTCACGGGTGCCACGCATGCCCATTCGCCAAGCCCTCGGGTTCCAACTGTTCACGGGTGCCACGCATACCCATTCGCCAAGCCCTCGGGTTCCAACTGCTCACGGGTGCCACGCATGCCCATTCGCCAAGCCCTCTGGTTCCAACTGCTCACGGGTGCCACGCATGCCAATTCGCCAAGCCCTCGGGTTCCAACTGAGCACGGGTGACACGCATGCCCATTCGCCAAGCCCTCGGGTTCCAACTGAGCACGGGTGACACGCATGCCAATTCGCCAAGCCCTCGGGTTCCAACTGAGCACGGGTGCCACGCATGCCCATTCGCCAAGCCCTCGGGTTCCAACTGAGCACAGGTGCCACGCATGCCCATTCGCCAAGCCCTCTGGTTCCAACTGCTCACGGGTGCCACGCATGCCAATTCGCCAAGCCCTCGGGTTCCAACTGAGCACGGGTTACACGCATGCCCATTCGCCAAGCCCTCGGGTTCCAACTGAGCACGGGTGACACGCATGCCCATTCGCCAAGCCCTCGGGTTCCAACTGAGCACGGGTGACACGCATGCCAATTCGCCAAGCCCTCGGGTTCCAACTGAGCACGGGTGCCACGCATGCCCATTCGCCAAGCCCTCGGGTTCCAACTGAGCACAGGTGCCACGCATGCCCATTCGCCAAGCCCTCGGGTTCCAACTGAGCACGGGTGACACGCATGCCAATTCGCCAAGCCCTCGGGTTCCAACGGAGCAAGGGTGCCACGCATGCCCATTCGCCAAGCCCTCGGGTTCCAACTGAGCACGGGTGCCACGCATTC
The DNA here is from genome assembly GCA_004148225.2 of Heterodera glycines. NCBI lineage: Eukaryota > Metazoa > Nematoda > Chromadorea > Rhabditida > Heteroderidae > Heterodera > Heterodera glycines. Next base: position 5,668,035 of record CP049708.1, on the reverse strand, counting down.
CCATTCGCCAAGCCCTCGCTTTCCAACTGCTCACGGGTGACACGTATGCCAATTCGCCAAGCCCTCGGGTTCCAACTGCTCACGGGTGCCACGCATGCCCATTCGCCAAGCCTTCGGGTTCCAACTGTTCACGGGTGCCACGCATGCCCATTCCAACTGCTCACGGGTGCCACAAGCCCTCGGGTTCCAACTGAGCACGGATGCCACGCATGCCCATTCCAACTGCTCACGGGTGCTACGCATGCCCATTCGCCAAGCCCTCGGGTTCCAACTGAGCACGGGCGCCACGCATGCCCATTCAACGAGCACGGGTGCCACGCGCATGTGCCGGTAGCTGCTGCTGCACGAACATCCAGACACGCATCTTTCGGTAGCTGCTACTGCCCAGCCAACCTGGACTGTGCACCCGTTACTGGCTACACCTCGACGGGCTAGGGCAAGCAAGTGCACGCTCCCCACGCATGCCCTCAGAGCGGCTAGTTATCTATATATAAAAAAATGGGAGGGGCTCTCTGCAAATGGGGCCACATAATTGCCAGTTTTGAAGCTATCGACCCAATTCTTTTTGCGTTAGCCAACTGATCTCCCGCTACACATTTGTGACCAACACATTTAAAGTGCCATCACTTTGCGCTGAGATATGCTAACCTGTTTTCGCTAAGTGTTGCGCAGCGCCCGGCGGCGCACAGCTAGCGGCTGGGCGCCGCTTGGCGAAATGTGTGCCATGCCGTGGGGAGCATTTTAAAAAAAAATTTGGCCCGATCCGACCACTTGGCGCCGAGATTGCTGTCTTTTTGTGGACCAGCTTTGCGCCATAGACAGCAATCTTTTGGGCCAGCGATGCTGGAGAGTCAGAATTTTTTTCCCCGCGCGTCTCGCACCCTGAAAGGCTGGGAAAACAAATTGCCGTCTGGCGCCGGGCGCTTTGCGCCGAGATGTGCTAACCTGTTTTTGCTAACTTTGCGTGGCGCCCGGCGCTGAAGTTTGGCGCCGCTTGACGAAATGCGTGCCATCCCAAAGGGAGCATAATGGAAAAAATTTTGGCGCCATTCGACTACTTTGCGCTGAGATATGCTAACTTTTGTTGCCCACTTTGCGCCATAGAGAGCCAACATTTGGGCCAGCGCTGCTAGAGCGTCAGAATTTTTTTCCCCGCGCGTCCCGCACCCTGAAAGGCTGGGAAAACAAATTGCCGTCTGGCGCCGGGCGCTTTGCGCTGAGTTGTGCTAACCTGTTTTTGCTAACTTTTCGCGAATGGCGCCTAGCGCCTGGCGCTGCAGAGTAGCTGTCTTGCGGTTGCTTGGCGAAAGTTGCGCCGCGCCATGGGGAGCATTTTAAAAAAAAGTTCGACCCGATTCGACAAGTCTGAAGGGTCGAACCCCCTTTAGCCGCTGGGGGGTGCAAAATGCAAAGTCGCTATTTTCGCGGGAAGCGGTGTTTTTTTAGTGTAAAGGATGGGCGCAGACGTAAAAAGCACATTTTTCGCAAATTTGGTCAAAACGGACAAAGTGTCGACACTCAAAACGGACAAAGTGTCTACACACTTGCTGGGACAAAGTGTCGACACCGTGTTTTTTGTGCGTGTAGGGCAGTGGCAAGTGCATGACTGTCTGTTTTAGACCATTTGGTCACCACAGTGACAAAGTGTATACCCCGGGACAGAGGGTCGACGCAATGTCATCCACTGTCCTTTGTATAATATTTCTTTTATTGGCTTCCACTGGCCATTTAGACAATTTTCTTTTCTTGGCATCCACTGGCCATTTTATAATGTTTCTTTTATTGTCATCCATTGGCCATTTTCTTTTCTTGGCATCCGCTGAACATTAGACAATTTTCTTTTCTTGGCAAACTGCTCACGGGTGTCACGCATGCCCATTCGCCAAGCCCTCGGGTTCCAACTGTTCACGGTTGCCACGCATGCCTATTCGCAAAGCCCTCGGGTTCCAACTGCTCACGGGTGCCACGCATGCCCATTCGCCAAGCCCTCGGGTTCCAACTGTTCACGGGTGCCACGCATGCTTATTCGCCAAGCCCTCGGGTTCCAACTGTTCACCGTTGCCACGCATGCCTATTCACAAAGCCCTCGGGTTCCAACTGCTCACGGGTGTCACGCATGCCCATTCGCCAAGCCCTCGGGTTCCAACTGTTCACGGTTGCCACGCATGCCTATTCGCAAAGCCCTCGGGTTCCAACTGCTCACGGGTGCCACGCATGCCCATTCGCCAAGCCCTCGGGTTCCAACTGTTCACGGGTGCCACGCATGCTTATTCGCCAAGCCTCGGGTTCCAACTGTTCACCGTTGCCACGCATGCCTATTCACAAAGCCCTCGGGTTCCAACTGCTCACGGGTGCCACGCATGCCCATTCGCCAAGCCCTCGAGTTCCAACTGCTCACGGGTGCCACGCATGCTTATTCGCCAAGCCCTCGGGTTCCAACTGTTCACCGTTGCCACGCATGCCTATTCACAAAGCCCTCGGGTTCCAACTGCTCACGCGCGCCACGCATGCCCATTCAACTGAGCACGGGTGCCACGCGCATGTGCCGGTAGCTGCTGCTGCACGAACATCCAGACACGCATCTTTCGGTAGCTGCTACTGCCCAGCCAACCTGGACTGTGCACCCGTTACTGGCTACAACTCGACCGGCTAGGGTAAGCAAGTGCACGCTCCCCATGCATGCCCTCAGAGCGGCTAGTTATCTATATATAAAAAAATGGGGGGGGCCTCTGCAAATGGGGCCACATAATTGCCAGTTTTGAAGCTATCGACCCAATTCTTTTTGCGTTAGCCAACTGATCTCCCGCTACACATTTGTGACCAACACATTTAAAGTGCCATCACTTTGCGCTGAGATATGCTAACCTGTTTTCGCTAAGTGTTGCGCAGCGCCCGGCGGCGCACAGCTAGCGGCTGGGCGCCGCTTGGCGAAATGTGTGCCATGCCGTGGGGAGCATTTTAAAAAAAAATTTGGCCCGATCCGACCACTTGGCGCCGAGATTGCTGTCTTTTTGTGGACCAGCTTTGCGCCATAGACAGCAATCTTTTGGGCCAGCGATGCTGGAGAGTCAGAATTTTTTTCCCCGCGCGTCTCGCACCCTGAAAGGCTGGGAAAACAAATTGCCGTCTGGCGCCGGGCGCTTTGCGCCGAGATGTGCTAACCTGTTTTTGCTAACTTTGCGTGGCGCCCGGCGCTGAAGTTTGGCGCCGCTTGACGAAATGCGTGCCATCCCAAAGGGAGCATAATGGAAAAAATTTTGGCGCCATTCGACTACTTTGCGCTGAGATATGCTAACTTTTGTTGCCCACTTTGCGCCATAGAGAGCCAACATTTGGGCCAGCGCTGCTAGAGCGTCAGAATTTTTTTCCCCGCGCGTCCCGCACCCTGAAAGGCTGGGAAAACAAATTGCCGTCTGGCGCCGGGCGCTTTGCGCTGAGTTGTGCTAACCTGTTTTTGCTAACTTTTCGCGAATGGCGCCTAGCGCCTGGCGCTGCAGAGTAGCTGTCTTGCGGTTGCTTGGCGAAAGTTGCGCCGCGCCATGGGGAGCATTTTAAAAAAAAGTTCGACCCGATTCGACAAGTCTGAAGGGTCGAACCCCCTTTAGCCGCTGGGGGGTGCAAAATGCAAAGTCGCTATTTTCGCGGGAAGCGGTGTTTTTTTAGTGTAAAGGATGGGCGCAGACGTAAAAAGCACATTTTTCGCAAATTTGGTCAAAACGGACAAAGTGTCGACACTCAAAACGGACAAAGTGTCTACACACTTGCTGGGACAAAGTGTCGACACCGTGTTTTTTGTGCGTGTAGGGCAGTGGCAAGTGCATGACTGTCTGTTTTAGACCATTTGGTCACCACAGTGACAAAGTGTATACCCCGGGACAGAGGGTCGACGCAATGTCATCCACTGTCCTTTGTATAATATTTCTTTTATTGGCTTCCACTGGCCATTTAGACAATTTTCTTTTCTTGGCATCCACTGGCCATTTTATAATGTTTCTTTTATTGTCATCCATTGGCCATTTTCTTTTCTTGGCATCCGCTGAACATTAGACAATTTTCTTTTCTTGGCAAACTGCTCACGGGTGTCACGCATGCCCATTCGCCAAGCCCTCGGGTTCCAACTGTTCACGGTTGCCACGCATGCCTATTCGCAAAGCCCTCGGGTTCCAACTGCTCACGGGTGCCACGCATGCCCATTCGCCAAGCCCTCGGGTTCCAACTGTTCACGGGTGCCACGCATGCTTATTCGCCAAGCCCTCGGGTTCCAACTGTTCACCGTTGCCACGCATGCCTATTCACAAAGCCCTCGGGTTCCAACTGCTCACGGGTGTCACGCATGCCCATTCGCCAAGCCCTCGGGTTCCAACTGTTCACGGTTGCCACGCATGCCTATTCGCAAAGCCCTCGGGTTCCAACTGCTCACGGGTGCCACGCATGCCCATTCGCCAAGCCCTCGGGTTCCAACTGTTCACGGGTGCCACGCATGCTTATTCGCCAAGCCCTCGGGTTCCAACTGTTCACCGTTGCCACGCATGCCTATTCACAAAGCCCTCGGGTTCCAACTGCTCACGGGTGCCACGCATGCCCATTCGCCAAGCCCTCGAGTTCCAACTGCTCACGGGTGCCACGCATGCTTATTCGCCAAGCCCTCGGGTTCCAACTGTTCACCGTTGCCACGCATGCCTATTCACAAAGCCCTCGGGTTCCAACTGCTCACGCGCGCCACGCATGCCCATTCAACTGAGCACGGGTGCCACGCGCATGTGCCGGTAGCTGCTGCTGCACGAACATCCAGACACGCATCTTTCGGTAGCTGCTACTGCCCAGCCAACCTGGACTGTGCACCCGTTACTGGCTACA
>CP049708.1:5631903-5662099 GCA_004148225.2 Heterodera glycines | reverse complement strand
ATAATTTAAAATAAATTTAAGGCAAAATTCTGCACTGAAAAATTGCTGTCCGAATGGTTGCTCATCATGGCATGGGGCTAAGGAGATCAATTTTAGGTCTAGGAACTTTAAAATATTTTGAAAAAAAATTAGTTTAGGCCTTCATGCGGCACCGAATCTATAAATGTGGCAGCAATTGGCGTTAAACAACGTGGAATTATTGGTGGCAGACCTCGAAGTGATGCACATGTCAAAAGCCCAAGATTATCCTCAAGAACTTCGAACGCATCAATTGATTCCATGTTGATGCCGCCACCTTCTTCATTGGCTCCAAGAAGAAGCTCACGAGTCCGACGAACACCATCGACATTAAGCCATCAAAGCTTAGTAATGACACCATCGCACACTCCCATAACAAATCAATGTGTTAACATCGCACAAACAACTCATTTTGGACTCGGTTGTGCAGCAAAGTCCTCAAAACACATGCCAAAATATTACAACACCCTTACTATGGTAAAAAATATATTTTATAAATTTACAGACTTTTTTTAAAATATATTACTATTTTTTTAAATTAATATAAACACTTAAAGGGCACATCTAAATGTCCGCATTGTGCCGCATTGCTCTTCAACAGCGAAGCAACAGGCAGCGCGGCATTTTCAAAGTGTTGTGCCAAAGGCCGTGTCGACTTGGCAGCGCGATACGCAGCACTCCAACAACAGCCTGCATGTTATGAGGCACTGTTTAACAACAAAGATTCAACAACACTGAGGAAACAAAAGCATCTGATGGATCATGTGCTCGCCTATAACAACAGCCTGTCCTTTGGCCATGTGATCACGCAGAGAAGTGAAGAGGAATTCTTCAGGATCATCAAATGCAATAATTTGATCCAATACGTCCTTTGGGATTACAACCCCCCGGACGGCTCTCTGCCGCTGCTACATGGACAGCTGTTCACCATCCCGCCAACACAAGCACTCGAACGCTTGGGCGAAATTGCTGAGCAATTTGAACTGAATGTAAAAAAGAAAAACCTTTTAAATATATTTTTGAATTACAGGCCGAATTGCTGTCTGAACTGCACAAGATGCTTCGCAACTTACATCCAATGGCAAAGCTCTACGAAACTGCGGCTGAAACATTCAACCAGCTACCTGCAGATGAGCGAGTTAATTTGCGGATGCTCGTCGTGGGAACAAACAAAAGAGGCCAAGAACGGACACTAAAAGAAGATGAGGCTCAACCCGTTGATGTGCAGCTACCACCTGACCATATGCTGAAGCAAATACACCCGGGTCGTCTACAAGTCGAGACAGAAGCGGGCAGTCATATTCTGGCTCAAGTAAAATAAGAAAGTCTAAATTATTTGCAAAATATTTTTATAGTTCTTTGTGGATTCTGGCCAAAATGTGCTGCCGAACATGGATTATGAAGTTATTCTACTTGGAAGACAAGGCACGGGACAGCAACATTTGAAATGGTGGCGAAGAGAAATTGATCCAGCAACATTTCCGCTGATATTTCCAAAAGGACAATTTGGATTTGGTAAAATAAAAAAAGTTATATACAATAAAATTATTGACTATTTTTAAGAGGATGGACTTCCACTCAAAATGAAGGCGGGCGAAAAATTCGACCCAAAACAAAATGCCATCACAAAGAAGGAAGACAATAAGTCATTGGACGACGCGGAAGAACTTGGCGAAGATGAAGAATTTTTGGGAACGTTTGAGCGCGTCTTCAGACCACGAGACCGCGTCTCGCGCAACCAATTCTTCCGCTACATGGCCCAGATTCGCGGTGCCGACTGGCGTGATCAGCGTCACTGGCTCTGGCAGTGGGAAAAATTGGCACAGCTGTACTCCATCACAGCAAACAACAGGATGGAAGCAGAACGCGTCCAGTACATGAAGCGGCTGCTTGGAAAAAAGAAGCTGATCACGCCAGCCTCCATCATGAATATGCTGGAGAAGTATCGTGACGGCCAAGGTGAATTATCGATTTAAAAATAAAAAACCTTAAAATTTTTAAGGGCTCACTGGCGAAATTGGGCGCGTCATCATGACGGATGAGCACTTCAGAGGGTCGCGGCAGTTCTACCAAAAAGAATTCGCCAACTGCATGACAATCTGCCGTGAGATTGGCAAGCCTGATCTGCTCATCACGTTCACGATGGACCCCGAGTGCCAAGAGTTCGCCATGCTGCTTCCAAAAGACAACAATGGACAACAACAGCAGTGGTACGACCGACCGGACATCGTGACTCGCCTCTTCATCGACAAATTGACTGAGCTGAAACGGGACCTGACCGTGCGAATGGTCATGGGCCCACTAAAAGGATGGTTTTACTCTGTCGAACACCAAAAGCGGTAACATCTAATAAAGTTTAAAGCAATTAATAAATTTTATTTTTTAGCGGAATGCCTCACGTCCATATCTGTCTAATTTTGGACTGGGAGACAATGCGCGTCGGAGGAAAGACTCGGACACCAGAGGACTACATCGACGAGTACATCTGTGCTGAGATTCCACCAAAGCCAGATGAAAATGCACGGGATGAGCATCTCCAACGGCACCTTTACACCACCGTGACAACGAAAAACATCCACACATGTGCTGAAAACCGTTGTCTGGTGGATGGAAAATGCGTCAAACATTTTCCTGTAAATTTATTAATTGAAAACAAAATAAAATAATTAGAAATCTAGAAGCCGTATGAGTATGACAACGTCTACTCGGAGAATGCTTACCCGCGCTACCGTCGTCGTCCTCCTCCGCCGAGTGGCGACGAAGCTCAACAAAATCCTGAGCAATTTGGCCGAGTGTTCGAGTACAAGGACCGCTACGGAAAGCTGATCAAAAAGGACAACGCACATGTCGTCGCCTACAACCCATTTTTGTCTTCCAAATACAAAACTCAGTATGCTAGAATATTTTATGGACAAAATTTGAAAAAAATATTCAGCATCAATGTCGAGTTCGTAGCTGGTGATGGGTGCGTCAAGTACTTGTGCAAGTACGTGATGAAGGGAGCCGACATGGCGTTCATCAAGATCAGCGGTCAAGAAGGCACGCTCGCCTACGACGAGTACCACCAGCTGCGACTGGCCCGCTACATCACATCGATGGAAGCGGTCATGTCAATGTGGGGTACTCCGCTTGTGAAACGCTCACATATTGTAAGTCAAATTCAACAATTATTTAAAAAATAAAAACATAAAGGTCGATGAATTGGACGTCCACGGCCCGGAAGGTCATCGAATCGCCGTCGACCAAGGCTTTGATGATGAAGAAGAAAGAGCAGGTGCTCTTGTGGAAGCTGCCGAAAAGGAGGAAGAGAGGCGCAAAACTGGTGAAGAGCGAAACACCCAGCTCACTGCCTATTTTGCCTTCAACAAACAACGCTCCAGCACGGATGGGCCTCTACATCTAACGTACGCTACAGCGTACAAAAAACTACGTTACGATAAGCGCAACCGTCGTTGGCAACCATACGTGATTGGAGCGTTGGAGGGACTAAAGCTGTGCCGACTGAAGACAGTGTCTCCTACAAACATGGACCTTTTGGTAAATAATTATATTTAAAATTGCAATTATGTCAAATTACTTAGGCAATCCGTCTTCTCCTTCTGGTCGTCGAGGATCCAACTGGCTGGGAAGATCTCCGCAGACACAATGGAACTGTTCATCGGACCTTTGTTGAAGCGGCACAGTCACGTGGACTGCTCAACGACAACGAGCTTTGGATGCGCACCATTCAGGAGGCTTTCGCCACTAAAAAAAGACCAAAGCAGTGCATAAGATGGCTAGCCGTCTTCTTCGCCACGGCCAACTTGTCCAAGCCAATGGACCTGTTCGACTACGTGATGGAGATCTCCAACACCTGGCTAACCGTTTGGTCGCTTAACAACGCTACTCCGGAGGCCAAACGACAATACGTACTCCGCGCGTTGGAATGGTTCCTGCTGGCCAATGGTGTGCATCCAGACTCCGACAAAAGGGAAGACGGAACCTTCCAGTCGGCGTGTGAAAAAATTGGACTGCCGCGCCCAGACGGAGTCCAATTGACAAAAGACGATTACATCCAAGTATAAATTGACAATTAGTTTAATAAAAAAATTAAAATTTAAAACAATAGCTGGTGTTCTTCCGGGACGACTTGGTCAACGCGAGGCTTCCCGAGGAATTGCGTGCCGACAACGCCAGCACCTCAATGCAGAAAAGATACGCCGACATCTACACAGCAGATCCGAAGCCAAACAACGAACAACAATTGTTGGTCGACGCAGTGTTTGATGGTGTAACAGCGGCGAACAAACTGCGGAAAGGAGACGCCGAAGACAATGACCTGTACACGCCTCGGCTGTTCATGGTCACTGGCGAAGGCGGTGCCGGAAAAACATTTACTTATAATGTTTGGCATTTTGGGAAATTAAAAATGCAATATTCTATAATTTTTAGAAGATCATTGCCAAAGTGAAGGCGGCCGGGTTCAACTTCCTGCCAATGGCAACAACAGGCATTGCGGCCGAACTCCTGTACGAAGGGCAAACGGTGCACAAGCGACTCTGCCGACAACGGCACATTGATGCTTCAACGCCATTAAACGTCGACCTCGAGAGCAATTTTGCTGAAATGCTTCGGCAGATTGACGGCATGATCATCGATGAGATCAGCATGCAGAACCGTGACGTTCTGGAGTATGTTGATCGCCTGCTACGCTTTGTTGCGCCAACTGAACTGTTGAAAAGTCTGCCATTTGGCGGAAAGGTGATGGACAGCTAAGGGAAAAAAAATTTTTAATAAATTGTTCAGGCAATCGTAATTGGTGGAGATTGGAAGCAGCTGACTCCCGTTGTGCCTGGTGGTGGCCACCTTGACCAGTACAATGCGTCTGTGAAGAACTCTGCTCTCTTCAAGCACTTTACAACGCACCGTCTGGTCACCAACCATCGACTCCAGTCCGGCCAACAACAATACCGTGACTTCCTGAGGCGAGTCGGCACCGGTGCCATCAACGACATCCAACAACGAGTCAAGCTGCCCAAGCAGATTGTTGAACCCGACCGGGACGCCCTTTTACAGTTTGTCTTCCCGCAAGAGCTGTTGGACAAGCCACTTGAGAACTGGAAAATGTTGGCAGAACGCGCAATTCTATGCCCACTGAACAAGGAAACGTTTGAGTTGAACAAAAAAATTATGGTAAAATACTTTTCATGGAAAAATAAAGTGCTAATTAAATTTTAAATTAGGACATGTTGAACGCTGGTCACAACACTGACAACATCGATCGCATCTACACCGCGATAACCGTGCCAATTGTTGATGATGTCGATGCTCTTCAGCTTGAAAACATCGCGGCCAACATCAACCATGAAAATCTGTTGCGCCAAACTCCACCTGGCATTCCAGAACATCAACTGCGGGTCAAAGTCGGAGCCGTCATGATGGTCACCAACAACATCTCGGTCGAAGAGGGTCTCTGCAACGGAACTCGCGTGCAAGTGCTGAAACTCTACGAAAACATCATCCGTTGCAAAATCCTCACCGGCACGCACCGTGGAGATGAGCACAAGAAATTGAACGGCAAAAAGGGTCAAAAATTAACTCATGTTAACTTTATTGAATCAAACGGTTTAGAAATGTTTCGCCAAAGCCACCTCCGGTCATTTTATTCTCAGAGCTTAAAAAAAAGCATGAGACTAAAAAACGAAATGAAAGAAAGACCAAGTATGTATTGAAAATTAAACAAAAAAAAACAATAACTTTTTAAGAAAAAAACTATTGGACCGTGCAGAAAAAGCTGAAAAGGAGGCAATTGAGAAAAAAAGAAAGGAGGAAACAAAAGAGTAATTTGCTATTTTTTAATTAGTAAAACAAAGATTAAAAAATGTTAAATTAAATAAAAGTTTTAAACGAATTAATATATTTCATCAAAAAATTAGTAAAATTTTTGTCTTAATAGAAAAAAACTTTTACACTTCTTGGGTAGAAAAATAAAATTCATTTAAATTATTTAAGAAAAATCTTTAAAAAAAGTATTATGATGTTTCTAAATTTAATCATGTATTTCCCATTGAAAAGGATCATGAGGATGCAGTGCGAATCAAAAAGCTATTCGCCAAGTCAAAATACTTCCCAAAATGAAGAAGTTAGCTTTGATTAAAAGTTTTTTTTAAAAAAAAAATATAGATCAAAGTCCATTACGAAAGACTACAAATAAATGAATTGGCAGAAAGCCAGCCAGAGGAAATTGAGAGCAGACAAAAAAGGCAATTAGTGATTATGTTAACAAAATAATTATATTTTTGAAAAAGTACATTTTTGGTTTTTGTAGTCAAACTCCTATCAAAGAAACTTTATCTGGACTGATCGTTTCTCCCAATCAATCTTTATTGGCTTCCATCGTCACAAAATGTTACAACGTCATTGGTGACGGAGATTGTTTTTATAGGTAAATCGTGTTTCGGTAACAATCGTGAAATAATTTTTAAGAGCTGTGTGTTATTCTTTGTTCGCCAGTGATGATTGTAAAAATTCTGATGCTCTTCGTCTAATGGCTAGCAAAACACTTTTGGCAATTGTCAACAACGCCAATTTTTATCCAAAACGCCGTCATGATTCCCACGCTGACTTCATTAAGCATTTGCGTACTGCATTTGTTGATGCTTCGAGCGTGTCAAATGGACAAGCACTAACAACATATGCCCGCAAAATTGAAACACCTGCCCGAGAGAAAGAAGACAACTTCTCTGGGTGGGCTACACTGGACGAAGCGCACATAATTTCAATTATGTTGCGACGGCCTGTTGTAATTGTACGACCTATTGCGGGTTCTGACTTTCTCATTGCAAATGGCATACCCCAATGGAATGACCAAAGCGAGCCACAAACACTCAACATATATTTTCCAGACGGAGAGTTAATGGTAGCCTATTTATTAAAAAATAAACCTTGAATACATAAAAAAAATTCAAGCTAAAAAAACGTGACATTGACCATGCGAATTTGTGCCACTTCACCGTTTTCCGCCGTGGAAAAAGGAACACAAGGGTTGAACGGATTGTTGCGAACCCCATTGTACTATGGTACAATGGGGTAAACCACTTCCAATGCATTTACTTTGTAAGAAATTAATTAGAAAAATTTATCATATATGACTTTTGAAGGAACCAATCCAACCGCACCACAGGAATGGAATTGAATTAATTGGCAGTGACACAATTGAAGTGCCTCCAGATTTTATCAGTTAAATATTAAAAGATACTAAGTTTAAAAATAGTAATGTTTGTTATTTGTTTAAGTAAATAATTTGCTAAGTTTGTTATATTTGTTATAACCAGTTAGTTAATACTATATATCTTTGCAAAATGTTACCCACAGAAAAGTCAGGTTAAGATTGCCATCTTCTGCTGAATAGGAGTGAAATACCTCCATGGAAAAACATTTTTTTGTGGCATAATTCCCTTGCATATGTTTATACAGTCATATGCTGGGTTTTATGCTACTAAATTCTGTAATTCCTCTACAAAAACTATTTTGTACGCCAAATATTCTATATTCCAGCAAATTTTGTAAACAATTTTTGCGCTGCATCTCAATTTTAAATCTTCTACAACAATATTATCGTCAGTGAAAAATATTTACTTTTTAAGCCACCACTTCCCATTTAAATTCCACTTTTAATAATAATATTTAACAAATTTTTTAAAACTACAAAAATATAATACTAATAGATAAATGCATCCCATATTTAATGATACTACAAAATTTTTTACACACTTCTCACAACATTTAATTTTCCACAATTGATATATTGTAATTTGCCTATGATCCTTTATATTTAAATATAAAATTTTGTCACTTTTAAGAGTTATAGTGTTTAATTGCAATTTCTAATATTTCTATTAGAGTAAATGCATCACGCATTTAATGAACTTAAATTATTTAGATAACTCTAAAATCTCTGCGACCAGTCCCCTATTATTGATCACCCCCCAATTGCTACTATGCCCCAAAAAACGCGTTTTTTGCCGGCAAAGGATGAGCAAACGGCGTTCTTTTACGCCAAACGTGGCTTCCAACGCGAGCGATCACCATCGCCGTGCGGTGGAGTTCGTGTGACGCCTTCGCCTGAGCGTTTGGTGCGTCCGACAGGCGTTGCTGTGCCTGAAAACACTGATTTGTCGGTGTTTAAGAAACCGATCCCGGTATACAGCTTTAGATGAAACCCGTTATATGTATGAAATATAACGTTATAGGGCCGCAACTGGGACGAAGATCGCCGAAAGCGTAACGAATTGCTTTCGGCGTACTCTTTTGTGCAAGATAGAGGGATTGCGGCGCAACTTCGTCGCCTCATTACCGAGATGAAGGTTTTCGCCGAGGAAGCGCAAAAAAATGTGGCCCATTCGCGGGGCGTTGGCATCGAAGTGCAAGGAAAAGTGAGGGACCCGTGGCCGGATGCACATTTTGATGCATGGTTACCGGTGACCAAAAAAAATCAATGGTTGCGCAGAAATTTGGAAGGGTAAATGTCCATTTTATAACGAGAAGTATTAAATGCTAATAATACTTGTATTTAGAATGCACCTTGACGCGCATTTTGACCGGAAACTTAGCAAAAAGGAGCGCAACCAGCGCATTCGCACCCAGCGCTGTGGACCGATTGTTGGTTTGGCTCCGGTATTACTAACTTTTTAATACTTAATTAAAATTATGTCCACCTTTATAGGTCAAAGAAAAGAATTTAGTGAATGAGTGTGCCAAAAAAATGCCGTTGAAATGTGAAAAAAAGAAAAATGAATGGATGACCGTGAAAAATGGAAAGGTAATATTAATTAATTCTCTGTTTACCTTACAATTTTTACGAATTTTAGCCGGCTCCTGCTAAGGCATTGATAATTGTGGCGCAAAAACTTTCCACACCAATTGGATATTCTCCAGTAAAACATAAAGTTCTTAATTTTCTAATTTTATATAAAATATTAGATCAAAACTGTTTTCAAGCCAGTTTTGCGATCTGCGCAACCGCAATTAGCGGAGTCTGTTAAAAAAGTGGAAACTTCTTATGTAATTGTGAATGGAAAAGTGAGTAAAATTAAAAATATTAAATAAAAAGAACGCTGCAAATATTTTACAGACTGTTACTGACGACAGTGCAAAAAGTGAAAACTGCTTGCCATGGATCACGTCCAACGGATGGTCCGGCATCAATTTTGTTGAAAATAAATTTGAGGTGAAAATCAAAAACTTACCGAATATAATAAAAATTTATAGAGTGTTAACAAGACTTTGTCAACAAAAAAAGTCTTTGTCTCGAAAGCCTGGGTGGAAGAAACAAATTGGCAGTGCTATATCAACAGAAAGCCAATTACGGTAAAAAGAAAATGCAATAATTCATCATACAAATAAATATATATACATAAACAAAATTTTATAATAAAAAATATATAAACATCAAACAAATATGCTTTTTCCCGTAGCAAACGACAAATACGCAAAACGTGGCTTCAAACGTTGCAACATATGCTACGGTTCTTTCACGAAAACCGGTTAATAGATACAAAATCGTATGCATTGCCGTTAATAAATTATTTATTATTTAAAGAACACCGTTTTGCAAACGAACATCGTTTCACCGCAAAAAATAGTTGCGAACGAGCCAAATATGCTTTGTGAAGAAATGCATTGTGAGCCAAAGCTGAGAACGTACAGCGACATAATTTTTGGAGCTAAAGTAATCAATTTTAAAAAGAAAAATCCATTACTGTGCAAATTATTTATTAAAATTTGTTAATTTAAGCTTACGCCGCCTCCAACAAAAGTGTGCTCAAAAGAGCAACAAATAGCGTTCCAACAAACAAACCCTGCTTTACGGTTGTTTATTAAACCTGCTGTTCACAAACCGGTAGAAAACTTTAAATTTAATGTGCTTAAAGTATTCAAATTTACAGAAGCCATCTCCCATGAAACATGAATTGAAAAAGCAGCAAAATACAATCTCCAAAATGAATCCTTCAGTCATAAAAGCATCAACACAGACAAACCAAATAAAGGTCAGATGAAAACTTTGTCTAAAAATAATACTCACCTTAGCAATCAATAAACCGCTGCAAAACGGCCGACAGAATTTCTTCAAAAAATGTCAAACCTTTTTTGAGCGATAACAAATTTAGTGCTTTGGCATCTGCTGTTCAAGGTTAACAATTTATTAAATTAAAACTAAGTTTCTGTGTTTAATTCTTTTCAGCATTCCCATTTGACTTAATTGGTGCCGTCAACCAAAGAACGGATTTACTTCAAATATCACGCACCAAAATTATGAAGCAAATGGTACAGAAGCGTCCAACTTCGAGCAAAACAATAAATCTTATTCCGAAGCTTAAATACGAAATTTTTGAAGCCCAAATTCAAGTAAAAAACATGCAAAAACCGAATAAAAGCTTTTTTTCCAGAAACGATCGTGGCATTCTGACTTTATCCGAGCATTGGTGTTGATGAAAAATTACGTCCTGCACTCCGACCAACTCTCTTTAACTTTCCTTAAACAGCATATTAAAGACATGTTTGTTGATCAAAGAAATGAACGGCACGCAGCAGTGAAGCAGAATTTCCCTTTCGCACATCTCCGTGGGGGCGGTGAAAAGTCAAACGAAGAAAATTCTACCGAAAAGGAACGACAACATGAATATCTTCTACTATTGTTTCATCAAAAGAACAATTATGAAGCATCACTGGCAAAGTTAAAAAGCAAATTTTCCGACAAATTGTTACACAAAAATTATTATACTCGGTGGTGGAAGCGATTTTCTGAAAGCAAATTCAACTTTATTGGCTCACGAGGAAGTACTATTATTTTATTCTTCATTGCAAAAAATATTTTTTTAGAGCCAACAAAAAATACTACTTTTCAAACGCCACGGAGTTCAAGAAGTTCATTTTCGTCAATTTGCTCTCATGCGACTTCTGAGGACAGTTTTATTACATGTAAGAAGAATTGCAAAATTCATAAAATGTTAATGTTAAGGTCATTCAAAAAATATTGACTTTTATGAAACTGAAAACATGTTTGAAGCTGACGACAAAGAGGACCCTACTGAGCAAGAACATCATTTACAACCGAACCGAGATCAACAAAATGACTTAGATATTTTATGTAATAATTATCAAAAAATAAATATTTATTTATCTCATATAATACAAATTCCTTTACAATTTCAGTTATGAATAAGTAACCTTTATATTTATTTAGATTGTCAAGAAAGAGAGCCAGATGGAACATTTGGAAAGAGTAAATTGTGTGCTTTTGCGCCAAAGTGTAAAAATAATGTGTCTAAAGAAACGGGATACGCCATAATTGACTGTGGTCATAAGTGTCATTGGGAAGGAGAATACGCCAAATGGTAACTTATTAAAGTTCATTGCAACAATTAGACAATAATGCAATTAATGAATAAATTTAAAAAAATTGTAACTTGGTAATTAAATTCAGGGTTTCCGGTGGACACTTTAAACGATGTCCCAACCACAGATGCAAAAAAAATGTTACTGTCAAATGTTCGTGCTGCAACAAAAACATTGGCTACGGCATATATGAATGTGGCTGTTTTTGCACAAAAACTGCACAAGACATGGACATGCATGCTGATAAACTTGAAAAAATGTAATTTAAATTTATATAATCAATTTAAAAAGTATATTTAAGATTGTCTGACAATAATGGCAAGTGCCAACGCATTGGTTGCGGTGTTCAGCATCCTGGATTTTGCAATTTATGCAAAAAACTGTTTGTTCTTTCGCCTTCTGTTGGTCAAGCACAAAAAATTTATCTTCGTTGCTGCCAGTCATATTGTCATAAGACTTGCTGGTATCCTATTTATTAAATTTATTTAATTTACCATAAATTTGAGGCAAAATTGTGTATTGAAAAATTGCTGTCCGAATGGTTGTTCATCGTTATGGCACGGGGTTGTGGAGCTAGATAATAGGTATATAAAAATTGAAAATATTTTTAAAAAATTAATTCAGCCCTTCTTGCGGCATTGCAAATTCAAATGATGTGGCGCAATTAGAAGTTAAGCCACGTGGAATTATTGGAGGCAGACCACGAAGTGATGAACAACTGAAAAGTCCAAGATTGTCGTCAAGAATTTCGAACGCATCAATTGATTCCATGTTGATGCCGCCACCTTCCTCATTGGCTCCCCGAAGAAGCTCACGCGTTCGACGCACACCGTCAACATTAAGCCACCAAAGTTTATCGATGACACCATCGCACACTCCTATAACAAATCAGTGTGCAAACATCGCACAAACAACACATTTTGGATTAGGTTGTGCTGCAAAGTCATCAAAACACATGCCAAAATATTACAACACACTTGGCAATGTAAAAAATAATATATCTTTTTAAAAAAAATTTTTAATAATTAAAGGGTACATCAAAATGTCCACATTGTGCAGCGTTGCTCTTCAACAACGAAGCAACAGGCAGTTCAGCATTTTCAAAATGTTGTGCCAAAGGTCGTGTCGACTTGGCAGCGCGATACACATCACTCCAACAACAGCCTGCATGTTATGAGGCACTGTTTAACAACAAAGACTCAACAACACTTCGCAAGCAAAAACATCTGATGGACCATGTGCTCGCCTATAACAACAGCCTGTCGTTCGGCCATATCGTCACGCAGAGAAGTGAAGAGGAATTCTTCCGGATCGTCAAGTGTAACAACATGATCCAGTACGTCCTCTGGGACTACAATCCCCCGGACGGCTCTCTGCCGCTGCTACATGGACAGCTGTTCACCATCCCGCCAACACAAGCACACGAACGCTTGGGCGAAATTGCTGAGCACTTTGAACTGAATGTAAAAAAAAAATTCCTTTTAAATATATTTCTAAATTTCAGGCCGAAGTGCTGTCTGAACTGCACGAGATGCTTCGCAACTTACACCCAATGGCAAAGCTCTACGAAACTGCGGCTGAAACATTCAACCAGCTACCTGCAGATGAGCGAGTCAATTTGCGGATGCTCGTCGTGGGAACAAACAAAAGAGGCCAAGAACGGACACTAAAAGAAGATGAGGCTCAACCCGTTGATGTGCAGCTACCACCTGACCATATGCTGAAGCAAATCCACCCGGGTCGTCTACAAGTCGAAACAGAAGCGGGCAGTCATATTCTGGCTCAAGTAAAATAAAAAAGTCTAAATTATTTGCAAAATATTTTCATAGTTCTTTGTGGACTCTGGCCAAAATGTGCTGCCGAACATGGATTATGAAGTTATTCTACTTGGAAGACAAGGCACAGGACAGCAACATTTAAAATGGTGGCGAAGAGAAATTGATCCAGCAACATTTCCGCTGATATTTCCAAAAGGACAATTTGGATTTGGTAAAATAAAAAAAGTTATATATAATAAAATTATTGAATATTTTTAAGAGGATGGACTTCCACTCAAAATGAAGGCGGGCGAAAAATTCGACCCAAAACAAAATGCCATCACAAAGACGGAAGACAATAAGTCATTGGACGACGCGGAAGAACTTGGCGAAGATGAAGAATTTTTGGGAACGTTTGAGCGCGTCTTCAGACCACGAGACCGCGTCTCGCGCAACCAATTCTTCCGCTACATGGCCCAGATTCGCGGTGCCGACTGGCGTGATCAGCGTCACTGGCTCTGGCAGTGGGGAAAATTGGCACAGCTGTACTCCATCACAGCAAACAACAGGATGGAAGCAGAACGCGTCCAGTACATGAAGCGGCTGCTTGGAAAAAAGAAGCTGATCACGCCAGCCTCCATCATGAATATGCTGGAGAAGTATCGTGACGGCCAAGGTGAATTATCGATTTAAAAATAAAAAACCTTAAAATTTTTAAGGGCTCACTGGCGAAATTGGGCGCGTCATCATGACGGATGAGCACTTCAGAGGGTCGCGGCAGTTCTACCAAAAAGAATTCGCCAACTGCATGACAATCTGCCGTGAGATTGGCAAGCCTGATCTGCTCATCACGTTCACGATGGACCCCGAGTGCCAAGAGTTCGCCATGCTGCTTCCAAAAGACAACAATGGACAACAACAGCAGTGGTACGACCGACCGGACATCGTGACTCGCCTCTTCATCGACAAATTGACTGAGCTGAAACGGGACCTGACCGTGCGAATGGTCATGGGCCCACTAAAAGGATGGTTTTACTCTGTCGAACACCAAAAGCGGTAACATCTAATAAAGTTTAAAGCAATTTTTATTTTTTCAATTTTAGCGGAATGCCTCACGTCCATATCTGTCTAATTTTGGACTGGGAGACAATGCGCGTCGGAGGAAAGACTCGAACTCCAGAGGACTACATCGACGAGTACATCTGTGCTGAGATTCCACCAAAGCCAGATGAAAATGCACGGGATGAGCATCTCCAACGGCACCTTTACACCACCGTGACAACGAAAAACATCCACACATGTGCTGAAAACCGTTGTCTGGTGGATGGAAAATGCGTCAAACATTTTCCTGTAAATTTATTAATTAAAAACAAAATAAAATAATTAGAAATCTAGAAGCCGTATGAGTATGACAACGTCTACTCGGAGAATGCTTACCCGCGCTACCGTCGTCGTCCTCCTCCGCCGAGTGGCGACGAAGCTCAACAAAATCCTGAGCAATTTGGCCGAGTGTTCGAGTACAAGGACCGCTACGGAAAGCTGATCAAAAAGGACAACGCACATGTCGTCGCCTACAACCCATTTTTGTCTTCCAAATACAAAACTCAGTATGCTAGAATATTTTATGGACAAAATTTGAAAAAAATATTCAGCATCAATGTCGAGTTCGTAGCTGGTGATGGGTGCGTCAAGTACTTGTGCAAGTACGTGATGAAGGGAGCCGACATGGCGTTCATCAAGATCAGCGGTCAAGAAGGCACGCTCGCCTACGACGAGTACCACCAGCTGCGACTGGCCCGCTACATCACATCGATGGAAGCGGTCATGTCAATGTGGGGTACTCCGCTTGTGAAACGCTCACATATTGTAAGTCAAATTCACAAAAATTATTTAAAAAATAAAAAATAAAGGTCGATGAATTGGACGTCCACGGCCCGGAAGGTCATCGAATCGCCGTCGACCAAGGCTTTGATGATGAAGAAGAAAGAGCAGGTGCTCTTGTGGAAGCTGCCGAAAAGGAGGAAGAGAGGCGCAAAACTGGTGAAGAGCGAAACACCCAGCTCACCGCATACTTTGCCTTCAACAAACAACGCTCCAGCACGGATGGCCCACTACACCTAACTTACGCCACAGCCTACAAAAAACTGCGCTACGATAAGAAAAATCGTCGTTGGCAGCCATACGTGATTGGAGCGTTGGAGGGATTAAAGCTGTGTCGACTAAAGACAGTGTCGCCAACAAACATGGATCTTTTGGTAAAAATAACAACTAATTTAGAAATCTAATGAATTTATCTAGGCAATCCGCCTTCTTTTGCTGGTCGTCGAGGACCCAACAGGGTGGGAAGATCTGCGCAGACACAATGGCACCGTTCATCGGACCTTTGTTGAAGCAGCACAAGCCCGGGGACTGCTCAACGACAACGAGCTGTGGATGCGCACCATTCGGGAGGCTTTCGCCACTAAAAAAAGACCAAAGCAGTGCATAAGATGGCTAGCCGTCTTCTTCGCCACGGCCAACTTGTCCAAGCCAATGGACCTGTTCGACTACGTGATGGAGATCTCCAACACCTGGCTAACCGTTTGGTCGCTTAACAACGCTACTCCGGAGGCCAAACGACAATACGTACTCCGCGCGTTGGAATGGTTCCTGCTGGCCAATGGTGTGCATCCAGACTCCGACAAAAGGGAAGACGGAACCTTCCAGTCGGCGTGTGAAAAAATTGGACTGCCGCGCCCAGACGGAGTCCAATTGACAAAAGACGATTACATCCAAGTATAAATTGACAATTAGTTTAATAAAAAAATTAAAATTTAAAACAATAGCTGGTGTTCTTCCGGGACGACTTGGTCAACGCGAGGCTTCCCGAGGAATTGCGTGCCGACAACGCCAGCACCTCAATGCAGAAAAGATACGCCGACATCTACACAGCAGATCCGAAGCCAAACAACGAACAACAATTGTTGGTCGACGCAGTGTTTGATGGTGTAACAGCGGCGAACAAACTGCGGAAAGGAGACGCCGAAGACAAAGACCTGTACACGCCTCGGCTGTTCATGGTCACTGGCGAAGGCGGTGCCGGAAAAACATTTACTTATAATGTTTGGCATTTTGGGAAATTAAAAATGCAATATTCTATAATTTTTAGAAGATCATTGCCAAAGTGAAGGCGGCCGGGTTCAACTTCCTGCCAATGGCAACAACAGGCATTGCGGCCGAACTCCTGTACGAAGGGCAAACGGTGCACAAGCGACTCTGCCGACAACGGCACATTGATGCTTCAACGCCATTAAACGTCGACCTCGAGAGCAATTTTGCTGAAATGCTTCGGCAGATTGACGGCATGATCATCGATGAGATCAGCATGCAGAACCGTGACGTCCTGGAGTATGTTGATCGCCTGCTACGCTTTGTTGCGCCAACTGAACTGTTGAAAAGTCTTCCATTTGGCGGAAAGGTGATGGACAGCTAAGGGAAAAAAATTTTTAATAAATTGTTCAGGCAATCGTAATTGGTGGAGATTGGAAGCAGCTGACTCCCGTTGTGCCTGGTGGTGGCCACCTTGACCAGTACAATGCGTCTGTGAAGAACTCTGCTCTCTTCAAGCACTTTACAACGCACCGTCTGGTCACCAACCATCGACTCCAGTCCGGCCAACAACAATACCGTGACTTCCTGAGGCGAGTCGGCACCGGTGCCATCAACGACATCCAACAACGAGTCAAGCTGCCCAAGCAGATTGTTGAACCCGACCGGGACGCCCTTTTACAGTTTGTCTTCCCGCAAGAGCTGTTGGACAAGCCACTTGAGAACTGGAAAATGTTGGCAGAACGCGCAATTCTATGCCCACTGAACAAGGAAACGTTTGAGTTGAACAAAAAAATTATGGTAAAATACTTTTCATGGAAAAATAAAGTGCTAATTAAATTTTAAATTAGGACATGTTGAACGCTGGTCACAACACTGACAACATCGATCGCATCTACACCGCGATAACCGTGCCAATTGTTGATGATGTCGATGCTCTTCAGCTTGAAAACATCGCGGCCAACATCAACCATGAAAATCTGTTGCGCCAAACTCCACCTGGCATTCCAGAACATCAACTGCGGGTCAAAGTCGGAGCCGTCATGATGGTCACCAACAACATCTCGGTCGAAGAGGGTCTCTGCAACGGAACTCGCGTGCAAGTGCTGAAACTCTACGAAAACATCATCCGTTGCAAAATCCTCACCGGCACGCACCGTGGAGATGAGCACGACCTGCACAAGGCGCGGTTCCAATTTGGCGGTGACCCGAAGGCTCTGCATGAAGGCCCTATACGATGTGAGCGCATCCAATTTCCGCTCCGACCTGGCAGTGTTATGACCATCAACAAGTCCCAGGGTAAATTTCTTTTTTTTTGGTTTTTTAACTTTCGTGATCTAATAATTTAAGGACAAACACTGTCACATGTCGGAGTTCTTCTGGACAAGTCACAGTGCTTCTCCCACGGACAGCTCTACACTGCCTTGTCCCGAGTTCGGGAGGATACCAACATCCGAGTCTGCACAAAAAACACCGGCAGACGGGTCAAAAACATCGTCATGCTCGAGCTTCTGGACAAAGAAGACCTTGACACCGCCACAATGGGTCCTCCGGACGACCCGAATGACCCAGTAAAAATTGATACAATCAATTATTTTAATAATTCTTTGGTTAAGTACCCACGAGGCCCTCCACCAGACCACGACTCTGACGACGACGATGACGACGGAAAAGGACCACCAAAGCCACCAACATCGGCATTTAAGACACCAACAACACGCTCACGACGACCATCTTCGCCTGACGAACCACTCGCTGATGATATCACCCTGGACAATCTTCGCAAAATAAAGATTGTCATTGGTGATATCACGAAACAGCGTGCCGACATGCTTGTCAGCGACAAGCGAGGCAACACGGACAACGCCATCCTCCGTGCATGTGAGCCAAATTCTGAAGGTCTACAACAACAACTGAAGACCATTCGACAAACCATTCAAGGCCGAGTTCCTGATGGTTACGTCGCAGTCACACCAACATATGGCAATTTGACAAAAAAAGCAAAATGTGAGCAAAAAAATAAAATATGAAAAAAAAAAAATTATTTTTATTTAAAGTCATTGCTCACGTGACCACTCCGAATTGCAAAGGACGAGACCACACTGCTGATGACATTCAAAGTTTACAGCAGTGTTACACCAAATCCCTCCAGGAGCTGATCAATGAGTTGAAAAAGCAAGATGGACAACCAACACAGACAATTGTAATTGATTAATTTAAAAAATAGAACTTATATTAAAATATTATCAAATAAAGGCATTTCCACCACTTGGACTGGCGAGCGCGGCATTCCACGGGACATTGCTGCAAGAGCTGCTTTTGACGCTTTGCTCAGTTGGCTTGCGCAAAACCCTTCGGACGCCAAGAAGATCGGCGAGATCCGTTTGGTGCCTTTTGATCGCCCTGATGAACGCCTTTACAAAATCCAATGGCAACTGGTGCATTATTCATTTTTTAAAAATAAAATTTTATGAACAATTTTTAGATCAAACGCAAAATAAGCGAGCGAAAGGGCACCAAAGGGTCAAGAGCAAGCTCTGCGGCGTCAAGTTGCCGTTCGCTGTCACCAGTCAGTAGCTTGGCCGCAACAACGCCTCCAAAAAAGCAGCAAAAACGCCACAGATAACACCAACAACAAAAGACACACACGCCAAAAAACATCTGGCAATTGACTCAAAACCAGGACCATCCAACCGGTCTTCTGGCGAAAGCGTTGCTGTCGTTCCACCACCAGTTCCGAAAGTCCAGCAGAAAAAGTCAACTCCGCAAAATGACCAGCACGCTGAAGCAACAACATCATCAACAACAGCAAGCAAAGCATTTTTGATGCGTGCCCAACCAGATGGCAACTGCTTCTTCAATGCCATTTGCTTGACATTGTTCGGATCAGAAAACCACGCAGACCAACTTCGCAAGCGAATGTGCACATTTCTCCGAACAATTCTTGCTGATCAGCGGCTGTTTTTGCGGCAGAATCCCAACTACAACACCAGGGAAACATTTCTGACTCGCATTGACCGCATGTTGCTCCACGGCACTGATGAAGGCATAACAACATTGGATGAGTATGCCGGACGGAGGGAACAAGAACGGGACTGGGCTCAGGTGAACGACAGCATGCTGTTGGCCATGCTGTTGCAACGGCCCATCGTGATCATCATGACAACGCTGACGCAACGCGAAATTGAGCAACAGAGACCGCAGTGGAACGATAATCGCCAACTTCTATATGTCTACTTCCCAGACGGCGAAATGCGGGTAGATAAAAACGCAAATCATACCTTTTAATATTAAAAATTCATGTAGCAATCTCTGCGCAATGTTCCTGTGGACCAGCTCCAAAACTTCACGATGGTCCAAGACGTTGGAACCCACGTGGACAGACGGCCTGTCAACAATGCTATTGTGCTCTACTACAATGGCCACAACCACTTTGACACCGTCACTTTTGTAATGCAAAATTTAATGTTGAATATTTAATTTACTAAGATATTTAAGGCGCCACGTAGTTCCGTGGAAAGAGCCGGAAACGAAGTCGTCTATGACGACAACTACGTACCTGCAGCATTGACACCAGCTGCCGCAATGGGTTCTCCAGCTCAACCACAGCCAACAACAACGGCCCAACCCTCTCGTGAAGTTTTGGACAGCGGACCACTTAAAATGGCTAAACAACAGCCAGCAAGCCAACAACCAGCAGCAGCTCCTTCTGTCGAGGTCAATCGAAGAGGCAACAAGCTCGAAATTCATTCTGAAAGCCCGCGGAAAACCCTGTTGCTAGCAGCAAAGTATGCTGTGGCCATGAACACGGAGACGCTGAAGGAAAACATCAGTGAAGCAGAAAAGGCAAAGAAACAACATCTTCTGCAACAGTGCACTGCGTCGATTCATCGACTTAGCGAACACATCCGTGCGGCTACAGATGCGGAATTCCAAGCCAAACAACAACAGGCCATGTTCGAAAGCATCCGACAGACACCCGTTTCCTCGGACTCTGCTGCGCTGCAAAAGTCCTTTGACAAGCTTCGCAAGCCATTGGAAGAGCTCTACAATGCAATAAGGAATTACCTTATGCTTTGGCAAGCGCTTCGCCAAATCGACTCTGCAAAGTCCTCGCTTGCAAGTCTGAAGGATTGGCAGGATGACTTCGAATTTTGCAGCGACCGTCTTCAAACGCTTGGTGAACAATGGAAAGAAGCTGACGACAAGTTTGAAGACAAATTTTCCAAAGTCTACAACGACTGCGAAAACTTCAACAGCCCAAAGAAGAAAGGCTCCAGCTTCTTTTCGCCATTAAAGTCGCTTCCAAAGTGAGATTAAAAATGTTCAAAAAATATTTCAAACAATAATAAATTAAGGTTCATGAAGAGCAAAAAAGACAGCCAGGATCAACAACACCTGGACGCACTTTTGTCAGCATTGCGTCGGATTTTGTCGGAAAAAAAGGATGAGATCGAAGTTGAGATGAAGAAGAAGCGTACCGTTCGCACCTCGCAAACGGCAACGCGTCGAAGACAGCTGGACGAACCGACAAGGCGCAGAACAAGTGCATCGCCAAGCAAAATCAGAGCCTCCGATGTCAACGTTGAGCGCGCAAAGAAGGCAGCAGCAGCAGCAGAGTCCCGCTTCTCCACTCCGGCAAAGATGACATCAGCCGAAAAGTCGCAATTACAACGCGAGCAGCAGCAGCAAAGGAGGAATGAAGAAGCAAAGAAACAGATGGATGCAAGGCTGGCTATAGTGCAACAACATCTGCACAAGCAAATCGATCGACAGAATAATTTGGCAGTGCGCAATCTTCAGTGGGACAGAGAGGCCAAAATGGAACAACGTATCATACAACGGTACCATGCATTCCGCGCCATGGTGGATGAAGAATTTCGCGCAGCTGTCCAACAAGGAGGAACAATTGATTTTGAACAATGTAATAAACAAAAAAATAAATAAAAGCAATAAAATAACTTAATTGTAGTCCTCAATTCTGACGCCGCGATACGCTCTCTCTGCGAGGAAATTCTCGAGATGGCCGGCCAAGATGCTGACGCCGATGTGGAAGAATTGATGGCACAACACCAGGCCGTGATTGAGCGGCAACAGCGAGCATTAGCCGAGCAGCAGTATTGGCGAAAATTTGCCGGTAATTGGACATTTCAAAATAATTTATCAGAGAATTATAGGAGACGCATCCGCAGAGCAGCCCTTACGGCCGACAGAATTGGAACTGGAGATCCAGCGCTACAATCGAGAGCACCAACAACAGGAGAGAAGGCTGGCAGAGGAACGAATACAGAAGGAGCAGAGAGAAGCAGAAATGCTTGAGCGAAAGATGCGCCGGATCCAGCTCGAACAACCAAAAAGCCAACAACATCTGGCAAAGGACTCAACACGAAAGCGCACACAACAACAAGCGCAAATATCCACACCAACAAAGGCTGAAACAAAAAGTAAAAATGAAATATAATTTTTTGTGATTTTTTCATATTATTTGAAGAGAGTGGCAAAAATGGAACTCTGCCGTCACCAGGGAACGCTCGGAAGCAACCACAACATGCAGTTAGTCGGCTTTACTTTAGTGAAGCCAATGCCGGTAAAAATAAGTTCTAATAATTAAAAAATACTAAAAGCAATAAATCAGAACCTGAGCATGCTGCGCCAGCTTCAGCTGTGTTGACGACTGAGCAACCCATCGCCATCATCCAGCCCGACCCTGAGGCAATACGTGCCCGAGAGATCATCGACCAGCGGCTCAACATCCAAGAGGCAGATTTTGTGGAAGATGTCCATTGTGGCAGTGACGATAAGGGTAACAAACAGAATAAAAATTATTTGCAAAAAAAATTTTAGCTCCCGGTCCGCACCCCAACTTTAATGTTGTACACATGGAGATCGTGAGCAGCAAAAAAGAAGGGCAGTGGCGAGACAACAACGAGACGTGCGGTGTCTGCACGGAACCACTGCTTCGCGGAGACCTCGTCACTGAATTGCCGTGTGACAAAAATGTCAAACACGTCTTCCACACCATCTGTCTACGCCGTTCGTTGACAATCAACCGGACATGCCCGAAGTGCCGCCGTCCCGTCAACATCCCAGACGACATATGGTGAAAATTATAAAAAAATATTGGCATAAAAGGTTTGCTTAGGCCGACCAAAGACTCGCATAGTCAGTCTTACAAAGACTACTTTGCTGAGCAAAGTCAAAGCGCAACATCAGCCCGACCTCCGGACGATGACTTTGTGATCCGAGCTTGGTAAAAAAAATTGAAAAAGTTTGAAAAAATTTATCAAAAAATACAGGAGTGTCTACGAAGACCTTCGCAACGGCCAGAGAGACGCCTACGGGAGTGTGATTCGTCAACCAATTGCGCCCCGTAGAGCTTTCCAGCTCGTGATCGACCAAATCCGGGAGGACAGCTCTGACCTTGGCGACCGTCAACTGGAGTGGGACATTACGGACCCAAGGAATGACGAGGTACAAGGGCTCCACATGTGCGAGGCCATCCTGAGAGAAAGAATGGAGGAGGATGAAAAGGAGGAAAACGAGAAGAAAGATAAAAAATATTTGGAATTTTGATTAAATTTTTATTTATTTTTACAATTTTATCTTATCATTTGTTAATGTTTTTTGTTTTCTTTTTCATAAATTTTTAGTAATATTTTTGACAATTGTTCAGAGTGCCTCGCAACCCAAAATAGTGGAAATAAATAAAAATAAATTATAAAAAATTTCTAAAGCAATTTAAAAATAATTAAAAATTAACGGTTACCCCCATAAAAATGCGTGACCAAAAGCTTGCACAATTTAGCATCAAACGAATCCCGAACAGATCCATTCGGGACCGGTAACATTCGAAAGCCCTTTCGATTCTCTACAAAATGGCCCGTGTGGAAAAAATTCGCACCAGCAAAATTTTTTTGAAAATCCCTGTTTTTTGAAAGCACCCCTAATTTTAAAAATTTATTTTCACTTTTTGCTCAATAACTTTCTGAATTTTTTATGTAGCGGGACCCGGTTGGTACCATTAAATGGAGGCTCCATTTCTGGGCACACAGCGGCCGCCTCAGTCTCATCCAAAGTTTGAACTTTCCCAGTGGAGCCCCCATTTCTGGGCACACAGCCGCCGCCCCAATCTCATCCCAAGATCAAACAGTTCCTTTCTGACGCATGTTCCTGTTAGGACAGTAATAGGATGATAAACGGCTAGGCTCGGCATTTTTTAAATTAATTGCATCTATCGGTAGCTGCTGCTGCACGAACATCCAGACACGCATCTGCGCCTGAGCTGCTACTGCACTAACAACCGCGACGGTGCACACCTCACACTTCTACCCCTCGTGTGGCCTACCAGCCGACCCCATCAATTGCGCAGCCATCTACCGGGACGCCTAGTTATCTATATATAAAAATAACGGGGGGGCTAACCATAAAACGATTTCGCAAGCGAATATCGAGAGTTGAGCACGAGACCGGTACCATTCGAAAGAGCTATCGATTCTCTAGCGATCTATCCGAGGTGAAAATGTCGCGAACATTTTTTTCGAAAAATCGCGTTCGAACAAAAAAAACCCGGCTTTTTACAATTGGCCAAAAATGGGTTGTAAAATGTGTGTTTTCACCTTATTTCTCAGGAACCGTAAGAGCTACGCTTTTGCGGTAAGCGAACAATTTGTAGAGCTCGTCGAGAGGAAGGGTGAGAAAAAAATTTCGTAGCTCTACGACAAATTCGAACAAAGTTATACCCCGGCAAAGGTCGAAAAAAGCCGATTTTTTTTGTGTTTTCGCCTTCCGGTTTACAATCCGTTTACAATTAAATTCATCCGGAATGTCCGGAATTTCACGGATTTTGATGTTTTTCACGTGTTTTCTTCACGTTTACGTGTATTTTCGACACGTTTGCATGCGTTTTCAACATTTCACGTGTGTTTCCGTTACATTAACGTGTGTTTAAGTATGTTAGCATGTGTTTTCGAGCATTTTTACAACTTTTTGCCTTGTGTTTTGCTTTGTGTTTTTGCATAAAATTCGAGCGAGCAAAGCGAGCGACACGACGTGCGCGAGCGAGCGAGCGGTGCGAGCGTAGCGAGCCGCGAGCAAGCGAGTGCACGGAGCTATTTAACGGCACAGCAGTGCTCCACGGGCCTGGTACGGGCGGCGCACCGGGGGGGGGGGCGGGGGGCGTAGCGGGGGGGGTTGGGGGGGGGCGGCAGCCCCCCCCCAGGAAAACACTCATACTAAAAAAATAATATATAAAATTAGTATAAAACAAGGGCGGGCGCGAAGCGCCCTGCCCTCGAGGTGCGCGAGCGAGGAGCGGAGCGAAGCGGAGCGACGAGCGAGTGTACCGAGCAAATACGAACCGGACCTTTTGCCCGGTAGCCACGCTCTGCATGACAAATGGGCGGGCGCGAAGCGCCCTGCCCCTCGAGGCGTGTGAGCGAGGAGCGGAGCGAAGCGGAGCGACGAGCGAGTACGCCGAGCAAGCGCCAACCGATGCTGCTCATGACAAGGGGCGGGCGCGAAGCGCCCTGCCCCTCGAGGTGCGCGAGCGAGGAGCGGAGCGAAGCGGAGCGACGAGCGAGTGTACCGAGCAAACACGAACCGGGCCTTTTGCCCGGTACGTCGCATGCTCCATTAGGAAGTGAACTGGAAAATCTTACGGGCGGCGCATCCGAGGGGGGGGGGGGCGGGGGGCGTAGCGGGGGGGTTGGGGGGGGGCGGCAGCCCCCCCCCAGGAAAACACTCAAACTTAAAAAACACATATATAAAATTAGTATAAATTTCTTTCTGCATCCGCCTCCCTGTCCCCCGCATTTCCATTCACCGCTTCCCCGTCCCCCGCCTCCCCGTCCACGCTTCCCCATCCCCCGCTTCCCCGTACCGGCCTCCTTGTCCCCCGCTTTTTCATTCACCGTCCCCCGCCTCCCCGTACCCCGCACCCTGTTCCCCCCCGATTATCCGCACCCCGCTTCCCCCACCCCCCCCCCCCCGTCCCCCCGCCTCCCCGCACCCGCCTCCCCGCACCCTCCTACCCCCCCCGTCTCCCCGCACCCCGCTCCCCCCCCCCCCCCCCCGCCTCCCCGTCCCCCGCCTCCCCGTACCCCGCACCCTGTTCCCCCCCGATTATCCGCACCCCGCTTCCCCCCCCCTCCCGTCCCCCCGCCTCCCCGCACCCGCCTCCCCGCACCCTCCTACCCCCCCCCGTCTCCCGCACCCCGCTCCCCCCCCCGCCTCCCCGTCCCCGTCTCCCCGTACCCCGCACCCTGCTTCCCCCGAATATCCTCACCCCGCTTCCCCCCCACCTCCCCACCTCCCCGCACCCGCCTCCCCGCACCCGCCTCCCCGTCCCCCGCCTCCCCGTACCCCGCACCCCACCTCCCCGCACCCGCCTCCCCGTACCCCACCTTCCAGTACCCCGCACCCTGCTTCCCCCCCCTCCCGTCCCCCCGCCTCCCCGCACCCGCCTCCCCGCACCCTCCTCCCCCCCGTCTCCCCGCACCCCGCTCCCCCCGCCTCCCCGTCCCCCGTCTCCCCGTACCCCGCACCCTGCTTCCCCCGATTATCCTCACCCCGCTTCCCCCCCCCCCACCTCCTCGCACCCGCCTCCCCGCACCCGCCTCCCCGTCCCCCGCCTCCCAGTACCCCGCACCCTGTTTCCCCCCCCCCTCCCGTCCCCCCGCCTCCCCGCACCCGCCTCCCCGTACCCTCCTCCCCCCCGTCTCCCCGCACCCCACCTCCCGCTTCCTCGTCCCCCACCTCACCTTACCCCGCTTCCCCGTTCACCGCCTCCCACCTCCCCGTACCCTGCTTCCCCCGCCTCCCCGTCCCCGTCTCTCCACACCCCGCCTCAACACTTCCCCGTCCCCGCCTCCTCGCACCCCACCTCCCGCTATAAACCCGGAAAATAAATGCATTTTCTGTTATAAAACCGGAAAACAATTATCATTTCTTTATAAACCGGAAAAAAAATGCATTTTCTGTTAATAAACCGGAAAACAATTATCATTTCTTTATAAACCGGGAAAAAATGTATTTTCTGTTATAAAACCGGAAAACAATTATCATTTCTTTATAAACCGGAAAATAAATGCATTTTCTGTTATAAAACCGGAAAACAATTGCCATTTCTGTTAATAAGCCGGAAAAAAATGTATTTTCTTTTATTAAACCAGAAAAACAATTGTCATCTCTCTACACATCGGAAAACAAATATATTTACAGTTAAAAAACCGGAAAATAAATGTATTTTCTTTTAATAAACCGGAAAACAATTGTACTTTCTGTTAATAAACCGGACAACAAATGTATTTTCTGTTATTAAACCAGAAAACAATTGACATTTCTGTTAATAAACCGGAAAACAAATATATTTACAGTTATTAAACCAGAAAACAATTGTCATTTCTTTGTAAACCGGAAAATAAACGTATTTTCTGCTAATAAAACGGAAAACAATTGTAATTTCTTTATAAACCGGAAAATAAATGTATTTTCTGTTATTAAACCGGAAAACAATTGTCATTTTTTTATAAACCGGAAAATAAATGTAACAAAACAGTTTGAAAATGCATGTTTTATATTAATAAAAATACAATTGTAAAACAAAACAGTCTGAAGCTTCAGTGTGCTCGGCAACAAAAACTTTGAAAATTTAATTTATAAAGAATTTTTTATTGTTTCCACTTTTGTGGATCTAAAAGCGTTTCATTTGCCGTGACGAAATTGGAACATTAAAAAACTGAAAAAAAATTTTTTTTAACACCGAATTTTCAAATTTTTGCTACAAGAATTATGAATTTAATCACATTTTAGTTCCTTTTCCGGAAAACGTTTTATGTTTTTGTTTTTCATTTTTCAGGAAAACACTTTCTGTTTGTGGTTTTTACTTTTCCAAAAAACACTTTCGGTTTGCGGTTTTGACTATTCCGGAAAACTATTTGTATTGTTCCGGAAAGCACTTCAATTTTTGGCTTTACATTTTCCGGAAAACACTTTCTGTTTTTGGTTAATTGAATAAAAAAACCGAAAAAATACATTTTATTTCGTATATCCGGAAAAAATCCTTTAAAAGTTAACAAAACCGGAAAACAATTGTAGCTGCTTTCAGTAAAAAATCAGAGACACTCATTTCTTTGTGACAAATTTAAAAGTTGAATTTATTTTTTCTAAAAAGGGGAATAACATCAAAACTATTACCAACAAACACATTTCAATTTTAAATATTTTACCATTTTAAAGGCTTTTAACTGAAATTAAATGATTTTGAAGAGATTTTGAGAAAATTAGCCATAAATTTGAGATTTTGTTGGTGGAATATTTAAGGAATTTATATCCATGTTTTTTAATACCCCCTACTGATCAGCCATAAAACTTAGTTTTCAAATTTATCAATTTAACATTTTTGTATCTAATTAAAAACGCCATTTCTAATGACTTGGAAAATTAATGAGAAAATAATGAGGACAAGAATGGATTTGTTGAAAAAAATGAATTGTGTTTTCATAAAATCATCCAAAGAGACAATAGTTTTATGAACAGAAGTCGGTCTAAAATCACCAACTGTTTAATTTTAAATTAAAATCGCATGAAATCAATTTAAATTTAAAAAAAAAATTTAAAAAAAAAAATTGTGGATTGATCCAACCAAAAAAACACAACAACTATTTATTCATTCATCTGCTTCTCCGTCAATCTGTTCAAATCCCTTCTTTTTGCTCCACCGGACGAGCAGACGGAAACAGAATTGGGACACTCGGTGAACAAACTGCTTCAAAACGCGAGCAAGGTCCGCGGACAGTTGGTTATCCGTTTTGCACACAGTGAACTGCTCCAACAGCTCAATGACACCTGACGATGCCAGGGGAGGGGGGGGGGGGGCGGCACATTATTACACAACGCACAAAGTGCAGCCAAATTTCATACAGTGGTGGAAAAAAGTCTTGACTCAAGATGATAAAATTTGTATAATTTTAAATTTCGACAGGAAATTTAGCTGATTATTTTTTGTTTATGTATATTTATTCACCCCGATATATGGGGGACGGGACGAAATCACGCCGCCGAAATCTCACCGCCGCAAATCTCGCCGCCGGAATCTCGCCGGCCGAAATCTTGCCGCAGAAATTTCAAAAAAAAAAATTCAAACTTAGAAATTTTTCAAGGAAAAAATTTTAGAAATTTTTTTTATAAGAAAATTCTAAAAAAAACTATTTGCTAAGTTTTTTTGAAAATTTTTCAAAAAAAAACAGTAAATTTTCATAAAATTTCAAAATAGTAATTGCTGAAAAATTTTTCAACAATTTTTTTATTTAAATTTTCTTATAAAAAAATTTTTCTAAGAATTTTTTCCTTGAAAAATTTCTAAGTTTGAAATTTTTTTTTTTAAATTTCTCCGGCGAGATTCCGGCCGGCGAGATTCCGGCGGCGAGATTTTGGCGGCGAGATTTCGGCGGCAAGATTAAGGGGTGCACCCGATATATGGGCCTTTCATATACCACAAAATCGTTTCATTCCGCTTTATCATTCTCGTGAATAAGTCTCCTAATCAGACCTTGCTCAAAAAAGGGGCGGAAAAAAGTCTTGACTCAAAACTGAAAAAACACCTTAGAGTTCATTTAAAAACCTGAAATAATTCATGCTAGCTTATCTTTTGATACTGATCTAAAAAGGCTTTTACACCAACTTGATCAGATCACTCCTTCATGGTGCTCAGGAAAGTCTAAAATGGCTTGAAATTGGGAAAATTTTAGAAAAAAATTTCTAGGGGGCTGGGAAAATTTTTCTGCAAATTTTTTGATTGGGCTACCAGAAAGAGCACAAAATTCTCTACCGAATTGCCTTTTGAAGTGTAGGGTTACGGCTTGCACATAAAAAGTAATACTTGGATTGAATTTGATGACGATAAAAATCCTTATTTTCTACCGTATTTCAAGGGAAAATGATCAAAAAATTGATCAATTTTGAGTTGTCCAATTTTCAACCCTTGAATAACTTTTTATGTACAAGCAATAGCACAACCATTAAGAAGCCAATTCGGCAGATAATTTTGTGCTCTTTCCAATTAACCTATTCAAAAATTCCCGGGAAATTTCACTAACTCCCTTGGAATTTTTTTCGAAAATTTTCCCAATTTCAAGCCATTTTTGACTTTCAAGATCACCATAAAGGAGTGATCTGATCAAGTTGGCATAAGAGACTTTTTTGATCAATAACAAAAGTTATATAATCTATATATAAAAAAACGGGGGGGGCCCACCCTAAATGGTCCATGTACTAAAGGATGCCGTTAGAGTAGAGGGCCGCTTTTTTTTTTAAAAGATAGCTGAGCTCAAGCTCTTCAAAACTGACCGTAGGCTTTCAAATAGGCCAAGCAAAAAATTTTGAGAAAATCTTACTTTTTTGAATTTACTTTTTTTTTTTTGATGGTTTTTCGATTTTTGCATATGTTTATGTTATCGGGCGGGTTTGAGTGTTGCTTATGAAAAGATGCTCCTAGGGGTGCCGCGTCTTTTAAAAAAAAAATTGGCGCGCCAGCACTAAGTTGAAGGGGCGGACCCCCTTTAGCCCCTGGGGTGGGTCGGGGTCTAAAAAAGTTAGAGCCGGGGGAAGCATAGGGTTAACGAATTGGGAGGCGCGGCGCTATTATACTATATTGTAGAGCTCGCCGAGGCGAACATTTAAAAAAAAAATTTGGACCCCTAGCCCCAGGTTGAGTAGGTCATTTGTCCGGAAAACTGCTCAAAAAGGGCAAATTTGGCTGGGAGTGCGGGGTTTTGGGGGTAAATGAGTGCGGGGAGCAGGGAAAATGGGTTTTGGGTTTGTTTGGACATTGTTTTGTCGGGTCTAACAATGTTCGGGGAGGGTGGGACAAAGTGTCGACAGGTTTGACAAAATGTCGAAAATTTTTTTTGTGGGAAATATGAATTTTTTTTTGTTTGCGACATATAAAGAGGTTTTTTGGG
>CP049708.1:5567301-5629404 GCA_004148225.2 Heterodera glycines | reverse complement strand
GGGGGCTGCCGCCCCCCCAACCCCCCCCGCTACGCCCCCCCCGCCCCCCCCCCCCCCCCCTGGATGCGCCGCCCACACGGGGCTCGTGGTAGGCCTTTGGTTTCTTTTTTAGGTCCCTCCCCAGCCCAAAAATGCCTCAAAAACACAGAAAAAACCAAAAAAATTCATATTTTCCAACGAAAAAATTTTCGACATTTTGTCAGACTTGTCGACACTTTGTCCCACCCACCCCGAACATTGTTAGACCTGTCAAAACAATGTCCAAACAAACCCAAACCCCATTTTCCATGCTCCCCGCACCCATTTACCCCCAAAACCCCGCACTCCCAGCCAAACTTGCCCATTTTGACCAGTTTTCCGGACAAATGACCTACTCAACCTTGGGCTAGGGGGCCAAATTTTTTTTTAAAATGTTCGCCTCGGCGAGCTCTACAATAATAGCCAATAGCGCCGCGCCTCCCAATTCATTAACCCCACACTTCCCCCGGTTCTAACTTTTTTAGACCCCGACCCACCCCAGGGGCTAAAGGGGGTCCGGCCCTTCAACTTAGTGCTTGCGCGCCAATTTTTTTTTTAAAAGACGCGGCACCCCTAGGAGCATCTTTTCATAAGCAACATTCAAACCCTGCGGATAACTTGAACATGTGCAAAAATCGAAAAAGTGGCAAAAAAAAAAAAGTAAATTCAAAAAAGTTAGTTTTTCTCGAAAAAAAGTGCAAGAGCAATTTAAAAGCCTTCGGAAATTGTTAAAGTTCACGAGCTCAGCTATCTTTTAAAAAAAAAAACGGCCCGCTAGCTCAACGGCGTTCATTAGCGAAATGCCCTTTTAGGTTGGGCCCCCCCCGTTTTTTATATATAATAACTAGCCGCTCTGAGGGCATGCATGGGGAGCGTGCACTTGCTTACCCTAGCCGGTCGAGTTGTAGCCAGTAACGGGTGCACAGTCCAGGTTGGCTGGGCAGTAGCAGCTACCGAAAGATGCGTGTCTGGATGTTCGTGCAGCAGCAGCTACCGGCACATGCGCGTGGCACCCGTGCTCAGTTGAATGGGCATGCGTGGCGCGCGTGAGCAGTTGGAACCCGAGGGCTTTGTGAATAGGCATGCGTGGCAACGGTGAACAGTTGGAACCCGAGGGCTTGGCGAATAAGCATGCGTGGCACCCGTGAGCAGTTGGAACTCGAGGGCTTGGCGAATGGGCATGCGTGGCACCCGTGAGCAGTTGGAACCCGAGGGCTTTGTGAATAGGCATGCGTGGCAACGGTGAACAGTTGGAACCCGAGGGCTTGGCGAATAAGCATGCGTGGCACCCGTGAACAGTTGGAACCCGAGGGCTTGGCGAATGGGCATGCGTGGCACCCGTGAGCAGTTGGAACCCGAGGGCTTTGCGAATAGGCATGCGTGGCAACCGTGAACAGTTGGAACCCGAGGGCTTGGCGAATGGGCATGCGTGACACCCGTGAGCAGTTGGAACCCGAGGGCTTTGTGAATAGGCATGCGTGGCAACGGTGAACAGTTGGAACCCGAGGGCTTGGCGAATAAGCATGCGTGGCACCCGTGAACAGTTGGAACCCGAGGGCTTGGCGAATGGGCATGCGTGGCACCCGTGAGCAGTTGGAACCCGAGGGCTTTGCGAATAGGCATGCGTGGCAACCGTGAACAGTTGGAACCCGAGGGCTTGGCGAATGGGCATGCGTGACACCCGTGAGCAGTTTGCCAAGAAAAGAAAATTGTCTAATGTTCAGCGGATGCCAAGAAAAGAAAATGGCCAATGGATGACAATAAAAGAAACATTATAAAATGGCCAGTGGATGCCAAGAAAAGAAAATTGTCTAAATGGCCAGTGGAAGCCAATAAAAGAAATATTATACAAAGGACAGTGGATGACATTGCGTCGACCCTCTGTCCCGGGGTATACACTTTGTCACTGTGGTGACCAAATGGTCTAAAACAGACAGTCATGCACTTGCCACTGCCCTACACGCACAAAAAACACGGTGTCGACACTTTGTCCCAGCAAGTGTGTAGACACTTTGTCCGTTTTGAGTGTCGACACTTTGTCCGTTTTGACCAAATTTGCGAAAAATGTGCTTTTTACGTCTGCGCCCATCCTTTACACTAAAAAAACACCGCTTCCCGCGAAAATAGCGACTTTGCATTTTGCACCCCCCAGCGGCTAAAGGGGGTTCGACCCTTCAGACTTGTCGAATCGGGTCGAACTTTTTTTTAAAATGCTCCCCATGGCGCGGCGCAACTTTCGCCAAGCAACCGCAAGACAGCTACTCTGCAGCGCCAGGCGCTAGGCGCCATTCGCGAAAAGTTAGCAAAAACAGGTTAGCACAACTCAGCGCAAAGCGCCCGGCGCCAGACGGCAATTTGTTTTCCCAGCCTTTCAGGGTGCGGGACGCGCGGGGAAAAAAATTCTGACGCTCTAGCAGCGCTGGCCCAAATGTTGGCTCTCTATGGCGCAAAGTGGGCAACAAAAGTTAGCATATCTCAGCGCAAAGTAGTCGAATGGCGCCAAAATTTTTTCCATTATGCTCCCTTTGGGATGGCACGCATTTCGTCAAGCGGCGCCAAACTTCAGCGCCGGGCGCCACGCAAAGTTAGCAAAAACAGGTTAGCACATCTCGGCGCAAAGCGCCCGGCGCCAGACGGCAATTTGTTTTCCCAGCCTTTCAGGGTGCGAGACGCGCGGGGAAAAAAATTCTGACTCTCCAGCATCGCTGGCCCAAAAGATTGCTGTCTATGGCGCAAAGCTGGTCCACAAAAAGACAGCAATCTCGGCGCCAAGTGGTCGGATCGGGCCAAATTTTTTTTTAAAATGCTCCCCACGGCATGGCACACATTTCGCCAAGCGGCGCCCAGCCGCTAGCTGTGCGCCGCCGGGCGCTGCGCAACACTTAGCGAAAACAGGTTAGCATATCTCAGCGCAAAGTGATGGCACTTTAAATGTGTTGGTCACAAATGTGTAGCGGGAGATCAGTTGGCTAACGCAAAAAGAATTGGGTCGATAGCTTCAAAACTGGCAATTATGTGGCCCCATTTGCAGAGAGCCCCTCCCATTTTTTTATATATAGATAATTGGCGAATGGGCATGCGTGGCACCCGTGCTCAGTTGGAACCCGAGGGCTTTGCGAATGGGCATGCGTGTCACCGGTGCTCAGTTGGAACCCGAGGGCTTGGCGAATGGGCATGCGTGGCACCCGTGGCCAGTTCGAATGGGCATGCGTGGCACCCGTGAGTAGTTGGAAGACGAGGGCTTGGCGAATGGGCATGCGTGGCACCCGTGAGCAGTTGGAACCCGAGGGCTTGGCGAATGGGCATGCGTGGCACCCGTGAACAGTTGGAAATTATCAAATGGCCAGTGGAAGCCAAGAAAAGAAAATTGTCTAATGGCCAGTGGATGACAATAAAAGAAACATTATAAAATGGCCAGTGGATGCCAAGAAAAGAAAATTGTCTAAATGGCCAGTGGAAGCCAATAAAAGAAATATTATACAAAGGACAGTGGATGACATTGCGTCGACCCTCTGTCCCGGGGTATACACTTTGTCACTGTGGTGACCAAATGGTCTAAAACAGACAGTCATGCACTTGCCACTGCCCTACACGCACAAAAAACACGGTGTCGACACTTTGTCCCAGCAAGTGTGTAGACACTTTGTCCGTTTTGAGTGTCGACACATTGTCCGTTTTGACCAAATTTGCGAAAAATGTGCTTTTTACGTCTGCGCCCATCCTTTACACTAAAAAAACACCGCTTCCCGCGAAAATAGCGACTTTGCATTTTGCACCCCCCAGGGGCTAAAGGGGGTTCGACCCTTCAGACTTGTCGAATCGGGTCGAACTTTTTTTTAAAATGATCCCCATGGCGCGGCGCAACTTTCGCCAAGCAACCGCAAGACAGCTACTCTGCAGCGCCAGGCGCTAGGCGCCATTCGCGAAAAGTTAGCAAAAACAGGTTAGCACAACTCAGCGCAAAGCGCCCGGCGCCAGACGGCAATTTGTTTTCCCAGCCTTTCAGGGTGCGGGACGCGCGAGGAAAAAAATTCTGACTCTCCAGCATTGACGGTTCAAAAGATTGCTGTCTATGGCGCAAAGTGGGCAACAAAAGTTAGCATATCTCAGCGCAAAGTAGTCGAATGGCGCCAAAATTTTTTCCATTATGCTCCCCTTGGGATGGCACGCATTTCGTCAAGCGGCGCCAAACTTCAGCGCCGGGCGCCACGCAAAGTTAGCAAAAACAGGTTAGCATATCTTGGCGCAAAGCGCCCGGCGCCAGACGGCAATTTGTTTTCCCAGCCTTTCAGGGTGCGGGACGCGCGGGGAAAAAAATTCTGACTCTCTAGCAGCGCTGGCCCAAAAGTTGGCTCTCTATGGCGCAAAGTGGGCAACAAAAGTTAGCATATCTCAGCGCAAAGTAGTCGAATGGCGCCAAAATTTTTTCCATTATGCTCCCCTTGGGATGGCACGCATTTCGTCAAGCGGCGCCAAACTTCAGCGCCGGGCGCCACGCAAAGTTAGCAAAAACAGGTTAGCACATCTCGGCGCAAAACGCCCGGCGAAAGACGGCAATTTTTTTTCCAAGCCTTTCAGGGGGGGGGACGCGCGGGGAAAAAAATTCTGACTCTCTAGCATTAACGGCGCAAAAGTTGGCTTCACATGGCGCAAACAGGCCAATAAAAGTTAGCATATCTCGGCGCCAAGTTGTCGGATCGGGCCAAATTTTTTTTTAAAATGCTCCCCACGGCATGGCACGCATTTCGCCAAGCGGCGCCCAGCCGCTATCTGTGCGCCGCCGGGCGCTGCGCAACACTTAGCGAAAACAGGTTAGCGTTGCTCAGCGCCGAGGGCCTCCCAAATTTTTTTGCACGGTGAAGTTGGAGTAGGGGGAGATCAGTTGGCTAACGCAAAAAGAATTGGGTCGATAGCTTTCAAATTCGCAATTTCCCGACCACATTTGCAAAGAGCCCCCCCCATTTTTTTATATATAGATAACTAGGCGTCCCGGTAGATGGCTGCGCTTTATAGAAAGCCGAGCCTATCCCGTCGAGTTGTAGCCAGTAACGGGGTAGATGCGTCAGGTTGTTAGTGCAGTAGCAGCTCAGGCGCAGATGCGTGTCTGGCTGTTCATGCAGCAGCAGCTACCGGTAACAGCCTAGCCTAGCCGTTCACCCCCACCCCACCCTGCGCGGCATCCAAAAGAATTGATCAGGTTCGTATTGACTCGGTACACTCGCTCGTCGCTCCGCTTCGCTCCGCTCCTCGCTCGCGCACCTCGAGGGGCAGGGCGCTTCGCGCCCGCCCTTGTTTTATACTAATTTATATATTATTTTTTTAGTTTGAGTGTTTTCCTGGGGGGGGGGGGCTGCCGCCCCCCCCCCAACCCCCCCGCTACGCCCCCCCCGCCCCCCCCCCGGATGCGCCGCCCATAAGATTTTCCGGTGCGCTTCGTAATGGTGCATGTGACGTACCGGGCAAAAGGCCCGGTTCGTATTGACTCGGTACACTCGCTCGTCGCTTCGCTTCGCTCCGCTCCTCGCTCGCGCACCTCGAGGGGCAGGGCGCTTCGCGCCCGCCCTTGTTTTATACTAATTTTATATATTATTTTTTTAGTTTGAGTGTTTTCCTGGGGGGGGGGGGCTGCCGCCCCCCCCAACCCCCCCCGCTACGCCCCCCCCGCCCCCCCCCCGGATGCGCCGCCCATAAGATTTTCCGGTGCGCTTCGTAATGGTGCATGTGACGTACCGGGCAAAAGGCCCGGTTCGTATTGACTCGGTACACTCGCTCGTCGCTCCGCTTCGCTCCGCTCCTCGCTCGCGCACCTCGAGGGGCAGGGCGCTTCGCGCCCGCCCCTTGTCATGAGCAGCATCGGTTGGTATTTGCTCGGCGTACTCGCTCGTCGCTCCGCTTCGCTCCGCTCCTCGCTCACACGCCTCGAGGGGCAGGGCGCTTCGCGCCCGCCCTTATCGTGCAAAACAGCTAATTTTTATTTATTTTTATTTGATTTGATTTAATTTATTTTATTTTATTTAAATTTATTTTATTTTATTTTATTTTATTTTAATTTATTTTAATTTATTTTATTTTATTTTAATTTATTTTAATTTATTTTATTTTATTTTATTTTTTTTATTTTATTTTAATTTATTTTAATTTATTTTATTTTATTTTATTTTAATTTATTTTATTTAAATATAATTTATTTTATTTTATTTTATTTTAATTTATTTTATTTTATTTTATTTATTTTATTTTATTTTAATTTATTTTAATTTATTTTATTTTATTTTATTTAAATTTAATTTATTTTAATTTATTATATTTTATTTAAATTTAATTCATTTAAATTTATTTTATTTTAATCTATTTTAATTTATTTTATTTAATTTAAATTTATTTAATTTAATTTAATTTAATTTAATTTAATTTAATTTTATATTTTCAGAACAATTTTGACGTTTTCCAGAATTTTCAGAACTGTTCTGGTGTGTTTCAGAATTAGCAGAACTATTTGGACGCTTACCAGAATTTCCAGAATTATTCTGGTCTGTAACAGAATTATCAGAATTATTCTGAAGGATTCCAGAACAATCAGAATTGTTCTGGTGTTTAAACTGTAAAAATTGCATGCAAAAACACAAAGTGAAACACAAAGCAAAAAATGTGAAAATACTCGAAAACACATGCTAACATATTGAAACACACGTTAATGTAACGAAAACACACGTGAAATGTTGAAAACGCATGCAAACGTGTCGAAAATACACGTAAATGTGAAGAAAACACGTGAAAAACCGGAACTGGTTTAAAGAATTCACGTCAAAAACACACGTAAACGTGAAGAAAACACGTGAAAAACATCAAAATCCGTGAAATTCCGGACATTCCGGACGAATTTACAATTGTAAACGGATTGTAAACCGGAAGGCGAAAACACAAAAAAAATCGGCTTTTTTCGACCTTTGCCGGGGTATAACTTTGTTCGAATTTGTCGTAGAGCTACAAAATCTTTTTCTCACCCTTCCTCTCGACGAGCTCTACAAATTGTTCGCTTACCGCAAAAGCGTAGCACTTACGGTTCCTGAGAAATAAGGTGAAAACACACATTTTACAACCCATTTTTGCCAATTGTAAAAAGCCGGGTTTTTTTATTTCAAACGCGATTTTCTCGAAAAAAATGTATCGCGACATTTTCATCCACTCGGATAGATCGCTAGAGAATCGATAGCTCTTTCGAATGGTACCGGTCTCGGTGCTCAACTCTCGATATTCGCTTGCCGCCAAATCGTTTTATGGTTAGCCCCCCCGTTATTTTTATATATAGATAACTAGGCGTCCCGGTAGATGGCTGCGCTTTATAGAAAGCCGAGCCTATCCCGTCGAGTTGTAGCCAGTAACGGGGTAGATGCGTCAGGTTGTTAGTGCAGTAGCAGCTCAGGCGCAGATGCGTGTCTGGCTGTTCATGCAGCAGCAGCTACCGGTAACAGCCTAGCCTAGCCGTTCACCCCCACCCCACCCTGCGCGGCATCCAAAAGAATTGATCAGGTTCGTATTGACTCGGTACACTCGCTCGTCGCTCCGCTTCGCTCCGCTCCTCGCTCGCGCACCTCGAGGGGCAGGGCGCTTCGCGCCCGCCCTTGTTTTATACTAATTTTATATATTATTTTTTTAGTTTGAGTGTTTTCCTGGGGGGGGGGGGCTGCCGCCCCCCCCCCCAACCCCCCCGCTACGCCCCCCCCCGCCCCCCCCCCGGATGCGCCGCCCATAAGATTTTCCGGTGCGCTTCGTAATGGTGCATGTGACGTACCGGGCAAAAGGCCCGGTTCGTATTGACTCGGTACACTCGCTCGTCGCTTCGCTTCGCTCCGCTCCTCGCTCGCGCACCTCGAGGGGCAGGGCGCTTCGCGCCCGCCCTTGTTTTATACTAATTTTATATATTATTTTTTTAGTTTGAGTGTTTTCCTGGGGGGGGGGGGCTGCCGCCCCCCCCCAACCCCCCCCGCTACGCCCCCCCCCCGCCCCCCCCCCCCGGATGCGCCGCCCATAAGATTTTCCGGTGCGCTTCGTAATGGTGCATGTGACGTACCGGGCAAAAGGCCCGGTTCGTATTGACTCGGTACACTCGCTCGTCGCTCCGCTTCGCTCCGCTCCTCGCTCGCGCACCTCGAGGGGCAGGGCGCTTCGCGCCCGCCCCTTGTCATGAGCAGCATCGGTTGGTATTTGCTCGGCGTACTCGCTCGTCGCTCCGCTTCGCTCCGCTCCTCGCTCACACGCCTCGAGGGGCAGGGCGCTTCGCGCCCGCCCTTATCGTGCAAAACAGCTAATTTTTATTTATTTTTATTTGATTTGATTTAATTTATTTTATTTTATTTAAATTTATTTTATTTTATTTTATTTTATTTTAATTTATTTTAATTTATTTTATTTTATTTTAATTTATTTTAATTTATTTTATTTTATTTTATTTTATTTTATTTTATTTTAATTTATTTTAATTTATTTTATTTTATTTTATTTTAATTTATTTTATTTAAATATAATTTATTTTATTTTATTTTATTTTAATTTATTTTATTTTATTTTATTTTATTTTATTTTATTTTAATTTATTTTAATTTATTTTATTTTATTTTATTTAAATTTAATTTATTTTAATTTATTATATTTTATTTAAATTTAATTCATTTAAATTTATTTTATTTTAATCTATTTTAATTTATTTTATTTAATTTAAATTTATTTAATTTAATTTAATTTAATTTAATTTAATTTAATTTTATATTTTCAGAACAATTTTGACGTTTTCCAGAATTTTCAGAACTGTTCTGGTGTGTTTCAGAATTATCAGAACTATTCGGACGCTTACCAGAATTTTCAGAATTATTCTGGTCTGTAACAGAATTATCAGAACAATTCTGAAGCATTCCGGAACAATCAGAATTATTCTGCTGTTTAAATTGTAAAAATTGAATGCAAAAACACAAAGTAAAACACAAGGCAAAAATTGTAAAAATACTCGAAAATACACGTTAACATATTGAAACACACGTTAATGTAACGAAAACACACGTGAAATGTTGAAAACGCATGCAAACGTGTCGAAAATACACGTAAATGTGAAGAAAACACGTGAAAAACCGGAACTGGTTTAAAGAATTCACGTCAAAAACACACGTAAACGTGAAGAAAACACGTGAAAAACATCAAAATCCGTGAAATTCCGGACATTCCGGACGAATTTACAATTGTAAACGGATTGTAAACCGGAAGGCGAAAACACAAAAAAAATCGGCTTTTTTCGACCTTTGCCGGGGTATAACTTTGTTCGAATTTGTCGTAGAGCTACAAAATCTTTTTCTCACCCTTCCTCTCGACGAGCTCTACAAATTGTTCGCTTACCGCAAAAGCGTAGC
This sequence comes from Heterodera glycines, assembly GCA_004148225.2. Taxonomy (NCBI): domain Eukaryota; kingdom Metazoa; phylum Nematoda; class Chromadorea; order Rhabditida; family Heteroderidae; genus Heterodera; species Heterodera glycines. Next base: position 5,619,988 of record CP049708.1, on the reverse strand, counting down.
ACTTACGGTTCCTGAGAAATAAGGTGAAAACACACATTTTACAACCCATTTTTGCCAATTGTAAAAAGCCGGGTTTTTTTCTTTCAAACGCGATTTTCTCGAAAAAAATGTATCGCGACATTTTCATCCACTCGGATAGATCGCTAGAGAATCGATAGCTCTTTCGAATGGTACCGGTCTCGGTGCTCAACTCTCGATATTCGCTTGCCGCCAAATCGTTTTATGGTTAGCCCCCCCCTTATTTTTATATATAGATAACTAGGCGTCCCGGTAGATGGCTGCGCTTTATAGAAAGCCGAGCCTATCCCGTCGAGTTGTAGCCAGTAACGGGTAGATGCGTCAGGTTGTTAGTGCAGTAGCAGCTCAGGCGCAGAAACGATTTGGCGGCAAGCGAATATCGAGAGTTGAGCACCGAGACCGGTACCATTCGAAAGAGCTATCGATTCTCTAGCGATCTATCCGAGTGGATGAAAATGTCGCGATACATTTTTTTCGAGAAAATCGCGTTTGAAATAAAAAAACCCGGCTTTTTACAATTGGCAAAAATGGGTTGTAAAATGTGTGTTTTCACCTTATTTCTCAGGAACCGTAAGTGCTACGCTTTTGCGGTAAGCGAACAATTTGTAGAGCTCGTCGAGAGGAAGGGTGAGAAAAAGATTTTGTAGCTCTACGACAAATTCGAACAAAGTTATACCCCGGCAAAGGTCGAAAAAAGCCGATTTTTTTTGTGTTTTCGCCTTCCGGTTTACAATCCGTTTACAATTGTAAATTCGTCCGGAATGTCCGGAATTTCACGGATTTTGATGTTTTTCACGTGTTTTCTTCACGTTTACGTGTGTTTTTGACGTGAATTCTTTAAACCAGTTCCGGTTTTTCACGTGTTTTCTTCACATTTACGTGTATTTTCGACACGTTTGCATGCGTTTTCAACATTTCACGTGTATTTTCGTTACATTAACGTGTGTTTCAATATGTTAACGTGTATTTTCGAGTATTTTTACAATTTTTGCCTTGTGTTTTACTTTGTGTTTTTGCATTCAATTTTTACAATTTAAACAGCAGAATAATTCTGATTGTTCCGGAATGCTTCAGAATTGTTCTGATAATTCTGTTACAGACCAGAATAATTCTGAAAATTCTGGTAAGCGTCCGAATAGTTCTGATAATTCTGAAACACACCAGAACAGTTCTGAAAATTCTGGAAAACGTCAAAATTGTTCTGAAAATATAAAATTAAATTAAATTAAATTAAATTAAATTAAATTAAATAAATTTAAATTAAATAAAATAAATTAAAATAGATTTAAATAAAATAAATTTAAATGAATTAAATTTAAATAAAATATAATAAATTAAAATAAATTAAATTTAAATAAAATAAAATAAAATAAATTAAAATAAATTAAAATAAAATAAAATAAAATAAAATAAAATAAAATAAATTAAAATAAAATAAAATAAAATAAATTATATTTAAATAAAATAAATTAAAATAAAATAAAATAAAATAAATTAAAATAAATTAAAATAAAATAAAATAAAATAAAATAAAATAAAATAAATTAAAATAAATTAAAATAAAATAAAATAAATTAAATAAATTAAAATAAAATAAAATAAAATAAAATAAATTTAAATAAAATAAAATAAATTAAATCAAATCAAATAAAAATAAATAAAAATTAGCTGTTTTGCACGATAAGGGCGGGCGCGAAGCGCCCTGCCCCTCGAGGCGTGTGAGCGAGGAGCGGAGCGAAGCGGAGCGACGAGCGAGTACGCCGAGCAAATACCAACCGATGCTGCTCATGACAAGGGGCGGGCGCGAAGCGCCCTGCCCCTCGAGGTGCGCGAGCGAGGAGCGGAGCGAAGCGGAGCGACGAGCGAGTGTACCGAGTCAATACGAACCGGGCCTTTTGCCCGGTACGTCACATGCACCATTACGAAGCGCACCGGAAAATCTTATGGGCGGCGCATCCGGGGGGGGGGGGGCGGGGGGGCGTAGCGGGGGGGTTGGGGGGGGCGGCAGCCCCCCCCCCCCAGGAAAACACTCAAACTAAAAAAATAATATATAAAATTAGTATAAAACAAGGGCGGGCGCGAAGCGCCCTGCCCCTCGAGGTGCGCGAGCGAGGAGCGGAGCGAAGCGAAGCGACGAGCGAGTGTACCGAGTCAATACGAACCGGGCCTTTTGCCCGGTACGTCACATGCACCATTACGAAGCGCACCGGAAAATCTTATGGGCGGCGCATCCGGGGGGGGCGGGGGGGGGGCGTAGCGGGGGGGTTGGGGGGGGGCGGCAGCCCCCCCCCCCCAGGAAAACACTCAAACTAAAAAAATAATATATAAAATTAGTATAAAACAAGGGCGGGCGCGAAGCGCCCTGCCCCTCGAGGTGCGCGAGCGAGGAGCGGAGCGAAGCGGAGCGACGAGCGAGTGTACCGAGTCAATACGAACCTGATCAATTCTTTTGGATGCCGCGCAGGGGGGTGGGGGTGAACGGCTAGGCTAGGCTGTTACCGGTAGCTGCTGCTGCATGAACAGCCAGACACGCATCTGCGCCTGAGCTGCTACTGCACTAACAACCTGACGCATCTACCCCGTTACTGGCTACAACTCGACGGGATAGGCTCGGCTTTCTATAAAGCGCAGCCATCTACCGGGACGCCTAGTTATCTATATATAAAAATAACGGGGGGGCTAACCATAAAACGATTTGGCGGCAAGCGAATATCGAGAGTTGAGCACCGAGACCGGTACCATTCGAAAGAGCTATCGATTCTCTAGCGATCTATCCGAGTGGATGAAAATGTCGCGATACATTTTTTTCGAGAAAATCGCGTTTGAAATAAAAAAACCCGGCTTTTTACAATTGGCAAAAATGGGTTGTAAAATGTGTGTTTTCACCTTATTTCTCAGGAACCGTAAGTGCTACGCTTTTGCGGTAAGCGAACAATTTGTAGAGCTCGTCGAGAGGAAGGGTGAGAAAAAGATTTTGTAGCTCTACGACAAATTCGAACAAAGTTATACCCCGGCAAAGGTCGAAAAAAGCCGATTTTTTTTGTGTTTTTCGCCTTCCGGTTTACAATCCGTTTACAATTGTAAATTCGTCCGGAATGTCCGGAATTTCACGGATTTTGATGTTTTTCACGTGTTTTCTTCACGTTTACGTGTGTTTTTGACGTGAATTCTTTAAACCAGTTCCGGTTTTTCACGTGTTTTCTTCACATTTACGTGTATTTTCGACACGTTTGCATGCGTTTTCAACATTTCACGTGTATTTTCGTTACATTAACGTGTGTTTCAATATGTTAACGTGTATTTTCGAGTATTTTTACAATTTTTGCCTTGTGTTTCACTTTGTGTTTTTGCATGCAATTTTTACAGTTTAAACACCAGAACAATTCTGATTGTTCTGGAATCCTTCAGAATAATTCTGATAATTCTGTTACAGACCAGAATAATTCTGGAAATTCTGGTAAGCGTCCAAATAGTTCTGCTAATTCTGAAACACACCAGAACAGTTCTGAAAATTCTGGAAAACGTCAAAATTGTTCTGAAAATATAAAATTAAATTAAATTAAATTAAATTAAATTAAATTAAATAAATTTAAATTAAATAAAATAAATTAAAATAGATTAAAATAAAATAAATTTAAATGAATTAAATTTAAATAAAATATAATAAATTAAAATAAATTAAATTTAAATAAAATAAAATAAAATAAATTAAAATAAATTAAAATAAAATAAAATAAAATAAAATAAAATAAAATAAATTAAAATAAAATAAAATAAAATAAATTATATTTAAATAAAATAAATTAAAATAAAATAAAATAAAATAAATTAAAATAAATTAAAATAAAATAAAATAAAATAAAATAAAATAAAATAAATTAAAATAAATTAAAATAAAATAAAATAAATTAAAATAAAAAAATAAAATAAAATAAAATAAAATAAATTTAAATAAAATAAAATAAATTAAATCAAATCAAATAAAAATAAATAATAAAAATTAGCTGTTTTGCACGATAAGGGCGGGCGCGAAGCGCCCTGCCCCTCGAGGCGTGTGAGCGAGGAGCGGAGCGAAGCGGAGCGACGAGCGAGTACGCCGAGCAAATACCAACCGATGCTGCTCATGACAAGGGGCGGGCGCGAAGCGCCCTGCCCCTCGAGGTGCGCGAGCGAGGAGCGGAGCGAAGCGGAGCGACGAGCGAGTGTACCGAGTCAATACGAACCGGGCCTTTTGCCCGGTACGTCACATGCACCATTACGAAGCGCACCGGAAAATCTTATGGGCGGCGCATCCGGGGGGGGGGGCGGGGGGGGGCGTAGCGGGGGGGGTTGGGGGGGGCGGCACCCCCCCCCCCCAGGAAAACACTCAAACTAAAAAAATAATATATAAAATTAGTATAAAACAAGGGCGGGCGCGAAGCGCCCTGCCCCTCGAGGTGCGCGAGCGAGGAGCGGAGCGAAGCGAAGCGACGAGCGAGTGTACCGAGTCAATACGAACCGGGCCTTTTGCCCGGTACGTCACATGCACCATTACGAAGCGCACCGGAAAATCTTATGGGCGGCGCATCCGGGGGGGGGGGGGGGGGGCGTAGCGGGGGGGTTGGGGGGGGGGCGGCAGCCCCCCCCCCCCAGGAAAACACTCAAACTAAAAAAAATAATATATAAAATTAGTATAAAACAAGGGCGGGCGCGAAGCGCCCTGCCCCTCGAGGTGCGCGAGCGAGGAGCGGAGCGAAGCGGAGCGACGAGCGAGTGTACCGAGTCAATACGAACCTGATCAATTCTTTTGGATGCCGCGCAGGGTGGGGTGGGGGTGAACGGCTAGGCTAGGCTGTTACCGGTAGCTGCTGCTGCATGAACAGCCAGACACGCATCTGCGCCTGAGCTGCTACTGCACTAACAACCTGACGCATCTACCCCGTTACTGGCTACAACTCGACGGGATAGGCTCGGCTTTCTATAAAGCGCAGCCATCTACCGGGACGCCTAGTTATCTATATATAAAAATAAGGGGGGGGCTAACCATAAAACGATTTGGCGGCAAGCGAATATCGAGAGTTGAGCACCGAGACCGGTACCATTCGAAAGAGCTATCGATTCTCTAGCGATCTATCCGAGTGGATGAAAATGTCGCGATACATTTTTTTCGAGAAAATCGCGTTTGAAAGAAAAAAACCCGGCTTTTTACAATTGGCAAAAATGGGTTGTAAAATGTGTGTTTTCACCTTATTTCTCAGGAACCGTAAGTGCTACGCTTTTGCGGTAAGCGAACAATTTGTAGAGCTCGTCGAGAGGAAGGGTGAGAAAAAAATTTCGTAGCTCTACGACAAATTCGAACAAAGTTATACCCCGGCAAAGGTCGAAAAAAGCCGATTTTTTTTGTGTTTTCGCCTTCCGGTTTACAATCCGTTTACAATTGCAAATTCATCCGGAATGTCCGGAATTTCACGGATTTTGATGTTTTTCACGTGTTTTCTTCACGTTTACGTGTGTTTTTGACGTGCGTTCTTTAAACCGGTTCCGGTTTTTCACGTGTTTTCTTAACATTTACGTGTATTTTCGACACGTTTGCATGCGTTTTCAATATTTTACGTGTATTTTCGTTACATTAACGTGTGTATCAATATGTTAGCATGTGTTTTCGAGTATTTTCACATTTTTTGCTTTGTGTTTCACTTTGTGTTTTTGCATGCAATTTTTACAGTTTAAACACCAGAACAATTCTGATTGTTCTGGAATCCTTCAGAATAATTCTGATAATTCTTTTACAGACCAGAATAATTCTGGAAATTCTGGTAAGCGTCCAAATAGTTCTGCTAATTCTGAAACACACCAGAACAGTTCTGAAAATTCTGGAAAACGTCAAAATTGTTCTGAAAATATAAAATTAAATTAAATTAAATTAAATTAAATTAAATTAAATAAATTTAAATTAAATAAAATAAATTAAAATAGATTAAAATAAAATAAATTTAAATGAATTAAATTTAAATAAAATATAATAAATTAAAATAAATTAAATTTAAATAAAATAAAATAAAATAAATTAAAATAAATTAAAATAAAATAAAATAAAATAAAATAAAATAAAATAAATTAAAATAAAATAAAATAAAATAAATTATATTTAAATAAAATAAATTAAAATAAAATAAAATAAAATAAATTAAAATAAATTAAAATAAAATAAAATAAAATAAAATAAAATAAAATTAAAATAAATTAAAATAAAATAAAATAAATTAAAATAAATTAAAATAAAATAAAATAAAATAAAATAAATTTAAATAAAATAAAATAAATTAAATCAAATCAAATAAAAATAAATAAAAATTAGCTGTTTTGCACGATAAGGGCGGGCGCGAAGCGCCCTGCCCCTCGAGGCGTGTGAGCGAGGAGCGGAGCGAAGCGGAGCGACGAGCGAGTACGCCGAGCAAAATACCAACCGATGCTGCTCATGACAAGGGGCGGGCGCGAAGCGCCCTGCCCCTCGAGGTGCGCGAGCGAGGAGCGGAGCGAAGCGGAGCGACGAGCGAGTGTACCGAGTCAATACGAACCGGGCCTTTTGCCCGGTACGTCACATGCACCATTACGAAGCGCACCGGAAAATCTTATGGGCGGCGCATCCGGGGGGGGGGCGGGGGGGGGCGTAGCGGGGGGGGGTTGGGGGGGGGCGGCAGCCCCCCCCCCCCAGGAAAACACTCAAACTAAAAAAATAATATATAAAATTAGTATAAAACAAGGGCGGGCGCGAAGCGCCCTGCCCCTCGAGGTGCGCGAGCGAGGAGCGGAGCGAAGCGAAGCGACGAGCGAGTGTACCGAGTCAATACGAACCGGGCCTTTTGCCCGGTACGTCACATGCACCATTACGAAGCGCACCGGAAAATCTTATGGGCGGCGCATCCGGGGGGGGGGGCGGGGGGGGGCGTAGCGGGGGGGTTGGGGGGGGGGCGGCAGCCCCCCCCCCCCCAGGAAAACACTCAAACTAAAAAAATAATATATAAAATTAGTATAAAACAAGGGCGGGCGCGAAGCGCCCTGCCCCTCGAGGTGCGCGAGCGAGGAGCGGAGCGAAGCGGAGCGACGAGCGAGTGTACCGAGTCAATACGAACCTGATCAATTCTTTTGGATGCCGCGCAGGGTGGGGGGGGTGAACGGCTAGGCTAGGCTGTTACCGGTAGCTGCTGCTGCATGAACAGCCAGACACGCATCTGCGCCTGAGCTGCTACTGCACTAACAACCTGACGCATCTACCCCGTTACTGGCTACAACTCGACGGGATAGGCTCGGCTTTCTATAAAGCGCAGCCATCTACCGGGACGCCTAGTTATCTATATATAAAAAAACGGGGGGGGCCCAACCTAAAAGGGCATTTCGCTAATGAACGCCGTTGAGCTAGCGGGCCGTTTTTTTTTTTAAAAGATAGCTGAGCTCGTGAACTTTAACAATTTCCGAAGGCTTTTAAATTGCTCTTGCACTTTTTTTCGAGAAAAAACTAACTTTTTTGAATTTACTTTTTTTTTTTTGCCACTTTTTCGATTTTTGCACATGTTCAAGTTATCCGCAGGGTTTGAATGTTGCTTATGAAAAGATGCTCCTAGGGGTGCCGCGTCTTTTAAAAAAAAAATTGGCGCGCAAGCACTAAGTTGAAGGGCCGGACCCCTTTAGCCCTGGGGTGGGTCGGGGTCTAAAAAAGTTAGAAACCGGGGGAAGTGTGGGGTTAATGAATTGGGAGGCGCGGCGCTATTGGCTATTATTGTAGAGCTCGCCGAGGCGAACATTTAAAAAAAAAATTTGGCCCCCTAGCCCAAGGTTGAGTAGGTCATTTGTCCGGAAACTGGTCAAAATGGGCAAGTTTGGCTGGGAGTGCGGGGTTTTGGGGGTAAATGGGTGCGGGGAGCATGGAAAATGGGGTTTGGGTTTGTTTGGACATTGTTTTGACAGGTCTAACAATGTTCGGGGTGGGTGGGACAAAGTGTCGACAAGTCTGACAAAATGTCGAAAATTTTTTCGTTGGAAAATATGAATTTTTTTGGTTTTTCTGTGTTTTTGAGGCATTTTTGGGCTGGGGAGGGACCTAAAAAAGAAATCAAAGGTCTACCACGAGCCCCGTGTGGGCGGCGCATCCAGGGGGGGGGGGCGGGGGGGGCGTAGCGGGGGGGGTTGGGGGGGCGGCAGCCCCCCCCAGGAACACTCATACTTAAAAAAATAATAAATAAATTACTATTAAATTTATTTCTTTTTGTTAAAAATTTCTAAAAATGTTCTTAAGATTTGATAAAATTTGATTTTTAAAATTATTTTGAAAAATAAAAATAAAAAAATTTTTTTTTTGGGCCGAAAGGGGGGTAAAAAATATTTCTATGGGCTATTTTGAGGTGCTGAGCACGAATTTGATGTTTATTTAACGTTTCGGAAATTTTAGAATTTTTTAAAAATTCAAAATTATTTTTCAAATTTTTGGCCCTCGGGATTTTGGCCGGATATTTGAAAATTCATAACTCACCTCAGAGAGGGTCAATTTTCATGCAATAAAGCATTAAAAATAGCAAAAAATAAGGAGAATTTTATGGGCTTTATTTAAAATTTATATCTCAAAAAAGAAAAAAGTTATTCCAGAATTTCTGGAAAATTTCGAATTTCCAGAAAAAAATTCAGAACTCGGTTCTGAAAAGTTATTCTGGAAAAATAAAATACTACAAAAATCCGCAATTTTTTGCTCTATAAGATAAATTTTATTTCACCTTTTTATCACGTTTTTAAAAAAAGATATAAAAATAAAAGTGTTTTTGGCATTTGGGACCAAAGGGGGGAGCACATGATTTTTGAGTGGAAAAAATTTTTCACCCAAAAACATTAAAAACATGTCCTTAGGGGTTTTTTAGGATGCTGATCACGAATACGTAATCAGATTTTACTTTTAACATCATTTAGACCTCAGAATCCCTGTGTGATTGGGGCTTCCGAGACATCATTTTGAGGGGGGGGGGGAGTTCAAATCCGGACGGTGTACATTTCTTACTTTTATTGGCTTCCACTGGCCATTAGCAATTTCCTTTTATTGGCTTCCACTGGCCATTAGCAATTTTCTTTTATTGGCTTCCACTGGCCATTAGCAATTTCCTTTTATTGGCTTCCACTGGCCATTAGCAATTTCCTTTTATTAAAATCCTTTTTGAGCTGGGAGAGGGACCTAAAAAATAAATCAAAGGCCTACCACGAGCCCCGTGTGTGCGGCGCATCCAGGGGGGGGGGGGCGGGGGGGGCGTAGCGGGGGGGGTTGGGGGGGGCGGCAGCCCCCCCCAGGAGAACACTCATATATAAAAAAATAATAAATAAATTACTATTAAATTTATTTCTTTTGTTAAAAATTTCTAAAAATGTTGAATAATGATGCGCGCATGCGCAGGGTGCCACGCATGCGCAGGGTGCCACGCATGCCCAGGGTGCCACGCATGCGCAGGGTGTCACGCATGCATAGGGTGCCTCGCATGCGCAGGGTGCCACGCATGCCCATTTCTGGCAGGCGCGAAGCGCCTGCCCTCGAGGCGTGTGAGCGAGGAGCGGAGCGGAGCGGAGCGACGAGCGAGTACGCCGAGCAAGCGCCAGCTGCTGCTGCTGCACGAACATCCAGACACGCATCTTTCGGTAGCTGCTACTGCACTAACAACCTGGCGCATCTACGCCGTTACTGGCTACAACTCGACCGGCTAGGGTAAGCAAGTGCACGCTCCCCACGCATGCCCTCAGAGCGGCTAGTTATCTATATATAAAAAAACGGGGGGGGCCCAACCTAAATGGTCCATGTACTAAAGGATGCCGTTAGAGTAGAGGGCCGCTTTTTTTTTTAAAAGATAGCTGAGCTCAAGCTCTTCAAAACTGACCGTAGGCTTTCAAATAGGCCAAGCAAAAAATTTTGAGAAAATCTTACTTTTTTGAATTTACTTTTTTTTTTTTGGTGGTTTTTCGCTTTTTGCACATGTTCAAGTTATCGGGCGGGTTTGAGTGTTGCTTATGAAAAGATGCTCCTAGGGGTTGTGCACATTTTAAAAAAAAAATTGGCGCGCCAGCACTAAGTTGAAGGGGCGGACCCCCTTTAGCCCCTGGGGTGGTTGGGGGTCTAAAAAAGTTAGAGCCGGGGGAAGCATGCGGTTAACGAATTGGGAGGCCCGGCGCTATTGGCTATTATTGTAGAGCTCGCCGAGGCGAACATTTTAAAAAAAAATTTGGACCCCTAGCCCCAGGTTGAGTAGGTCATTTGTCCGGAAAACTGGTCAAAATGGGCAAATTTGGCTGGGAGTGCGGGGTTTTGGGGGTAAATGCGTGCGGGGAGCAGGGAAAACGGGGTTTGGGTTTGTTTGGACAATGTCTTGGCAGGTCTAACAATGTTCGGGGAGGGTGGGACAAAGTGTCGACAAGTCCGACAAAATGTCGAAAATTTTTTTTGTGGAAATATGAATTTTTTTGCTTTTTTATGGTTCGGAGCATAGGAAAGAGGGGTTTTAAACGGTTTAGACTTTTTTTGACAGGTCTAACAATGTTCGGGGAGGGTGGGACAAAGTGTCGATAAGTCCGACAAAATGTCGAAAATTTTTTTGAAGGGAAATATGAATTTCTTTGCTTTTTTATGGTTCGGAGCATAAACAAGTTTTTCTGAGCTGGGGGAGGGACCTAAAAAAGAAACCAAAGGCCTACCACGAGCCCCGCGTGGGCGGCGCATCCGGGGGGGGGGCGGGGGGGGGGCGTAGCGGGGGGGTTGGGGGGGGGCGGCAGCCCCCCCCCAGGAGAACACCCATACTAAAAAAATTATTTATATTATTTCCTTTTCCCTTTTCTTTTTCTTTTCCCTTCCCTTTTCCTTTTCCTTTTTCTTTTCTTTCCCTTTTTCTTTGCCCTTCCCTTTCCCTTTTCCTTTTTTTTTCACTTCCATTTCCCTTACCAAAGGGGGGTAAAAAATATTTTTATGGGGTATTTTGAGGTGCTGAGCACGAATTTGATGATTATTTAACGCTTCGGAAATTTTAGAATTTTTTAAAAATTCAAAATTATTTTTCAAATTTTTGGCCCTCGGGATTTTGGGCGGATATTTGAAAATTCATAACTCACCTCAGAGAGGGTCAATTTTCATGCAATAAAGCATTAAAAATAGCAAAAAATAAGGAGAATTTTATGGGCTTTATTTAAAATTTATATCTCAAAAAAGAAAAAAGTTATTCCAGAATTTCTGGAAAATTTCGAATTTCCAGAAAAAAATTCAGAACTCGGTTCTGAAAAGTTATTCTGGAAAAATAAAATACTACAAAAATCCGCAATTTTTTGCTCTATAAGATAAATTTTATTTCACCTTTTTATCACGTTTTTAAAAAAAGATATAAAAATAAAAGTGTTTTTGGCATTTGGGACCAAAGGGGGGAGCACATGATTTTTGAGTGGAAAAAATTTTTCACCCAAAAACATTAAAAACATGTCCTTAGGGGTTTTTTAGGATGCTGATCACGAATACGTAATCAGATTTTACTTTTAACATCATTTAGACCTCAGAATCCCTGTGTGATTGGGGCTTCCGAGACATCATTTTGAGGGGGGGGGGGAGTTCAAATCCGGACGGTGTACATTTCTTACTTTTATTGGCTTCCACTGGCCATTAGCAATTTCCTTTTATTGGCTTCCACTGGCCATTAGCAATTTTCTTTTATTGGCTTCCACTGGCCATTAGCAATTTCCTTTTATTGGCTTCCACTGGCCATTAGCAATTTCCTTTTATTAAAATCCTTTTTGAGCTGGGAGAGGGACCTAAAAAATAAATCAAAGGCCTACCACGAGCCCCGTGTGTGCGGCGCATCCAGGGGGGGGGGGCGGGGGGGGGCGTAGCGGGGGGGTTGGGGGGGGCGGCAGCCCCCCCCAGGAGAACACTCATATATAAAAAAATAATAAATAAATTACTATTAAATTTATTTCTTTTGTTAAAAATTTCTAAAAATGTTGAATAATGATGCGCGCATGCGCAGGGTGCCACGCATGCGCAGGGTGCCACGCATGCCCAGGGTGCCACGCATGCGCAGGGTGTCACGCATGCATAGGGTGCCTCGCATGCGCAGGGTGCCACGCATGCCCATTTCTGGCAGGCGCGAAGCGCCTGCCCTCGAGGCGTGTGAGCGAGGAGCGGAGCGGAGCGGAGCGACGAGCGAGTACGCCGAGCAAGCGCCAGCTGCTGCTGCTGCACGAACATCCAGACACGCATCTTTCGGTAGCTGCTACTGCACTAACAACCTGGCGCATCTACGCCGTTACTGGCTACAACTCGACCGGCTAGGGTAAGCAAGTGCACGCTCCCCACGCATGCCCTCAGAGCGGCTAGTTATCTATATATAAAAAAACGGGGGGGGACGATTGCAAATGTGGTCGGGCAAAGCCGAATTTGAAAGCTATCGACCCAATTCTTTTTGCATTCGGCAACTGATCTCCCGTCACAACTTTCTAACCTGGGCAAAAAAAAATGCCGTCCCTTTGCGCTGAGTTGTGCTAACCTGTTTTCGCTAAGTGTTGCGCAGCGCCCGGCGGCGCACAGCTAGCGGCTGGGCGCCGCTTGGCGAAATGCGTGCCATGCCGTGGGGAGCATTTTAAAAAAAAATTTGGCCCGATCCGACCACTTGGCGCCGAGATTGCTGTCTTTTTGTGGACCAGCTTTGCGCCATAGACAGCAATCTTTTGAACCGTCAATGCTGGATAGTCAGAATTTTTTCCCCCGCGCGTCCCGCACCCTGAAAGGCTGGGAAAACAAATTGCCGTCTGGCGCCGGGCGCTTTGCGCCAAGATGTGCTAACCTGTTTTTGCTAACTTTGCGTGGCGCCCGGCGCTGAAGTTTGGCGCCGCTTGACGAAATGCGTGCCATCCCAAGGGGAGCATAATGGAAAAAATTTTGGCGCCATTCGACTACTTTGCGCTGAGATATGCTAACTTTTGTTGCCCACTTTGCGCCATAGAGAGCCAACTTTTGGGCCAGCGCTGCTAGAGAGTCAGAATTTTTTTCCCCGCGCGTCCCGCACCCTGAAAGGCTGGGAAAACAAATTGCCGTCTGGCGCCGGGCGCTTTGCGCCGAGATATGCTAACCTGTTTTTGCTAACTTTTCGCAAATGGCGCCTAGCGCCTGGCGCTGCAGAGTAGCTGTCTTGCGGTTGCTTGGCGAAAGTTGCGCCGCGCCATGGGAAGCATTTTAAAAAAAAGTTCGACCCGGTTCGACAAGTCTGAAGGGTCGAACCCCCTTTAGCCGCTGGGGGGTGCAAAATGCAAAGTCGGTATTTTCGCGGGAAGCGGTGTTTTTTAGTGTAAAGGGTGGGCGCAGACGTAAAAAGCACATTTTTCGCAAATTTGATCAAAACGGACAAAGTGTCGACACTCAAAACGGACAAAGTGTCTACACACTTGCTGGGACAAAGTGTCGACACCGTGTTTTTTGTGCGTGTAGGGCAGTGGCAAGTGCATGACTGTCTGTTTTAGAAGACCATTTGGTCACCACAGGGACAAAGTGTCTACCCCGTGACAGTGGGTCGACGCGATGTCTGTCTGTCTGTCATCCACAGGCCTTTGTATAATATTTCTTTTATTGGCTTTCACTGGCCATTTAGACAATTTTCTTTTAATTGGCATCCATTGGCCATTTTATAATGTTTCTTTTATTGGCATCCACTGGCCTTTTCTTTTCTTGGCTTCCACTGGCCATTAGACAATTTTCTTTTCTTGGCATCCACTGGCCATTTTCTTTTCTTGGCTTCCGCTGACCATTAGACAATTTTCTTTTCTTGGCATCCACTGGCCATTGTTTTTTTATTGGCATCCACTGGCCTTTTCTTTTCTTGGCTTCCGCTGGCCATTAGACAATTTTCTTTTCTTGGCAAACTGCTCACGGGTGCCACGCATGCCCATTCGCCAAGCCCTCGGGTTCCAACTGTTCACGGGTGCCACGCATGCCCATTCGCCAAGCCCTCGGGTTCCAACTGCTCTCGGGTGCCACGCATGCCCATTCCAACTGCTCTCGGGTGCCACGCATGCCCATTCCAACTGCTCACGGGTGCCACGCAAGCCCATTCGCAAAGCCCTCGGGTTCCAACTGCTCACGGGGGCCACACATGCCCATTCGCCAAGCCCTCGGGCTCCAACTGAGCACGGGTGCCATGCATGCCCATTCGCCAAGCCCTCGGGTTCCAACTGAGCACGGGTGCCACGCATGCCCATTCCAATGCTGCACGGGCGCCACGCATGCCCATTCGCCAAGCCCTCGGGTTCCAACTGCTCACGGATGCCACGCATGCCCATTCGCCAAGCCCACGGGTTCCAATGCTGCACGGGCGCCACGCATGCCCATTCCAACTGCTCACGGGTGCCACGCATGCCCATTCGCCAAGCCTCGGGTTCCAACTGAGCACGGGTGCCACGCATGCCCATTCAACTGAGCACGGGTGCCACGCGCATGTGCCGGTAGCTGCTGCTACACGAACATCCAGACACTTACGTGAAAATAAGGAAGCGAAAAATATACGACACCAATGACATGAAAATAAGGAAGCGAATAAAATACGACCAAAGTCAAAGACAAAACCTTAAAGCACTAGTCGATTGGAATAAATGGAAAAAAAAGCAAAGTCAAAGACAAAACCTTAAAGCACTAGGCGATTGGAATAAATGAAAAATAAAGCAAAGTCAAAGACAAAACCTTAAAGCACTAGTCGATTGGAATAAATGAAAAATAAAGCATAGTCAAAGTCAAAACCTTAAAGCACTAGTCGATTGGAATAAATGAAAAATAAAGCAAAGTCAAAGTCAAAACCTTAAAGCACTAGTCGATTGGAATAAATGAAAAATAAAGCAAAGTATAAGACTAAACCTTAAAGCACTAGGCGATTGGAATAAATGAAAAATAAAGCAAAGTCAAAGTCAAAACCTTAAAGCACTAGTCGATTGGAATAAGTGGAAAAAAAACAAAGTCAAATACTTATCCTACCTAATTTCATGGTGACGAGGCATTTGGCTACCTTTAAGACTCCCTTAAGAGAGACCCTTCTCTTCTCATGTGCAAGAATATTGCTTTCTCGCCTGAGCGGGATTTCAATTTAGAGGTGTTTAATCATAATCCTTTAGGTGGTAGCTTCATACCATTGGTCTATCGACCAAGCCCAGCTCATGTTCCCTATTCATTGGCTTAACATTCAGAGCACTGGGCAGAAATCAGACACGGTCAGCGCCCTTGCGCTTATGCTGCCATCCTTTAATTGCCGTAAGCGAATAAACCCTTGGCTGAAATCATGCATGTCTAATTGTGTCAGGAATGAACACATCGTTCAGACAGGATAAACCAAAAAACTGACAGCGAGCGTTACCGGCGCTTATATTACAGCCTTTATAACAGCCAAAGTTTCAACCAAACAATTCCTTACGTCACTACATGGCTGACAAAATGCTCAAGCCAGCACTTGCCCCCGACGGGTGCGCTCAAAAGAGCGAAATACTCACAAAATCCAAAAAGTGCAAAATGGAAAAGTGTAAAACAATAGTATTAAGTTAAAACACTAGTCCATTTATGGAAATATTGTTACGAATGATGTTCGTAGGAATGTGTTACGAGTGATGTTCGTATCAATGTGTTACGAGTGATGTCCGTAGGAATGTGTTACGAGTGATGTCCGTAGGAATGTGTTACGAGTGATGTTCGTAGCAATGTGCTACGAGTGATGTCCGTAGGAATGTGTATCGAGTGATGTCCGTAGGAATGTGTCACGAGTGATGTTCGTAGCATTGTGTTACGAGTGATGTCCGTAGGAATGTGTATCGAGTGATGTCCGTAGGAATGTGTATCGAGTGATGTCCGTAAGAATGTGTTACGAGTGATGTCCGTAGGAATGTGTTACGAGTGATGTCCGTAGGAATGGTTGTTCCAATCGACTAGTGCTTTAAGGTTTTGACTTTGACTTTGCTTTTTATTCAATTAACTTGTGGTTAACTGTTTTGAGTTTAATTTTGGTTTTGAATGTGTGGAGTGAGGCCGTCTGGGGCAAGCAGTACGTGAGTACTCTGACTGCAGTAGGAGAAAACGTATTGAGGAATAATAGGTGTCAGAAGTCCAAGCCTCTGGACTTACTGTAGCCGTTATCAGCTTATCGGTTTATCTTGCCCAGCGATGTGTTCAGTTGCTGATATCATTAGCCATGCAATGAATTTGTGTTTAATACGGGGAAAGAAGACAGTGCATCTTTTACACTTGTATGTTAGTCACCCGAGAGCCTAAGACTGTGCACGGTTTTTGGTTCGTTTGGATGGCCGTCCCGGGTAAAAGCGTACCGGTATTTAAGATGCACTTCCGCGATTCTGTTGAGCTTGACATAGTTAATTAAAGAGTTTGATGGATACGCTTGGTGGAGCGTTAGTGCATGGAATCAAATGGTGGTAGTAGCAAATATTATCAGCACATCCTTTGGGTTTTGTGTAGGTAGCTTGCGGGTTGGCGCCGCCGCAGGCTATTTACGCCGAGCTCATTGGATGTGTCTCTATGATGAACTAGCGTGGTACTACCAAATGCCCGTCCGCCGCTTGCTGACGACAGACCCGTTCGATTGGGTCTGTGCGCTGGTAATGATTCATGGATTTATTGCTGGGTTGGTAGTGAATGGTAACGGTGAAACGCGTTAGCGCGTCAGTGATTTGTTTTTGGAATCTGTTGAACTTGACAAGAATTTTTTACAGAGTTTGAAGGTTACGCTTGGTGGAGCGTTAGTGCATGGAATGATTTATTGACGTTTGCTTTTTTTCACTATAAATCCGAGTTCTGAAAATTAGCTAGACTCTTGATCAGAGCTATTTTGTACAAATGGAAATTGCGTGCGAGTTTGGATTATGTATTTCTGGTGTTAATGTTAAACTAGCGTGGCAGCACAAAATGCCCGTCTGCCGCTTGCGGACGCCAGACCGTTCGAGGGGGTCTGTGGCGCTGGGGATAACTGTTTTTGGAATCTGTTGAACTTGACAAGAATTTTTAAGAGTTTGAAGGTTACGCTTGGTGGAGCGTTAGTGCATGGAATCAAATGGTGGTAGTAGCAAATATTATACGAACGATTAGCCATGCAATGATTGCAGGTCTAAGAGGTGTCAGGAGTCCAAGCCTCTGGACTTTAAACTCTGAGGGTCAAGGGCCGGTCCCCGCCTCGGGACTCTAAAGATGCAGGTGGCCAGCCGTGCCGGTCCCCGCCTCGGGACTCTAAAGATGCAGGTGGTTAGCAAGAGCCGGTCCCCGCCTCGGGACTCTAAAGATGCAGGTGGCCAGCCGTGCCGGTCCCCGCCTCGGGACTCAAAAGATGCAGGTGGCTAGCAAGAGCCGGTCCCCGCCTCGGGACTCTAAAGATGCAGGTGGCCAGCCGTGCCGGTCCCCGCCTCGGGACTCAAAAGATGCAGGTGGTTAGCAAGAGCCGGTCCCCGCCTCGGGACTCTAAAGATGCAGGTGGCTAGCAAGGGCCGGTCCCCGCCTCAGGACTCAAAACTCTGAGCACATTGTACGGTGATGGCTGCTGCTGGGGTGCCGCTTTTGGTGGTCTTAGTTTCTCCAGCTTTTGGCAGCTGTCGAAATAATAAACATCAGCTTTGCTGTTGTTAAAGAAATTTGGCGAGTTAACTGACTTGTGTAAATGTGGCTTAAGTCACAAATGCTGTGCAGGAACTCAGCACTATGGATCCTGTGATTGTTGTCAGAGAATTGACGTTTGCTTTTTTTGCTCAATAAATCCGAGTTCTGAAAATTAGCTAGACTCTTGATCAGAGCTATTTTGCTGGGGATAACTGTTTTTGGTGGTAGTAGCAAATATTATCAGCACATCCTTTGGGTTTTGTGTAGGTAGCTTGCGGGTTGGCGCCGCCGCAGCCTATTTACGCCGAGCTCATTGGATGTGTCTCTATGATGAACTAGCGTGGTACTACCAAATGCCCGTCCGCCGCTTGCTGACGACAGACCCGTTCGATTGGGTCTGTGCGCTGGTAATGATTCATGGATTTATTGCTGGGTTGGTAGTGAATGGTAACGGTGAAACGCGTTAGCGCGTCAGTGATTTGTTTTTGGAATCTGTTGAACTTGACAAGAATTTTTTACAGAGTTTGAAGGTTACGCTTGGTGGAGCGTTAGTGCATGGAATGATTTATTGACGTTTGCTTTTTTTCACTATAAATCCGAGTTCTGAAAATTAGCTAGACTCTTGATCAGAGCTATTTTGTACATATGGAAATTGCGTGCGAGTTTGGATTATGTATTTCTGGTGTTAATGTTAAACTAGCGTGGCAGCACAAAATGCCCGTCTGCCGCTTGCGGACGCCAGACCGTTCGAGGGGGTCTGTGGCGCTGGGATAACTGTTTTTTGGAATCTGTTGAACTTGACAAGAATTTTTTACAGAGTTTGAAGGTTACGCTTGGTGGAGCGTTAGTGCATGGAATCAAATGGTGGTAGTAGCAAATATTATACGAACGATTAGCCATGCAATGATTGCAGGTCTAAGAGGTGTCAGGAGTCCAAGCCTCTGGACTTTAAACTCTGAGGGTCAAGGGCCGGTCCCCGCCTCGGGACTCTAAAGATGCAGGTGGCCAGCCGTGCCGGTCCCCGCCTCGGGACTCTAAAGATGCAGGTGGTTAGCAAGAGCCGGTCCCCGCCTCGGGACTCTAAAGATGCAGGTGGCCAGCCGTGCCGGTCCCCGCCTCGGGACTCAAAAGATGCAGGTGGCTAGCAAGAGCCGGTCCCCGCCTCGGGACTCTAAAGATGCAGGTGGCCAGCCGTGCCGGTCCCCGCCTCGGGACTCAAAAGATGCAGGTGGTTAGCAAAAGCCGGTCCCCGCCTCGGGACTCTAAAGATGCATGTGGCTAGCAAGGGCCGGTCCCCGCCTCAGGACTCAAAACTCTGAGCACATTGTACGGTGATGGCTGCTGCTGGGTGCCGCTTTTGGTGGTCTTAGTTTCTCCAGCTTTTGGCAGCTGTCGAAATAATAAACATCAGCTTTGCTGTTGTTAAATCACGGGTGACACGCATGCCCATTCGCCAAGCCCTCGGGTTCCAGCTGAGCACGGGCGCCACGCATTCCCATTCCAACTGAGCACGGGTGCCACGCGCATGTGTCGGTAGCTGCTGCTGCACGAACATCCAGACACGCATCTTTCGGTAGCTGCTACTGCACTAACAACCTGGACGGTGCACACCTTACGCATCTACACCTCGAACGGCTAGGGCGCGGCTGGCTAAACTGAACCGCGCATGCCCTCGGAGCCGGCTAGTTATCTATATATAAAAAAATGGGGGGGCTCTCTGCAAATGGGGCCATATCAAGCCGAATTTGAAAGCTATCGACCCAATTCTTTTTGCGTTAGCCAACTGATCTCCCGTCACAACTTTCTAACCTGGGCAAAAAAAAATGCCGTCCCTTTGCGCTGAGATATGCTAACCTGTTTTCGCTAAGTGTTGCGCAGCGCCCGGCGGCGCACAGCTAGCGGCTGGGCGCCGCTTGGCGAAATGCGTGCCATGCCGTGGGGAGCATTTTAAAAAAAAATTTGGCCCGATCCGACCACTTGGCGCCGAGATATGATGGCCTGTTTGCGCCATAGAGAGCCAACTTTTGCGCCGTCAATGCTAGGAAGCCAAATTTTTTCCCCTGCCCGCCCCCTACCCTGTAAGGTTCGGAGCAAAAATTGGGGTCTCTCGCCGGGCGCTTTGCGCCGAGATATGCTAACCTGTTTTTGCTAACTTTGCGTGGCGCCCGGCGCTGAAGTTTGGCGCCGCTTGACGAAATGCGTGCCATCCCAAGGGGGGCATTTTAAAAAAAAGTTTGGCGCGCTACGACAACTTTGCGCTGAGATATGCTAACTTGTGGTGCCCACTTTGCGCCATAGAGAGCCAACTTTTGCGCCAGCGATGCTAGAGAGTCAGAATTTTTTTCCCCGCGCATCCCCAACCCCGTAAGGCTTGGAGCAAAAATTGGGGTCTCTCGCCGGGCGCTTTGCGCCGAGATATGCTAACCTGTTTTTGCTAACTTTTCGCAAATGGCGCCTAGCGCCTGGCGCTGCAGAGTAGCTGTCTTGCGGTTGCTTGGCGAAAGTTGCGCCGCGCCATGGGGAGCATTTTAAAAAAAAGTTCGACCCGATTCGACAAGTCTGAAGGGTCGAACCCCCTTTAGCCGCTGGGGGGTGCAAAATGCAAAGTCGCTATTTTCGCGGGAAGCGGTGTTTTTTTTTAGTGTAGAGGGTGGGCGCAGACGTAAAAAGCACATTTTTCGCAAATTTGGTCAAAACAGACAAAGTGTCGACACTCAAAACGGACAAAGTGTCTACACACTTGCTGGGACAAAGTGTCGACACCGTGTTTTTTGTGCGTGTAGGGCAGTGGCAAGTGCATGACTGTCTGTTTTAGACCATTTGGTCACCACAGGGACAAAGTGTCTACCCCGGGACAGAGGGTCGACGCAATGTCATCCACTAGCCTTTGTATAATATTTCTTTTATTGGCTTCTACTGGCCATTTAGACAATTTTCTTTTATTGGCATCCATTGGCCTTTGAACAATTTTCTTTTATTGGCATCCACTGGCCATTTGATAATTTCCAACTGTTCACGGGTGCCACGCATGCCCATTCGCCAAGCCCTCGGCTTCCAACTGCTCACGGGTGCCACGCATGCCTATTCGCAAAGCCCTCGGGTTCCAACTGCTCACGGGTGCCACGCATGCCTATTCGCAAAGCCCTCGGATTCCGACTGCTCACGGGTGCCACGCATGCCCATTCCAACTGCTCACGGACGCCACGCATGCCCATTCGCCAAGCCTTCGGATTCAAATGCTGCACGGGCGCCACGCATGCCCATTCCAACTGAGCACGGGTGCCACGCGCATGTGCCGGTAGCTGCTGCTGCACGAACATCCAGACACGCATCTTTCGGTAGCTGCTACTGCCCAGCCAACCTGGACTGTGCACCCGTTACTGGCTACAACTCGACGGGCTAGGGTAAGCAAGTGCACGCTCCCCACGCATGCCCTGAGAGCGGCTAGTTATCTTTATATAAAAATAACGGGGGGGCTAACCACTAAACGATTTAGCAGTCCTTAAGGGCTCAACGGATCGCCACGGGACCGGTACCATTTGAAAGAGCTCGGTCTTCTCTATCTTTCTATCCAGGTGGAAAAATTAGTCATATGCGGAAAATTTCGAGAAAAACGCGTTCGAACAAAAAAAACCCGGCTTTTTACAACTGGCCAAAAATGGGTTGTAAAATGTGTGTTTTCACCTTATTTCTCAGGAACCGTAAGAGCTACGCTTTTGCGGTAAGCGAACAATTTGTAGAGCTCGTCGAGCTGAAGGGTGAGAAAAAAATTTCGTACCTCTACGACAAAATCGAACAAAGTTATACCCCGGCAAAGGTCGAAAAAAGCCGATTTTTTTTGTGTTTTCGCCTTCCGGTTTACAATCCGTTTACAATTACAAATTCATCCGGAATGTCCGGAATTTCACGGATTTTGATGTTTTTCACGTGTTTTCTTCACGTTTACGTGTATTTTCGACACGTTTGCATGCGTTTTCAACATTTCACGTGTGTTTCCGTTACATTAACGTGTGTTTAAGTATGTTAGCATGTGTTTTCGAGCATTTTTACAACTTTTTGCCTTGTGTTTTGCTTTGTGTTTTTGCATAAAATTCGAGCGAGCAAAGCGAGCGACACGACGTGCGCGAGCGAGCGAGCGGTGCGAGCGTAGCGAGCCGCGAGCAAGCGAGTGCACGGAGCTATTTAACGGCACAGCAGTGCTCCACGGGCCTGGTACGGGCGGCGCACCGGGGGGGGGGGCGGGGGGCGTAGCGGGGGGGGGTTGGGGGGGGCGGCAGCCCCCCCCCCAGGAAAACACTCATACTAAAAAAATAATATATAAAATTAGTATAAAACAAGGGCGGGCGCGAAGCGCCCTGCCCCTCGAGGTGCGCGAGCGAGGAGCGGAGCGAAGCGGAGCGACGAGCGAGTGTACCGAGCAAATACGAACCGGACCTTTTGCCCGGTAGCCACGCTCTGCATGACAAATGGGCGGGCGCGAAGCGCCCTGCCCCTCGAGGCGTGTGAGCGAGGAGCGGAGCGAAGCGGAGCGACGAGCGAGTACGCCGAGCAAGCGCCAACCGATGCTGCTCATGACAAGGGGCGGGCGCGAAGCGCCCTGCCCCTCGAGGTGCGCGAGCGAGGAGCGGAGCGAAGCGGAGCGACGAGCGAGTGTACCGAGCAAACACGAACCGGGCCTTTTGCCCGGTACGTCGCATGCTCCATTAGGAAGTGAACTGGAAAATCTTACGGGCGGCGCATCCGAGGGGGGGGGGGGCGGGGGGGGCGTAGCGGGGGGGTTGGGGGGGGGCGGCAGCCCCCCCCAGGAAAACACTCAAACTTAAAAAACACATATATAAAATTAGTATAAATTTCTTTCTGCATCCGCCTCCCTGTCCCCCGCATTTCCATTCACCGCTTCCCCGTCCCCCGCCTCCCCGTCCACGCTTCCCCATCCCCCGCTTCCCCGTACCGGCCTCCTTGTCCCCCGCTTTTTCATTCACCGTCCCCCGCCTCCCCGTACCCCGCACCCTGTTCCCCCCCGATTATCCGCACCCCGCTTCCCCCACCCCCCCCCGTCCCCCGCCTCCCCGCACCCGCCTCCCCGCACCCTCCTACCCCCCCCGTCTCCCCGCACCCCGCCCCCCCCCCCCCCCCCCCCCCCCCCCCCCCCGCCTCCCCGTCCCCCCGCCTCCCCGTACCCCGCACCCTGTTCCCCCCCGATTATCCGCACCCCGCTTCCCCCCCCCTCCCGTCCCCCCGCCTCCCCGCACCCGCCTCCCCGCACCCTCCTACCCCCCCCCGTCTCCCCGCACCCCGCTCCCCCCCCCGCCTCCCCGTCCCCCGTCTCCCCGTACCCCGCACCCTGCTTCCCCCGAATATCCTCACCCCGCTTCCCCCCCACCTCCCCACCTCCCCGCACCCGCCTCCCCGCACCCGCCTCCCCGTCCCCCGCCTCCCCGTACCCCGCACCCCACCTCCCCGCACCCGCCTCCCCGTACCCCACCTTCCAGTACCCCGCACCCTGCTTCCCCCCCCTCCCGTCCCCCCGCCTCCCCGCACCCGCCTCCCCGCACCCTCCTCCCCCCCGTCTCCCCGCACCCCGCTCCCCCCCGCCTCCCCGTCCCCCGTCTCCCCGTACCCCGCACCCTGCTTCCCCGATTATCCTCACCCCGCTTCCCCCCCCCCCACCTCCTCGCACCCGCCTCCCCGCACCCGCCTCCCCGTCCCCCGCCTCCCAGTACCCCGCACCCTGTTTCCCCCCCCCCTCCCGTCCCCCCGCCTCCCCGCACCCGCCTCCCCGTACCCTCCTCCCCCCCCGTCTCCCCGCACCCCACCTCCCGCTTCCTCGTCCCCCACCTCACCTTACCCCGCTTCCCCGTTCACCGCCTCCCACCTCCCCGTACCCTGCTTCCCCCGCCTCCCCGTCCCCGTCTCTCCACACCCCGCCTCAACACTTCCCCGTCCCCCGCCTCCTCGCACCCCACCTCCCGCTATAAACCCGGAAAATAAATGCATTTTCTGTTATAAAACCGGAAAACAATTATCATTTCTTTATAAACCGGAAAAAAAATGCATTTTCTGTTAATAAACCGGAAAACAATTATCATTTCTTTATAAACCGGGAAAAAATGTATTTTCTGTTATAAAACCGGAAAACAATTATCATTTCTTTATAAACCGGAAAATAAATGCATTTTCTGTTATAAAACCGGAAAACAATTGCCATTTCTGTTAATAAGCCGGAAAAAAATGTATTTTCTTTTATTAAACCAGAAAAACAATTGTCATCTCTCTACACATCGGAAAACAAATATATTTACAGTTAAAAAACCGGAAAATAAATGTATTTTCTTTTAATAAACCGGAAAACAATTGTACTTTCTGTTAATAAACCGGACAACAAATGTATTTTCTGTTATTAAACCAGAAAACAATTGACATTTCTGTTAATAAACCGGAAAACAAATATATTTACAGTTATTAAACCAGAAAACAATTGTCATTTCTTTGTAAACCGGAAAATAAACGTATTTTCTGCTAATAAAACGGAAAACAATTGTAATTTCTTTATAAACCGGAAAATAAATGTATTTTCTGTTATTAAACCGGAAAACAATTGTCATTTTTTTATAAACCGGAAAATAAATGTAACAAAACAGTTTGAAAATGCATGTTTTATATTAATAAAAATACAATTGTAAAACAAAACAGTCTGAAGCTTCAGTGTGCTCGGCAACAAAAACTTTGAAAATTTAATTTATAAAGAATTTTTTATTGTTTCCACTTTTGTGGATCTAAAAGCGTTTCATTTGCCGTGACGAAATTGGAACATTAAAAAACTGAAAAAAAATTTTTTTTAACACCGAATTTTCAATTTTTGCTACAAGAATTTATGAATTTTAATCACATTTTTAGTTCTTTTCCGGAAAACGTTTTATGTTTTTGTTTTTCATTTTTCAGGAAAACACTTTCTGTTTGTGGTTTTTACTTTTCCAAAAAACACTTTCGGTTTGCGGTTTTGACTATTCCGGAAAACTATTTGTATTGTTCCGGAAAGCACTTCAATTTTTGCTTTACATTTTCCGGAAAAACACTTTCTGTTTTTGGTTAATTGAATAAAAAAACCGAAAAATACATTTTATTTCGTATATCCGGAAAAAATCCTTTAAAAGTTAACAAAACCGGAAAACAATTGTAGCTGCTTTCAGTAAAAAATCAGAGACACTCATTTCTTTGTGACAAATTTAAAAGTTTTAATTTTTTTCTAAAAAGGGGAATAACATCAAAACTATTACCAACAACACATTTCAATTTTAAATATTTTACCATTTTAAAGGCTTTTAACTGAAATTAAATGATTTTGAAGAGATTTTGAGAAAATTAGCCATAAATTTGAGATTTTGTTGTGGAATATATTTTTTTATATCCATGTTTTTTAATACCCCCTACTGATCAGCCATAAAACTTAGTTTTCAAATTTATCAATTTAACATTTTTGTATCTAATTAAAAACGCCATTTCTAATGACTTGGAAAATTAATGAGAAAATAATGAGGACAAGAATGGATTTGTTGAAAAAAATGAATTGTGTTTTCATAAAATCATCCAAAGAGACAATAGTTTTATGAACAGAAGTCGGTCTAAAATCACCAACTGTTTAATTTTAAATTAAAATCGCATGAAATCAATTTAAATTTAAAAAAAAAAATTTAAAAAAAAAATTGTGGATTGATCCAACCAAAAAAACACAACAACTATTTATTCATTCATCTGCTTCTCCGTCAATCTGTTCAAATCCCTTCTTTTTGCTCCACCGGACGAGCAGACGGAAACAGAATTGGGACACTCGGTGAACAAACTGCTTCAAAACGCGAGCAAGGTCCGCGGACAGTTGGTTATCCGTTTTGCACACAGTGAACTGCTCCAACAGCTCAATGACACCTGACGATGCCAGGGGAGGGGGGGGGGGGGGCGGCACATTATTACACAACGCACAAAGTGCAGCCAAATTTCATACAGTGGTGGAAAAAAGTCTTGACTCAAGATGATAAAATTTGTATAATTTTAAATTTCGACAGGAAATTTAGCTGATTATTTTTTGTTTATGTATATTTATTCACCCCGATATATGGGGGACGGGACGAAATCACGCCGCCGAAATCTCACCGCCGCAAATCTCGCCGCCGGAATCTCGCCGGCCGAAATCTTGCCGCAGAAATTTCAAAAAAAAAAATTCAAACTTAGAAATTTTTCAAGGAAAAAATTTTAGAAATTTTTTTTATAAGAAAATTCTAAAAAAAACTATTTGCTAAGTTTTTTTGAAAATTTTTCAAAAAAAAACAGTAAATTTTCATAAAATTTCAAAATAGTAATTGCTGAAAAATTTTTCAACAATTTTTTTATTTAAATTTTCTTATAAAAAAATTTTTCTAAGAATTTTTTCCTTGAAAAATTTCTAAGTTTGAAATTTTTTTTTTTAAATTTCTCCGGCGAGATTCCGGCCGGCGAGATTCCGGCGGCGAGATTTTGGCGGCGAGATTTCGGCGGCAAGATTAAGGGGTGCACCCGATATATGGGCCTTTCATATACCACAAAATCGTTTCATTCCGCTTTATCATTCTCGTGAATAAGTCTCCTAATCAGACCTTGCTCAAAAAAGGGGCGGAAAAAAGTCTTGACTCAAAACTGAAAAAACACCTTAGAGTTCATTTAAAAACCTGAAATAATTCATGCTAGCTTATCTTTTGATACTGATCTAAAAAGGCTTTTACACCAACTTGATCAGATCACTCCTTCATGGTGCTCAGGAAAGTCTAAAATGGCTTGAAATTGGGAAAATTTTAGAAAAAAATTTCTAGGGGGCTGGGAAAATTTTTCTGCAAATTTTTTGATTGGGCTACCAGAAAGAGCACAAAATTCTCTACCGAATTGCCTTTTGAAGTGTAGGGTTACGGCTTGCACATAAAAAGTAATACTTGGATTGAATTTGATGACGATAAAAATCCTTATTTTCTACCGTATTTCAAGGGAAAATGATCAAAAAATTGATCAATTTTGAGTTGTCCAATTTTCAACCCTTGAATAACTTTTTATGTACAAGCAATAGCACAACCATTAAGAAGCCAATTCGGCAGATAATTTTGTGCTCTTTCCAATTAACCTATTCAAAAATTCCCGGGAAATTTCACTAACTCCCTTGGAATTTTTTTCGAAAATTTTCCCAATTTCAAGCCATTTTTGACTTTCAAGATCACCATAAAGGAGTGATCTGATCAAGTTGGCATAAGAGACTTTTTTGATCAATAACAAAAGTTATATAAATAGGAATTTATTCAGAATTTTTTGTAGACTATTAAATACTTTTTCAAGTTTGAGTCAAGACTTTTTTCCGCCCCTTTTTTGCGCAAGGTCTGATTAGGAGACTTATTCACGAGAAAGATAAGGCGGAATGCAATGATTTTGTGACATATGAAAGGCCCATAAAATGGGGACAAATTGCATTCGAACAGCTTCAAAACCAAAGGCCGGTGGGCCATTGAAATTAAAATTTCGTCCCATTTTTCTCTCCCCCAAAATGCCAACCATTTTCCAGCCGTGCGGGCATGCCCAACTTGCGCAGCTGCGGTTCCATGGCGCCGTGCAAGTACGATTCCGGTTGCATTGGCCGGCCGGCAGCAAAATGTCCGCCGAGGCGACGGCGCCCGCGTGGGCAAACTCCGCCTCGGTGTGCTCGACGAAAAACTTTTGAAAATTTTTAGTTTTTTTCTAATGGGTGCAAATGCATTCCTTTTGCCGGGACGGAATTTAAACAATTAAAATTCAAAAATTAAAAAATTGTAAGGGCGGTTCAGCCTCGGTCATCTAAAAAATTCTAATTCACTGGATTTTTCGGGTTTGCTGTAAAGTTACGGTAATAAATTTGGTTTTCAGTGACATTTTTTTAAAAAACTTTAAACCAAATTTTCAAAAAAATTTCGTACCACGCGCCCAAATTGAATTTTTAGAAAACTTAGCCCCAAAAAACGAAAAAAAGTGAGGGCTTCGAATACCCCATATTTTCGAAATTTTTCGCCAAAATTGCCACCCAAAAATGAAAAAAAATGAATTTACAAAAACCCGAAATTGTCGTCCCTCCCCCGCCAACCTTTGCACGTACTTTGCCTTCACACTGGTGAACATCAGTCCGCTTTGGCCCCTCAAAAGTGCGCTCACTTTGTGCAATTCGTTCGCCTGAAAGGCAGCGCGTTATTTTTTGTAAATTTCTAATTAACGTCGGGGGGCGGGGGGGAGTAATTCATGAAAATTCCGATTTTAGTAGCATTCCAAAAACCCATCTGTTTGATATCATTTTTCAATTTATTGCTAAATATGAAAAGTCTATGGCGAAAAAAAGCGGATTTTTTTTTTCAAATTTAATTTTAAAAATTCCCTCCAATTTTGTCATTTTTTTTGGGTCGTGGAAAACGGCCAAATGCAGGCCTTGAAATTGGCGGACGGGGCTGCCACATTTGTGATTTCGACCACAAACATATTTTATGACCATTTTTTAGATGAAGGGAGGCGTAGGCATCAATTTAAAAAAACAATTTTTCATGGCATGTGTCCCGTTGAAAATGGACGCTTTTCGATGGCTTGTAAAGTCTCTGCTTTTTAGTTTGGCTTTCCTCTCCAACCTGTTCATCCTGTGCCGATTTGCCCAATGCCACGGCCATCAAATGTTTTTTGCGAAGAAAATCCGCGAATTCTGCTTGAAAAGTTGGCGGACCTTTGAGAAAATAAAAATTACACAAAATTTTTTTGAAAATTTTTTGAAAACAAACTTAGCAATTCATCATTAAATTTTGAAAAAATCGCTACAAAATTTTTCAAAATTTTTTTTCTTCAAATTTCATAAAGAACATTTTTTCTAAGAATTTTCTCTTGAAAAATTTCAGTTTGAAAGTTTTTAAAACAAATTTTTATTGGCGGCATTTCGGCCGGCGAAGTTTTGTCCTGCCCGACCACAGCCCAATTTTTTGAGTATAAAATTTAAAAAAAAAACTTTTCCGAAATTTTTGGCCGGAACATTTTTTGAACTCAGCGAAATTTTGTTAGATTTTGCAGGTAAATAGAGAACATACTAGAGATGCTGAACAATAATAAATCGGTTCACAAAAGAAAGTATTGTAAGAGGAGGTATACCCAAAAACCGTCCCCATCCTGGCATTTATGCCTCACCCCCTCCAAAACCATTTATGACAAAAAAAAAAACGCATTTTCAAAACTTATACCTCTGACAACATCGCAGAGCGCAAATTGTCCGTCGAAGACACACAAATGTTTGTACTGCTCAACACATTCTCTGACCTGAATTTTATTTTGTTAGATTTTTTCAAAAAAAAAATTTTTTCCCCACATCAATCACAATGTTTTCTTTGCCCTGGCGGCTCTTCTTCTTCACTTTTGTAAGAGAAACTGAAAGAAAAAACAAATTCAAAAAATATGGAAATCACATTTGGCATAAGAACAAATTGCTGACCAACTCTGTCACGCTTCGATTTTGGCATTTGCGAAAGTGCGGAAAATGGAGCAAAAAAAAAGTTGAAATTGAAATACAATAGCCCTGAAAATGCTTACAAATTAGCGTCGGAACAATAAAGTAATTTTTAGAGCAAGGTACTACAACAAAAAAAACATGGAACGGCATTGATGGAAAAAACTAAAAAAGCAGCACATTTGTGCCTATACAAAATTGCTCATAACGCCAAATAGCGCAATTGGCGTAATTTTTTGCCCGCTAATTCAAACAACACACTGGCAAATGCCTTTTTTGCATTGTTTATTTTGATCAGCCATAACTCGCTTCATCTCCAACTTTTTTTTAAGTCTCGGTCTTCGAGTCTCGGTCTCGCGTTTTTATGTCTCGTCTCAATTTTCGAGACTCGCGACCGAGACTTTTTTACACCCCTAATGATTTGATTTTTAAACATAACAAATAGATCGGAATTGAACATATATGAACTCTAAATTACTGACGTCATGCCAATTAAATCCAAAAGAAATACATACTTTTTTTATTCATTACATGTTCGTGTTATATTTTCCGTAATTTTTATTTTTCAGTGTAATGGGCCCAGAAAATTTTCAAATTGAAAATGAGCAAAGCGAAGAATATTTGCTTTTGTTAGTAATTTATTACTATATATAAGATTTTTATTCCTTTTAAAAATGGCATAAATCTGAAATATTCTTAAATTAAAATGCAATGATTTTTAAAATTTTTTTACTGTTATTAGCTTCGGACCAAAATTCATTTAAAACAAGTTTTAAATGCTAAACTAGTGAGTTTGCAAAGTGAAAATACGAAAACAACTTTGCTTTTTTGAAAAGGTAAAATATAAATCTTTTCTAGCAAGCACACCACAATTAAAATTTAATATTTTCTAATTTTCTACAAAAAATTCAATTTTTTTGTTGATCGTAAAGTTGCAAAATCTTCCAGCATGCCCTCAGACATTGCATTTGTGTTTATTAAACGGACGAATTTTCAACATTAAAACATTAAGTGGCCAGAATAAAGAAAAATTACAAAATTATACAATTTTTAAAAAATGGTTTTTAATTGCATTTTAAAAATATTCTTTTTTTAAATTTAATTATCGACAATATTTTTGGTCAGTAGCAAGGAATTTATACACAAAAATATCTTTTCTTTCAATTAAGTAGGATTTTCTTATTTCGATTTTTACACTTATAAAAAATTATAATTATTTGTTTAATAAAGAAATATTTTGATAATTCTTTAAAAAAATGAAATTACTTCTTCAATCATTTTTCATTTTATTTATAATTGTCAAAATTAAACAAATTGAAACAGCTAATTAAACGTTAAAACAAAAGTCATATACCATAAATTTGATTGTAGGACCACCTCTGATCGGTCTTGCTAAAATTCTTAATTTTTATAATTACAAATTTATTTAATTTTTCAATAAATCATACTCAACAAATTTTCATTAAACCTAAATCAATGCAGTTTTTCCATCCCCCCCCCCGCCTCTTTCGTCTCTTTCCCGTTGACTCGCAACCACCACAAAAATTCATTTCCATCGCCATTTACTGTTCCCCAGTTATTTTTTTCGACAAAAGCAAAAGGCGATGACCACGACGAAATAGCAATAAATTAGCCATTCATTATTGATTGGGTTAAAAATGCGAATTTTTAATATTTAACAGCAACCAATTTTCCCCGTTTCATTGGTACTTATCCCATCCCATTTTTGATCAACTCAAAAGGACTAAAATATTTGCTTAAAAATAATTTTAGCAATTTTTTATGCACAATTTTTGGCATTTCATTAATTTATCAATAAACAAGGTCCATATTTCTGGCTTAATTGATACAGTTAACACACAATTTGTCCATTTGACTTAAATTTGTATTATTTAATAAAACTTTTGTCTGTTAGATTCCGTTCTTTTAAATTGTGCAAATTTCGCAAAAAATTTTTCCATTTTTGAACATATAAATAAAACGTACTTTTAAATGCAAAAAACAAAAATTGTTATTTTCCGTCCTCGCTCTCCTCTCCCCTCTGCCTCGCACCGACCCTTTTTCATTATGATTCACCACCCATTTCTCTGTTGCTGCATCACAAATGAATTTTGCAGCAGCAAAACGCGAATGGAAAAAGCGGCGATGAGAACCCCCTTCCAATTTGCCATATAATATTGATTCCGGGTTCAAAGAAAATTTAATGCGCTTTTAATTAAATTACAAATTTTTAAGTCAAAAAACAGTGCAAAAGAAAATTTTTTTAACATTTGACTTTAGCAAAATTAAATCGAATTTATTTACTGTAAAAAATCGTTTAACTTTTTACCTACACAATTCAATCATTATAATATTAATGGGAAAATTTGGTTGGCTTGATTAAAACCAAGCATTTTAAATCATATTTGTACATCAATATTTTCTAAATAAATACATAATTTATAAATTTTAATTAAATTTATACCCATTTTTAATTTCTAAAAAAGAATTTAACAAAAAAAAACAAACAAAGTTAAACAAAAAAACATTAGATTTTTTACTGTTTTATGAATTTTTAAAAGTCATTAATTCCATCTACACTTCATTATTACTCTTGCACAATTACTTTATCAATAGCCCTCTGAAATGAATTGAATTAGGCCGACGGCCACAAACCTTCTCAGCTTTTTTGACCAGTTCACACTGAGCCCAATGTTCCACATATCACCCCATTTTTGCAATCAATTAGTAATTAATTAAAAATCGATTTATAAACAACCATTTTTGCATCACAATAATTATTTATTTATTTAATTTTGCTGTTTTTTGGTTTTGTATAAACAAAAACAAAATTTACATTACTGATTTACATTTTCCCAAAAAACATTTTTAATATATTTGTTTGTGTTTTACACAAAACTTTTATGTTTTTAAAATATTTTTCCGCAAATAAATTCCTAATAAGGTTTGTACTTTTCCGGACAACTATTTCTGCTTTTACTTCAAAATTCCACCGGAAATTTTTTCCTCTTTTTGGTTTCGTATTAAACATCAAAACAATTCCAATTTTGGGTTCAAAGTTTCCCAAAACCTTTATTTATTTAATTTTTTTGTTTTCACAAAACTATTTCTGTTATTGAACAGAGGCTACCGCCAAAACGTTGGCGCAAAAACGACACAGTCCCGTCTGGCTGTACCATTGCTAAATTAAACCATTTTGAATATTTGTGATTTTTTATACGCTTTAAGCATCGCTTTTTAAAAAACTTTTATTAAATTTCCTTTTCAATTTTACATCCCATTGCCCTCTTAGCTCCGCTTAATCCCAACTCATTCGACCACGCTAATGCATCCCCTCCGCTGCTGGTGGATTGTCCATTTCCGACTTTGTCGCACAGCTTCCGCCCACCTCTCCGCTTCTCGTGCACATTACGGTCCTTTTTTTGCTAATTGCCGCCACATTCTAACAGCCATTTAAATTAGCCTTTATTATTTAAATTTTCAGGAAATTTCTCAAATTTTGCCGAGGCCGTTCGGTGTGCGCCATGCCTTGGACATTCCGCCGTTGCCCAGGCCGCTGAAGCACAGCAACAATGGCGTACACTGCAAACGTCAACACTGATGATTTCCATGGCACACTTCCGAAGATCAACTCGAATCATTCATCGCCAACAAAATTGGTGGAAAATTTTTTTTACTTAAAATGAATTTACACATATACTTTTTCCATTCATTATTTTCAAATTATATAATTAAAAATAAATTGCAAAATATTTTTCAAATTTTTCTGCAATTATAACAAAAAATTATTAAAATAATATTTTAGTTTATTTTATGATTTTTTTAAAATTGACAATGTAATGATCACTAAAAATAATAATTAATAACAAATAAATTTAAATATTTAATTAACACAAATTAATTAATTAATAAATTTATTTTTTTTAAAACATTTAATTTTGCCCAATTGATCAGAGTTTTCAAGCCGCCGCGTAATTACCCGCGCCCGTTGCAGGACAATATGGTGTTCCCGGTGATCTTCCTGATCGGTTGCATTTTCCTCGTCGCGTTCCCTATGTATGTAAAAATTCAATTTATATTTATTTAAATATTTTAATTTTACATTTTTATTTACTATTTTTGTAGAGGGTTACATGTTTTCAAACTTAAAACAACTAATTGAATTTTGGTTTTATTTTGAAGCTTAAATTTTGGTTATATTTTACTTTTTGGTTTTTTGAAAGAGACTCATTTTAAAATAGTTTTATCACTTGTAGACCACGGCTGGTCAAAACCAAAAAAAAATCCCTTACACATCAAAAACCTAAAGCAAAAGATATTTTCACAATTTATTTTTTTTGTTTTTGTATAGCAAAATTTGATGGTGGAAAATAAATTTACCAAAAAATGGCTAACATTATTTGCTTTTGCGCGCTTATATAAATATTGTAATTTTAGCTCAAAACTATAAAATAGTCTTGGTAATATTTTAAATGTTTTGATAGTGTCTATTATCCTTTTCACAAAAAAAATAGATGAGAAACATATTATGGCCAAAAAACCTCAAAAATTGCATTTTTCTGGCCATTTTGCATCACCGAGCCATATCTCTTTTTAAAGCAAATATATTTTTTTATTTTGCTTTTTCACAAAACAGTTTCTGTTTTTGACTTTTGCTGTTTCACAAAACAATTTCTGTTTTTAACTTTTGCTTTTCGACAAAACAATTTCTGTTTTGTACTTAAATATTTTTGGCGAATTTATTGGCAAATCATTTTTAAAAAATTGGTTAGCCTAAGCAATTAAAATTACTTTTTTAAAAACAATTTTAAAAATTGCCCCATTTTTTGTCAGCATTTGCCTTTGCCACGTGTTGTTCGTCACTTCCACCTTTGGCGTCTGCACTTTTTTGTCCAAAGATGTGGCTTTTGTGTCACTGATGTGAGTTCTAAACCAATTCACGGAATTTGGGATTGCTTTTTAGTGGCATAAAAATGCCTTTCTCCCCACAACAAAATTTGGGTTTGGCACCGGCCGACGCTAACACTTTTGCATTTTTAAAGTCCATTTTTTTGGTTTTTTTATGATTTTAAAATTATAGTACGATGTAAATTTTTGCACATTTTTTATTTATCAATGCAGAAATTAAAAAATAGAAAACCATCGATCTTTTGGAGATTTTTTTGGCAATACCTTTAAATTAAAATGAGTTTTTCATGTTAAAGATATGAGCTGGCATTAACAAACCAATACAACCAAAAAAGATAACATAAAAAATGCCATTTCTGAGCCGAGAAAAAAATTGTACGACCAATTTTGAGCATTTTTTGGGTTAAATTTTGCAAACGGATTTAAATGATTTTGGCAAAATTTGTTGGCAAATAATTTTACCAAAAAAATGGTTAACCTAATCAATTTAAATTAATTTTTAAAAAACAATTTTAAAACTTGCCCCATTTTTTACAAGCAAATGCCTTTGCCCCATGCTGTTCGTCACTTCCATCTTTGGCATCTGTTCAATAACAGGAAAAAATAGCTGAAAGAAGCGCACCAAAGAACAAAGCGCAATTGAAAAAGGTCCTTCCAATATTTTATGGATGGAATTCCGATTCACAATTTTAATGGATTTTTTACAATTGAAACCTATTAAAAAATTCGAAAAGAATTATTTTAAAAAAATCCCTTTTCCAAATTGCAATTTGTTAAATTTTTAGGGCCAAAAACCCAATTTAAATATAAACCTAAGAATTCTGTTTCCGAAAAAATTTGGTGCTTCGGAATGCCATCCCTTAATAATCAATTGGGATGCAATTTTTAGGCAAATAAGTTCACAAAGTTTTAAAAAATGGAATTTTCAAGAGCACTTTTATATTTAACAGAATGACTTGAAATTGTAAAGCAAAACAGCTTATCATAAGGACTTTCTGTTTACTAAAAATTTTATTCTAACAAAAATTTTTGAACAATCGCTTTTGAAATTATAAAATTTGACGTGAAAAACATTACAATGAAATTTAAAGTTTTAAAATGTGAATTTATTTAAAAAAAATTAAATGTATTTTTAAAATTCATGTAATTTATTTGCCAAAAAATTTGCACCTCTTATAATTAAAATTAATCACTAATATTATTTATTTTATTTATTAACTTATATAAAAAACTAACAATATTAGGGTTAAAATTTTAATTACAAGCATAGACATTAAAAAAGGAATTGTACTTTTCTTAACTAAAAAAAAGTACATAACATGTGTAAAACGGCAAGCAATAAGCAGGGTTCAACGGACATCTTTTGATGCAGCCGAGCAACCGGCTATTGTGAACCGGTGTACATTTAGGGCAAAAATGAAAATAGGTAAGAAAAATATAAATTAAAATTGTGTCATTTAATACAATTGAAGTATTAATAGGAAAAATTAATAATAATAAAATAAAATATATATATATATATTAAAAAATTATTAATCTTATTATAATTATCTTATCAAGCTATAAATAATTAAGGCGAAAAAATCTATTTACCATGTTTGGCGTTGGATGGAATGATCATATATCAATACTCATTATTTAAATTCGTATAAAGTCATTTATATCATTAATTAAGTTATATTATTAATCAATGCTTTTAATACATGAATGTATAAAAAAATGTGAATATATAAAATATGTTATTGGGTGAAAAAAAGTTTCTTAAATATTTGTATTTACAATTAATTATAAACCATCCATTTTAATTGATTTTCTCAGAGTTGCTCCAAAAAATCTCTTATAAAAAATATATGAAGAATTTTTTCACCCAGTATTTTAATAATATTTACACAATTCAAATTTACTTTATTATTTATTTGCTGCATATTTTGTATTTATTCATCTTTTTTATTAAAAAATTGACATTGATAAATTTAACGAAATTTCAGAACAAAAAAATTATGTTTTAAATGTCCCTCAAATCTGTTTTTTTTTTAAAATGTAAAACATTGATTTAAAAAAATAAAAAAACTTATTATTAGGGCGTGTAATTATATGGAAATCCATATTTTTTTCCTGGACTGTGGAAGGCCTGAAACGCACGAAAAACATGTTTTTAGCTTGGTTTGAAGCTTCTAGGATGGATTTCTATATCCATATTTTCCATATTTTTCCATATTTCGCGATTTATGTCCATATTTCCATATTTTCCATATTTTGGCATTTTGTCCATATTTTATGTCCATATTTTGGCATTTTTTCAAAAAAACCTCTATTAGAACGGCCCCCAGCAGCTAAATTAGCCTTTTTGAGCCCAAAACCCGAAAAATTTTTCAAAAAATCATTTTTTCGCCAAAATTTCTCGAGAATATTGAACAAATTTAAATTTTCTTAAAATTAATAAATTATGTCAAAAATAAGCAAAAAAGCGAAAATTTCGCTTTTGTTGTTGATTTTGCGCTAAAAAAATTAATAAATTTTAGCATTTATGTTTTTTTTCTTCTAAAATGATTGCACAGAATTGCCGAAAAAATTCGAGACCAATTTCCGAATGTTGACCGACTAATTGCAAAACGAAAGCCGTCTTTGTCAAAGCGCATTACCGAGTCAAAAAATTTGGAAATGTATCTCATATGCAATTTCAACCAATAAATTTGAAGAAATTTTACATTCAATTTTGAAAAATTTATGTCCATATTTTGACATTTTTGCCATTTATGTCCATATTTCGCGATTTTTGCCATTTTATGTCCATATTTTGCGATTTTTGGTCCATATTTTATGGCCATATTTCGCGATTTTATATCCATATAATTACACGCCCTACTTATTATACACACTTAAATTTATTGTGTCATTTGAGATTTTTTACAGATTATCAAAAAAGCATAAAAAATAACAATTTACAAATAATAAAAATATATGTTGGATATTTTAAAACATAATTCAACATATATTTGTTTTATATCAGGGCTGCCAAGTGTCCTTTTTTTAAAGATTTGTCCTTTTTTGGAGAGGCCGGATCTTAAAAATTTAAAATGTCCTTTTTTTAAAGATTGCCCTTTATTTTAGGCTTCCCCAAACTTTTTAAATTTTTTGTGCTTAATGATTTATTTCGCTGATAAAAATGCTACAAAAACTCCCAATTTCAAAAATTTTTCCCGGCGGCGCTTTTCGGCACCGCCGGCCCCCAAAAACTTATTTTTTGTTTTCTTAAGAAAATGGCTTAAAACCGTAAAAATTGGTCATTTTTGGTGAAAATCTGTTAACAAATAGTGTAACTGCTCAAACACAATTTTACAATTTTCTGAAATTTTTTTTCCTAAAAAATCACAAAATTTGGACAATTTTTGGGCAAAATCTGTTAACCAATTGCTTCAAATTTTCCAAAAAAAATTCCCCGGCGGCGCCTATCGGCACCGCCTTCCCCCCCCCCCCTATCTCCAAAAGTTTTTAAAGAAAAGCGCGCCTCCAAAAAAGCGATTTTAAAAAACAAAAATGCGTCTCCTGGCTAAAAATCGCAAAACTTGTCATTTTTTAGACAAAATATGTTAGCAAATCGCATTTAAATATTACAAAAATTTCTCGGGAGCACCTATCGGCACCGCCGGCCTCATATACTCTACTTTCTTTTTTTGGAAAAAACGCGCCGCAAAAAAAAACATTTTTATTGATTTTTTAAATTTTGAGTAAAATTTTCTTGGCGCTCCATTGAACGGACAGATTGAAACCCTTAAAATTCTGGTAATTGCATTCAGTTTTAGATTAAAAAATAACAAAATGTAATGCTTTTTAACTGTTTTTACAAGGTAACAATCAATTTTTTCAAAAAATCTTTTTTTTGGGGTCCAAATCTTTGTTTTAGCCTCGTTTGTCCTTTTTTTGAAAAAAAAAACTTGGCAGCCCTGTTTTATATGCATTTTTATTGACAAGGCCATAGCCAAATTTCGATGCTGCCAACATCCACCAAACAAGATGAAAATCTGTGTGAAACTTTAATTCTCCATAATTAGTGATTTTCTATTTAATTACATATGATATTAAAATACAATTCATAGTGTTGTAATAAATTCGTGTAGATGCAAATTTTTTATCTTTTTTATTACCGTTTTTGTAATCTAAATTTTTAATGAAATACTTAATTCATTTTGCTTTGTGATCAAAAAACAGAGTAATACATTTGTACATATATAAAAAATTTCACCTAATATTTTTATGTATGTTTTATCTATCTTACTACTAATTTTACAACTTTTGTTGCATAATTAAATTAATACATATTATTGAATTCTTTAATAATTTCAAAAAATTTTTTAATTCAGAATTCAGCATTATATCAAGAAACAATCACCAATATTAATCGCTTAGTGCACATTTTTATTGATTTATGCAATATTAATTCATATACTTTTTAGTATTTTTTATATATTTTGTATTTCTTATTTGATTTTTCTCAACTTTTTCACATATTAAAAAAGTACCCATTGCCTACGCATTTTTCACTTTTATATACAATTTATTTAAAATTTATTTACCATCACCTTTTTCTAAATATTTTAATAAATAACTTTGCTGCATTTTTTACCTTTTTCAATCTTTTGAATTTACTGAAATACCGTAAAAATGCAAGAAAAGCACAACCATAAGTATCGACCAAAAAAACAAAAGAAAATACACCCTTAAGAATTGAAAAGTCTCAAAATTAGATTCTATAAAAATTGGGTTTAAAAATTGTCTATTCTGAAAAAAAATTATTAAAAAATGATACCAAAAAAAATCATGATGTGATTACTACTTAAAAGAGTTAATAAACAGTTTTTTTAACCGTTTTCTACGTGTTTTTTTTTGTATATTTGTGTCAATTTTGCAATTTTATTTATCTTTATTTACTGTTTTTTACGCTTTTTTGTGCCTAAAACACTAAATCCTATTAACATTTTTAAAAAAATTATCTTTATTATTGTATTTTGTCAATAATTATACTATGAAATTTCCTTTTTTCTGAAAATTAATGAAGTGAATAACAAATTGTTGATTTCCTCTTTTGTTTTAGCAATCGCGTTGCTCTTTCTAATGGTACTAAGCGAGTACCGCTCCATAAAAAACTCAAACAGTGATTAAGCAAAAAAATAAATAAAAATTGTATTCGCTTGACGCTAAATTGTGCAAGCTTTTGGCAATGCTTTTTATGGAGGGTATCCGGAATTTTTAATTACTTTTAAATTTGCTTTATAAATTTTTAGAATATATTTATTTATTTCCCTCTTATTTAGATCACTTTTTTATTTATTTCAATTTACTTCAAGTAATTTAAATGTTTTTAAAAATATTTTTTAATTGTTAAACAATTTTCATTTCTTTACTTAATTCTACTACTACAACACAAATCAGAACAGTTCTGATAATGCTGGATCACCTTAGAATAATCAAAAATGTTCTGTTACGTTCCGGAATGTTCACCGGAATCAGAACTGCTCCGGTTTCACATCATCAGTTCAAAAATTAGTAGGTTAAACCGTATATGCAAGGCTAAATCGGAGTCCCAATCGGTTTAACCTACTATTTTTTGAGCCGGCGGTGTAAACCGGAACAAATCTGATTTTGAATGAACGTTCCGGAACGTACCAAAACATTTCTGATTATTCTGTTTTGACCCAGAATAATCAGAACTGTTCTGATTTTTGTTAGAAAAGCAGAATTAAATAAACCGTGCACAAAAATTATAAAAATTTGAGAACTTTATACAATTTTGGATTTTCGTAATTTTGCGCACGCGTGCCATATGTTTGATAAAATGTGACCAAACCTGGAATGTATAAATTAAACAATATGACCATATATTTTCCACTTTTGTAACGCTCTAACCATTTCAAATTATTACATTGTTTAATAAAACTATTTTTATAAAATGTATAAAAAACTATTTTTTAAAATGTACTATTATTAATTTTATTTATTCCTTTAAATATTACGGTTGCAATCAGAAAATTGTTTACAATAATATTTTTTAGCGCACTCAAAAGGTGGTAATGAATTGAAATTCAACATAAATAGTGAAAATAGAACAGAAAATGAAATATTTGTACAATTAATAGTAGGTTTCAAGCCACGTCCTCCGCCGGATAAAAATTTCGGTGTTATTAAAAAGTTTAACTTCCTTGAATAAATTAAGAAAAAGTAGTCAACTTTATGAAATTTAATGTGTAACTAAACTATTGTGAAAAATTTATGATTTTATTTGTTATTTCATATTTGTTTACGGTTTACATGTTCATTTAAAATGACTCATATTTAAATTCATTTATTAATAAAAAAGTATTGTCACTTAACAAATCAATATATTTTCGCCCGTTATTCAAAATTCCAGTCAAAAATCTTAATAAGTTTGCTGTTTACCAAAATCTTTTGAATATTTTGCATGATGCGTCTTATTACGAAAATTGTTAAGCAACAGCCACAATTCCTGATTTTATTATTCTTTATATTTACAACATAACTTAATTATTTATATTATAATTGTTCCACCTTTTATATTTTTATCCATAAAAACCATATACTTTGTTGAGCAATGTGATAAAAAAAAGAGAAAAGGTATATAGCCGCTGTAATCTTAATTTTGCTTTAAAATATTTAATAAAACTTATTAATTAAACTTATTTAATAAAATTGTTGTGAACTTTAAATTACAATTAAATTAAGCATTAAATGACACAATTTATCTGGTAATAAATAATCAACTATTTAATTTTTTAGCTTTAGATATGCGCTTTTACACAAAACATTTTTTGTAAGCCAAATCAGTCACATGCTTTTCAAATGTTCAATGCTTTTTCAGTGCTGGTTAATTGCAACAAACGCGATGATTGGCGTCACACAAAACTTTTAACGTAAGCAAAAAGTTACCTGCATTTCAAATGTTCATTGTTTTTTCAGGTGTTTTTTCATCAAAAAATTGATTGGGGCCACACAAAACATTTTTTGTGAGCAAAATTGGTCACATGCTCTTCAAATGTTCAATGCTTTTTCAGATGTTGATTAATTGAAACAAAAGTGAGATGGGCACACAAGACATTTTTTGTAAGCAAAATTGGTCACATAGTTTTCAAATGTTCATTGCTTTTTCAGGTGCTGTAATTTTGAAAAAAATTGATGATGGCGCACAAAACATTTTTTGTAAGCAAAATAGGTTGCATGCTTTTCAAATGTTCAATGCTTTGTCAGGTGCTGGTTAATTGCAAAAAAGTAATGATGGCTTCACACAAAACATTTTTTGTAAGCAAAATTGGTCACATGCTTTTCAAATGTTCAATGCTTTTTCAGGTGTTGATTAATTGCAACAAAAGTGAGATTGGCGCACACAAAACATTTTTTGTAAGCAAAATAGGTTACATGCTTTTCAAATGTTCAATGCTTTGTCAGGTGCTGTTAATTGCAACAAAAGCGCTGATTGGCTTCACACAAAACATTTTTTGTAAGCCAAAATTGGTACATAATTTTAAAATGTTCAATGCTTTGTCAGGTGTTGGTTAATTGCAACAAAAGTGCTGATTGCCTTCACACAAAACACTTTTTTGTAAGCAAAATTGGTCACATGCTTTTTAAATGTTCAATGCTTTTTCAGGTGCTGTAGTTTTATCACCAAAAAATTGATGATGAAAAGAGCACGCATAATTTTATTGTAAGAAAAAAAAGACTTACTGGTCTCTTTAAATGCCCCAAATAATTTACAGGTGCTGCTTTTGCTACAAAGTTATTGATGCGCCAGAGCAAAAAAATTTTTTGTAAACAACTAACTTTTTTTGGTCCGTTAATTTTTTATTCTTTTTAAAGGTGCTGTGTTTTGTTTTTTGGTCCCGGATTGGACTGGAGCGAAAAAACTCCAAAAAAACTTTTTATTTAAATTCTTTAATACTTGTGTTTAAATAATTGTCACAAGTTTTATTGGATTTGAATAAATTTGTTTATATTATTACATCATTTATTTATACTAAATTAAAAAATGATATTCTATCACAATATTATCTGCTTAAAATTCAAACCGTCTTTCCTTCCTTGCTTCCTTCCTTGCCTCCTCCTTCCTTCCTTCCTTCCTTGCCTCCTTCCTTCATTCCTTCCTTCCTTCCGTTCCCTTCCTTCCTTTCTTTTTCCTTTAAATGCTTTTTTTTTCCCATTCTTCTGTAATTTTTCGATTTTTAGATAAAAATGTCAAATCCTCCTAATTCTTCTCCTTATCATTTTCTAAAAGAATTCACTATCCCCTGGCAACCGCCATCAAGATCCCCATCGCCACTTCCTTGTCCTCATCAACCTCCTTCTACACCAACGGGCGCTACAACTCCCCCGGGTTGTGTACCTCTTATAACCTGGCCTCCTGAGGACTGGTCACCTGAGGAATGTATGTCGACGAACAATTTACATTTATTATGGCATTGTAAAATTAATATAGGTTCATCGACCCAGTACATGCCAGAAGGTCTAAAAATTGTCCAAACTGCTGTTGAGGACATTGTG
Source organism: Heterodera glycines (assembly GCA_004148225.2). Classification (NCBI taxonomy): domain Eukaryota; kingdom Metazoa; phylum Nematoda; class Chromadorea; order Rhabditida; family Heteroderidae; genus Heterodera; species Heterodera glycines. The sequence continues at coordinate 5,577,389 of CP049708.1, read as the reverse complement.
CAACCAGTTCAAGAAATTGAACGGTAAAAAGGGTCAAAAATTAACTCATGTTAACTTTATTGAATCAAACGGTTTAGAAATGTTTCGCCAAAGCCACCTCCGGTCATTTTATTCTCAGAGCTTAAAAAAAAGCATGAGACTAAAAAACGAAATGAAAGAAAGACCAAGTATGTATTGAAAATTAAACAAAAAAAAACAATAACTTTTTAAGAAAAAAACTATTGGACCGTGCAGAAAAAGCTGAAAAGGAGGCAATTGAGAAAAAAAGAAAGGAGGAAACAAAAGAGTAATTTGCTATTTTTTAATTAGTAAAACAAAGATTAAAAAATGTTAAATTAAATAAAAGTTTTAAACGAATTTATATATTTCATTAGAAAATTAGTAAAATTTTTGTCTTAATAGAAAAAACTTTTACACTTCTTGGGTAGAAAAATAAAATTCAATTAAATTATTTAAGAAAAATCTTTAAAAAAAGTTTTATGATGTTTCTAAATTTAATCATTTATTTCCCATTGAAAAGGATCATGAGGATGCAGTGCGACTCAAAAAGCTATTTACCAAGTCAAAGTACTTCCCAAAATGAAGAAGTTAGCTTCGATTAAAAGTTTTTTTTAAAAAAAAAAATATAGATTAAAGTCCATCACGAAAGACTACAAATAAATGAATTGGCAGAAAGCCAGCCAGAGGAAATTGAGAGCAGACAAAAAAGGCAATTAGTGATTATGTTAACAAAATAATTATATTTTTGAAAAAGTACACTTTTGGTCTTTTTAGTCAAACTCCTATCAAAGAAACTTTATCTGGACTGATCGTTTCTCCCAATCAATCTTTATTGGCTTCCATCGTCACAAAATGTTACAACGTCATTGGTGACGGAGATTGTTTTTATAGGTAAATCGTGTTTCGGTAACAATCGTGAAATAATTTTTAAGAGCTGTGTGTTATTCTTTGTTCGCCATTGATGATTGTAAAAATTCTGATGCTCTTCGTCTAATGGCTAGCAAAACACTTTTGACAATTGTCAACAACGCCAATTTTTATCCAAAACGCCGTCATGATTCCCACGCTGACTTCATTAAGCATTTGCGTACTGCGTTTGTTGATGCTTCGAACGTGTCTAATGGACAAGCACTAACAACATATGCCCGCAGAATTGAAACACCTGCCCGAGAGAAAGAAGACAACTTCTCTGGGTGGGCTACACTGGACGAAGCGCACATAATTTCAATTATGTTGCGACGGCCTGTTGTAATTGTACGACCTATTGCGGATTCTGACTTTCTCATTGCAAATGGCATACCCCAATGGAATGACCAAAGCGAGCCACAAACACTCAACATATATTTTCCAGACGGAGAGTTAATGGTAGACTATTTATTAAAAAATAAACCTTGAATACATAAAAAAAATTCAAGCTAAAAAAACGTGACATTGACCATGCGAATTTGTGTCACTTCACCGTTTTCCGCCGTGGAAAAAGGAACACAAGGGTTGAACGGATTGTTGCGAACCCCATTGTACTATGGTACAATGGGGTAAACCACTTCCAATGCATTTACTTTGTAAGAAATTAATTAGTTAAATTTATCATATATGACTTTTGAAGGAACCAATCCAACCGCACCACAGGAATGGAATTGAATTAATTGGCAGTGACACAATTGAAGTGCCTCCAGATTTTATCAGTTAAATATTTTAAGATACTAAGTTTAATAATAGTAATGTTTGTTATTTGTTTAAGTAAATAATTTGCTAAGTTTGTTCTATTTGTTATAACCAGTTAGTTACTACTATATATCTTTGCACAATGTTACCGACAGAAAAGTCAGGTTAAGATTGCCATCTTCTGCTGAATAGGAGTGAAATACCTCCATGGAAAAACATTTTTTTGTGGCATAATTCCCTTGCATATGTTTATACAGTCATATGCTGGGTTTTATGCTACTAAATTCTGTAATTCCTCTACAAAAAATTTTTTGTACGACAAATATTAAATATTCCAGCCAATTTTGTGAACGATTTTTGCGCTGCATCTCAATTTTTCAATCTTCTACAACAATATTATCGTCAGTGCAAAATATTTACTTTTTAACCCACCACTTCCCATTTAAATTCCACTTTTAATAATAATATTTAACAAATTTCTTAAAACTACAAAAATATAATACTAATTGATAAATGCATCCCATATTTTTAATGATACTACAAAATTATTGACACACTTCTCACAACATTTAATTTTCCACAATTGATATATTGTAATTTGCCTATGATCCTTTATATTTAAATATAAAATTTTGTCACTTTTAAGAGTTATAGTGTTTAATTGCACTTTCTAATATTTCTATTAGAGAAAATGCATCACGTATTTAATGAACTTAAATTATTTAGATAACTCTAAAATCTCTGCGACCAGTCCCCTATTATTGATCACCCCCCAATTGCTACTATGCCCCAAAAAACGCGTTTTTTGCCGGCAAAGGATGAGCAAACGGCGTTCTTTTACGAAAAACGTGGAATCCAACGGGATCGATCACCATCGCCGTGCGGTGGAGTTCGTGTGACGCCTTCGCCTGAGCGTTTGGCGCGTCCGTCAGGCGTTGCTGTGCCTGAAAACACTGATTTGTCGGTGTTTAAGAAACCGATCCCGGTATACAGCTTTAGTTGAAACCCGTTATATGTATGAAATATAACGTTATAGGGCCGCAACTGGGACGAAGATCGTCGAAAGCGTAACGAATTGCTTTCGGCGTACTCTTTTGCGCAAGATAGAGGGATTGCGGCGCAACTTCGTCGCCTCATTACGGAGATGAAGGTTTTCGCCGAGGAAGCGCAAAAAAATGTGGCCCATTCGCGGGGCGTTGGCATTGAAGTGCAAGGAAAAGTGCGGGACCCGTGGCCGGATGCACATTTTGATGCATGGTTACCTGGCCAAAAAATGAATGGTGCGCAGAAACTTGGAAGGGTAAATTTCCATTTCTTAATGCAAAGTATTAAATGCTAATAATACTTGTATTTAGAATGCACCTTGACGCGCATTTTGATCGCAAGCTTAGCAAAAAGAGCGAACCAGCGCATTCGCACCCAGCGCTGTGGACCGATTGTTGGTTTGGCTCCGGTATTACTAACTTTTTAATACTTAATTAAAATTATGTCCATCTTTATAGGTCAAAGAAAAGAATTTAATGAATGAGTGTGCCAAAAAAATGCCGTTGAAATGTGAAAAAAAGAAAAATGAATGGATGACCGTGAAAAATGGAAAGGTAATATTGATGGATTCTCTGTCCAATTAAAATTATCAATTTAAGCCTGCTCCTGCTAAGGCACTGAAAACCGTGGCGGAAAAGCCTTTCACGCCAATTGGACATTCTCCAGTAAAAATATAGTTCTAATTTTCTAATTTTATATAAAAAATTAGATCAAAACTGTTTTCAAGCCAGTTTTGCGATCTGCGCAACCGCAATTAGCGGAGTCTGTCAAAAAAGTGGAAACTTCTTATGTAATTGTGAATGGAAAAGTGAGTAAAATTAAAAATATTAAATAAAAAGAACGCATGCAAAATATTTTACAGACTGTTACTGACGACAGTGCAAAAAGTGAAAACTGCTTGCCATGGATCACGTCCAACGGATGGTCCGGCATCAATTTTGTTGAAAATAAATTTGAGGTGAACATCAAAAACTTACCGAATATAATAAAAATTTATAGAGTGTTAACAAGACTTTGTTGCAAAAAAAGTCTTTGTCTCGAAAAGCCTGGGTGGAAGAAAAAAATTGGCAGTGCTATATCAACAGAAAGCCAATTACGGTAAAAAAAAATTAAATAATTCTCATACAAATAAATATATACATAAACAAAATTTTATAATAAAAAAATATAAACATCAAAAAATATATGCTTATTTCCCGTAGCAAAACGACAAATACGCAAAACGTGGCTTCAAACGTTGCAACATATGCTACGGTTCTTTCACGAAAACCGGTTAATAGATAATAAATCGTATGCATTGTCCGTTAATAAATTATTTATTATTTAAAGAACACGTTTTGCAAACGAAGCATCGTTTCACCGCAAAAAATAGTTGCGAACGAGCCAAATATGCTTTGTGAAGGAATGCATTGTGAGCCAAAGCTGAGAACATACAGCGACATAATTTTTGGAATTAAAGTAATCAATTTTTATTTGAAAAAAAATTAGTAACTGATAACTAAAGCAAATTCAGTAACTATAAAATAATAAACTAACCAACATTAAAAAACAATAAAAATTTTACTTAGACTGAGCCAAGTACAACTGTTCGACAAAAAATGCAAAAATTGTGATAGAACCAGTTCATTCATCCTTTGCAGTCATAAAAACGAAAAACAGATATTTTCAAAAAATTGTTCAAAAGGTGGTATTAAAATAATCAAAATTTCTTAATAAATATAAATTTATAGAAGACAACTTCCATGGATCATAAAATGACAAATGCAAAAAAAGTGACTACGCAAAAAACCTTCAGCTAAAAAAATATTGCTCCAAAAAAAGGTCAGAGCTGCGTAAAAATTTAAAAAAATCAATTAAGGTTTTAAAAAAACATCGAATTCACCGTTCAAGATGATTCAAAAACTGGAAAAATTATTGACGAACAAATTCACCATTTTACATTAAATGGTAAAATAATCTTAATATTTTATAATTTAATATTTTTTATCTCTTCCTTCGTCAGAAAACTCATTCAACCAAGTGAAGCTGTGAATAAAACAGAAAATGAACATCAATCCTCAAATTCACAAAGTTGGAAGCAAAAGCCAAAAAAAATTACGGAAAGACCCAATGGATTAAGCTTATTCCAAAGCTAAAATTCTGCATTTTTGAAGCTGAAATTTCCGGTAAGATATTAAAAACAAAAACATACTGATATTTTATAGAATCGGTCATGGATATCTGACTTGCTTCGAGCAACAGAACTGCTGATGGCCTTTGTGTTCAATTGCGACAAACACTCTTTAATATTCCTAAAAAGGCTTATTAAAGAAATGGCAGCTGCGCAAAGAAAGACACGAGATTCATCTGAAAAGAAAAAATTGCTTTTCTGTAATCTCCCGGGAAATGGTAAAGAGAAAATTAATAAAAAATAAGGTTTAAATTTTTTAGAAATACAATTTAAAAACTTGCGAGGTGGTGGCACTCAACAAAATCAAATGCATTGAAATGAATAAAGAAAGGCAGCATGATTTTTTGCTGAAAAAATTCACTGAATATCCGAATGACCGAGAACAGGCTTATTACGAAACCCGCAGAGAATTTGGAGAAGTTGTTGTTTGTCCTGAACAATTATATAAATGGTGGAAAAACTTCGTTCGGGGGATTTCAACAATGCGCCCTATCGGAAGTAAAAAAATGTCTTTTTTAAAAATTTATTATATTGAAAGGACCACCGAGTTCATCTGACAACGAAACTCCTCGATCTTCAAGGCTTCGTATTGTTTCAAAAAGATCTTCGACAATATCAGACGATATCTTCTGTAAGCTCGACAAGTTATTAATAATAAATAGTTATAAATTTAATAATATATTAATTATAAAAATACACTTATCATAGATGATGCCATATCTGAAGAAACTGAAGATTTTGCTTTTGAAGATACAAACAAAACTGATCCAACCGAACAATTGGACATGCACAACTTACCCAAGAGGACAAAAAAATTTTAGACATAGCTATAACAAGTAATGTAAAAAAATTTTTAATAAAAGATATTCAGAAAATTTATTCATTCATTAGTAGTATATTGTGGTTTTTAGATCCTACAAATCAAGAAAGAAAGAAAGATGGAACATTTGAAAAAAGTAAACTGTGTTTTTTTGCGCAAACATGTACCAATTATGTTAACGACGACGACGGTTATGCCATTATTGATTGTGGACACAAGTGTCATTGGGAAGGAGAATATGCAAAATGGTAAATAAATTAATTAATTAAATATTATAAATTTAAAAAATTGATGCATTTGTGAATTTGGGCAACTAATAAATTAAAAATAATAAATTAGATAATCTATCATAAGTGCTAATTAAATTCAGGGCTTCTGTTGGACATTATAAGCGCTGTCTCAACCAAAGATGCAAAAAATGCAAATGTAAATGTAAATGCTGTAACACAAAACTGGCTATGGACTGTATGAATGTGGCTGTTATTGCACAAAAAGCACACAGACATGGACATGCATGCAGATAAACTCGAAACTGTAATACTCAATAATATAATACAAAAAAAATATTCAAGATTGACTGACAATAATGGCAAGTGCCAACGCATTGGTTGTGGTGTTCGCATCCTGGATTTTGCAATTTATGCAAAAAACTGTTTGTTCTTTCGCCTTCTGTTGGTCAAGCACAAAAAATTTATCTTCGTTGCTGCCAGTCATATTGCATAAGACTTGCTGGTATCCATTTATTAAATTTATTTAATTTACCATAAATTTGAGGCAAAATTGTGTATTGAAAAATTGCTGTCCGAATGGTTGTTCATCGTTATGGCACGGGGTTGTGGAGATAGATAATAGGTATATAAAAATTGAAAATATTTTTAAAAAATTAATTCAGCCCTTCTTGCGGCATTGCAAATTCAAATGATGTGCGCAATTAGAAGTTAAGCCACGTGGAATTATTGGAGGGCAGACCACGAAGTGATGAACAACTGAAAAGTCCAAGATTGTCGTCAAGAATTTCGAACGCATCAATTGATTCCATGTTGATGCCGCCACCTTCCTCATTGGCTCCCCGAAGAAGCTCACGCGTTCGACGCACACCGTCAACATTAAGCCACCAAAGTTTATCGATGACACCATCGCACACTCCTATAACAAATCAGTGTGCAAACATCGCACAAACAACACATTTTGGATTAGGTTGTGCTGCAAAGTCATCAAAACACATGCCAAAATATTACAACACACTTGGCAATGTAAAAAATAATATATCTTTTTAAAAAAATTTTTTAATAATTAAAGGGTACATCAAAATGTCCACATTGTGCAGCGTTGCTCTTCAACAACGAAGCAACAGGCAGTGCAGCATTTTCAAAATGTTGTGCCAAAGGTCGTGTCGACTTGGCAGCGATACACATCACTCCAACAACAGCCTGCTGTTATAGGCACTGTTTAACAACAAAGACTCAACAACACTTCGCAAGCAAAAACATCATGACATGTGCTCGCAATAACAACAGCTGTCGTTCGGCCATATCGTCACGCAGAGAAGTGAAGAGGAATTCTTCCGGATCGTCAAGTGTAACAACATGATCCAGTACGTCCTTGGGACTACAATCCCCGGACGGCTCTCTGCCGCTGCTACATGGACAGCTGTTCACCATCCCGCCAACACAAGCACACGAACGCTTGGGCGAAATTGCTGAGCACTTTGAACTGAATGTAAAAAAAATTATTTTTAAATATATTTTAAATTTCAGGCCGAAGTGCTGTCTGAACTGCACGAGATATGCTTCGCAACTTACACCCAATGGCAAGCTCTACGAAACAGCGCGGAAACATTCAACCAACTTCCTGCAGATGAGCGCGTCAATTTGCGGATGCTCGTCGTGGGAACAAAAAAGAGGCCAAGAACGGACACTAAAAGAAGATGAGGCTCAACCCGTTGATGTGCAGCTACCACCTGACCATATGCTGAAACAAATCCACCCGGGTCGTCTGCAAGTCGAAACAGAAGCGGGCAGTCATATTCTGGCTCAAGTAAAATAAAAAAGTCTAAATTATTTGCAAAATATTTTTATAGTTCTTTGTGGACTCTGGCCAAAATGTGCTGCCGAACATGGATTATGAAGTTATCTACTTGGAAGACAAGGCACGGACAGCAACATTTAAAATGGTGGCGAAGAGAAATTGATCCAGCAACATTTCCGCTGATGTTCCAGAAGGACAATTTGGATTTGGTAAATATAAAAAAATTATAAAATAAATTAGTATGTTTAAGAGGATGGACTTCCACTCAAATGAAGGAGGGCGAAAAATTCGACCAAAAAAAAACATCATCAGCAAAAGGACGATGACAAAGCATTGGATGACAAGGACGAGCTTACGAAGATGAAGAATTTTTGGGAGCGTTTGAGCGCGTCTTCAGACCACGAGACGCGTCTCTCGCAACCAATTCTTCCGCTACATGGCCCAGCTTCGCGGTGCCGGCTGGCATGAGACTCACTGGCTCTGGCAGTGGGGAAAATTGGCCAGCTGTACTCCATCACAGCTAACAACAGAATGGAAGCAGAACGGGTCCAGTACATGAAGCGTCTGCTTGGAAAGAAGAAATTAGTCACGCCAGCCTCCATCATGAATATGTGGAGAAGTATCGTGACGGCCAAGGTGAATAATCGATTTTAAAACATAAAAATTAATAATATTTAAGGACTACTGGCGAAATTCGGGCGCGTCATCATGACGATGAGCACTTCAGAGGATCGCGGCAGTTCTACCAAAAAGAATTCGCCAACTGCATGACGATCTGCCGTGAGATTGGCAAGCCTGATCTGCTCATCACGTTCACGATGGACCCCGAGTGCCAAGAATTCATGCTGCTTCCAAAAGACAACAATGGACAACAACAGACGTGGTACGACCGACCGGACATTGTGACTCGCCTCTTCATCGACAAGTTGACTGAGCTGAAAGGGACTTGACTGTGCGAATGGTCATGGGCCCACTAAAAGGATGGTTTATTCTGTGAACACAAAAGCGGTAAAATCTGAAAAAAAATTAAGTTAAAATAAACATTTTTTAAGCGGAATGCCACATGTCCACATCTGTCTGATTTTGGACTGGGAGAAATGCGCGTCGGAGGCAGAATTCGAACTCCCGAGGACTACATCGACGAGTACATCTGTGCTGAGATTCCACCAAAGCCAGATGAAAATGCACGGGATGAGCATCTCCAACGACACCTTTACACCACCGTGACAACAAAAACATCCACACATGTGCTGAAAATCGTGTCTGGTGGATGGAAAATGCGTCAAAAAATTTCCTGTAAATTATTTGTAAACAATTTTAAAATAATTAAAAATAGAAGCCGTATGAGTATGACAACGTCTACTCGGAGAATGCTTACCCGCGCTACCGTCGTCGTCCTCCTCCGCCGAGTGGCGATGAAGCTCAACAAAATCCTGAGCAATTTGGCCGAGTGTTCGAGTACAAGGACCGCTACGGAAAGCTGATCAAAAAGGACAACGCACATGTCGTCGCCTACAACCCATTTTTGTCTTCCAAATACAAAACTCAGTATGCTAGAATATTTTATGGACAAAATTTGAAAAAAATATTCAGCATCAATGTCGAGTTCGTAGCTGGTGATGGGTGCGTCAAGTACTTGTGTAAGTACGTGATGAAGGGAGCCGACATGGCGTTCATCAAGATCAGCGGTCAAGAAGGCACGCTCGCCTACGACGAGTACCACCAGCTGCGACTGGCCCGCTACATCACATCGATGGAAGCGGTCATGTCAATGTGGGGTACTCCGCTTGTGAAACGCTCACATATTGTAAGTCAAAATCACAAAAAAAATTTAAAAAATAAAAAATAAAGGTCGATGAACTGGACGTCCATGGCCCGGAAGGTCACCGAATTGCCGTCGAACAAGCCTTTGATGATGAAGAAGAAAGAGCAGGTGCACTTGTCGAAGCTGCCGAAAAGGAGGAAGAGAGGCGCAAAACTGGTGAAGAGCGAAACACCCAGCTCACCGCATACTTTGCCTTCAACAAACAACGCTCCAGCACGGATGGCCCACTACACCTAACTTACGCCACAGCCTACAAAAAACTGCGTTACGACAAGAAAAATCGTCGTTGGCAGCCATACGTGATTGGAGCGTTGGAGGGATTAAAGCTGTGTCGACTAAAGACAGTGTCGCCAACAAACATGGATCTTTTGGTAAAAATAACAATTAATTTAGAAATATAATGAACTTATCTAGGCAATACGCCTTCTTTTGCTGGTCGTCGAGGACCCAACAGGGTGGGAAGATCTGCGCCGACACAATGGCACCGTTCATCGGACCTTTGTTGAAGCAGCACAAGCCCGGGGACTGCTCAACGA
>CP049708.1:5551221-5566418 GCA_004148225.2 Heterodera glycines | reverse complement strand
TTTTTCGTTTTAAGCAAAAAATTTTTTTTTACACTTAGTTGAATGAATTTGGTGAAAAAATTTTGGCGGTTTTTCGCCTTTTGCATGGGTTTATCAAATCCGGAGCGGATCGGCCAAGAGGTGAAAAAGATGCGTCTTGGGATGGCGCGTCTTTTAAAAAAAAATTTGTGGCGCCAGCTCCAAGTTAAGTGCCCGGACCCCCTTTAGCCCCTGGGGTGGTTGGGGGTCTAAATTTCGAGTTTTCGGGAATACCTCTTTTTCGTGAACCCGGAGCGCTTCCGGACGTTAAGGCGCTTTGTAGAGCTCGCCGAGGCGGACATTTTAAAAAAATTTCAGCTCCGTAGCCCCAGGTTGAGTAGGTCATTTGTCCGGAAAACTGGTCAAATGGGGTGAATTTGGCTGGGGACGGGTGGTTTTGGGGGTAAATGAGTGCGGGGAGCAAGGAAAAAGGGGTTTTAAGTGGTTTAGATTTTGTTTTAAAAAGTCTAACAATGTTCGGGGAGAGTGGGACAAAGTGTCGACAAGTCCGACAAAATGTCGAAATTTTTTTTTGCGAGAAACTATGAATTTTTTTTTTGTTTGCGGCATATAAAGAGACTTTTGGGCTGGGGGAGGGGACCTAAAAAGAAACCAAAGGCCTACCACGAGCCCCGTGTGGGCGGCGCATATCCAGGGGGGGGGGCGGGGGGCGTAGCGGGGGGGTTGGGGGGGGCGGCAGCCCCCCAGGAAAACACTCATACTAAAAAAATTATTTATATTATTTCCTTTTCCCAAGGGGCGGGCGCGAAGCGCCCTGCCCCTCGAGGCGTGTGAGCGAGGAGCGGAGCGAAGCGGAGCGACGAGCGAGTACGCCGAGCAAGCGCCAACCGATGCTGCTCATGACAAGGGGCGGGCGCGAAGCGCCTGCCCTTCGAGGTGCGCGAGCGAGGAGCGGAGCGAAGCGGAGCGACGAGCGAGTGTACCGAGTCAATACGAACCGGGCCTCTTGCCCGGTAGCCACGCTCTGCATGACAAATGGGCGGGCGCGAAGCGCCCTGCCCCTCGAGGCGTGTGAGCGAGGAGCGGAGCGAAGCGGAGCGACGAGCGAGTACGCCGAGCAAGCGCCAACCGATGCTGCTCATGACAAGGGCGGGCGCGAAGCGCCCTGCCCCTCGAGGTGCGCGAGCGAGGAGCGGAGCGAAGCGGAGCGCGAGCGAGCGTTGTACCGAGCAAATACGAACCGGGCCTTTTGCCCGGTACGTCGCATGCACCATTAGGAAGTGCACTGGAAAATCTTACGGGCGGCGCATCCGGGGGGGGGGGGGCGGGGGCGTAGCGGGGGGTTGGGGGGGCGGCAGCCCCCCCCCAGGAAAACACTCAAACTTAAAAAAAACATATATAAAATTAGTATAAATTATATTTCCGCATCCGCCTCCCTGTCCCCCGCATTTCCATTCACCGCTTCCCGTCCCCCGCCTTCCCGTCCACGCTTCCCCTTCCCCCGCTTCCCTGTGCCGGCCTCCTTGTCCCCCGCTTTTCCATTCACCGTCCCCCGCCTCCCCGTACCCCGCACCCTGCTCCCCCCCCCCCCCCGATTATCCGCACCCCGCTTACCCCCCCCCCCTCCCGTCCCCCCGCCTCCCCGCACCCGCCTCACCGCACCCCGCTCCCCCCCCCACCTCCCGCACCCGCCTCCCCGCACCCGCCTCCCCGTCCCCCGCCTCCCTGTACCCCACACCCCACTCCCCGCACCCGCCTTCCCGCACCCGCCTCCCGCACCCGCCTCCCCGTCCCCCGCCTTCCCGTCCACGCTTCCCCGTCCCCCGCTTCCCTGTGCCGGCCTCCTTGTCCCCCGCTTTTCCATTCACCGTCCCCCCGCCTCCCGTACCCGCACCCTGCTCCCCCCCCCCGATTATCCGCACCCCGCTTACCCCCCCCCCCCCTCTCCCGTCCCCCCACCTCCCCGCACCCGCCTCCCCGCACCCGCCTCCCCGTACCCCGCATCCCGCTTACCCTCCCCCCCCGCCTCCCGTCCCCCGCCTCCCCGCTCTCCCGTTTCCCCGCCAACCACCTCCCGCCCCGCCTCCACACTCCCCCACGCTTCCCCGATCTTCCCCCCTCCCTCTTCCCGCCCCCCCCAAAACAAATTTCCCCTCACCTTCACGCACCCCCCCTCCCGCTTCCATGCTCCTCCCCCCCCCCGCTACTCCGCCTCCTCCGGCCTCTCCCGCCCCCCCCCCCCCTTTCCCCGCCTTCGCGCGCCCGCCTCCCCACTTTCCCGCCTCCCCGCGTCCGCCTCCCCGCTTTCCCGCCTCCTCCCCCTCCCTCTTCCCGCCTCCCCAAGCTTTTTACCCGTCTCCCTCACCCGCATCCACGCCCCCCGCTTCCCTGATTCCTGCCCCTCTTGCCCACGCGCTCTGGTTCCCCCCGGCTCCCCCCTTGCCTCCACGCGCCCCCCGTCTCTATCATTTTTTCAAAAGTGCTCGATTTTCGAGACCATAAAAATTGAAAAATCATAGCTTTTTTAAAAAAAATCACAGAAATTTGATTTAAACAGATTTGAATAGAGCTCGCAAAACTCTTTTAGAATAAAATTGCTTTTACATAAATTGCTTGATTAAGAGAGAAGTTATGAGCACTAAAAAATTTTCAAAATTTGTGCAAAATTTTTGGAAGGTATTTTTTAGGCTTAAAACTCAAAAGAATCAATTTTTTGCTTTTATGGGTCCCCCTTTTTTACTAAATTTAATAAGCATACGCAAACAATGAGTAATACAAAAAAAAAAAATTACAAATTTGTAAAATGAAAAAATTCATAACTCATTCTGAAATGTTGCTAAAATTGTAAGCTAAACTGCGTTAAATAGAGCACAAAAAACTGAATATAGTATACTAAATTATTATTCGAATCCATCCTTTTGAAAAATTATCATTTTTTCAAAAGTGCTCGATTTTCGAGACCATAAAATTTTGAAAAATCATAACTTTTTTCAAAAAAATCACAGCAGTTTGATTTAAACAGATTTGAATAGAGCTCGCAAAACTCTTTTAGAATAAAATTGCTTTTACATAAATTGCTTGATTAAGAGAGAAGTTATGAGCACTAATAAATTTTCAAAATTTGTGCAAAATTTTTGGAAGGCATTTTCTAGGCTTAAAACTCAAAATTTCGAGTTTTTGCCTTTTTGGGTTCCCCCTTTTTACTCAATTTTAATAAGCATACGCGAATTGTATATATAGTTAGGAATTGAAGCGAAAAACGCAAAAAAAAAAAAAAATTTTTTTTTGAAAAAATAGTGTGAAAACACGAGAGAATGTCAGTCGCCGAGAGGAAACAGCGAAATAGTGCGAGAGACGGTTAAGAAAAAGTTCTCATGTCATCACCCCATCGAATATATCCTCCGCAAAAAGTCATATATTCGCTCGATTTTCAATGAAAATTAATGAAATCGTCTCCACCATCATCCTCTTTGGACGTGGGCGTACCAATCCCGGGGCCGGGCGCATTCTCCGGCCCCGGGATTGCAGGGCCGTGGTCGGTCAATTTTTTGCGGTACTGGCCGGTCACGGTCGGGGCGTTCGATGGGCGGATATGACTTTGGGAAAAGTCCGTGTGTCTGCCACCATGCAGCATCCGAACAGTTGCCTTTAGAAGGCAGGCAGTCGAATTGGCTGCCCACCGGGGGTGGTCTGCGCGGGTACGTCACACTTCCCAGACGTGCCTGTGGAAAGCCACCGGGTGCTGGGGGACCGCTGCATGGGTAAAACAAGCTTAAGAAATCCTACCCGTTGCTATGTCCGGCGATGTAAAAATGTTCATTACTTCTTTTTAAAATAAGCTATTTAAGCAATTTTTTTTTTGTCTGGACCAGCTTTCAAAGCTCTATCCAATGCCATAAAAAACATGGCAAAACAAATAAATAAAAAAATGTTGTTTTAAAAAATAAATTCCGTGGTCTCAAAAATCGAGCACTTTTGACAAAAATCTTCAAATTCTCCTCATAATTGCTAAAATCTTAGTTAAATGGGCTTCAAATCAATTTTGATTATTAATACATTTCCTCAATGGAATATATCATTGTTTTAAACTTTTTAAAAAAAAAACAAACAAATTATTTACACCGTTGGACATAGTAGCGTGTAGGATCCCCATAAAAACGCACTTAGCAATGAAAAAAATCACATAGCTGGCAAAGCGGTTAAGGGAGTCAACCCTGATGGGTTTAATGCAGTCCACCGCAACTTTGCTGGCGTACTATCATTGGAGTAAGGCGTTCAGTCCTGTGCATATGGACTGAATGCGGTGCACTCCATTGACACAGGGTGTGATTTCAAATATTTTTATTTTTAGAAAAGCTAAAAAAGCTTAAATTCAGTAAAACAAAAATCTGTTGATTTAAAGCCTCAAAACTGGCTTCCAAAATTTTTTACACAATTAATTGTGCCACAAAATGGCTTCAATGAACTTCCACAAAAACACATTACTTAGATTGGCAGGCACAACCATCGAACGCGCCCACCACCATGTTTACCGTGTTGGCCAAGGTGTCACCCCCCTTGGACCTCCCCCAACACGGGACGCCACGGCTATAGATACCTGTAGAGCCGTGGTTAACAGCACATATGCCAGTAGCCAAACCAGGTGGTGCCCTAATTGATACATGGGCTTAATGCACGGTTGCCACCTGTAAAGCTGCTGGCAGCCTACCTTCGTGGCAAAGCCAAGAACCCTACGAAGGCAAGGGTGTGCTGGGTATGTGTTTTCCGGACTGGAAACGCATCAGTCGTTCACATGTGCTGGCGCAGGGGGGACCCTGTGCATTATGGGTTAAGCAATAAACCACCTGCGCCGGCAGCCTACCTCGGACGCTTTCCGAGGCAAGGGTGTGAATGACAGCTGTTTTGCTGGTAGATGGTGGTTAAGGGAGCCAACCCTGCTGTGGGTTTAATGCAGTCCACTCCAATGGCAAGGGTGTGATTTTCATCAACATGTTTTTGTTGCTAAAAGCCCTCAACAATCTGCATTTATATTTATAACAAAACAAAATTTTTGGTTTTAAAAATGACGAAACCAAAAAAATGGTTCAACAAAAAAACATTCGGGTTTACAAAAAAAGCAGCCAAAAAAGTGGCTAAACTCTTTTTCTTATACTGAGACTAAAAAACCATCAAAATTTTTAATTACCTTTCAACAAGCAAAAAATGTCTGCACAAAAAACCATTGAAAAACCTCAAAAAACCCCAAAAAATCACATGTGCGGCATATGGGTTTAGGCATTTAACCCTGTGCATTATGGGTTAAATGCGGTGCACCACATGCTGCAGCCTACCATTGGAGTTAAGGCAGTCAACCCTGTGCTATGGTCAATGCAGTCCACCACCTATCCACTACTGGCAGAACAGTGATGTATAGAAAGTTTGGTTAAATACATCATAACTTTCCCCGAAATACCCCTTCCAAAAAAGGACCACAGTGCCAAAAAAATACCAAACTAATGAGTTACAATTAGCTCATAATTATTTATGCTAAAAGCAACAGAACAAACCAAGGCGAAAAAGAGCCAGTTTCTCCAACTATGTTTTGTTAACAAAACAAAAAGCCTAAAAAAGGCTCGGTTTCTCTGAATTAACCTTTTTTTGTGATTTTTTATTTGCTAAAAACAGCAACACTATAAACACTGTGGTCCTTAGGATTGTACATAGAGGTAATAGGATTGTGTAATGGTAACAAACACATTTTTGTTGTCTCATCTTTTCATTTTTTTTTTTCAAATAAATGTCTTCACAAATCTTATCAAACAATTCCCCTCAATTTTAGTTTGTGCACTCAGTTTCAGTTCAAAGGTTGGAAGGTGATCAGTGCTCAACTGGCCTTTCTTGGTCGAGCGAAATAAGCTATGTTGATAATATGTACAATTTAATGCATAATTCAATGCATTTATAATAATAATTCCCATTCTTGACAGGAGTGTTCGGCGCAATGGTTGCATGACATGTACTGGCTGCACTCATAAACGGTGATTGCGTGTCTAAGATATGTTTTAAGTTGTTTAAACTTTTTTTACAAACACAATAACTTCCCTCTAATTTAGCTCATCTACATGCTTTCAGTTCAATGGTTGCTCTTTTGGTTCCGATCAATGTTCTTCTCTCCTTTTTTGTTTTTTTGTAAGTATATAAATGGGTTAAAATTCTTCACTGATTCTGCTACAAATTCAGGTGCTTAAAGGCTAAAGAATTTTCCGACTGCAAACCAGTTCTTTAACGTGCGTTTTACTTGGGCCAAACATTTTTCAATGCTTGTTTATTGGCATCTGCAATTTATATGGACCTCAAATGCTTTTTTTTTTGTAAGTTAACACTGGGTATAAATCCACCACTGATTTCTTTTTCAGTTTCAGGTGTTTTATGTCTACAGAACTTTTTATGGGTTCTAAAATCATTCTTTTTTGTAAGTTACCACTGGGTATAAATCCATTACTGATTTTTTTTTCAGTTTCAGGTGCTTTATGTCTACAGAACTTTTTATGGGTTCTAAAATTATTCTTTTATGTAAGTTACCACTGGGTATAAATCCACCATTGATTTCTTTTTCAGTTGCAGGTGCTTTATGTCTACTGAAATTTTTGTGGGCTCCAAAATAAATGCTTTCAGTTATTAAGCTACACACTGGGCAAAGCTTAATGTTCTACTTACAAATGCAATTTGAAATAATATATGTTTAACTGCAATATTTTCCGATTAAAAACTTTTTTGTTCGTTCAGATTAGACATTGGAAATGGTTGCATGATATCTCATCATCACTCCAAAAAAAATAAGTCAAATAAATCAACAACAATAAATATTTAATTAAAATAATTAAATTCTTTTACTCAAGCTCAATTTCTTATTTCCAGAAATGTTTTGGAACATTCTGCACTTGTAATTTTGTGCTGTTGTTTCACTTCATCATTTATAAGATAAGACCCAATAAAAAATTACAGTCTCATTTCTTTTGGATTTACTTAATTTAATGTGTCCCATTTTTAGTCTCAGGTGTTGACTGGTGGTCGCAAATGTATGAAAGCCCCCTCAATTTTTTTTTTGTAAGTCTCATCCTTTTGAACTCCCGTGAATTTTTGTGTCCCTTTTTAGTTTCAGTTGTTGGCTCATCATTAGCAAACAAATTAATGTCACCAAAAAATGCAAAAAAAAAAAGCACACCATTTAAACATAAATTTATATTCTTAAATCAGTTATTGACATACCTAAATTTGTTGTGTATCTCCTAATTACAGAATGGCCAGTGGATGCCAATAAAAGAAAACTAATAATGGCCTGTGGATGCCAATAAAAGAAATTATTTAAAGGCCAGTGGATGCCAATAAAAGAAAATTATTTAATGGGTTGAGGATGCCAAAAAATTAAATTTGCGCCTAATAATTTGTTTTTATTTCATAACTTTAAATAAATATTAAAATTAAAATAATTTTTTAATTTTTAGCCAGGTATTATCAATTATTATTCCGCGCTAATTTATTGATTTTTGACAGCTAACTTCTTGCTCACAAATCGCTTATTGCTCTCAAATCGGTAGCCAAGCATTTTATTGTTTTGATTATTATATTATTTTAGTTCACTGCTCATCAATTCAAAGATCTTATTCATCTCTCTCTCTCATTTCATTTCATTCATTTCTCTTTATAAATCTTTCATCATTTCTTCTCTTTCTTTCTCTTCTTTCTCTTCCTCCCCCTCCTCCCCCCCATCCCCTTCCCCAAATCCCACCCCCTATCCCGACTCTTGCCACGACCCCCATCCCAAACAGCCCTCTTTAGAGCTGCCTCCGCACCCCTTCCCAATTTCCTACCCCAAAATAAATCCAACCGTAGGCAAACTTTTAGGAAAAATTATGCCAAATTCAAAGCCCGGGTGTCCATCTTCTGATCGCAACTGCCGGAAAGGTTTCTCGATGGGTTTTGATTGCATTGGCGCTTTTTTGATGTATTTTATTGTAGTTCGCTACAACCTGGCGCCTCCGTCGGCTACTGGATTTCTTCCTGCGGCGGGGTCACCGAATCGCGAACGATCTCCGACTCCGACAGGAATACGTGCTGCGGCATCACCTGAGCGTGTTAACCGACCGGCAGGGTCAAATGTTGAAGTTCCCGCCGACATCAATTTGGCGATTTTCAAAAAACCAATCCACGTGAAACATAATTGCTTAGCCCATTAAAAAAACAATATACAGGGACGAGACTTCGAATCAGATTGCCGGCGTGGGCATGAACTTTTGTGTGCCTATTCCTTCGCAAAAGACCGTCGGGTGGAGGCGCAACTCCGCCGTCTAATCACGGAAATGACGCAATACAAAAACCTTGCAAAGTCAAATGTGGCCCACTCCAGAGGAATCGGTGTGGAAGTTAATCCTTATGCCAGACCGTGGCCAGCCGAATCGGAGAAAGTGGATGGATGGGCGGACGCATCTGTCTCGGCCAAAAAATCGTCCGAAGGCGCAAATAAATCCACCCAAGGGTCGCAATACACTTATGTTGATCAGCATTTACATCATAACGATTATAGATTTGGGAAAAAATTGAACCGCCAAACGCCAGCCAAAGTCAAATTGCCAAAAATGACTGAGGTTCTGCGAAAAAGTCAGCCAAAAGAAACAAGCCAAAACAACGAATGGAAAGTTATTGTTGGAGCAAAGGTTTATAATTTTAAGAAAAAGTGATTTTTATTCCATAAATTATAGGCTGTTCCGAAATCAGAGCTGAAACCGAAGGAGCAGAAAAAAATAGGACCGATTGGACTTGCTCCCGTAAATAATCTTATTTTTGAGAAACATATTATTTTTCCTTTAAGAAGGCAATTCCTGAAATTGTTTCACAAGCCAAGCATTCAAGCGAGGCTCCATTGATTGTGACAATCGTGCAGAAAGAAATTCCGCACAAGCCGACTCTCAATTCACTTTGGCAG
The DNA here is from genome assembly GCA_004148225.2 of Heterodera glycines. Lineage (NCBI taxonomy): Eukaryota > Metazoa > Nematoda > Chromadorea > Rhabditida > Heteroderidae > Heterodera > Heterodera glycines. The sequence goes on along the minus strand of CP049708.1, from coordinate 5,557,477 downwards.
TGTGTTACATACAAAAAAACGCCGGTTAAAAATAAAATAAAAACTTTATTAGTTTCTAAAATTATAAGGTTAAGAAAATGCCAACAGACCAACCCATTTATTCAAACAAATATGTCAAGCAATCTGAGCAATATCGACCCAGGGAATTTATCGCAAAAAATGTTTCTAATGAATCAAACTGGTCCACATATATGAATTGCGGATCTCGAAAGGTGGCTTAAATTTAATGAAAAAATAATCGTTAATTGCAGACAACTAAATCTGTTTGCTCAAAGAGTTACGCCTCCGCTGTGCACCATCCATTAATCACTGGCGACGGCCAAAATTTTCCAAGTCTTGCACCACTCAGAACAAATATAACAATTCAAAAGCGGCCAACTCCTTTAAATGCTGTCAAACCTATTGCGCCAATCCCACTTAATATGGTAAAAGTGAAATTGCCTTCAAGTGGTTACAACATGATTTCATCCACTGAAACCAAGCCACAGTTAACAACTCTTTGGCAATGTCTCTTTATCAGAGGACACTTTGTTAGTGTTAATGCAGTTTTAAACATGCATAAAATTATTAAAGGCAAATGTCTCAACGCCTGCATTAGCTCAAGCTGAAAACACTCAAAGAACGTTAGCACCAGTGGCACAAAGGACTGAAAGCTATGCCCAAATTTTGGTGAAATATACATTATAAAAAAATTTATTTAAAAAATTAAAGATGAATCGACCGAGTCTTGCGCCTCAAAATGTGCCTGTCTATCGAACACAAATCAAAAAGACACATATAAGTCCTTTTGAAGAAATTACTGTCAAAAAAGGCACGAACAAAACGTTTCCATTTTTCTATAAATCAAAGGTAAAATACTGCATTAATAAAAAAGATTAACTATGAATTTTTAAAGAAGACCAAAACCACATCAATTCAATGTTTGGAAAAACAAACCGTGCGGGCTATTTTTACGCCAAAGCCATTGTATTCTAAGCAGAAAAAAATTTTATTAAAAAAAAATATCGATGGTTCAAAGCCTATAGTCAGCTCAACTTTCAATGAAACAGTTACTCTGTCACAACCATTCTCTTCGCTGCCTATTTTGTTGGACAAGCATGAAGTGGTTTTTAATTAAAATTTTCTATAAAAAACTTATTAATTAAGACGAATGAACTGCATGCAACAACATTTTGCAAAGAAAAAAGGAATGGTCAATTTACTGGAATAAAAATAAATCACTCCTTGCGCACTAATGTTAGGCAAAAACAACCGGCAAAAATATTATCAAAAAGGGATTTATCAATTGCGAAGCTTAAACTTGAGATTTTCAATAAACCCATTATGGTAATTGTGAAAGTACATCACTTTTCAATGCTTTTTTAAGCATCGCGTCTTGGATGCCGACATTACACGTCGCGACTTCCTCTTGAGAAATTACATGCAAAATTGCGACAATGTCTCTCTCATCTTTCTGCAGACGCTAATCAAAGAGATGTTTCTTTATAAAAGAATTTTTGGTGAAGACCCTCATCAACCGCCAACAAGCAAATATATTGGAGGCGCAGACTTGACTGACACGCCCAAAAAAATGCTTAAGCGCATTCGTATCGAATCACAAGTCGACCAAGATAAAGAACATTCTCAAACAAAACAACGAATAATTAGTAATTTATCTTAAATTAAAATAGAAAAACATAATCTTTTTAGATTCTGAATTGGACACCATTGGTTCAATAACAAAAGAAAATGCAATTATTGAAATCAAAGACATTTCAAATGATGACAATTATGAGCCTAACGACATTGAATCAAATATTGTCAGTTCCGCTTTTAGTGAGTTAAAAGTGGACTGTGGAATTGACGAACGTTGTGAGTGTTTTACAAATATATTTGAAAAAAAAATTTCAAAAAATAGCTGTCTCTGGGCATACAACACAACCGAGGCGTCAATCGGGACAGTTCACATCCGGTATACACTCCTTATCGATTAAAAGTAATTTAATAATTAGATATCTGCTTCTTATGCAAAAAACCTGTAAATGCAATGGCAGGATATGGAGAATTGCTATGTGGACATAAAGTTCATTGGGAACAGCCATTTATTGAATGGTGAATGCTAATTAAATTAAATAAAACACAAATGAAGCACTATTTTTTGTAGGTTAAATGGACAGCCAAGCAAAAAATGCCCAGTCGATAGATGTAAAAAAAAAACTTATCCAAAATGTACAGTTTGCAAACGAAGTATTGGAATTGGTTTTTACGAGACCAATTGTTATTGTTGCGTTGACAAAATGCATTCTGATGAACTTGAGCTAATGTTTGCATATCTTTTAATTACTTTTAAACACTTAAATCACTTTAAAGCTTGTCAAACAACGCTGGAAAGTGTCCAAACTGCTCATTGCAACATCCTGGATTTTGCATTTTGTGTCGAAAAATTTTTACTCTGACAAGTGCTGGCCCACCTAGGAAGGTTTTTCTGCAATGCTGCAATTCTTATTGTCACCGAAATTGCTGGTAATCAAATAATAGAAAGAAATGAATTTATTACATTTTCAAGGTATGAATTATTTATTCAACAATGTCCGGTGCCACATTGTTCAAGTGGTTGGAAGGGAATACTCGATATTGACTACATGTATTTTTCCATATATATATTTCGAATGAAAACAAAATTTTGTAGACCGGCTTGTGAACCAAAAATGCAAACTCCCGTCCGACAGCTACCATTTCCGCGAGGCAGATTTGGTGGTCGATCATGTCGTGTTGAACATAGTGGTTACACACCATCGTCACAACCTACTGAGTCAAAGCAAACCCAGCAAACAATTGATTCATTGCTGATGCCGCCACCCTCACTTGTGCCAAGGAGAACTTCAAGTCGTGTCAGCAATGCGCCAACGTTGTTTTCCACTCCTACTTCGTCACGGCTCTCCATAAAGCCTGTAACTTCTCACTGTGCCTCAGTTCAATCATCCCATTTTGGACTGGGTTGTGGTGCTCAAAGTGCAAAACATCTGCCTACATATTACAATTCTTTGCAAGAAGTTAAAAGCAAAAAAAAATATTAGATAAATTCTGGTGCCTTCAGTTAAATCTCCGCTGTGCTCATTGCAGTGCACTTCTGCTTCCATCGGAATTTAAAATGGAAGGAGGCTACCCAAAGTGTTGTGCAAAAGGCCACGTAAATCTTCGTGTTCGTTTTGATGACTTACAAAAGTGGCCAACAAAACTTATTGCCCTGTTCAACAACCAAGACACAACAACAATTCGGTGGATTGGAAAACTCCGTGCTAACGCGATGGCCTACAATGACAGTCTTGCGTTTGGATGCGTTCGTATTCAGCGCGACGACAATCTGAAACAAGCCTATCGAATTGTCAAATGCAATAACATGATCCGTTATGTGCTTTGGGACTTTAATCCACCAACGCCGGACTTGCCTCACTTGCAAGGACAACTGTTCACAATCCCGGATGCTGATGCACGCCTAAGGATTGACGAAATTGCACAAGAACGTCACCTTGACGTAAAATGTTAAATGAAATTTTGGGTGCAAAAATGGTGTTTAGGAAGAACTTCTCAATTTTCTTCATGGTATTCTCCGTGAACATCATCCATTTGCCAACTTATACAAAACCGCGTCAGAAACTTTTAATAATCTCGAAGATGCTGACAAAATAAACTTTCGCATGTTGGTGGTCGACACAAACAAAAAGGGCATTGAAAAATCGCTGGAAAAAAGTCTTGCAGTTGAAGAAATTGAAGAACGCCAGATAAGAGAAATTCACCCTGGACGAATCAATGTTGAAACAGCTGTGGGCAGTAAACTTGTAGCAGAGGTTAAAAACACAAGCACTATTTCTCAAACGTATTAATTCAGTTCTATTTTGATAATGGTGCAAATGTTCCTCCCGGGCAAAAATACGATGTTGTTTTACAAGGGAAACATGGAACAGGAGAGCACGACATGAAATGGTGGAACCGTAACGTCGAGCCCACTATCTTTCCACTTTTGTTTTCACGCGGACAATTTGCATATGGTAAAATGAAATAGAAATGAAAGCAAAACGATCTTTGTTTAGAATATGGTATCAAGTTAAAGTTGGCTGAAAAAGAGAGCTTTGACACAACCTATCGTCAAATTCGAAATGCAGATGGTGACTTAATGGATGACACTGAGCTTGGCGAAGAGGCAGAATTCTTACCACCAGAATTGGAGCGCAGAATTCACCGACGTGACAATGTTTCAAGAGCTCAATGGTTTCGTTACATGTGCCAAATTCGTGACCATGATTGGAAATCTTCCCATTGGCTTTGGAACTGGAACAATCTGGCTCAACTTTACACAATTACATACAACAATCGGATTGAGGCACAAAAAGTACAATACATGAAACAACTGCAAGGTCAAAAGAGGCTTGTGCGCGTTCGAGCCCTGCTCAAATGGGTTCAGCAAATTCGTGATAATAAAGGTTTTTAGTAAAATTTGAGTGGATAATTAATCCAAAAACACTCACATAGGACTCAAAGGACCAATTGGACAAATTTTCATGACGGATGCTCATTTTCGAGGCTCTCGTCAATTTTATCAGAAGGAATACGCAAATTGTATGACAATTTGTCGAGAAATTGGAAAGCCGGACCTCCTCATCACATTTACAATGGATCCAGAGTGCGAGGAATTGAGCCAGCTTCTACCAATTGGAGCAGACGGGAAACGACAACAATGGCACGACCGTCCCGATGTAGTGTGTCGTCTTTTTATTGACAAACGTGATGAACTGCTCAATGATCTGACCAAAAAGATGGTTCTTGGTTACGTCACAGCATGGTTCTTCTCGCTCGAGTTCCAGCTTCGGTAGCGTTGATTTGTCATAGATTATTCAACCGTGAGTTTTTGCAGTGGACTTCCACACATACACGTCTGCCTGACACTGGATTGGGAACGCATCCGACTTCATGGTGTGATCCATAGTCCTGAAGACTACATGAGCGAGTACATCTGTGCCGAGATTCCTTCTCTGCCTGAACCAGGACGGCGAACAGAAGAGGCAAAGAGAATGCGGGAACTCTACAAAACAATCACCACAAAGCATATCCACACATGCTCTGCTCAACGTTGTCTTGTTGATGGGAAATGCAAAAAACATTTTCCGGTTGGAAATGATTTTTTAATTTTTAAAAAAAAACTTTTCTTTGAAGAAGCCCTTCTCCTATGATTACGTCTATTCGGAGAACGCTTATCCGCGTTATTTACGCCGACCACCAGCGCCAAACGAATCTGCTCTTAAAAAACATCCACAACGATATGGAAATACCTTCAAAACCAATGGACCAAAAGGGCAATCCATTATTGACAATTCCTATGTCATTCCTTACAACAAATTTTTGTCGGCCAAGTTCAGATCGCAGTAAGAAAAAATTTGTATTTTAAAACTGTTTTAAATTTAAGCATCAATGTCGAATTTGTTGCTGGTGATGGATGTACAAAATATGTCTGCAAATATGTCATGAAAGGCGCGGACATGTGCTTTGTCCAGGTTTCAAAAGAGGGATTCGATGAAAAGGCCTTGCGCTATGACGAATTTCATCAAATACGATTGACACGCCACATTACATCGGTTGAGGCGTTTATGTCAATATATGGCGTTCCTTTGGTGCAACGTTCACATAAGGTCACAATAATGCGACCAACAATAATAAAAAATAATAATATCAGGTGACTGAACTTGATGTTCATGGACCTGAAGGACATCGAATTGCAATTGAAGAAGGCGAAGAAGAAGAAGCCGCAATTGCTGAAGAGAAGCGAGTTGAACGTGGAGACGAACGAATAACACAATTAACTTCGTATTTTACATTTAATCGGTAATGAAGGTTTTGTAAATAAAAATATAATTATAAAAATAGAAAACGAAAAATCAATGACGAACCTTCTCTGAAACTGACATACGCAACATGCTTCAAAAAACTTTTCTACGACCTTCAAAAGCGCGAATGGAAGCCTTATATTCAACATGAACTGGCTGGTCAAAAGCTTTGTCGCTTGAAAACAGTTTCTCCTTCAAATCTGGAACTACTCGTATAAAAAATTAAAATATTAATAAATAAAAGTGAGACTTTCTAAGGCAATTCGACAACTGCTTTTTGCTGTGGAGGATCCGATAGATTGGAATGACCTTAGGACTTTCAATGGGCGTCTCCACAACACATTCATTGATGCTGCAAAGGCTCGTGGTCTGATGGTTGACAACATACTTTGGAAGAA
>CP049708.1:5525845-5551018 GCA_004148225.2 Heterodera glycines | reverse complement strand
TTGAAAAATCATAACTTTTTTCAAAAAAATCACAGAAATTTGATTTAAACAGATTTGAATAGAGCTCGCAAAACTCTTTTAGAATAAAATTGCTTTTACATAAATTGCTTGATTAAGAGAGAAGTTATGAGTACTAAAAATTACAAATTTGTAAAATGAAAAAATTCGTAACTCATTCTGAAATGTTGCTAAAATTGTAAGCTAAACTGCGTTAAATAGAGCATAAAAAACTGAATATAGTATACTAAATTATTATTCGGATCCATCCTTTTGAAAAATTATCATTTTTTCAAAAGTGCTCGATTTTCGAGACCATAAAATTTTGAAAAATCATAACTTTTTTCAAAAAAATCACAGAAATTTGATTTAAACAGATTTGAATAGAGCTCGCAAAACTCTTTTAGAATAAAATTGCTTTTACATAAATTGCTTGATTAAGAGAGAAGTTATGAGTACTAAAAAATTTTCAAAATTTGTGCAAAATTTTTGGAAGGCATTTTCTAGGCTTAAAACTCAAAATTTCGAGTTTTTGCCTTTTTGGGTTCCCCCTTTTTACTCAATTTTAATAAGCATACGCGAATTGTATATATAGTTAGGAATTGAAGCGAAAAACGCAAAAAAAAAAAAAAATTTTTTTTTGAAAAAATAGTGTGAAAACACGAGAGAATGTCAGTCGCCGAGAGGAAACAGCGAAATAGTGCGAGAGACGGTTAAGAAAAAGTTCTCATGTCATCACCCCATCGAATATATCCTCCGCAAAAAGTCATATATTCGCTCGATTTTCAATGAAAATTAATGAAATCGTCTCCACCATCATCCTCTTTGGACGTGGGCGTACCAATCCCGGGGCCGGGCGCATTCTCCGGCCCCGGGATTGCAGGGCCGTGGTCGGTCAATTTTTTGCGGTACTGGCCGGTCACGGTCGGGGCGTTCGATGGGCGGATATGACTTTGGGAAAAGTCCGTGTGTCTGCCACCATGCAGCATCCGAACAGTTGCCTTTAGAAGGCAGGCAGTCGAATTGGCTGCCCACCGGGGGTGGTCTGCGCGGGTACGTCACACTTCCCAGACGTGCCTGTGGAAAGCCACCGGGTGCTGGGGGACCGCTGCATGGGTAAAACAAGCTTAAGAAATCCTACCCGTTGCTATGTCCGGCGATGTAAAAATGTTCATTACTTCTTTTTAAAATAAGCTATTTAAGCAATTTTTTTTTTGTCTGGACCAGCTTTCAAAGCTCTATCCAATGCCATAAAAAACATGGCAAAACAAATAAATAAAAAAATGTTGTTTTAAAAAATAAATTCCGTGGTCTCAAAAATCGAGCACTTTTGACAAAAATCTTCAAATTCTCCTCATAATTGCTAAAATCTTAGTTAAATGGGCTTCAAATCAATTTTGATTATTAATACATTTCCTCAATGGAATATATCATTGTTTTAAACTTTTTAAAAAAAAAACAAACAAATTATTTACACCGTTGGACATAGTAGTGTGTAGGATCCCCATAAAAACTCACTTAGCAATGAAAAAAATCACATAGCTGGCAAAGCGGTTAAGGGAGTCAACCCTGATGGGTTTAATGCAGTCCACCGCAACTTTGCTGGCGTACTATCATTGGAGTAAGGCGTTCAGTCCTGTGCATATGGACTGAATGCGGTGCACTCCATTGACACAGGGTGTGATTTCAAATATTTTTATTTTTAGAAAAGCTAAAAAAGCTTAAATTCAGTAAAACAAAAATCTGTTGATTTAAAGCCTCAAAACTGGCTTCCAAAATTTTTTACACAATTAATTGTGCCACAAAATGGCTTCAATGAACTTCCACAGAAAAACACATTACTTAGATTGGCAGGCACAACCATCGAACGCGCCCACCACCATGTTTACCGTGTTGGCCAAGGTGTCACCCCCCTTGGACCTCCCCCAACACGGGACGCCACGGCTATAGATACCTGTAGAGCCGTGGTTAACAGCACATATGCCAGTAGCCAAACCAGGTGGTGCCCTAATTGATACATGGGCTTAATGCACGGTTGCCACCTGTAAAGCTGCTGGCAGCCTACCTTCGTGGCAAAGCCAAGAACCCTACGAAGGCAAGGGTGTGCTGGGTATGTGTTTTCCGGACTGGAAACGCATCAGTCGTTCACATGTGCTGGCGCAGGGGGACCCTGTGCATTATGGGTTAAGCAATAAACCACCTGCGCCGGCAGCCTACCTCGGACGCTTTCCGAGGCAAGGGTGTGAATGACAGCTGTTTTGCTGGTAGATGGTGGTTAAGGGAGCCAACCCTGCTGTGGGTTTAATGCAGTCCACTCCAATGGCAAGGGTGTGATTTTCATCAACATGTTTTTGTTGCTAAAAGCCCTCAACAATCTGCATTTATATTTATAACAAAACAAAATTTTTGGTTTTAAAAATGACGAAACCAAAAAAATGGTTCAACAAAAAAACATTCGGGTTTACAAAAAAAGCAGCCAAAAAAGTGGCTAAACTCTTTTTCTTATACTGAGACTAAAAAACCATCAAAATTTTTAATTACCTTTCAACAAGCAAAAAATGTCTGCACAAAAAACCATTGAAAAACCTCAAAAAACCCCAAAAAATCACATGTGCGGCATATGGGTTTAGGCATTTAACCCTGTGCATTATGGGTTAAATGCGGTGCACCACATGCTGCAGCCTACCATTGGAGTTAAGGCAGTCAACCCTGTGCTATGGTCAATGCAGTCCACCACCTATCCACTACTGGCAGAACAGTGATGTATAGAAAGTTTGGTTAAATACATCATAACTTTCCCCGAAATACCCCTTCCAAAAAAGGACCACAGTGCCAAAAAAATACCAAACTAATGAGTTACAATTAGCTCATAATTATTTATGCTAAAAGCAACAGAACAAACCAAGGCGAAAAAGAGCCAGTTTCTCCAACTATGTTTTGTTAACAAAACAAAAAGCCTAAAAAAGGCTCGGTTTCTCTGAATTAACCTTTTTTTGTGATTTTTTATTTGCTAAAAACAGCAACACTATAAACACTGTGGTCCTTAGGATTGTACATAGAGGTAATAGGATTGTGTAATGGTAACAAACACATTTTTGTTGTCTCATCTTTTTCATTTTTTCTTTCAAATAAATGTCTTCACAAATCTTGTCAAACAATTCCCCTCAATTTTAGTTTGTGCACTCAGTTTCAGTTCAAAGGTTGGAAGGCGATCAGTGCTCAACTGGGCTTTCTTGGTCGAGCGAAATAAGCTATGTTGATAATATGTACAATTTAGTGCATAATTCAATGCATTTAAAATAATAATTCACATTCTTGACAGGAGTGTTCGGCGCAATGGTTGCATGACGTGTACTGGCTGCACTCATAAACGGTGTTTGCGTGTCTAAGATATGTTTTAAATTGTTTAAACTTTTTTTACAAACACAATAACTTCCCTCTAATTTAGCTCATCTACATGCTTTCAGTTCAATGGTTGCTCTTTTGGTTCCGATCAATGTTCTTCTCTCCTTTTTTGTTTTTTTGTAAGTATATAAATGGGTTAAAATTCTTCACTGATTCTGCTACAATTTCAGGTGCTTAAAGGCTACAGAATTTTCCGACTGCAAACCAGTTCGTTAACGTGCGTTATACTTGGGCCAAACATTTTTCAATGCTTGTTTATTGCCATCTGAAATTTATATGGACCTCAAATGTTTCTTTTTTTGTAAGCTAACACTGGGTATAAATCCACCACGATTTCTTTTTCAGTTACAGGTGTTTTATGTCTACAGAAATTTTTGTACCATCCAAAATAACTGTTTTTTGTATGTTACCTTTGGGTATAAATCCACCACTGATTTCTTTTTCAGTTACAGGTGTTTTATGTCTACAGAAATTTTTATGTCTAAAATAACTTTTTTGTATGTTACCTTTGGGTATAAATCCACCACTGATTTCTTTTTCAGTTACAGGTGTTTTATGTCTACAGAACTTTTTATGGGTTCTAAAATCATTCTTTTTTGTAAGTTACCACTGGGTATAAATCCACCACTGATTTCTTTTTCAGTTTCAGGTGCTTTATGTCTACAGAACTTTTTATGGGTTCTAAAATCATTCCTTTTTTGTAAGTTACCACTGGGTATAAATCCACCACTGATTTCTTTTTCAGTTTCAGGTGTTTTATGTCTACAGAACTTTTTATGGGTTCTAAAATCATTCTTTTTTGTAAGTTACCACTGGGTATAAATCCACCACTTAAGGTTACTAGTTCTCATTCTTTTTGTAAGACCACTTAATATAAATTGTCCCATTTTTAGTCTCAGGTGTTGACTGGTGGTCGCAAATGTATGAAAGCCCCATCAATTTTTCTTTTTTGTAAGTCTCATCATTTTGAACTCCCGTGAATTTTTGTGTCCCTTTTCAGTTTCAGTTGTTGGCTCGTCATTAGCAAACAAATTAATGTCACCTAAAATTGCAAAAAAAAAAATCACACCATTTAAACATAAATTTATATTCTTAAATCAGTTATTGACATACCTAAATTGTTGTGTATCTCCTAATTATAGAATGGCCAGTGGATGCCAATAAAAGAAAATTAATAATGGCCTGTGGATGCCAATAAAAGAAATTATTTAAAGGCCTGCGGATGCCAATAAAAGAAATTATTTAAAGGCCAGTGGATGCCAATAAAAGAAAATTATTTAATGGGTTGAGGATGCCAAAAAAATAAATTTGTGCATAATAATTTGTTTTTATTTCATTCTTTAAATAAATATTAAAATTGAAATAATTTTTTTATTTTTAGCCAGGTATTATCAATTATTATTCCGCGCTAATTTATTGATTTTTGACAGCTATCTTCTTGCTCACAAATCGCTTATTGCTCTCAAATCGGTAGCCAAGCATTTTTTTGTTTTGATCATTAAATTATTTTAGTTCACTGCTCATCAATTCAAAGATCTTATTCATCTCTCTCATTCATTTCATTTCATTCATTTCTCTTTATAAATCTTTCATCATTTCTTCTCTTTCTTTCTCTTCTTTCTTTTCCTCCACCTCCTCCCCCCATCCCCTTCCCCAAATCCCACCCCCTATCCCGACTCTTGCCACGACCCCCATCCCAAACAGCCCTCTTTAGAGCTGCCTCCGCACCCCTTCCCAATTTCCTACCCCAAAATAAATCCAACCGTAGGCAAAAGTTTAGGAAAAATTATGCCAAATTCAAAGCCCGGGTGTCCATCTTCTGATCGCAACTGCCGGAAAGGTTTTTCGATGGATTTTGATTGCATTGGCGCTTTTTTGATGTATTTTATTGTAGTTCGCTACAACCTGGCGCCTCCTTCGGCTACTGGATTTCTTCCTGCGGCGGGGCCACCGAATCGCGAACGATCTCCGACTCCGACAGGAATACGTGCTGCGGCATCACCTGAGCGTGTTAACCGACCGGCAGGGTCAAATGTTGAAGTTCCCGCCGACATCAATTTGGCGATTTTCAAAAAACCAATCCACGTGAAACATAATTGCCAAGCCCATTAAAAAAACAATATACAGGGACGAGACTTCGAATCAGATTGCCGGCGTGGGCATGAACTTTTGTGTGCCTATTCCTTCGCAAAAGACCGTCGGGTGGAGGCACAACTCCGCCGTCTAATCACGGAAATGACGCAATACAAAAACCTTGCAAAGTCAAATGTGGCCCACTCCAGAGGAATCGGTGTGGAAGTAAATCCTTATGCCAGACCGTGGCCAGCCGAATCGGAGAAAGTGGATGGATGGGCGGACGCATCTGTCTCGGCCAAAAAAACGTCCGAAGGCGCCAACAAATCCACCCAAGGGTCCCAAAACACTTATGTTGATTTGCATTTACAGCATAACGATTATAGATTTGGGAAAAAAATAAAACGCCAAACGCCAGCCAAGGTCGAATTGCCAAAAATGACTGAGGTTCTGCGAAAAAGTCAGCCAAACGAAACAATCCCAAACAATGAATGGAAAGTTATTGTTGGAGGAAAGGTTTATAATTTAAAAAAAAACTGATTTTTATTCCATCAATTATAGGCTGTTCCGAAAATAGAGCTGAAACTGAAGGAGCAGAAAAAAATTGGACCGATTGGACTTGCTCCCGTAACTAACATTTAAAAATTAGTAAAAAATTTTTCATAAAGAAGAAAATGCCTGAAATTGCTTCACAAGCCAAGAATCTAAGCAAGGCCCCGTTGATTATGACCATTGTTCCAAAAGAACCTCCACAGAAGCCGACTCTTAATTCTATTTGGCAGTGTGTGACATACAAAAAAACACAGGTTCTAACTACAAAACTATTTTGTTACAATAAATTAATTCAAAGGCAAAGCATATGCAAAAGGCAATGTCAATTTATTTCAACAAAAGCGTCAAGCAATCGGTGCATCATCAACACAGGGAATTTATCGCAAAAAATGTTTCTGATGAATTGGAATGGCCCAAATTTATGAATTGCGGAACAAGAGAGGTGTTATACATGTATAGAAAAAATAACCCTTCAATTGCAGCCAAAAAAAACTGTTTGCTTAAAAAGTTACGCCTCCGCTGTGCACCATCCATTAATCACTGGCGACGACCGAAATTTTCCGAGTCTTGTCCAAATAAAAACCACCAAACCAAATCAAAAGCGGCCAACTCCTTTGAATGCTGTAAAGCCTATTGCACCAGTTCCTCTCAATATGGTGAAAGTGGAATTGCCTAAGAGTGGCGGCAAAATAATTGCATCCACTGAAGCGAGGCCAAAGTTAACAACTATCTGGCAATGTCTCTTTATCAAAGGACAATTTGTTAGTGTATAATGCTGTTTTAAATTTATCATCTGATTAAAGGCAAATGTTTCAACACATACATTAGCACAAACTACCGAAAACAGTCAAATAGCGCTCACACCAGTGGCACAAAGGACTGAAAGCTATGCTAAAACTTTGGTGCAATACAAAAAATTATAACAAAATATATTAACTAAATTAAAGATAAATCGACCAAGTCTTGTGCCGCAAATTGTTCCTGTCTTTCAAACAAAAATCCAGAAGAAAAAGATAGGTCGATTTGAAGAAATTGCTGTCAAAATAGCCACAAAGAAAACCCTTCCATTTTTGTCACATGCAAAGGTAAAGTAATGAATTAATAAAACACTTTAATTGGTACTAATTACCACAATCATGTAAATTCAGCATTTGGAAAAACAAACCGCTCGACATATTTTTGCGCCAAAGTTGTTGACAGTACTGGACAAAAAAAATTCACAAAAATCAAAGCTGACCAACTCAAATTTGAATGAGAAAATTACTTTGTTTCAACGATTCTCTTCCCTGCAAAGCTTATCAAGCAAACATGAAGCGGTTTTTTAATTTTTTTGTTTAGAAATAATTTTTTAACCAAGCAGAATGAACAACATGCAAAAAATATTGACAACAAAAAATGCACTGGTCTTATTACTGCAACAAAAAAACATCAATCCTTGCGCACTAATGTTAGGCAAAAACAACCTGCAAAATTATTATCAAAAAGGGCTTTATCAATTGCGAAGCTTAAACTTGAGATTTTCAATAAACCCATTATGGTAATTGTGAAAGTACATCACTTTTCAATGCTTTTTTTAAGCATCGTGTCTTGGATGCCGACATCACACGTCGCGACTTCCTCTTGAGAAATTACATGCAAAATTGCGACAATGTCTCTCTCATCTTTCTGCAGAAGCTAATCAAAGAGATGTTTCTTTATAAAAGAATTTTTGGTGAAAACCCTCATCAACCGCCAACAAGCAAATATATTGGAGGGGCAGACTTGACTGGCACGCCCAAAAAAATGCTTAAGCGCATTCGTATCGAATCGCAAGTCGACCAAGACAATGAACATTCTCAAACAAAACAACGAATAATTAGTAATTTATCTTAAATTAAAATAGAAAAACATAATCTTTTTAGATTCTGAATTGGACACCATTGGTTCAATAACAAAAGAAAATGCAATTATTGAAATCAAAGACATTTCAAATGATGACAATTATGAGCCTAACGACATTGAATCAAATATTGTCAGTTCCGCTTTTAGCGAGTTACAAATGGACTGTGGAATTGACGAACGTTGTGAGTGTTTTACAAATATATTTGAAAATAAACTTTCATAAAACAGCTGTCTCTGGTCATACAACACAACCGAGGCGTCAATCAGGACAGTTCACATCCGGTATACATTCCTTATCGATTCAAAGTAATTTAAAAATTAGATATCTGCTTCTTATGCAAAAAACCTGTAAATGCAATGGCAGGATACGGAGAATTGCTATGTGGACATAAAGTTCATTGGGAACAGCCATTTATTGATTGGTGAATGCTAATCAAATTAAATAAAACACAAATGGAGCATTTGTAGGTTAAATGGACAGCCAATCAAAAAATGTCCAGTCGACAGATGTAAAAAAAAAACTCGTCCAAAATGTACAGTTTGCAAACGAAATATTGGAATTGGTTTTTACGAGACCAATTGTTATTGTTGTGTTGACAAAATGCATGCTGATGAACTTGAGCTAATGTTTGCATATCTTTTAATTACTTTTAAACACTTAAATCACTTTAAAGCTTGTCAAACAACGCTGGAAAGTGTCCAAACTGCTCATTGCAACATCCTGGATTTTGCATTTTGTGCCGAAAAATTTTTACTCTGACAAGTGCTGGTCCACCTCGGAAGGTTTTTCTGCAATGCTGCAATTCTTATTGTCACCGAAATTGCTGGTAATCAAATAATAGAAAGAAATGAATTTATTACATTTTCAAGGTATGAATTATTTATTAAACAATGTCCGGTGCCACATTGTTCAAGTGGTTGGAAGGGAATACTCGATATTGACTACATGTATTTTTTCATATATATATTTCGAATGAAAACAAAATTTTGTAGACCGGCTTGCGAACCAAAAATGCAAACTCCAGTCCGACAGCTGCCAGTTCCGCGAGGCAGATTTGGTGGTCGATCATGTCGTGTTGAACATAGTGGTTACACACCATCGTCACAACCTACTGAGTCAAAGCAAACCCAGCAAACAATTGATTCATTGCTGATGCCGCCACCCTCACTTGTGCCAAGGAGAACTTCAAGTCGTGTCAGCAATGCGCCAACGTTGTTTTCCACTCCTACTTCGTCACGACTCTCCATAAAGCCTGTAACTTCTCACTGTGCCTCAGTTCAATCATCCCATTTTGGACTGGGTTGTGGTGCTCAAAGTGCAAAACATCTGCCTACATATTACAATTCTTTGCAAGAAGTTAAAAGCAAAAAAAATATTAGATAAATTCTGGTGCCTTTAGTTAAATCTCCGCTGTGCTCATTGCAGTGCACTTCTGCTTCCATCGGAATTCAAAATGGAAGGAGGCTACCCAAAGTGTTGCGCAAAGGGCCACGTTAATCTTCGTGCTCGCTTTGACGACTTACAAAAGTGGCCCTCAAAACTTATTGCACTGTTCAACAACCAAGACACAACAACTATTCGGTGGATTGGAAAACTCCGTGCAAATTCAATGGCTTACAATGACAGCCTTGCGTTTGGATGTGTTCGTATTCAGCGCGACGACAATCTGAAACAAGGCTATCGGATTGTCAAATGCAATAACATGATCCGTTACGTGCTTTGGGACTTTAATCCACCAAGGCCGGACTTACCGCATTTACAAGGACAACTGTTTACAATCCCAGATGCTGACGCACGTTTAAGGATTGACGAAATTGCACAGGAACGTCACCTTGACGTAAAGTGTTTTATGAAATTATGGGTGCTCAAAAATTATACTTAGGAAGAACTTCTCAACTTTCTTCATGGCATTCTCCGAGAACATCACCCATTTGCCAATTTATACAAAACCGCATCAGAAACTTTCAAGAACCTTGATGATGCTGACAAAATCAACTTTCGCATGTTGGTGGTCGACACGAACAAAAAGGGCATTGAAAAATCGTTGGATAAAAGTCTTGCAATTGAAGAAATTCAAGAACGCCAGATAAGAGAAATACATCCTGGGCGAATCAATGTTGAGACTGTTGCGGGCAGTAAACTTGTTGCAGAGGTTTAAAACTCAATCGAGATTCTCAAAAGTATTGATTCAGTTCTATTTTGACAATGGTGCAAATGTTCCTCCTGGGCAAAGATACGATATTGTTTTACAAGGGAAACATGGAACGGGTGAACTTGACATGAAATGGTGGAACCGAAATGTTGATCCCACTACCTTCCCGCTTTTGTTTTGTCGCGGACAATTTGCATATGGTAATATTGGATAGCAATAAAAGCAAACAATGCTTTTGCTTAGAATATGGTATCAAGTTGAAGTTGGCTGAAAAAGAGCGTTTTGACACAACTTACCGTCAAATTCGAGATGCAGATGGTGACTTAATGGACGACACTGAGCTTGGCGAAGAGGCAGAATTCTTACCACCAGAATTGGAGCGCAGAATTCACCGACGTGACAATGTTTCAAGAGCTCAATGGTTCCGATACATGTGCCAAATTCGCGACCATGATTGGAAGTCCTCTCATTGGCTTTGGAACTGGAGCAATTTGGCTCAGCTCTACACAATAACATACAACAATCGGATAGAAGCACAAAAAGTCCAGTACATGAAACAACTGCAAGGTCAAAAGCGTCTTGTGCGTGTTCGAGCCCTGCTCCAATGGGTTCAACAAATTCGCGATAATAAAGGTCTTTTAGTGAAAATAAAGTGGATAATTAATCAAAAAAAATGTTCATAAAGGACTCAAAGGACCAATTGGACAAATATTCATGACTGATGCTCACTTTCGGGGCTCACGTCAATTTTATCAGAAAGAATATGCAAACTGCATGACAATTTGTCGAGAAATTGGCAAGCCGGACCTCCTCATCACATTTACAATGGATCCAGAGTGCGAGGAATTGAGCCAGCTTCTACCAATTGGACCTGACGGAAAACGTCAACAATGGCACGACCGTCCCGATGTAGTGTGTCGTCTTTTTATTGACAAACGTGATGAACTGCTCAATGATCTGACCAAAAAGATGGTTCTTGGTTACGTCACAGCATGGTTCTTCTCGCTCGAGTTCCAGCTTCGGTAGCGTTGATTTGTCATAGATTATTCAACCGTGAGTTTTTGCAGTGGGCTTCCACACATACACGTCTGCATGACACTGGATTGGGAACGCATCCGACTTCATGGTGTGATCCATAGTCCTGAAGACTACATGAGCGAGTACATCTGTGCCGAAATCCCTTCTCTGCCTGAATCACGCCTAAGGACAGAAGAGGCAAAGAGAATGCGGGAACTCTACAAAACAATCACCACCAAACATATCCACACATGCTCTGCTCACCGGTGTCTTGTTGATGGGAAATGCAAAAAACATTTTCCGGTTGGAAATGATTCATAAATTTTACAAAAAAACTTTTCTTTGAAGAAGTCATTCTCCTATGATTACGTCTATTCGGAGAACGCTTATCCGCGTTATTTACGCCGACCACCAGCGCCAAACGAATCCGCTCTTCAAAGGCATCCACAACGATATGGAAATACCTTCAAAACCAATGGACCAAAAGGACAATCAACTATTGACAATTCATATGTGATTCCATACAACAAATTTTTGTCGGCCAAGTTCAAATCACAGTAAGCAAGTTGGGCAAAATGAAAAAAATAAGATTTCCAGCATAAATGTGGAATTTGTGGCTGGTGATGGTTGCACAAAATACGTCTGCAAATATGTCATGAAAGGCGCAGATATGTGCTTTGTCCAGATTTCAAAAGAAGGACTTGATGAAAAGGCTCTGCGCTACGACGAATTCCATCAGATACGATTGTCTCGTCACATTACATCGATTGAGGCGTTTATGTCAATATATGGTGTACCTTTGGTGCAACGTTCCCATAAGGTTAAGATACTGGAAACAATAGTATTTAAAAAAACAATATCAGGTGACTGAACTTGATGTTCATGGACCTGAAGGACATCGAATTGCAATTGAAGAAGGCGAAGAAGAAGAAGCCGCAATTGCTGAAGAGAAGCGGATTGAACATGGAGACGAACGAGCCACCCAATTAACTTCATATTTTGCATTCAATCGGTAATGAAGCTTTTGTTAGTTAAATTTTAATTAAAAAATAGAAAACGAAAAATCGATGGTGAAGCATCTCTGAAATTGACATACGCAACATGCTTCAAAAAACTATTCTATGACCTTCAAAAGCGCAAATGGAAGCCTTACATTCAACACCAACTGGCTGGTCAAAAACTTTGTCGCTTGAAAACAGTTTCGCCTTCAAATATGGAACTACTCGTATAATGATCCAAATGCTAATGAATAAGAGCAAAATTTTCTAAGGCAATTCGACAACTGCTTTTTGCTGTGGAGGACCCAACTGATTGGACTGACCTTAGGACTTTCAATGGGCGTCTCCACAACACATTCATTGATGCTGCAAAGGCTCGTGGTCTGATGGTTGACAACATACTTTGGAAGAACACCATCATCGAAGCGTTTGAGACAAAGAAAAGCGCACGGCAGTGCATTCGTTGGTTGGCAGTTTTCTTTGCAACAGCAAATTTGTCGAGCCCGACTGAGCTGCTTGACGAAATTTTGCAAATGCCAAATAACTGGCTCGTGAATACTCGAGTTGCTGGCGCATCTTTGGAAGACCGACGTCAATATGTTCTCCTCGCAATTGAATGGTTTTTGAGGGAGCACGGAGTTGAACCTGATGATCAACCAAGGGCAGACGGAACCTTTGAAACTGCCTGTGAGCATATTGGCCTGCCGAGACCACCAAATATCAACATTGGACAAGAGGAATACATTGCTGTAAAAATTAAAAATTTGTTTCTTGAAACTTTGTTTACTTTAGCTTCAATTTAACCGAGATGATGTGATTAATGCCCATTTGGAACCAGAATTGCGTGATCCAGAACTGTTCAACAATAACATGAAACAGCGTTATCTCAAGCTATTCATGAATGGTCCAAAACCAAATGATGAGCAACAGTCTCTGATTCAGGTATTTTAAAACAATTTTATTATGTTTAAAATTAATTTAGGAAATCCACAAAGCAATGCTCGATGCCGCAAGCGTTATTGATGGTCGCAAACCCGAATTCAATAGCTCAGTTCCACGGCTCTTCATGGTTACTGGTGAAGGTGGAGCGGGCAAAACGTTCACTTACAACGTAATAACTAAGACTTCAAGAATTAAAAAATTTGTTTATTTTAGAAGCTAATAGCTTTCCTGAAGTCAAATGGATTTAATTTTTTGCCAACTGCGACAACAGGAATTGCTGCTGAACTACTTTATGAGGGCCAAACTGTTCATAAGCGAATTTGTCGTAGAAAACACGTCAATTCATCAACACCAATAAATTTGGATTACGACAGCCGTTTCGCTGAGCTTTTACGACGCACCCATGGCATTCTTATCGATGAAATAAGCATGCAACACAAAGATGTGCTTGAATACGTCAACAAGTTGCTGAAATCAATTGCACCATCTAAATATTTACGGAACATACCTTTTGCTGGAAAAGTGCTTCTATGAAATTGGGAAACAAACAAAATAGTATTAATTTAAAGGTTGTCATTTTGGGTGGTGACTGGAAACAGCTTGCACCTGTCGTTCCTGGTGGCGGCCATTTGGACCAATTGAACGCCTCCGTAAAGAACTCGCAGTTGTTTCCAAATTTTGTCACTCGAAAATTATTGGCAAATCACCGGCTTCGCCCTGGCCAGGAAAATTACCGCAACTTTTTGCTCCGTGTTGGAACTGGAAAAAACAACACTGACCACCGTGTGCAGCTCAAGCCAAGCATGTGTGTTTCAACCCGCAATGAACTCCTCGACTTTGTGTTCACCAAAGAAATGCTTGAACACCCATTGGACCACGAGGAGCAATTTGGTGGCTGTGCTATTCTTTCTCCGTTGAATAGCGAAACATTTGAGCTGAACAACATCATACTGGTTTTTAGTCAACAAATATAGTGTAAATTTGAAAACAACAATTAAAGAATCAAATTGTTGGCCACGAGCGAATCTACACTGCAACAACACAGCCTGTTCGCGACGAGACTGGCCAAACTGATCTGCTGAATGTTGCTGCAGATGCCGACTGTGAAAATTTGACGCGCCTCACACCTCAGGGAGTGCCAGAACACCGGCTCCGAATCAAGATCGGTGCAATCATGATGGTCATCACGAACATTTCAATTGCTGATGGGCTGTGCAACGGCACCCGTGTTCAAGTCCTTCCTGGCCCAAAAGGACGTCTTATGAGGCACATCATACGGTGCCGCATTCTCACCGGCAATAAGCGTGGACATGAACATGATCTCCACCCAGCTCGCTTTGTATTCGGCGGTGACCCTGAAGCAGTTCATCAGGGACCAATCAAATGCGAACGCATACAATTCCCACTTCGTCCTGGAAGTGTGATGACCATTAACAAATCTCAGGGTAATTTATTGAATATTTCCTTTATGCTAAAATATTTCAAAGGTCAAACACTGCAACGTGTTGGCGTTCTTCTGGACAAATCACAATGCTTCTCACATGGCCAACTCTATGTTGCTTTATCGCGCGTTAAAGATGAAGCCGACATTAGAATTTGCACAAAACATTTGCATCACAAAGTCAAAAATGTGGTTATGCAGGAACTTCTTGACCCACAGGACATTGAAAACGTCCAAAACTTGCTGAAAGTAAAAATATTTGTAAAAAATCACAAAATGCTTTTTAAAAGGACGACCCAACATCTAAAAACGAAAGTGGGTCCGATTCTGGAACTGAAATGGACGTGGATTATGCCTCATTGTGCGTACAACCAACACCGTCCTCAAACCCTCTTGAGAAGACAAAACTCCGCTCACAACTGGACCTCAACACCGCCGTTACACGATTCGATTTGGCCAAAATCAAAGTTGTCAAAGGCGACATCACTCGACAAAAAGTGGACATGCTTGTCAACGCAGCCAATCCGCAGCTTCGAAGAGGCGGAGGGGTTGACGATGCAATTCATCGGGCATGTCAACCAGACATGGCTGCACTTCAAAAATCGCTCAAAATTCTTCACATGTCAAATGGCTGTGACTTCCCATCGGGATGTGTTGTTGTCACTGACACATTTGGGGATCTAAAGATGAACGCAAAATGTATTTGGTTTTTTAAATTCAAACAAAAATTTTCTTTTAAAGACATCGCTCATGCCATTGGACCAGCTGTACAAGTCCTCCCTCCAACTGACATCCAAATTGCAAACCTTAAATTGTGCTATGAGCGGGCAATGGATGCACTTATTGAAAAAAACGGGAAAAAAATTGTAAATACATTTAACAATCGTATATTAAATAAAAATTAATCTCAAAGGCGTTTCCGTCCATTTCTACTGGAGCATTTGGCTTTCCACGTGACATTGCATCAAAAACAGCAATGGAAGCTGTCCTTAATTGGCTCAGCACCAACAAACAAGCTGATCAAGTGGAAGAAATTTTGTTCGTTTACTTCCGCAAACATGAAGCACAGATGGGATCAGACCTTATTGCATTGGTACATTAATTAAAACGGAATTGAAAATCAATTAAAAAAAAAAGGCGAAACGACAAATCCCATCCCGCTCTGCCACACCATCGCATGCCTCTACACCCAAAACATCACGTGCAAGGGTTCCTTTGAGGACTACCCTGACATCAGAAATCCGTGAACGTCTGACGCTTAAGGGTTCACAAATTTCAGAACAGGTGAATGACTTTGAAATGTTTCTATTTTTATTATATACAAATCTCATCTATAAGCCAATCGAAACGCCAGCATTGAATCCAGCGCCCTCAAGATTAATTGCGCCTTCACCTCTGTGTGTTGCTTCGTGTCACGACGTCATTGGTGACGGAGACTGCTTTTACCGGTTATTTGAAATTGTATTTACTATTATTCAAAAAATTATTTAGTGCAATCTCTTACGCACTGACACGTGTCGATCTCATCTCAAACTCTGATGAGTTGAGGAAGGCGGCCAGCAGAACACTTTTTGCTATCCTGAACAATACAAACTTCTACCCTCGGAACCGTCATCCTACACACGCCGACTTTGTAGATGATCTCCGTAAGGCCCTGTTGACAACGCCTTCCACTGAGTGGCATGACCAAAGTGTTGCAAACTATGCGCAATACATTGCGACGCCTGCAAGAGGCCAAGCTGGCACACGTGGATGGGCTCAACTCGCTGACGCTCACGTACTTGCAATTCTCTTCCGCCGCCCAATCGTTATTGTTCGCCCAATGGCTTTTCCGCATGAACTTCAAGGGCTTGTGACATCATGGGACGATCCCACTATGCCGAAGCAAATGACCGCTTTCTTTCCCGACGGAGAATATATTGTAGCTTTTTCATAGAAATGCATTTAAAGGGAATTCATTTTTGTAGTTCAACCAGTTCAATGTCAGCTTCTGCGAGCTGAACAATTTCACGATAAAACACCAAATACCAGGAAGGCACAACAGAATCCAAAGAAGAGCGGTCCAAAATCCAGTTGTCATCTGGTATAATGGCACTAATCACTTCCAGGCGATTGTCTTTGTAAGAATGCGAGAAAATATGAAAATGCTTTTATTTCTTTTCTTTCCAAGGACCCAATTTCGTCTGCGGCTGCACAAGGAATGGAATTCATCAATTCCGACCCAGTTGTTGTCCCGCCCGATTACCTCACAAATGCTGGCCAACAACAGCAAAATGAACAACAACCAGTTCCATGAGCTGTTCTTTCCCATGAGAACAGCGGTATTGGCTCAACCAGCTGTTGCAATAGAAACTGTTAGCACCCCTAACGGTGATGGGGTACAGATATATTGCAGCAGTGCTAATGCTAATGGATACACCGTCTGGTTTTGCAATTACAGCTTCTCTCCACTTTACCTTCCTTCAACTTTCTGTAAAAACTTAAACATTGCAATGCAAAAAAAAGTTAATTTTTCAAATTAAGCGCACACTAAAAGATCGGACGCAAAATAAAGAATGATGAAGAGGCAGAACCACCAATCACTTTAACTTTGTTGCACCAATGTAATGTTCATATTTATTTTTTCAATTTTTTGATAATGCATTTACTTATAAATTTGAAGACCAACTTTTTGAGGTTTTATTATGAGTTTTGCTTCACTTTACTTTTTTCTTCAAAATTTTAATGTTTCATGGCTTCTAACTATTCATTTGTTTTTATAGATTATCAAGGCCCAATGATCCTGAGCCATTGCCTTTTTAAGCAAAAAACAATATATATATATTTATCAAAAAAACAATGGCTCAGGTGAGGGTTGCCTTGCGCAAAGAGACCACCTTCTCGCTGGTGTGAGGCGTCAGTACTTATTTGGGCAAAGCTCAAGTAACGAAGCTAAGAGTCTCTTCTTTAATTCATTCGCTTGTAAATCTTGTTTATCACATGTATCGGTAGCTGCTACTGCACGAACATCCAGACACGCATCTGCGCCTGAGCTGCTACTGCACTAACAACCGCAACGGTGCACACCTTACGCATCTACACCTCGAAGGGCTAGGCTCGGCTTTCTATAAAGCGCAGCCCTCTACCGCGCCCGGCTAGTTATCTGTATATAAAAATAACGGGGGGGCAAACCACTAAACGAAAAAGCGCCCAGCGAATATCGAGAGTTGAGCACCGAGACCGGCACCATTCGAAAGAGCTCGGTTTTCTCTACAAAATGGCCCGTGTGGAAAAAATTCGCACCAGCAAAAATTTTTTGTAAAATTGGGTTAAAGAAAAAAAACCCGGCTTTTTACAATTGGCAAAAATGGGTTGTAAAATGTGTGTTTTCACCTTATTTCTCAGGAACCGTAAGTGCTACGCTTTTGCGGTAAGCGAACAATTTGTAGAGCTCGTCGAGAGGAAGGGTGAGAAAAAAATTTCGTAGCTCTGCGACAAATTCGAACAAAGTTATACCCCGGCAAAGGTCGAAAAAAGCCCATTTTTTTTGTGTTTTCGCCTTCCGGTTTACAATCCGTTTACAATTGTAAATTCATCCGGAATGTCCGGAATTTCACGGATTTTGATGTTTTTCACGTGTTTTCTTCACGTTTACGTGTGTTTTTGACGTGAATTCTTTAAACCAGTTCCGGTTTTTCACGTGTTTTCTTCACATTTACGTGTATTTTCGACACGTTTGCATGCGTTTTCAACATTTCACGTGTGTTTTCGTTACATTAACGTGTGTTTCAATATGTTAACGTGTATTTTCGAGTATTTTTACAATTTTTGCCTTGTGTTTTGCTTTGTGTTTTTGCATGCAATTTTTACAGTTTAAACACCAGAACAATTCTGATTGTTCTGTAATCCTTCAGAATAATTCTGATAATTCTGTTACAGACCAGAATAATTCTGGAAATTCTGGTAAGCGTCCAAATAGTTCTGCTAATTCTGAAACACACCAGAACAGTTCTGAAAATTCTGGAAAACGCCAAAATTGTTCTGAAAATATAAAATTAAATTAAATTAAATTAAATTAAATTAAATTAAATTAAATTAAATAAATTAAAATAAATTTAAATAAAATAAATTTAAATAAATTTAAATAAATTAAATTTAAATAAAATATAATAAATTAAAATAAATTAAATTTAAATAAAATAAAATAAAATAAATTAAATTTAAATAAAATAAAATAAATTTAAATAAATTTAAATAAAATTTAAATAAAATAAAATAAATTAAAATAAAATAAAATAAAATAAATTAAAATAAAATAAAATAAAATAAATTTAAATAAATTATATTTAAATAAATTAAATTTAAATAAAATAAAATAAATTAAAATAAAATAAAATAAAATAAATTAAATTAAATTAAATTAAATTAAATCAAATCAAAATAAATAAAAATTAGCTGTTTTGCACGATAAGGGGCGGGCGCGAAGCGGCCTGCCCCTCGAGGTGCGCGAGCGAGGAGCGGAGCGAAGCGGAGCGACGAGCGAGTGTACCGAGTCAATACGAACCGGGCCTTTTGCCCGGTAGCCACGCTCTGCATGACAAAGGGGCGGGCGCGAAGCGCCCTGCCCCTCGAGGCGTGTGAGCGAGGAGCGGAGCGACGAGCGAGTACGCCGAGCAAGCGCCAACCGATGCTGCTCATGACAAGGGGCGGGCGCGAAGCGCCCTGCCCCTCGAGGTGCGCGAGCGAGGAGCGGAGCGACGAGCGAGTGTACCGAGCAAATACGAACCGGGCCTTTTGCCCGGTACGTCGCATGCACCATTAGGAAGTGCACCGGAAAATCTTATGGGCGGCGCATCCGGGGGGGGGCGGGGGGGGGCGTAGGGGGGGGTTGGGGGGGGCGGCAGCCCCCCCCCAGGAAAACACTCATACTAAAAAAATAATATATAAAATTAGTATAAAACAAGGGCGGGCGCGAAGCGCCCTGCCCCTCGAGGTGCGCGAGCGAGGAGCGGAGCGAAGCGGAGCGACGAGCGAGTGTACCGAGCAAATACGAACCGGACCTTTTGCCCGGTACGTCGCATGCACCATTAGGAAGTGCACCGGAAAATCTTATGGGCGGCGCATCCGGGGGGGGGGGGGGCGGGGGGGCGTAGCGGGGGGGTTGGGGGGGGCGGCAGCCCCCCCCCAGGAAACACCCATCATAAAAAAAATTATTTATATTATTTAATTTTCCCTTCCCTTTTCCCTTTTCGTTTTCCCTTTTCCCATCCTTTTCCCTTTTCGTTTTCCCTTTTCTCTTCCCTTTTCCCTTTTCGTTTTCCCTTTTCCTTTCCTGTTTCCTTTCCTTTTCCATTTTCCCTTTTCCCTTTTCCTTTTCCCTTTTCCTTTTCCTTTCCCTTTCCTTTTTCCTTTTCCTTTCTTTTTTTCGTTTCCTTTTTCTAATACTTTTCCATTCCATTTTCTTTTTACTTTTCTTTTCCCTTTTCCATTTCATTTCCCTGCTCATTATCGACAAGGGGCGGGCGCGAAGCGCCCTGCCCCTCGAGGCGTGTGAGCGAGGAGCGGAGCGAAGCGGAGCGACGAGCGAGTACGCCGAGCAAGCGCCAACCGATGCTGCTCATGACAAGGGGCGGGCGCGAAGCGCCCTGCCCCTCGAGGTGCGCGAGCTTGGAGCGGAGCGAAGCGGAGCGACGAGCGAGTGTACCGAGTCAATACGAACTGATCAATTCTTTTGGATGCCGCGCAGGGTGGGGTGGGGGTGCACGGCTAGGCTAGGCTGTTACCGCTAGCTGCTGCTGCACGAACATCCAGACACGCATCTGCGCCTGAGCTGCTACTGCACTAACAACCTGGACTGTGCACCCGTTACTGGCTACAAGGGGGGCGTAGCGGGGGGGGTTGGGGGGGGGGCGGCAGCCCCCCCCCAGGAAACACCCATCATAAAAAAAATTATTTATATTATTTCATTTTCCCTTTTCGTTTTCCCTTTTCCCTTCCCTTTTCCCTTCCCTTTTCCCTTTTCCCTTCCCTTTTCCCTTTCCTTTTCCTTTTTTCTTTTCCCTTTTCCTTTTCCTTTCCCTTTCCTTTTTCCTTTCTTTTTCTTCGGTTTCCTTTTTCTTTTACTTTTCCATTCCATTTTCTTTTTACTTTTCTTTTCCCTTTTCCCGGTAGCCACGCTCTGCATGACAAAGGGGCGGGCGCGAAGCGCCCTGCCCCTCGAGGCGTGTGAGCGAGGAGCGGAGCGAAGCGGAGCGACGAGCGAGTACGCCGAGCAAGCGCCAACCAATGCTGCTCATGACAAGGGGCGGGCGCGAAGCGCCTGCCCCTCGAGGTGCGCGAGCGAGGAGCGGAGCGAAGCGGAGCGACGAGCGAGTGTACCGAGTCAATACGAACCTGATCAATTCTTTTTTCCCTGCTCAATATCGACAAGGGCG
Organism: Heterodera glycines; assembly: GCA_004148225.2. Lineage (NCBI taxonomy): Eukaryota > Metazoa > Nematoda > Chromadorea > Rhabditida > Heteroderidae > Heterodera > Heterodera glycines. Next base: position 5,530,146 of record CP049708.1, on the reverse strand, counting down.
GGCGCGAAGCGCCCTGCCCCTCGAGGTGCGCGAGCGAGGAGCGGAGCGAAGCGGAGCGACGAGCGAGTGTACCGAGTCAATACGAACCGGGCCTTTTGCCCGGTAGCCACGCTCTGCATGACAAAGGGGCGGGCGCGAAGCGCCCTGCCCCTCGAGGTGCGCGAGCGAGGAGCGGAGCGAAGCGGAGCGACGAGCGAGTGTACCGAGTCAATACGAACCGGGCCTTTTGCCCGGTAGCCACGCTCTGCATGACAAAGGGGCGGGCGCGAAGCGCCCTGCCCTCGAGGCGTGTGAGCGAGGAGCGGAGCGACGAGCGAGTACGCCGAGCAAGCGCCAACCGATGCTGCTCATGACAAGGGGCGGGCGCGAAGCGCCCTGCCCCTCGAGGTGCGCGAGCGAGGAGCGGAGCGACGAGCGAGTGTACCGAGCAAATACGAACCGGGCCTTTTGCCCGGTACGTCGCATGCACCATTAGGAAGTGCACCGGAAAATCTTATGGGCGGCGCATCCGGGGGGGGGGCGGGGGGGGCGTAGCGGGGGGTTGGGGGGGGCGGCAGCCCCCCCCCAGGAAAACACTCATACTAAAAAAATAATATATAAAATTAGTATAAAACAAGGGCGGGCGCGAAGCGCCCTGCCCCTCGAGGTGCGCGAGCGAGGAGCGGAGCGAAGCGGAGCGACGAGCGAGTGTACCGAGCAAATACGAACCGGACCTTTTGCCCGGTACGTCGCATGCACCATTAGGAAGTGCACCGGAAAATCTTATGGGCGGCGCATCCGGGGGGGGGGCGGGGGGGGCGTAGCGGGGGGGGTTGGGGGGGGCGGCAGCCCCCCCCCAGGAAACACCCATCATAAAAAAAATTATTTATATTATTTAATTTTCCCTTCCCTTTTCCCTTTTCGTTTTCCCTTTTCCCATCCCTTTTCCCTTTTCGTTTTCCCTTTTCTCTTCCCTTTTCCCTTTTCGTTTTCCCTTTTCCTTTCCTGTTTCCTTTCCTTTTCCATTTTCCCTTTTCCCTTTTCCTTTTCCCTTTTCCTTTTCCTTTCCCTTTCCTTTTTCCTTTTCCTTTCTTTTTTTCGTTTCCTTTTTCTAATACTTTTCCATTCCATTTTCTTTTTACTTTTCTTTTCCCTTTTCCATTTCATTTCCCTGCTCATTATCGACAAGGGGCGGGCGCGAAGCGCCCTGCCCCTCGAGGCGTGTGAGCGAGGAGCGGAGCGAAGCGGAGCGACGAGCGAGTACGCCGAGCAAGCGCCAACCGATGCTGCTCATGACAAGGGGCGGGCGCGAAGCGCCCTGCCCTCGAGGTGCGCGAGCTTGGAGCGGAGCGAAGCGGAGCGACGAGCGAGTGTACCGAGTCAATACGAACCTGATCAATTCTTTTGGATGCCGCGCAGGGTGGGGTGGGGGTGCACGGCTAGGCTAGGCTGTTACCGCTAGCTGCTGCTGCACGAACATCCAGACACGCATCTGCGCCTGAGCTGCTACTGCACTAACAACCTGGACTGTGCACCCGTTACTGGCTACAAGGGGGGCGTAGCGGGGGGGTTGGGGGGGGGCGGCAGCCCCCCCCCCAGGAAACACCCATCATAAAAAAAATTATTTATATTATTTCATTTTCCCTTTTCGTTTTCCCTTTTCCCTTCCCTTTTCCCTTCCCTTTTCCCTTTTCCCTTCCCTTTTCCCTTTCCTTTTCCTTTTTTCTTTTCCCTTTTCCTTTTCCTTTCCCTTTCCTTTTTCCTTTTTTTTCTTCGGTTTCCTTTTTCTTTTACTTTTCCATTCCATTTTCTTTTTACTTTTCTTTTCCCTTTTCCCGGTAGCCACGCTCTGCATGACAAAGGGGCGGGCGCGAAGCGCCCTGCCCCTCGAGGCGTGTGAGCGAGGAGCGGAGCGAAGCGGAGCGACGAGCGAGTACGCCGAGCAAGCGCCAACCAATGCTGCTCATGACAAGGGGCGGGCGCGAAGCGCCTGCCCCTCGAGGTGCGCGAGCGAGGAGCGGAGCGAAGCGGAGCGACGAGCGAGTGTACCGAGTCAATACGAACCTGATCAATTCTTTTTTCCCTGCTCAATATCGACAAGGGGCGGGCGCGAAGCGCCCTGCCCCTCGAGGTGCGCGAGCGAGGAGCGGAGCGAAGCGGAGCGACGAGCGAGTGTACCGAGTCAATACGAACCGGGCCTTTTGCCCGGTAGCCACGCTCTGCATGACAAAGGGGCGGGCGCGAAGCGCCCTGCCCCTCGAGGCGTGTGAGCGAGGAGCGGAGCGAAGCGGAGCGACGAGCGAGTACGCCGAGCAAGCGCCAACCAATGCTGCTCATGACAAGGGGCGGGCGCGAAGCGCCCTGCCCCTCGAGGTGCGCGAGCGAGGAGCGGAGCGAAGCGGAGCGACGAGCGAGTGTACCGAGTCAATACGAACCTGATCAATTCTTTTGGATGCCGCGTAGGGTGGGGGGTGAACGGCTAGGCTCGGCTGCTCTCCGGTAGCTGCTGCTGCACGAACATCCAGACACGCATCTGCGCCTGAGCTGCTACTGCACTAACAACCTGGACTGTGCACCCGTTACTGGCTACAACTCGACGGGATAGGCTCGGCTTTCTATAAAGCGCAGCCATCTACCGGGCCCGGCTAGTTATCTTTATATAAAAATAACGGGGGGGCTAACCATAAAACGATTTGGCGGCAAAGAACTACGCAACGGATCGCCACGAGACCGGTACCATTCGAAAGAGCTCGGTTTTTTCCATCGTTCTATCCTTGTGGAAAAATTAGTCACAGGCAGAAAATTTCGAGAAAATCGCGTTCGAACGAAAAAAACCCGGCTTTTTACAACTGGCCAAAAATGGGTTGTAAAATGTGTGTTTTCACCTTATTTCTCGGGAACGTAAGAGCTACGCTTTTGCGGTAAGCGAACAATTTGTAGAACTCGTCGAGAGGAAGGGTGAGAAAAAAATTTCGTAGCTCTACGACAAATTCGAACAAAGTTATACCCCGGCAAAGGTCGAAAAAAAGCCGATTTTTTTTTTGTGTTTTCCTCTTCCGGTTTACAATCCGTTTACAATTGTAAATTCATCCGGAATGTCCGGAATTTCGACCGACCGGATGGATTTGTGTTTTTTTGCATGTGTTTTCAACCGGTTTACATGTGCTTTCGGCGTGTGCTCTTTGAACCGGTTCCGGTTTTAACGTGTTTTCTTCACGTTTACGTGTATTTTCGACACGCTTGCATGCGTTTTCAACATTTCACGTGTGTTTTCGTTACATTAACGTGTGTTTCAACATGTTACCATGTGTTTTCGAATAATTTTACAAATTTTTGCTTTGTGTTTTTGCTTTGTGTTTTTGCATGGAATTTTTACAATTTAAACACCAGAATAATTCTGATTGTTCCGGAATGCTTCAGAATAGTTCAGATAATTCTGTTACAGACCAGAATAATTCTGAAAATTCTGGTAAGCGTCCAAATAGTTCTGATAATTCTGAAACACACCAGAACAGTTCTGAAAATTCTGGAAAACGTCAGAATTGTTCTGAAAATATAAAATTAAATTAAATTAAATAAATAAATAAATTAAATTAAAATAAAATAAAATAAAATAAAATAAAATAAAATAAAATAAATTAAAATAAAATAAAATAAAATAAATTTAATTAAAATAAATTAAATTAAAATAAAATAAAATAAAATAAATTAAAATAAAATAAAATAAAATAAATTAATTAAAATAAATTAGATTTAAATAAAATAAAATAAATTAAAATAAATTAAATTAAAATAAATTAAATTAAAATTAAATTAAATTAAAATAAAATAAATTAAAATAAAATAAAATAAAATAAAATAAAATAAATTAAATTAAATTAAATTAAATCAAATCAAAATAAATAAAATTAGCTGTTTTGCACGATAGGTGCGGGCGCGAAGCGGCCTGCCCTCGAGGTGCGCGAGCGAGGAGCGGAGCGAAGCGGAGCGACGAGCGAGTGTACCGAGTCAATACGAACCGGGCCTTTTGCCCGGTAGCCACGCTCTGCAATGACAAAGGGGCGGGCGCGAAGCGCCCTGCCCTCGAGGCGTGTGAGCGAGGAGCGGAGCGAAGCGGAGCGACGAGCGGAGTACGCCGAGCAAGCGCCAACCGATGCTGCTCATGACAAGGGGCGGGCGCGAAGCGCCCTGCCCCTCGAGGTGCGCGAGCGAGGAGCGGAGCGAAGCGGAGCGAAGCGGAGCGACGAGCGAGTGTACCGAGTCAATACGAACCGGGCCTTTTGCCCGGTAGCCACGCTCTGCATGACAAAGGGGCGGGGCGA
>CP049708.1:5497880-5525745 GCA_004148225.2 Heterodera glycines | reverse complement strand
AGTAACGAAGCTAAGAGTCTCTTCTTTAATTCATTCGCTTGTAAATCTTGTTTATCACATGTATCGGTAGCTGCTACTGCACGAACATCCAGACACGCATCTGCGCCTGAGCTGCTACTGCACTAACAACCGCAACGGTGCACACCTTACGCATCTACACCTCGAAGGGCTAGGCTCGGCTTTCTATAAAGCGCAGCCCTCTACCGCGCCCGGCTAGTTATCTATATATAAAAATAACGGGGGGGCTACCCACTAAACGATTTCCCTCTCCTTAAGGGCTCACGATCGCCACGGGACCGGTACCATTCGAAAGAGCTATCGATTCTCTAGCGATCTATCCGTGTGGAAAAAATTAGCGACAAGCAGACATTTTCGAGAAAATCGGTTCGAACAAAAAAAACCCGGCTTTTTACAATTGGCAAAAATGGGTTGTAAAATGTGTGTTTTCACCTTATTTCTCAGGAACCGTAAGAGCTACGCTTTTGCGGTAAGCGAACAATTTGTAGAGCTCGTCGAGAGGAAGGGTGAGAAAAAAATTTCGTAGCTCTACGACAAATTCGAACAAAGTTATACCCCGGCAAAGGTCGAAAAAAGCCGATTTTTTTTGTGTTTTCGCCTTCCGGTTTACAATCCGTTTACAATTGTAAATTCGTCCGGAATGTCCGGAATTTCACGGAATTTGATGTTTTTCACGTGATTTCTTCACGTTTACGTGTGTTTTTGACGTGAATTCTTTAAACCAGTTCCGGTTTTTCACGTGTGTTCTTCACATTTACGTGTATTTTCAACACGTTTGCATGCGTTTTCAATATTTTACGTGTATTTTCGTTACATTAACGTGTGTTTCAACATGTTACCATGTGTTTTCGAGTATTTTTACAATTTTTGCCTTGTGTTTTGCTTTGTGTTTTTGCATTCAATTTTTACAATTTAAACACCAGAATAATTCTGATTGTTCCGGAATGCTTCAGAATAGTTCTGATAATTCTGTTACAGACCAGAATAATTCTGAAAATTCTGGTAAGCGTCCAAATAGTTCTGATAATTCTGAAACACACCAGAACAGTTCTGAAAATTCTGGAAGACGTCAGAATTGTTCTGAAAATAAAAAATTAAATAAAATTCAATAAATTAAAATAAAATAAAATAAATTAAATAAATAAATAAAATAAAATAAAATAAATTAAATTAAATAAATTAAAATAAAATAAAATAAATTTAAATAAATTAAATTTAAATAAAATAAAATAAAATAAATTAAAATAAAATAAAATAAAATAAATAAAATAAAATAAAATAAAATAAATTAAAATAAAATAATAAATTAAATTTAAATAAAATAAAATAAAATAAAATAAATTAAAATAAAATAAATAAATAAATTAAATTTAAATAAAATAAAATAAAATAAATTAAATTAAAATAAAATAAAATAAAATAAAATAAAATAAATAAAATAAAATAAATTAAAATAAATTAAAAAAAATAAAATTAAATTAAATAAAATAAAATAAAATAAATTAAATTAAATTAAATCAAATCAAATCAAATCAAAATAAATAAAAATGAGCTGTTTTGCACGATAAGGGGCGGGCGCGAAGCGGCCTGCCCCTCGAGGTGCGCGAGCGAGGAGCGGAGCGAAGCGGAGCGACGAGCGATGTACCGAGTCAATACGAACCGGGCCTTTTGCCCGGTAGCCACGCTCTGCATGACAAAAGGGCGGGCGCGAAGCGCCCTGCCCCTCGAGGCGTGTGAGCGAGGAGCGGAGCGAAGCGGAGCGACGAGCGAGTACGCCGAGCAAGCGCCAACCGATGCTGGTCATGACAAAGGGCGGGCGCGAAGCGCCCTGCCCCTCGAGGTGCGCGAGCGAGGAGCGGAGCGAAGCGGAGCGACGAGCGAGTGTACCGAGCAAATACGAACCGGGCCTTTTGCCCGGTACGTCGCATGCACCATTAGGAAGTGCACCGGAAAATCTTATGGGCGGCGCATCTGGGGGGGCGGCGGGGGGGCGTAGCGGGGGGGGTTGGGGGGGGGCGGCAGCCCCCCCCAGGAAAACAGCGCCCTGCCCCTCGAGGTGCGCGAGCGAGGAGCGGAGCGAAGCGGAGCGACGAGCGAGTGTACCGAGCAAATACGAACCGGGCCTTTTGCCCGGTACGTCGCATGCACCATTAGGAAGTGCACCGAAAATCTTATGGGCGGCGCATCCGGGGGGGGGGGCGTAGCGGGGGGGGTTGGGGGGGGGCGGCAGCCCCCCCCAGGAAACACCCATCATAAAAAAAATTATTTATTTATTTAATTTTCCCTTCCCTTTTCCCTTTTCGTTTTCCCTTTTCCTTCCCTTTTCCTTTTCGTTTTCCCTTTTCTCTTCCCTTTTCCCTTTTCCCTCTTCGTTTTCCCTTTTCCTTTCCTGTTCCTTTCCTTTCCTTTTCCCTTTTCCTTTTCCCTTTTCCTTTTCCTTTCCCTTTCCTTTTTCCTTTTCCTTTCTTTTTCTTCGGTTTCCTTTTTCTTTTACTTTTCCATTCCATTTTCTTTTTACTTTTCTTTTCCCTTTTCCTTTTCCATTTCATTTCCCTGCTCATTATCGACAAGGGGCGGGCGCGAAGCGCCCTGCCCTCGAGGCGTGTGAGCGAGGAGCGGAGCGACGAGCGAGTACGCCGAGCAAGCGCCAACCGATGCTGTTCATGACAAGGGGCGGGCGCGAAGCGCCCTGCCCTCGAGGTGCGCGAGCGAGGAGCGGAGCGAAGCGGAGCGACGAGCGAGTGTACCGAGTCAATACGAACCGGGCCTTTTGCCCGGTAGCCACGCTCTGCATGACAAAGGGCGGGCGCGAAGCGCCCTGCCCCTCGAGGCGTGTGAGCGAGGAGCGGAGCGAAGCGGAGCGGCAGCGAGTACGCCGAGCAAGCGCCAACCGATGCTGCTCATGACAAGGGGCGGGCGCGAAGCGCCCTGCCCCTCGAGGTGCGCGAGCGAGGAGCGGAGCGAAGCGAGCGACGAGCGAGTGTACCGAGTCAAACGAACCGGGCCTTTTGCCGGTAGCCACGCTCTGCATGACAAAGGGGCGGGCGCGAAGCGCCCTGCCCCTCGAGGCGTGTGAGCGAGGAGCGGAGCGAAGCGGAGCGACGAGCGAGTACGCCGAGCAAGCGCCAAACGATGCTGCTCATGACAAGGGGCGGGCGCGAAGCGCCCTGCCCCTCGAGGTGCGCGAGCGAGGAGCGGAGCGAAGCGGAGCGACGAGCGAGTGTACCGAGTCAATACGAACCGGGCCTTTTGCCCGGTAGCCATGCTCTGCATGACAAAGGGGCGGGCGCGAAAGCGCCCTGCCCCTCGAGGCGTGTGAGCGAGGAAGCGGAGCGACGAGCGAGTACGCCGAGCAAGCGCCAACCGATGCTGCTCATGACAAGGGGCGGGCGCGAAGCGCCCTGCCCCTCGAGGTGCGCGAGCGAGGAGCGGAGCGAAGCGGAGCGACGAGCGAGTGTACCGAGTCAACACGAAACCGGGCCTTTTGCCCGGTAGCCACGCTCTGCATGACAAAGGGGCGGGCGCGAAGCGCCCTGCCCCTCGAGGCGTGTGAGCGAGGAGCGGAGCGAAGCGGAGCGACGAGCGAGTACGCCGAGCAAGCGCCAAACGATGCTGCTCATGACAAGGGGCGGGCGCGAAGCGCCCTGCCCCTCGAGGTGCGCGAGCGAGGAGCGGAGCGAAGCGGAGCGACGAGCGAGTGTACCGAGTCAATACGAACCGGGCCTTTTGCCCGGTAGCCATGCTCTGCATGACAAAGGGGCGGGCGCGAAGCGCCCTGCCCCTCGAGGCGTGTGAGCGAGGAGCGGAGCGACGAGCGAGTACGCCGAGCAAGCGCCAACCGATGCTGCTCATGACAAGGGGCGGGCGCGAAGCGCCCTGCCCCTCGAGGTGCGCGAGCGAGGAGCGGAGCGAAGCGGAGCGACGAGCGAGTGTACCGAGTCAATACGAACCTGATCAATTCTTTTGCATGCCTCGTAGGGTGGGGTGGGGGTGAACGGCTAGGCTTGGCTGTTACCGGTAGCTGCTGCTGCACGAACATCCAGACACGCATCTGCGCCTGAGCTGCTACTGCACTAACAACCTGGACTGTGCACCCGTTACTGGCTACAACTCGACGGCATAGGCTCGGCTTTCTATAAAGCGCAGCCATCTACCGGGACGCCTAGTTATCTATATATAAAAAAACGGGGGGGGCTCTCTGCAAATGGGGCCACATAATTGCGAATTCTGCACCTATCGACCCAATTCTTTTTGCGTTAGCCAACTGATCTCCCCCTACTCCAACTTCACCGTGCAAAAAAATTTGGGAGGCCCTCGGCGCTGAGATATGCTAACCTGTTTTCGCTAAGTGTTGCGCAGCGCCCGGCGGCGCACAGCTAGCGGCTGGGCGCCGCTTGGCGAAATGCGTGCCATGCCGTGGGGAGCATTTTAAAAAAAAATTTGGCCCGATCCGACAACTTGGCGCCGAGATATGCTAACTTTTATTGGCCTGTTTGCGCCATGTGAAGCCAACTTTTGCGCCGTTAATGCTAGAGAGTCAGAATTTTTTTCCCCGCGCGTCCCCCACCCTGAAAGGCTTGGAAAAAAAATTGCCGTCTTTCGCCGGGCGCTTTGCGCCGAGATGTGCTAACCTGTTTTTGCTAACTTTGCGTGGCGCCCGGCGCTTAAGTTTGGCGCCGCTTGACGAAATGCGTGCCATCCCAAGGGGAGCATAATGGAAAAAATTTTGGCGCCATTCGACTACTTTGCGCTGAGATATGCTAACTTTTGTTGCCCACTTTGCGCCATAGAGAGCCAACTTTTGCGCCGTTAATGCTAGAGAGCTATACTTTTTTTCCCCGCGCGTCCCGCACCCTGAAAGGCTGGGAAAACAAATTGCCGTCTGGCGCCGGGCGCTTTGCGCTGAGTTGTGCTAACCTGTTTTTGCTAACTTTTCGCGAATGGCGCATAGCGCCTGGCGCTGCAGAGTAGCTGTCTTGCGGTTGCTTGGCGAAAGTTGCGCCGCGCCATGGGGAGCATTTTAAAAAAAAGTTCGACCCGATTCGACAAGTCTGAAGGGTCGAACCCCCTTTAGCCCCTGGGGGGTGCAAAGTGCAAAGTCGCTATTTTCACGGGAAGCGGTGTTTTTTTAGTGTAAAGGATGGGCGCAGACGTAAAAAGCACATTTTTCGCAAATTTGGTGAAAACGGACAAAGTGTCGACACTCAAAACGGACAAAGTGTCTACACACTTGCTGGGACAAAGTGTCAACACCGTGTTTTTGTGCGTGTAGGGCAGTGGCAAGTGCATGACTGTCTGTTTTAGACTTTTGGTCACCACAGGGACAAAGTGTCTACCCCGGGACATTGGGTCGACGCAATGTCTGGCTGTCTGTCATCCACTGGCCTTTGTATAATATTTCTTTTATTGGCTTCCACTGGCCATTTAGACAATTTTCTTTTAATTGGCATCCATTGGCCATTTTATAATGTTTCTTTTATTGGCATCCACTGGCCTTTTCTTTTCTTGGCTTCCACTGGCCATTAGACAATTTTCTTTTCTTGGCATCCACTGGCCATTTGCTTTTCTTGGCTTCCGCTGACCATTAGACAATTTTCTTTTCTTGGCATCCACTGGCCATTGTTTTTTTATTGGCATCCACTGGCCTTTTCTTTTCTTGGCTTCCGCTGGCCATTAGACAATTTTCTTTTCTTGGCAAACTGCTCACGGGTGCCACGCATGCCCAATCGCCAAGCCCTCGGGTTCCAACTGTTCACGGGTGCCACGCATGCCCATTCTCCAAGCCCTCGGGTTCCAACTGCTCTCGGGTGCCACGCATGCCCATTCGCCAAGCCCTCGGGTTCCAACTGTTCACGGGTGCCACGCATGCCCATTCGCCAAGCCCTCGGGTTCCAATGCTGCACGGGCCACGCATGCCCATTCGCAAAGCCCTCGGGTTCCAACTGTTCACGGGTGCCACGCATGCCCATTCGCCAAGCCCTCGGGTTCCAACTGTTCACGGGTCCCACGTATGCCCATTTGCAAAGCCCTCGGGTTCCAACTGCTCACGGGTGCCACGCATGCCCATTCGCCAAGCCCTCGGGTTCCAACTGCTCACGGGTGCCACGCATGCTCATTCGCCAAGCCCTCGGGTTCCAACTGTTCACGGGTGCCACGCATGCCTATTCGCAAAGCTCTCGGATTCCAATTGCTGCACGGGTGCCACGCATGCCCATTCCAACTGCTCACGGACGCCACGCATGCCCATTCGCCAAGCCTTCGGATTCAAATGCTGCACGGGCGCCACGCATGCCCATTCGCAAAGCCCTCGGGTTCCAACTGCTCACGGGTGCCACGCATGCCCATTCCAACTGAGCACGGGTGCCACGCATGCCCATTCGCCAAGCCCTCGGTCGATAGGAATAAATGAAAAATAAAGCAAAGTCAAAGTCAAAACCTTAAAGCACTAGGCGATTGGAATAAATGAAAAATAAAGCAAAGTCAAAGACAAAACCTTAAAGCACTAGTCGATTGGAATAAATGGAAAAAAAGCAAAGTCAAAGACAAAACCTTAAAGCACTAGTCAATTGAATAAATGGAAAAAAAGCAAAGTCAAATACTTATCCTACCTAATTTCATGGTGACGAGGCATTTGGCTACCTTTAAGACTCCCTTAAGAGAGACCCTTCTCTTCTCATGTGCAAGAATATTGCTTTCTCGCCTGAGCGGGATTTCAATTTAGAGGTGTTTAATCATAATCCTTTAGGTGGTAGCTTCATACCATTGGTCTATCGACCAAGCCCAGCTCATGTTCCCTATTCATTGGCTTAACATTCAGAGCACTGGGCAGAAATCAGACATGGTCAGCGCCCTTGCGCTTATGCTGCCATCCTTTAATTGCCGTAAGCGAATAAACCCTTGGCTGAAATCATGCATGTCTAATTGTGTCAGGAATGAACACATCGTTCAGACAGGATAAACCAAAAAACTGACAGCGAGCGTTACCGGCGCTTATATTACAGCCTTTATAACAGCCAAAGTTTCAACCAAACAATTCCTTACGTCACTATATGGCTGACAAAATGCTCAAGCCAGCACTTGCCCCCGACGGGTGCGCTCAAAAGAGCGAAATACTCACAAAATCCAAAAAGTGCAAAATGGAAAAGTGTAAAACAATAGTATTAAGTTAAAACACTAGTCCATTTATGGAAAAATTGTTACGAGTGATATTCGTAGGAATGTGTTACGAGTGATGTTCGTATCAATGTGTTACGAGTGTTGTCCGTAGGAATGTGTTACGAGTGATGTCCGTAGGAATGTGTTACGAGTGATGTTCGTAGCAATGTGTTACGAGTGATGTTCGTAGCAATGTGTTACGAGTGATGTCCGTAGGAATGTGTATCGAGTGATATCCGTAGGAATGTGTCACGAGTGATGTTCGTAGCATTGTGTTACGAGTGATGTCCGTAGGAATGTGTATCGAGTGATGTCCGTAGGAATGTGTATCGAGTGATGTCCGTAAGAATGTGTTACGAGTGATGTCCGTAGGAATGTGTTACGAGTGATGTCCGTAGGAATGGTTGTTCCAATCGACTAGTGCTTTAAGGTTTTGACTTTGACTTTGCTTTTTATTCAATTAACTTGCGGTTAACTGTTTTGAGTTTAATTTTGGTTTTGAATGTGTGGAGTGAGGCCGTCTGGGGCAAGCAGTACGTGAGTACTCTGACTGCAGTAGGAGAAAACGTATTGAGGAATAATAGGTGTCTGAAGTCCAAGCCTCTGGACTTACTGTAGCCGTTATCAGCTTATCGGTTTATCTTGCCCAGCGATGTGTTCAGTTGCTGATATCATTAGCCATGCAATGAATTTGTGTTTAATACGGGGAAAGAAGACAGTGCATCTTTTACGCTTGTATGTTAGTCACCCGAGAGCCTAAGACTGTGCACGGTTTTTGGTTCGTTTGGATGGCCGTCCCGGGTAAAAGCGTACCGGTGTTTTAGATGCACTTCCGCGATTCTGTTGAGCTTGACATAGTTAATTAAAGAGTTTGATGGATACGCTTGGTGGAGCGTTAGTGCATGGAATCAAATGGTGGTAGTAGCAAATATTATCAGCACATCCTTTGGGTTTTGTGTAGGTAGCTTGCAGGTTGGCGCCGCCGCAGGCTATTTACGCCGAGCTCATTGAATGTGTCTCTATGATGAACTACCGTGGTACTACCAAATGCCCGTCCGCCGCTTGCTGACGACAGACCCGTTCGATTGGGTCTGTGCGCTGGTAATGATTCATGGATTTATTGGTGGGTTGGTAGTGAATGGTAACGGTGAAACGCGTTAGCGCGTCAGTGATTTGTTTTTGGAATCTGTTGAACTTGACAAGAATTTTTTACAGAGTTTGAAGGTTACGCTTGGTGGAGCGTTAGTGCATGGAATGATTTATTGACGTTTGCTTTTTTTCACTATAAATCCGAGTTCTGAAAATTAGCTAGACTCTTGATCAGAGCTATTTTGTACAAATGGAAATTGCGTGCGAGTTTGGATTATGTATTTCTGGTGTTAATGTTAAACTAGCGTGGCAGCACAAAATGCCCGTCTGCCGCTTGCGGACGCCAGACCGTTCGAGGGGGTCTGTGGCGCTGGGGATAACTGTTTTTGGAATCTGTTGAGCTTGACATAGTTAATTAAAGAGTTTGATGGATACGCTTGGTGGAGCGTTAGTGCATGTAATCAAATGGTGGTAGTAGCAAATATTATACGAGCGATTAGCCATGCAATGATTGCAGGTCTAAGAGGTGTCAGGAGTCCAAGCCTCTGGACTTTAAACTCTGAGGTTGGCTCCACCGAGCAGTTGCCGACGTACACTAAAGGTGGAATTTACGTGGTGCCACCCGTCGCTTAAGGCAATCCCACAGGTGACAATAAGTCCCGTTGGCGTCCATTGACGTCCCGCTGGCATACACCTGTTGGTACCACATTCGGTGGTCAAGGGCCGGTTCCCCGCCTCGGGACTCTAAAGATGCAGGTGGCCAGCCGTGCCGGTCCCCGCCTCGGGACTCAAAAGATGCAGGTGGCTAGCAAGAGCCGGTCCCCGCCTCGGGACTCAAAAGATGCAGGTGGCTAGCAAGAGCCGGTCCCCGCCTCGGGACTCTAAAGATGCAGGTGGCCAGCCGTGCCGGTCCCCGCCTCGGGACTCAAAAGATGCAGGTGGTTAGCAAGAGCCGGTCCCCGCCTCGGGACTCTAAAGATGCAGGTGGCTAGCAAGGGCCGGTCCCCGCCTCAGGACTCAAAACTCTGAGCACATTGTACGGTGATGGCTGCTGCTGGGGTGCCGCTTTTGGTGGTCTTAGTTTCTCCAGCTTTTGGCAGCTGTCGAAATAATAAACATCAGCTTTGCTGTTGTTAAAGAAATTTGGCGAGTTAACTGACTTGTGTAAATGTGGCTTAAGGCACAAATGCTGTGCAGGAACTCAGCACTATGGATCCTGTGATTGATGGAAGCTACCTAGTGAGAGTAGCAAACATGCACAAGACGCTCGGGTGGACACGTGTGCAAAGCCCCTGCCGACGAGAAAGTTGGAGATGACGGCTAAGCATTTGCAGCATACGGACCGCGCAAGTGTCTTGTTGTGTGTTCTTGTAGAGATCCTTTGAATGTTAAGCTGAAACTTGAACGAATTGACGGAGGGGCACCACCAGGAGTGGATCCTCGTGGCTTTATTTGACTCCTACGGCTCGGACACCACAAGGCTTGACAGATTGTTTTGCTCGATCGTGGGCATTAAAGAGTTGACGACCCAGCTTTTGTGGGCACAACTTCTTGGTGGATGTTTGGTGGTGCATTGACTGGCTTCGAGTCAAAGATAATAAGCAATAACAGGTCTGTGATGGATGTCTGGGAATGTACAGCACATTGCAATATTGTGCGTAGCTACGAGGACTACTCCTAGTAAAGATGCGTTATTAAACCATCTTGAATACGTCCCTGCCCTTTATACACACCGCCCGTCGCTGCTCAGAACTGAGTTATTTCGTGATTTTCGTGGACGGTTAGTGTTTCGGCTTCGGCTGTGACGCAGACTGGAAACGAGTTGATCGCAATGGCTTGATCTGGGCAAAAAAGTCGTTGATTTTATGGAAAAGAGAGTGGTTGGCGGTACGGGTTCGCCGCATGTGAATGTGAATTGGATTGACAGGTCTGTTTAGAAAGTGCCGCGAGCAATGTTCTTCCGTTGGATTTGGTATGCCGCCCAGTGCTGCACAAGTGAAAGCCAACTGGTAGGCTGCTTGTGTGGTAATGGGATGGTGGCGGATCGCCTTGCTTTGGTGGGTTTGCTGTCCGGCGGAGGAGACACGTTCGTGGTGCGAAAGAAAAGTGCAGAAATTTGGCGAGTTAACTGACTTGTGTAAATGTGGCTTAAGGCACAAATGCTGTGCAGGAACTTAGCACTATGGATCCTGTGATTGTTGTCAGAGAATTGATGTTTGCTTTTTTTGCTCAATAAATCCGAGTTCTGAAAATTAGCTAGACTCTTGATCAGAGCGATTTTGCTGGGGATAACTGTTTTTGGAATCTGTTGAGCTTGACATAGTTAATTAAAGAGTTTGATGGATACGCTTGGTGGAGCGTTAGTGCATGGAATCAAATGGTGGTAGTAGCAAATATTATCAGCACATCCTTTGGGTTTTGTGTAGGTAGCTTGCGGGTTGGCGCCGCCGCAGGCTATTTACGCCGAGCTCATTGAATGTGTCTCTATGATGAACTAGCGTGGTACTACCAAATGCCCGTCCGCCGCTTGCTGACGACAGACCCGTTCGATTGGGTCTGTGCGCTGGTAATGATTCATGGATTTATTGGTGGGTTGGTAGTGAATGGTAACGGTGAAACGCGTTAGCGCGTCAGTGATTTGTTTTTGGAATCTGTTGAACTTGACAAGAATTTTTTACAGAGTTTGAAGGTTACGCTTGGTGGAGCGTTAGTGCATGGAATGATTTATTGACGTTTGCTTTTTTTCACTATAAATCCGAGTTCTGAAAATTAGCTAGACTCTTGATCAGAGCTATTTTGTACAAATGGAAATTGCGTGCGAGTTTGGATTATGTATTTCTGGTGTTAATGTTAAACTAGCGTGGCAGCACAAAATGCCCGTCTGCCGCTTGCGGACGCCAGACCGTTCGAGGGGGTCTGTGGCGCTGGGGATAACTGTTTTTGGAATCTGTTGAGCTTGACATAGTTAATTAAAGAGTTTGAAGAATACGCTTGGTGGAGCGTTAGTGCATGGAATCAAATGGTGGTAGTAGCAAATATTATACGAGCGATTAGCCATGCAATGATTGCAGGTCTAAGAGGTGTCAGGAGTCCAAGCCTCTGGACTTTAAACTCTGAGGGTCAAGGGCCGGTCCCCGCCTCGGGACTCTAAAGATGCAGGTGGCCAGCCGTGCCGGTCCCCGCCTCGGGACTCTAAAGATGCAGGTGGTTAGCAAGAGCCGGTCCCCGCCTCGGGACTCTAAAGATGCAGGTGGCCAGCCGTGCCGGTCCCCGCCTCGGGACTCAAAAGATGCAGGTGGCTAGCAAGAGCCGGTCCCCGCCTCGGGACTCTAAAGATGCAGGTGGCCAGCCGTGCCGGTCCCCGCCTCGGGACTCAAAAGATGCAGGTGGCTAGCAAGAGCCGGTCCCCGCCTCAGGACTCAAAACTCTGAGCACATTGAACGGTGATGGCTGCTGCTGGGGTGCCGCTTTTGGTGGTCTTAGTTTCTCCAGCTTTTGGCAGCTGTCGAAATAATAAACATCAGCTTTGCTGTTGTTAAAGAAATTTGGCGAGTTAACTGACTTGTGTAAATGTGGCTTAAGGCACAAATGCTGTGCAGGAACTCAGCACTATGGATCCTGTGATTGTTGTCAGAGAATTGACGTTTGCTTTTTTTGCTCAATAAATCCGAGTTCTGAAAATTAGCTACACTCTTGATCAGAGCTATTTTGCTGGGGATAACTGTTTTTGGAATCTGTTGAGCTTGACATAGTTAATTAAAGAGTTTGATGGATACGCTTGGTGGAGCGTTAGTGCATGGAATCAAATGGTGGTAGTAGCAAATATTATCAGCACATCCTTTGGGTTTTGTGTAGGTAGCTTGCGGGTTGGCGCCGCCGCAGGCTATTTACGCCGAGCTCATTGAATGTGTCTCTATGATGAACTAGCGTGGTACTACCAAATGCCCGTCCGCCGCTTGCTGACGACAGACCCGTTCGCTTGGGTCTGTGCGCTGGTAATGATTCATGGATTTATTGGTGGGTTGGTAGTGAATGGTAACGGTGAAACGCGTTAGCGCGTCAGTGATTTGTTTTTGGAATCTGTTGAACTTGACAAGAATTTTTTACAGAGTTTGAAGGTTACGCTTGGTGGAGCGTTAGTGCATGGAATGATTTATTGACGTTTGCTTTTTTTCACTATAAATCCGAGTTCTGAAAATTAGCTAGACTCTTGATCAGAACTATTTTGTACAAATGGAAATTGCGTGCGAGTTTGGATTATGTATTTCTGGTGTTAATGTTAAACTAGCGTGGCAGCACAAAATGCCCGTCTGCCGCTTGCGGACGCCAGACCGTTCGAGGGGGTCTGTGGCGCTGGGGATAACTGTTTTTGGAATCTGTTGAGCTTGACATAGTTAATTAAAGAGTTTGATGGATACGCTTGGTGGAGCGTTAGTGCATGGAATCAAATGGTGGTAGTAGCAAATATTATCAGCACATCCTTTGGGTTCTGTGTAGGTAGCTTGCGGGTTGGCGCCGCCGCAGGCTATTTACGCCGAGCTCATTGGATGTGTTTTCTTTCCGTTTTGGCTTTTCCTATCTTTGAGATAGGTTTTGATTTGAAATTACACAAAGACTTATTGACATTTGCTTTGAAATTACACATGAATGAATATTGGAGTAGTGGTTGGCGCTAAGGGTTCGCCGCACGTGAATGGAATGATACGAGCGATTAGCCATGCAATGATTGCAGGTCTAAGAGGTGTCAGGAGTCCAAGCCTCTGGACTTTAAACTCTGAGGTTGGCTCCAACGACAGACCCGTTCGATTGGGTCTGTGCGCTGGTGTGTCCAGGGCGGGTGGGCTCGGAGAAATTCCTTTATATGGGTTGGTAAGCGAGACTTGCTTGTCGTTGTCACTATTCTGTTATGGCAGATGGATGGCACGTTTATCAAACTGTTCAAGGCAAAAGTAGACGAGTACTCACTCTCCTGACCCCAATATACTGAGCCTACTGGAGCACCTGGCGAGAACCCTAATAGGGCCATTTACCTGGGGGTTAAGCTTGGAATCTGGTACAGTGGATTGGGTGTTGTGACACTCGGAGTTGGTATACTGCCCTGTGCTGCACATGTAGAAGCCAAGTGGTAAGGCTGCTGTGTGGCAATGGGAGATGCCGCCTCGATTCCAGTCCCCGCCTCGGGACTCTAAAGATGCAGGTGGCTAGCAAGAGCCGGTCCCCGCCTCGGGACTCTAAAGATGCAGGTGGCCAGCCGTGCCGGTCCCCGCCTCGGGACTCAAAAGATGCAGGTGGCTAGCAAGAGCCGGTCCCCGCCTCAGGACTCAAAACTCTGAGCACATTGAACGGTGATGGCTGCTGCTGGGGTGCCGCTTTTGGTGGCCTTAGTTTCTCCAGCGTTTGGCAGCTGTCGAAATAATAAACATCAGCTTTGCTGTTGTTAAAGAAATTTGGCGAGTTAACTGACTTGTGTAAATGTGGCTTAAGGCACAAATGTTGTGGAGGAGCTCAGCACTATGGATCCTGTGATTGATGGAAGCTACCTAGTGAGAGTAGCAAACATGCACAAGACGCTCGGGTGGACACGTGTGCAAAGCCCCTGCCGACGAGAAAGTTGGAGATGACGGCTAAGCATGTGCAGCATACGGACCGCGCTTGTGTCTTGTTGTGTGTTCTTGTAGAGATCCTTTGAATGTTAAGCTGAAACTTGAACGAATTGACGGAGGGGCACCACCAGGAGTGGATCCTCGTGGCTTTATTTGACTCCTACGGCTCGGACACCACAAGGCTTGACAGATTGTTTTGCTCGATCGTGGGCATTAAAGAGTTGACGACCCAGCTTTTGTGGGCACAACTTCTTGGTGGATGTTTGGTGGTGCATTGACTGGCTTCGAGTCAAAGATAATAAGCAATAACAGGTCTGTGATGGATGTCTGGGAATGTACAGCACATTGCAATATTGTGCGTAGCTACGAGGACTACTCCTAGTAAAGATGCGTTATCAAACCATCTTGAATACGTCCCTGCCCTTTTTACACACCGCCCGTCGCTGCTCAGAACTGAGTTATTTCGAGATTTTCGTGGACGGTTAGTGTTTCGGCTTCGGCTGTGACGCAGACTGGAAACGAGTTGATCGCAATGGCTTGATCTGGGCAAAAAAGTCGTTGATTTTATGGAAAAGAGAGTGGTTGGCGGTACGGGTTCGCCGCATGTGAATGTGAATTGGATTGACAGGTCTGTTTAGAAAGTGCCGCGAGCAATGTTCTTCCGTTGGATTTGGTATGCCGCCCAGTGCTGCACAAGTGAAAGCCAACTGGTAGGCTGCTTGTGTGGTAATGGGATGGTGGCGGATCGCCTTGCTTTGGTGGGTTTGCTGTCCGGCGGAGGAGACACGTTCGTGGTGCGAAAGAAAAGTGCGTCCATGCGCTCGTACGTGAGTACCCTGACTGCAGCAGGAGAAAGCGTATGTTTGAGTGTTATGGATGGACTCAATGTTGAACTAGCGAGGCACCACCACATGCCCCGTCTGGCGCTTGCAGACGGTCAGACCCGTTCGATGTGGTCTGACGCTGGTGATGATACATTGTTACATACGGTTCACAGTATGTCCCGTGACACTCAAGTGCCGCGAGCAATGTGTACTTCTTCCGTTGGATTTGGTATGCCGTCCAGTGCTGCACTAGTGAAAGCCAACTGTTAGGCTGCTTGTGTGGTAATAATGAGATGGTGGCGGATCGCCTTGCTTTGGTGGGTTTGCTGTTCGGCGGAAGAGACACGTTCGTGGTGCGAAAGTAAAGTGCGTCTATGCGCTCGTACGTGAGTACCCTGACTGCAGCAGGAGAAAGCGTATGTTTGAGTGTTATGGATTGACTCAATGTTGAACTAGCGAGGCACCACCACATGCCCCGTCTGGCGCTTGCAGACGGTCAGACCCGTTCGATGTGGTCTGACGCTGGTGATGATACATTGTTACATACGGTTCACAGTATGTCCCGTGACCCTCATGCTGAAGTTAATGGAGTGTCGTGGTGCGTGGCTTGTACAACACATGACACAAACTTTTCTTCGCGAAGGCATGTTGGTCTTAAGGCAAGATTTTGCCCGGGTCCACGCACCTGTGATTGAATGAATTAGATTTCCCAAATTGTAAGGGAGCCGGGCGAGGTGGACTGGCAGCGACCGGCGATGGGAGCGATCGGCGCAGGCAAGGGCGCCGGGCGAGGTGGACTGGCAGCGGCCGGCAATGGGAGCGAACGGCGCAGGCAAGGGAGCCGAGCGAGCTGGACTGACAGCGGCCGGCGAAGGGAGCGATGGCTCCCTTGTGTTGAGTGCTGGCAGCGGCCGGCTCAGCCAGCGATGGTCCCTTGTGTTGAGTGCTGGCAGCGGTCGGCGAAGGCAAGGGAGCCCAGCGAGGTGGACTGGCAGCGGCCGGCGAAGGCAAGGGAGCCGAGCGAGGTGGACTGGCAGCGGCCGGCTCAGGCAAGGGAGCTCCTGCCTGCACACAGTATGTCCCGTGACCCTCATGCTGAAGTTAAGGGAGTGTCGTGGTGCGTGGCTTGTACAACACATGACACAAACTTTTCTTCGCGAAGGCATGTTGGTCTTAAGGCAAGATTTTGCCCGGGTCCACGCACCTGTGATTTAATGAATTAGATTTCCCAAATTTCATGCCCAACCACTTCAAAAAGCCTTTTAAATACCGAACACTACCACCACGCCCCTCCCCCACCCATCTTATTTTTACCATCCACCATAACCATGCCCCTTTCCACGCCCATCATCACCCGTAACC
Organism: Heterodera glycines; assembly: GCA_004148225.2. NCBI lineage: Eukaryota > Metazoa > Nematoda > Chromadorea > Rhabditida > Heteroderidae > Heterodera > Heterodera glycines. Next base: position 5,509,694 of record CP049708.1, on the reverse strand, counting down.
ATCTCATTTTTAAGCCTATTTTTTGCCTATTGGCTCAATTTATTTCCTACGCGCGCGCGCGCGTGTTGAAATGGTACTGAGCTCAATTTATTTTCTACGCGCGCGCGCGCGAGCGTCAAGGGCGCCGACGAGGTGGACTGGCAGCGGCCGGCTCAGGCAAGGGAGCCGGGCGAGGTGGACTGGCAGCGGCCGGCGAAGGGAGCGATGGCTCCCTTTGGCTGAGTGCTGGCAGCGGCCGGCTCAGGCAAGGGAGCCGAGCGAGGTGGACTGGCAGCGGCCGGCGAAGGGAGCGATGGCTCCCTTGGGCTGAGTGCTGGCAGCGGACGGCTCACGCAAGGGAGCCGGGCGAGGTGGACTGGCAGCGGCCGGCGATGGGAGCGATCGGCGCAGGCAAGGGAGCCGAGCGAGGTGGACTGGCAGCGGCCGGCTCAGGCAAGGGAGCCGGGCGAGGTGGACTGGCAGCGGCCGGCGAAGGGAGCGATGGCTCCCTTTGGCTGAGTGCTGGCAGCGGACGGCTCAGGCAAGGGAGCCGGGCGAATTGGACTGGCAGCGGCCGGCGATGGAGCGATTGGTGCAGGCAAGGGAGCCGAGCGAGGTGGACTGGAAACGGCCGGTGAAGGGAGCGATGGCTCCCTTGGGCTGAGTGCTGGCAGCGGACGGCTCAGGTAAGGGAGCCGGGCGAGGTGGACTGGCAGCGACCGGCGATGGGAGCGATCGGCGCAGGCAAGGGCGCCGGGCGAGGTGGACTGGCAGCGGCCGGCCAAGGGAGCGATGGCTCCCTTGTGTTGAGTGCTGGCAGCGGCCGGCGCAGGCAAGGGCGCCGGGCGAGGTGGACTGGCAGCGGCCGGCAATGGGAGCGATCGGCGCAGGCAAGGGCGCCGGGCGAGGTGGACTGGCAGCGGCCGGCAATGGGAGCGAACGGCGCAGGCAAGGGAGCCGAGCGAGGTGGACTGACAGCGGCCGGCGAAGGGAGCGATGGCTCCCTTGTGTTGAGTGCTGGCAGCGGCCGGCTCAGCCAGCGATGGTCCCTTGTGTTGAGTGCTGGCAGCGGTCGGCGAAGGCAAGGGAGCCCAGCGAGGTGGACTGGCAGCGGCCGGCGAAGGCAAGGGAGCCGAGCGAGGTGGACTGGCAGCGGCCGGCTCAGGCAAGGGAGCTCCTGCCTGCACACAGTATGTCCCGTGACCCTCATGCTGAAGTTAAGGGAGTGTCGTGGTGCGTGGCTTGTACAACACATGACACAAACTTTTCTTCGCGAAGGCATGTTGGTCTTAAGGCAAGATTTTGCCCGGGTCCACGCACCTGTGATTCAATGAATTAGATTTCCCAAATTTCATGCCCAACCACTTCAAAAAGCCTTTTAAATACCGAACACTACCACCACGCCCCTCCCCCACCCATCTTATTTTTACCATCCACCATAACCATGCCCTTTCCACGCCCATCATCACCCGTAACCATCTCATTTTTAAGCCTATTTTTTGCCTATTGGCTCAATTTATTTCCTACGCGCGCGCGCGCGTGTTGAAATGGTACTGAGCTCAATTTATTTTCTACGCGCGCGCGCGCGAGCGTCAAGGGCGCCGACGAGGTGGACTGGCAGCGGCCGGCTCAGGCAAGGGAGCCGGGCGAGGTGGACTGGCAGCGGCCGGCGAAGGGAGCGATGGCTCCCTTTGGCTGAGTGCTGGCAGCGGCCGGCTCAGGCAAGGGAGCCGAGCGAGGTGGACTGGCAGCGGCCGGCGAAGGGAGCGATGGCTCCCTTGGGCTGAGTGCTGGCAGCGGACGGCTCACGCAAGGGAGCCGGGCGAGGTGGACTGGCAGCGGCCGGCGATGGGAGCGATGGCTCCCTTGGGCTGAGTGCTGGCAGCGGACGGCTCACGCAAGGGAGCCGGGCGAGGTGGACTGGCAGCGGCCGGCGATGGGAGCGATCGGCGCAGGCAAGGGAGCCGAGCGAGGTGGACTGGCAGCGGCCGGCTCAGGCAAGGGAGCCGGGCGAGGTGGACTGGCAGCGGCCGGCGAAGGGAGCGATGGCTCCCTTTGGCTGAGTGCTGGCAGCGGACGGCTCAGGCAAGGGAGCCGGGCGAATTGGACTGGCAGCGGCCGGCGATGGGAGCGATTGGTGCAGGCAAGGGAGCCGAGCGAGGTGGACTGGCAACGGCCGGTGAAGGGAGCGATGGCTCCCTTGGGCTGAGTGCTGGCACCGGACGGCTCAGGTAGGGAGCCGGGCGAGGTGGACTGGCAGCGACCGGCGATGGGAGCGATCGGCGCAGGCAAGGGCGCCGGGCGAGGTGGACTGGCAGCGGCCGGCCAAGGGAGCGATGGCTCCCTTGTGTTGAGTGCTGGCAGCGGCCGGCTCAGGCAAGGGAGCCGAGCGAGGTGGACTGGCAGCGGCCGGCGAAGGCAGCGATGGTCCCTTGTGTTGAGTGCTGGCAGCGGTCGGCGAAGGCAAGGGAGCCCAGCGAGGTGGACTGGCAGCGGCCGGCGAAGGCAAGGGAGCCGAGCGAGGTGGACTGGCAGCGGCCGGCTCAGGCAAGGGAGCTCCTGCCTGCACACAGTATGTCCCGTGACCCTCATGCTGAAGTTAAGGGAGTGTCGTGGTGCGTGGCTTGTACAACACATGACACAAACTTTTCTTCGCAAAGGCATGTTGGTCTTAAGGCAAGATTTTGCCCGGGTCCACGCACCTGTGATTCAATGAATTAGATTTCCCAAATTTCATGCCCAACCACTTCAAAAAGCCTTTTAAATACTGAACACTACCACCACGCCCCTCCCCCACCCATCTTATTTTTACCATCCACCATAACCATGCCCCTTTCCACGCCCATCATCACCCGTAACCATATCATTTTTAAGCCTATTTTTTGCCTATTGGCTCAATTTATTTTCTACGCGCGCGCGCGCGAGCGTCAAGGGCGCCGACGAGATGGACTGGCAGCGGCCGGCTCAGGCAAGGGAGCCGGGCGAGGTGGACTGGCAGCAGCCGGCGAAGGGAGCGATGGCTCCCTTGGGCTGAGTGCTGGCAGCGGACGGCTCACGCAAGGGAGCCGGGCGAGGTGGACTGGCAGCGGCCGGCGATGGGAGCGATGGCTCCCTTGGGCTGAGTGCTGGCAGCGGACGGCTCACGCAAGGGAGCCGGGCGAGGTGGACTGGCAGCGGCCGGCGATGGGAGCGATCGGCGCAGGCAAGGGAGCCGAGCGAGGTGGACTGGCAGCGGCCGGCTCAGGCAAGGGAGCCGGGCGAGGTGGACTGGCAGCGGCCGGCGAAGGGAGCGATGGCTCCCTTTGGCTGAGTGCTGGCAGCGGACGGCTCAGGCAAGGGAGCCGGGCGAATTGGACTGGCAGCGGCCGGCGATGGGAGCGATTGGTGCAGGCAAGGGAGCCGAGCGAGGTGGACTGGCAACGGCCGGTGAAGGGAGCGATGGCTCCCTTGGGCTGAGTGCTGGCACCGGACGGCTCAGGTAGGGAGCCGGGCGAGGTGGACTGGCAGCGACCGGCGATGGGAGCGATCGGCGCAGGCAAGGGCGCCGGGCGAGGTGGACTGGCAGCGGCCGGCCAAGGGAGCGATGGCTCCCTTGTGTTGAGTGCTGGCAGCGGCCGGCTCAGGCAAGGGAGCCGAGCGAGGTGGACTGGCAGCGGCCGGCGAAGGCAGCGATGGTCCCTTGTGTTGAGTGCTGGCAGCGGTCGGCGAAGGCAAGGGAGCCCAGCGAGGTGGACTGGCAGCGGCCGGCGAAGGCAAGGGAGCCGAGCGAGGTGGACTGGCAGCGGCCGGCTCAGGCAAGGGAGCTCCTGCCTGCACACAGTATGTCCCGTGACCCTCATGCTGAAGTTAAGGGAGTGTCGTGGTGCGTGGCTTGTACAACACATGACACAAACTTTTCTTCGCAAAGGCATGTTGGTCTTAAGGCAAGATTTTGCCCGGGTCCACGCACCTGTGATTCAATGAATTAGATTTCCCAAATTTCATGCCCAACCACTTCAAAAAGCCTTTTAAATACTGAACACTACCACCACGCCCCTCCCCCACCCATCTTATTTTTACCATCCACCATAACCATGCCCCTTTCCACGCCCATCATCACCCGTAACCATCTCATTTTTAAGCCTATTTTTTGCCTATTGGCTCAATTTATTTCCTACGCGCGCGCGCGCGTGTTGAAATGGTACTGAGCTCAATTTATTTTCTACGCGCGCGCGCGCGAGCGTCAAGGGCGCCGACGAGATGGACTGGCAGCGGCCGGCTCAGGCAAGGGAGCCGGGCGAGGTGGACTGGCAGCAGCCGGCGAAGGGAGCGATGGCTCCCTTGGGCTGAGTGCTGGCAGCGGACGGCTCACGCAAGGGAGCCGGGCGAGGTGGACTGGCAGCGGCCGGCGATGGGAGCGATCGGCGCAGGCAAGGGAGCCGAGCGAGGTGGACTGGCATCGGCCGGCTCAGGCAAGGGAGCCGGGCGAGGTGGACTGGCAGCGGCCGGCGAAGGGAGCGATGGCTCCCTTTGGCTGAGTGCTGGCAGCGGACGGCTCAGGCAAGGGAGCCGGGCGAATTGGACTGGCAGCGCCGGCGATGGGAGCGATCGGTGCAGGCAAGGGAGCCGGGCGAGGTGGACTGGCAGCGGCCGGCGAAGGGAGCGATGGCTCTCTTTGGCTGAGTGCTGGCAGCGGACGGCTCAGGCAAGGGAGCCGGGCGAATTGGACTGGCAGCGGCCGGCGAAGGGAGCGATGGCTCCCTTGGGCTGAGTGCTGGCAGCGGACGGCTCACGCAAGGGAGCCGGGCGAGGTGGACTGGCAGCGGCCGGCGAAGGCAAGGGAGCCGAGCGAGGTGGACTGGCAGCGGCCGGCTCAGGCAAGGGAGCTCCTGCCTGCACACAGTATGTCCCGTGACCCTCATGCTGAAGTTAAGGGAGTGTCGTGGTGCGTGGCTTGTACAACACATGACACAAACTTTTCTTCGCGAAGGCATGTTGGTCTTAAGGCAAGATTTTGCCCGGGTCCACGCACCTGTGATTCAATGAATTGGATTTCCCAAATTTCATGCCCAACCACTTCAAAAAGCCTTTTAAATACCGAACACTACCACCACGCCCCTCCCCCACCCATCTTATTTTTACCATCCACCATAACCATGCCCCTTTCCACGCCCATCATCACCCGTAACCATCTCATTTTTAAGCCTATTTTTTGCCTATTGGCTCATTTTATTTCCTACGCGCGCGCGCGCGCGTGTTGAAACGGTAATGAGCTCAATTTATTTCCTACGCGCGCGCGCGCGAGCGTCAAGGGTGCCGGGCGAGGTGGACTGGCAGCGGCCGGCGAAGGGAGCGATGGCTCTCTTTGGCTGAGTGCTGGCAGCGGACGGCTCAGGCAAGGGAGCCGAGCGAGGTGGACTGACAGCGGCCGGCGAAGGGAGCGATGGCTCCCTTGTGTTGAGTGCTGGCAGCGGCCGGCTCAGCCAGCGATGGTCCCTTGTGTTGAGTGCTGGCAGCGGTCGGCGAAGGCAAGGGAGCCCAGCGAGGTGGACTGGCAGCGGCCGGCGAAGGCAAGGGAGCCGAGCGAGGTGGACTGGCAGCGGCCGGCTCAGGCAAGGGAGCTCCTGCCTGCACACAGTATGTCCCGTGACCCTCATGCTGAAGTTAAGGGAGTGTCGTGGTGCGTGGCTTGTACAACACATGACACAAACTTTTCTTCGCGAAGGCATGTTGGTCTTAAGGCAAGATTTTGCCCGGGTCCACGCACCTGTGATTCAATGAATTGGATTTCCCAAATTTCATGCCCAACCACTTCAAAAAGCCTTTTAAATACCGAACACTACCACCACGCCCCTCCCCCACCCATCTTATTTTTACCATCCACCATAACCATGCCCCTTTCCACGCCCATCATCACCCGTAACCATCTCATTTTTAAGCCTATTTTTTGCCTATTGGCTCATTTTATTTCCTACGCGCGCGCGCGCGCGTGTTGAAACGGTAATGAGCTCAATTTATTTCCTACGCGCGCGCGCGCGAGCGTCAAGGGTGCCGGGCGAGGTGGACTGGCAGCGGCCGGCGAAGGGAGCGATGGCTCTCTTTGGCTGAGTGCTGGCAGCGGACGGCTCAGGCAAGGGAGCCGAGCGAGGTGGACTGACAGCGGCCGGCGAAGGGAGCGATGGCTCCCTTGTGTTGAGTGCTGGCAGCGGCCGGCTCAGCCAGCGATGGTCCCTTGTGTTGAGTGCTGGCAGCGGTCGGCGAAGGCAAGGGAGCCCAGCGAGGTGGACTGGCAGCGGCCGGCGAAGGCAAGGGAGCCGAGCGAGGTGGACTGGCAGCGGCCGGCTCAGGCAAGGGAGCCGGGCGAATTGGACTGGCAGCGGCCGGCGATGGGAGCGATTGGTGCAGGCAAGGGAGCCGAGCGAGGTGGACTGGCAACGGCCGGTGAAGGGAGCGATGGCTCCCTTTGGCTGAGTGCTGGCAGCGGACGGCTCAGGCAAGGGAGCCGGGCGAATTGGACTGGCAGCGGCCGGCGATGGGAGCGATTGGTGCAGGCAAGGGAGCCGAGCGAGGTGGACTGGCAACGGCCGGTGAAGGGAGCGATGGCTCCCTTGGGCTGAGTGCTGGCACCGGACGGCTCAGGTAGGGAGCCGGGCGAGGTGGACTGGCAGCGACCGGCGATGGGAGCGATCGGCGCAGGCAAGGGCGCCGGGCGAGGTGGACTGGCAGCGGCCGGCCAAGGGAGCGATGGCTCCCTTGTGTTGAGTGCTGGCAGCGGCCGGCTCAGGCAAGGGAGCCGAGCGAGGTGGACTGGCAGCGGCCGGCGAAGGCAGCGATGGTCCCTTGTGTTGAGTGCTGGCAGCGGTCGGCGAAGGCAAGGGAGCCCAGCGAGGTGGACTGGCAGCGGCCGGCGAAGGCAAGGGAGCCGAGCGAGGTGGACTGGCAGCGGCCGGCTCAGGCAAGGGAGCTCCTGCCTGCACACAGTATGTCCCGTGACCCTCATGCTGAAGTTAAGGGAGTGTCGTGGTGCGTGGCTTGTACAACACATGACACAAACTTTTCTTCGCAAAGGCATGTTGGTCTTAAGGCAAGATTTTGCCCGGGTCCACGCACCTGTGATTCAATGAATTAGATTTCCCAAATTTCATGCCCAACCACTTCAAAAAGCCTTTTAAATACTGAACACTACCACCACGCCCCTCCCCACCCATCTTATTTTTACCATCCACCATAACCATGCCCCTTTCCACGCCCATCATCACCCGTAACCATCTCATTTTTAAGCCTATTTTTTGCCTATTGGCTCAATTTATTTCCTACGCGCGCGCGCGCGTGTTGAAATGGTACTGAGCTCAATTTATTTTCTACGCGCGCGCGCGCGAGCGTCAAGGGCGCCGACGAGATGGACTGGCAGCGGCCGGCTCAGGCAAGGGAGCCGGGCGAGGTGGACTGGCAGCAGCCGGCGAAGGGAGCGATGGCTCCCTTGGGCTGAGTGCTGGCAGCGGACGGCTCACGCAAGGGAGCCGGGCGAGGTGGACTGGCAGCGGCCGGCGATGGGAGCGATCGGCGCAGGCAAGGGAGCCGAGCGAGGTGGACTGGCATCGGCCGGCTCAGGCAAGGGAGCCGGGCGAGGTGGACTGGCAGCGGCCGGCGAAGGGAGCGATGGCTCCCTTTGGCTGAGTGCTGGCAGCGGACGGCTCAGGCAAGGGAGCCGGGCGAATTGGACTGGCAGCGCCGGCGATGGGAGCGATCGGTGCAGGCAAGGGAGCCGGGCGAGGTGGACTGGCAGCGGCCGGCGAAGGGAGCGATGGCTCTCTTTGGCTGAGTGCTGGCAGCGGACGGCTCAGGCAAGGGAGCCGGGCGAATTGGACTGGCAGCGGCCGGCGAAGGGAGCGATGGCTCCCTTGGGCTGAGTGCTGGCAGCGGACGGCTCACGCAAGGGAGCCGGGCGAGGTGGACTGGCAGCGGCCGGCGAAGGCAAGGGAGCCGAGCGAGGTGGACTGGCAGCGGCCGGCTCAGGCAAGGGAGCTCCTGCCTGCACACAGTATGTCCCGTGACCCTCATGCTGAAGTTAAGGGAGTGTCGTGGTGCGTGGCTTGTACAACACATGACACAAACTTTTCTTCGCGAAGGCATGTTGGTCTTAAGGCAAGATTTTGCCCGGGTCCACGCACCTGTGATTCAATGAATTGGATTTCCCAAATTTCATGCCCAACCACTTCAAAAAGCCTTTTAAATACCGAACACTACCACCACGCCCCTCCCCCACCCATCTTATTTTTACCATCCACCATAACCATGCCCCTTTCCACGCCCATCATCACCCGTAACCATCTCATTTTTAAGCCTATTTTTTGCCTATTGGCTCATTTTATTTCCTACGCGCGCGCGCGCGCGTGTTGAAACGGTAATGAGCTCAATTTATTTCCTACGCGCGCGCGCGCGAGCGTCAAGGGTGCCGGGCGAGGTGGACTGGCAGCGGCCGGCGAAGGGAGCGATGGCTCTCTTTGGCTGAGTGCTGGCAGCGGACGGCTCAGGCAAGGGAGCCGAGCGAGGTGGACTGACAGCGGCCGGCGAAGGGAGCGATGGCTCCCTTGTGTTGAGTGCTGGCAGCGGCCGGCTCAGCCAGCGATGGTCCCTTGTGTTGAGTGCTGGCAGCGGTCGGCGAAGGCAAGGGAGCCCAGCGAGGTGGACTGGCAGCGGCCGGCGAAGGCAAGGGAGCCGAGCGAGGTGGACTGGCAGCGGCCGGCTCAGGCAAGGGAGCTCCTGCCTGCACACAGTATGTCCCGTGACCCTCATGCTGAAGTTAAGGGAGTGTCGTGGTGCGTGGCTTGTACAACACATGACACAAACTTTTCTTCGCGAAGGCATGTTGGTCTTAAGGCAAGATTTTGCCCGGGTCCACGCACCTGTGATTCAATGAATTGGATTTCCCAAATTTCATGCCCAACCACTTCAAAAAGCCTTTTAAATACCGAACACTACCACCACGCCCCTCCCCCACCCATCTTATTTTTACCATCCACCATAACCATGCCCCTTTCCACGCCCATCATCACCCGTAACCATCTCATTTTTAAGCCTATTTTTTGCCTATTGGCTCATTTTATTTCCTACGCGCGCGCGCGCGCGTGTTGAAACGGTAATGAGCTCAATTTATTTCCTACGCGCGCGCGCGCGAGCGTCAAGGGTGCCGGGCGAGGTGGACTGGCAGCGGCCGGCGAAGGGAGCGATGGCTCTCTTTGGCTGAGTGCTGGCAGCGGACGGCTCAGGCAAGGGAGCCGAGCGAGGTGGACTGACAGCGGCCGGCGAAGGGAGCGATGGCTCCCTTGTGTTGAGTGCTGGCAGCGGCCGGCTCAGCCAGCGATGGTCCCTTGTGTTGAGTGCTGGCAGCGGTCGGCGAAGGCAAGGGAGCCCAGCGAGGTGGACTGGCAGCGGCCGGCGAAGGCAAGGGAGCCGAGCGAGGTGGACTGGCAGCGGCCGGCTCAGGCAAGGGAGCTCCTGCCTGCACACAGTATGTCCCGTGACCCTCATGCTGAAGTTAAGGGAGTGTCGTGGTGCGTGGCTTGTACAACACATGACACAAACTTTTCTTCGCGAAGGCATGTTGGTCTTAAGGCAAGATTTTGCCCGGGTCCACGCACCTGTGATTCAATGAATTGGATTTCCCAAATTTCATGCCCAACCACTTCAAAAAGCCTTTTAAATACCGAACACTACCACCACGCCCCTCCCCCACCCATCTTATTTTTACCATCCACCATAACCATGCCCCTTTCCACGCCCATCATCACCCGTAACCATCTCATTTTTAAGCCTATTTTTTGCCTATTGGCTCATTTTATTTCCTACGCGCGCGCGCGCGCGTGTTGAAACGGTAATGAGCTCAATTTATTTCCTACGCGCGCGCGCGCGAGCGTCAAGGGTGCCGGGCGAGGTGGACTGGCAGCGGCCGGCGAAGGGAGCGATGGCTCTCTTTGGCTGAGTGCTGGCAGCGGACGGCTCAGGCAAGGGAGCCGGGCGAGGTGGACTGGCAGCGGCCGGCGATGGGAGCGATCGGCGCAGGCAAGGGAGCCGAGCGAGGTGGACTGGCAGCGGCCGGCTCAGGCAAGGGAGCCGGGCGAGGTGGACTGGCAGCGGCCGGCGAAGGGAGCGATGGCTCCCTTTGGCTGAGTGCTGGCAGCGGACGGCTCAGGCAAGGGAGCCGAGCGAGGTGGACTGACAGCGGCCGGCGAAGGGAGCGATGGCTCCCTTGTGTTGAGTGCTGGCAGCGGCCGGCTCAGCCAGCGATGGTCCCTTGTGTTGAGTGCTGGCAGCGGTCGGCGAAGGCAAGGGAGCCCAGCGAGGTGGACTGGCAGCGGCCGGCGAAGGCAAGGGAGCCGAGCGAGGTGGACTGGCAGCGGCCGGCTCAGGCAAGGGAGCTCCTGCCTGCACACAGTATGTCCCGTGACCCTCATGCTGAAGTTAAGGGAGTGTCGTGGTGCGTGGCTTGTACAACACATGACACAAACTTTTCTTCGCGAAGGCATGTTGGTCTTAAGGCAAGATTTTGCCCGGGTCCACGCACCTGTGATTTAATGAATTAGATTTCCCAAATTTCATGCCCAACCACTTCAAAAAGCCTTTTAAATACCGAACACTACCACCACGCCCCTCCCCCACCCATCTTATTTTTACCATCCACCATAACCATGCCCCTTTCCACGCCCATCATCACCCGTAACCATCTCATTTTTAAGCCTATTTTTTGCCTATTGGCTCAATTTATTTTCTATGCGCGCGCGCGCGCGTGTTGAAATGGTAATGAGCTCAATTTATTTTCTACGCGCGCGCGCGCGAGCGTCAGGGCGCCGGGCGAGGTGGACTGGCAGCAGCATTGTCGTGGCCTCAATTTTCGGATGTTGATGCGCGTTTGAGCGTTTAAGTCGCAAGTGAACTCAGAGCTAGGAAGCTGATGTTCCGTCCTGAGCACGACGTTAAACTGCTCCCAGGGAAACCTGGGTTTTTTCAAAGCTAAAACTTGTCTGTCTGTGTTTTCCAAATCTGTCAATATTTTGAAAGATGCAAATTCGTGTTTGTCGTGAATTTTCTTGATGATTGCACGCGAATTTCCTACTGCTGATTTTTTTGTGAATATGATGGTTTTCCAAAAAACAATTTTTCATTTTTTTAGCTATTTAAATGTTCTCCTTTATTATTGTTTTCTTTTGCCTTCTTTCTGCTTCCCGCGTCAGCTCCATCGACCCGGCGGGCGTGTCGCTGCCATCGACTTCCGCGGAGGTGGCCGCGGATGTTGATGCGCTTTTGGGCGAGATGGTCGAAGCGGTCGCAGCGGAGGTTGCTGAACCGTCCGGCTCGGAAACGTTGAATGCGGTAGATTCAGTCGATTTCTGGAGCACTGTTATTTTTTCGTATTAGGATGACGAAGTAGTGGTCAGCGGCCTATGGGCGAGTCAAGCACCGGGCGGCCCGTGCTCAACACCGGCACGCGACGACGGCACCATTTGGCCTCCGCTTCATAGTGCCGTGCTGCTGTCCCCGGTGGCTGCTCACCCGTCGCAGCACGCTGCTTCGGATTCTGCTTCATCGTCGGCGTCCGTTGTTTTCGTTGCCGAAGCCCCGCCTCGGAATCGTGCATTTATCGGTGGCCGGCGTGTCGAATACGACGTGGAATCTGGCTTTGCCAGATTTCGCGACGATTCGTTTAATAACGACGACTTCGGTTTGCGCTTTTTATGATTAACAGTTTTGCAATTGGATTAAATAGAACTGCCATCAACATCGGCACCACCACCACCGGTTCTGTCTGCGGTCGCCCGCAGACAGGTGTACGACGTAGAGGCGGGTTTTGCTCGGTAC
>CP049708.1:5471205-5497484 GCA_004148225.2 Heterodera glycines | reverse complement strand
TTCGTCCGAGCTGTCTGAAAATCAGTATACGGGGGTTATTTGGGGCGCTGATCACGAATCTGAAGTCGGTTTGCTCCGTTCAACACTTAGTCATGCGGTGGGCGAAGTGGCCAGGGCTGGAGGGCCAACAGCAAATTCGAAATTTTATCTCAGCTCAGAGAAGATGGCAATTTTTTCTGCACGGTTAATCAGAGGTAAAATGAGCTCAGCTTTCAGGAAAAAAAAAGTTTGGGTCGGTAGCTTCAAAACTCGCTTTGATACGTGCGTTCATCAGTTGAGCCACGCTATATATTATATATATAGCACACTAGAGACAATTTAATTTATTAATTTCGTCCGAGCTGTCTGAAAATCAGTATACGGGGGTTATTTGGGGCGCTGATCACGAATCTGAAGTCGGTTTGCTCCGTTCAACACTTAGTCATGCGGTGGGCGAAGTGGCCAGGGCTGGAGGGCCAACAGCAAATTCGAAATTTTATCTCAGCTCAGAGAAGATGGCAATTTTTTCTGCACGGTTAATCAGAGGTAAAATGAGCTCAGCTTTCAGGAAAAAAAAAGTTTGGGTCGGTAGCTTCAAAACTCGCTTTGATACGTGCGTTCATCAGTTGAGCCACGCTATATATTATATATATAGCACACTAGAGACAATTTAATTTATTAATTTCGTCCGAGCTGTCTGAAAATCAGTATACGGGGGTTATTTGGGGCGCTGATCACGAATCTGAAGTCGGTTTGCTCCGTTCAACACTTAGTCATGCGGTGGGCGAAGTGGCCAGGGCTGGAGGGCCAACAGCAAATTCGAAATTTTATCTCAGCTCAGAGAAGATGGCAATTTTTTCTGCACGGTTAATCAGAGGTAAAATGAGCTCAGCTTTCAGGAAAAAAAAAGTTTGGGTCGGTAGCTTCAAAACTCGCTTTGATACGTGCGTTCATCAGTTGAGCCACGCTATATATTATATATATAGCACACTAGAGACAATTTAATTTATTAATTTCGTCCGAGCTGTCTGAAAATCAGTATACGGGGGTTATTTGGGGCGCTGATCACGAATCTGAAGTCGGTTTGCTCCGTTCAACACTTAGTCATGCGGTGGGCGAAGTGGCCAGGGCTGGAGGGCCAACAGCAAATTCGAAATTTTATCTCAGCTCAGAGAAGATGGCAATTTTTTCTGCACGGTTAATCAGAGGTAAAATGAGCTCAGCTTTCAGGAAAAAAAAAGTTTGGGTCGGTAGCTTCAAAACTCGCTTTGATACGTGCGTTCATCAGTTGAGCCACGCTATATATTATATATATAGCACACTAGAGACAATTTAATTTATTAATTTCGTCCGAGCTGTCTGAAAATCAGTATACGGGGGTTATTTGGGGCGCTGATCACGAATCTGAAGTCGGTTTGCTCCGTTCAACACTTAGTCATGCGGTGGGCGAAGTGGCCAGGGCTGGAGGGCCAACAGCAAATTCGAAATTTTATCTCAGCTCAGAGAAGATGGCAATTTTTTCTGCACGGTTAATCAGAGGTAAAATGAGCTCAGCTTTCAGGAAAAAAAAAGTTTGGGTCGGTAGCTTCAAAACTCGCTTTGATACGTGCGTTCATCAGTTGAGCCACGCTATATATTATATATATATCACTAGCCGCTCTGAGGGCATGCGCGGTTCAGTTTAGCAGGCCGCGCCCTAGCCGTTCGAGGTGTAGATGCGTAAGGTGTGCACCGTTGCGGTTGTTAGTGCAGTAGCAGCTACCGAAAGATGCGTGTCTGGATGTTCGTGCAGCAGCAGCTACCGACACATGCGCGTGGCACCCGTGCTCAGTTGGAATGGGAATGCGTGGCGCCCGTGCTCAGCTGGAACCCGAGGGCTTGGCGAATGGGCATGCGTGTCACCCGTGCTCAGTTGGAACCCGAGGGCTTGGCAAATGGGCATGCGTGGCACCCGTGCTCAGTTGAAATGGGCATGCGTGGCACCCGTGCTCAGTTGGAACGCGAGGCTTGGCGAATGGGCATGCGTGGCACCCGTGCTCAGTTGGAACGCGAGGCTCAGAATTCCGGAATTCCGGATTTGAAAAGTCAGAATCCGGATTCTGGAATTATTATTTAACTTTTTTTAATAATGAATTTTTTTAAATTAGTTATTGAAATTTTTTTGTTCTTAAAATTTTTAAATTCCGCACTTTCACAAAAGAAAAATTTTTTTTAAAATTCTAATTTTAAAAAAATTATTTGTTACAAATTTTAAAAAAGAAATTTAAAATTTTTTTTTTCAATTTAATATAAAAGGCAAAGACAAAGCTTAAAGCACTAGTCGATTGGAATAAATGAAAAATAAAACAAAGTCAAAGTCAAAACCTCAAAGCACTAGTCGATTGGAATAAATGAAAAATAAAGCAAAGTCAAAGTCAAAACCTTAAAGCGCTAGTCGATTGGAATAAATGAAAAATAAAGCAAAGTCAAAGACTAAACCTTAAAGCACTAGGCGATTGGAAAAAATGAAAAATAAAGCAAAATCAAAGACAAAAGCTTAAAGCACTAGTCGATTGGAATAAATGGAAAAAAAAGCAAAGTCAAAGACAAAACCTTAAAGCAGTAGGCGATTGGAAAAAATGAAAAATAAAGAAAAGTCAAAGTCAAAACCTTAAATAGGCGATTGGAAAAAATGAAAAATAAAGCAAAATCAAAGACAAAAGCTTAAAGCACTAGTCGATTGGAATAAATGGAAAAAAAAGCAAAGTCAAAGACAAAACCTTAAAGCACTAGGCGATTGGAAAAAATGAAAAAAAAGCAAAGTCAAGACCGGCCCTTGACCACCGAATGTGGTACCAACAGGTGTATGCCAGCGGGACGTCAATGGACGCCAACGGGACTTATTGTCACCTGTGGGATTGCCTTAAGCGACGGGTGGCACCACGTAAATTCCACCTTTAGTGTACGTCGGCAACTGCTCGGTGGAGCCAACCTCAGAGTTTAAAGTCCAGAGGCTTGGACTCCTGACACCTCTTAGACCTGCAATCATTGCATGGCTAATCGCTCGTATAATATTTGCTACTACCACCATTTGATTCCATGCACTAACGCTCCATCAAGCGTATTCTTCAAACTCTTTAATTAACTATGTCAAGCTCAACAGATTCCAAAAACAGTTATCCCCAGCGCCACAGACCCCCTCGAACGGTCTGGCGTCCGCAAGCAGCAGACGGGCATTTTGTGCTGCCGCATACCGCAAGGAACAAAGCGCTAGCCAGCACTTGCCCCTGACGGTCATGACCAAAAGAGCGAAATTACAAAAAAATCCCAAATTGGAAAAATAAAGCACTAGTCGATTGGAATAAATGAAAAATAAAGCAAAGTCAAAGTCAAAACCTCAAAGCACTAGTCGATTGGAATAAATGAAAAATAAAGCAAAGTCAAAGTCAAAACCTTAAAGCGCTAGTCGATTGGAATAAATGAAAAATAAAGCAAAGTCAAAGACTAAACCTTAAAGCACTAGGCGATTGGAAAAAATGAAAAATAAAGCAAAATCAAAGACAAAAGCTTAAAGCACTAGTCGATTGGAATAAATGAAAAATAAAGCAAAGTCAAAGTCAAAACCTTAAAGCACTAGTCGATTGGAAAAAATGAAAAATAAAGCAAAATCAAAGACAAAAGCTTAAAGCACTAGGCGATTGGAAAAAATGAAAATAAAGCAAAATCAAAGACAAAAGCTTAAAGCACTAGTCGATTGGAATAAATGGAAAAAAAGCAAAGTCAAAGACAAAACCTTAAAGCACTAGTCGATTGGAATAAATGAAAAATAAAGCAAAGTCAAAGTCAAAACCTTAAAGCGCTAGTCGATTGGAATAAATGAAAAATAAAGCAAAGTCAAAGTCAAAACCTTAAAGCACTAGTCAATTGGAATAAATGAAAAATAAAGCAAAGTCAAAGTCAAAACCTTAAAGCACTAGTCAATTGGAATAAATGAAAAATAAAGCAAAGTCAAAGTCAAAACCTTAAAGCACTAGTCGATTGAAATAAATGGAAAAAAGCAAAGTCAAAGTTAAAACCTTAAAGCACTAGGCGATTGGAAAAAAAGAAAAAAAAAGCAAAGTCAAAGACTAAGCCTTAAAGTACTAATCGATTGGAATAAATGGAAAAAAAGCAAAGTCAAAGTGAAAACCTTAAAAATCACAGGTGCGTGGACCCGGGCAAAAAATTGCCTTAAGACCAACATGCCTTCGCGAAGAAAAGTTTATGTCTTGTGTTGTACCCGCCACGCACCACGACATTCCCTTAACTTCAGCATGAGGGTCACGGGACATACTGTGAACCGCCGGCCGCTGCCAGTCCACCTCGCCCGGCTCCCTTGCCTGAGCCGTCCGCTGCCAGCCCTCAACACAAAGAAGCCATCGCTCCCTTCGCCTGCCGCTACCAGTCCACCTCGCTCGGCTCCCTTGCCTGCGCCGGCCGCTGCCAGTCAACCTCGCGACGAGGCATTTGGCTACCTGACTTAATGGTGACGAGGCATTTGGCTACCTGACTTAATGGTGACGAGGCATTTGGCTACCTTAAGACTCCCTTAAGAGAGACTCTTCTCTTCTCATGTACCTTTAACTAAAATGTTGTTGGCACAAAAAGTAAAGGGGGAAAAAGAATACAAATCATCCGATCAAGGGCTAAGTCTCAACAGATCGCAGTGTAAAAGCTGCTCTACTGCTAACAACCCCCTGACCAGTAGTCAAGTCGTATAAAAGTGATTTTGCGCCCCGACGTTCCACCATGGCACACGAGTGCTACGGCTTTGGCAATGTGCGAGCAATTAAGCACGCACATCGGGCCAGATGCTGGGGCATTTGGGCTGCACCGCAAGCGGCGCATAAGTAGTGCCTCCCGACAGCGGGGAGCAAGAATATTGCTATCTCGCTTGAGCGGGATTTCAATAGCTTCACATCATTGGTCTATCGACCAAACACATGAACCAAATACCTGAACCTGCGGTTCCTCTCGTACTTAGCAGGATTACTATCATAGCATCAGGTCTTTGGTAGGGTAAAATTAACCAGTCTCGCGACGGTTTAAGCCTAGCTCACGTTCCCTATTCATTGGCTTGACATTCAGAACACTGGGCAAAATCAGACACGGTCACGCCCTTGCGCTTATGCTGCCATCCTGTAATTGCCGTAAGCGAATAAACCCTTGGCTGAAATCATGAATGTCTCTACGTCTCTATGGACACTTGGCCGCCATCAAGCCAGTTATCCCTGTGATAACCTTTCCGTACCGCCCCAGTCAAACTTCCCGCCTGACACTGTCATCGGCGCTAGTCACCGAACCACCGGGTGGTTTGAGAGTTGGAATTACCGCGGCTGATGCAATCACATTTATTCTCCCACAGAATGCGTTGATCTATCATGTACATTCTTTCGAAGGATCTTTACAAGAACACAACCAAGACACAAGCGTGACCGTATACTGCATATGCATGACCGGCATCTCCAACTTGCTCGTCGGCAGGGGCTTTGCACACGCGCACACGTGTCCACCCGAGCGTCTTGTGCATCTTGCTACTCAAAAGACAGCCAGTTCTGTCCTTAATCAGCATCCCAAGTGCTGAGTTCCTCCACAGTATTTGTGCCTTAGGCCACATTTACACAAGTCAATTAACTCGCCAAATTGTTTTGACAAACAGCAAAGCTGCTTGTTTAGTGTTTCGACGGCTGCCGAACGCTGGAGAAACTAAGGCCACCAAAAGCGGCACCCCAGCAGCAGCCATCACCGTTCAATGTGCTCAGAGTTTTGAGTCCTGAGGCGGGGACCGGCTCTTGCTAGCCACCTGCATCTTTTGAGTCCCGAGGCGGGGACCGGCACGGCTGGCCACCTGCATCTTTTGAGTCCCGAGGCGGGGACCGGCACGGCTGGCCACCTGCATCTTTTGAGTCCTGAGGCGGGGACCGGCTCTTGCTAGCCACCTGCATCTTTTGAGTCCCGAGGCGGGGACCGGCACGGCTGGCCACCTGCATCTTTTGAGTCCCGAGGCGGGGACCGGCACGGCTGGCCACCTGCATCTTTAGAGTCCCGAGGCGGGGACCGACTGCCGAACGCTGGAGAAACTGAGACCACGACTAACGTGGCACCCCAGCAGCAGCCGTAGCATACCGCAAGGAACAAAGCGCTAGCCAGCACTTACCCTGACGGTCATGACCAAAAGAGCGAAATTACAAAAAAATCCCAAATTGGAAAATAAAGCAAAGTCGATTGGAATAAATGAAAAATAAAGCAAAGTCAAAGTCAAAACCTTAAAGCACTAGTCAATTGGAAAAAATGAAAAATAAAGCAAAGTCAAAGTCAAAACCTTAAAGCACTAGTCAATTGGAAAAAATGAAAAATAAAGCAAAATCAAAGACAAAAGCTTAAAGCACTAGGCGATTTGAAAAAATGAAAATAAAGCAAAATCAAAGACAAAAGCTTAAAGCACTAGTCGATTGGAATAAATGGAAAAAAAGCAAAGTCAAAGACAAAACCTTAAAGCACTAGTCGATTGGAATAAATGAAAAATAAAGCAAAGTCAAAGTCAAAACCTTAAAGCACTAGGCGATTGGAATAAATGAAAAATAAAGCAAAGTCAAAGTCAAAACCTTAAAGCACTAGGCGATTGGAATAAATGAAAAATAAAGCAAAGTCAAAGACTAAACCTTAAAGCACTAGGCGATTGGAATAAATGAAAAATAAAGCAAAGTCAAAGTCAAAACCTTAAAGCGCTAGTCGATTGGAATAAATGAAAAATATAGCAAAGTCAAAGTGAAAACCTTAAAGCACTAACGAGACATTTGGCTACCTGACTTAATGGTGACGAGGCATTTGGCTTACGATGCCTGTTCGTAAGAGCAAAAGGACAACGCTCGACAGCGTAATTCCATACGATAGCTGTTCGTAATAGCAAAAGATGTCCATACGATGCCTGTTCGTAAGAGCGAAAGTACAACACTCGGAATCGTAAGTCCATACGATGCCTGTTCGTAAGAGCAAATGGACAACGCTCGGAAGCGTAAGTCCATACGATGCTTGTTCGTAAGAGCAAAAGGACAACGCTCGGAAGCGTAAGTCCATACGATGCCTGTTCGTAAGAGCAAATGGACAACGCTCGGCTGCGTAAGTCCATACGATAGCTGTTCGTAAGAGCGAAAGTACAACACTCGGAATCGTAAGTCCATACGATGCCTGTTCGTAAGAGCAAAAGGACATCGCTCGGCAGCGTAAGTCCATACGATAGCTGTTCGTAAGAGCGAAAGTGCAACGCTCGGAAGCGTAATGTCCATGCGATGGCTGTTCGTAAGAGCAAAAGGACAACGCTCGGAAGCGTAAGTCCATACGATGCCTGTTCGTAAGAGCAAATGGACAACGCTCGGCAGCGTAAGTCCATACGATAGCTGTTCGTAAGAGCGAAAGTACAACACTCGGAATCGTAAGTCCATGCGATGCCTGTTCGTAAGAGCAAATGGACAAAGCTCGGCAGCGTAACTCCATACGATAGCTGTTCGTAAGAGTGAAAGTGCAACGCTCGGCAGCGTAATGTCCATACGATGCCTGTTCGTAAGAGCGAAAGTACAACACTCGGAATCGTAAGTCCATGCGATGCCTGTTCGTAAGAGCAAATGGACAACGCTCGGCAGCGTAATGTCCATACGATAGCTGTTCGTAAGAGCAAAGGACAACGCTGGGCAGCGTAATGTCCATACGATGTCTGTTCGTAAGAGCGAAAGTACAACACTCGGAATCGTAATTCCATACGATGCCTGTTCGTAAGAGCAAATGGACAACGCTCGGCAGCGTAATGTCCATACGATGCTTGTTCGTAAGAGCAAAAGGACAACGCTCGGAAGCGTAAGTCCATACGATGCTTGTTCGTAAGAGCAAATGGACAACGCTCGGAAGCGTAAGTCCATACGATGCCTGTTCGTAAGAGCAAATGGACAACGCTCGGCTGCGTAAGTCCATGCGATGCCTGTTCGTAAGAGCAAATGGACAAAGCTCGGCAGCGTAAGTCCATACGATAGCTGTTCGTAAGAGCGAAAGTGCAACGCTCGGAAGCGTAATGTCCATGCGATGGCTGTTCGTAAGAGCAAAAGGACAACGCTCGGAAGCGTAAGTCCATACGATGCCTGTTCGTAAGAGCAAATGGACAACGCTCGGCAGCGTAAGTCCATACGATAGCTGTTCGTAAGAGCGAAAGTACAACACTCGGAATCGTAAGTCCATGCGATGCCTGTTCGTAAGAGCAAATGGACAAAGCTCGGCAGCGTAAGTCCATACGATAGCTGTTCGTAAGAGTGAAAGTGCAACGCTCGGCAGCGTAATGTCCATACGATGCCTGTTCGTAAGAGCGAAAGTACAACACTCGGAATCGTAAGTCCATGCGATGCCTGTTCGTAAGAGCAAATGGACAACGCTCGGCAGCGTAATGTCCATACGATAGCTGTTCGTAAGAGCAAAGGACAACGCTGGGCAGCGTAATGTCCATACGATGTCTGTTCGTAAGAGCGAAAGTACAACACTCGGAATCGTAATTCCATACGATGCCTGTTCGTAAGAGCAAATGGACAACGCTCGGCAGCGTAATGTCCATACGATGCTTGTTCGTAAGAGCAAAAGGACAACGCTCGGAAGCGTAAGTCCATACGATGCTTGTTCGTAAGAGCAAATGGACAACGCTCGGAAGCGTAAGTCCATACGATGCCTGTTCGTAAGAGCAAATGGACAACGCTCGGCTGCGTAAGTCCATGCGATGCCTGTTCGTAAGAGCAAATGGACAAAGCTCGGCAGCGTAAGTCCATACGATAGCTGTTCGTAAGAGCGAAAGTGCAACGCTCGGAAGCGTAATGTCCATGCGATGGCTGTTCGTAAGAGCAAAAGGACAACGCTCGGAAGCGTAAGTCCATACGATAGCTGTTCGTAAGAGCGAAAGTACAACACTCGGAATCGTAAGTCCATCAAAGTCAAAAGCTTAAAGCACTAGTCGATTGGAATAAATGGAAAAAAAGCAAAGTCAAAGACAAAACCTTAAAGCACTAGTCAATTGGAAAAAATGAAAAATAAAGCAAAATCAAAGACAAAAGCTTAAAGCACTAGGCGATTGGAAAAAATGAAAATAAAGCAAAATCAAAGACAAAAGCTTAAAGCACTAGTCGATTGGAATAAATGGAAAAAAAGCAAAGTCAAAGACAAAACCTTAAAGCACTAGGTGATTGGAAAAAATGAAAATAAAGCAAAATCAAAGACAAAAGCTTAAAGCACTAGTCGATTGGAATAAATGGAAAAAAAGCAAAGTCAAAGACAAAACCTTAAAGCACTAGTCGATTGGAATAAATGAAAAATAAAGCAAAGTCAAAGACTAAACCTTAAAGCACTAGGCGATTGGAATAAATGAAAAATAAAGCAAAGTCAAAGTCAAAACCTTAAAGCACTAGTCGATTGGAATAAATGAAAAATAAAGCAAAGTCAAAGTCAAAACCTTAAAGCACTAGGCGATTGGAATAAATGGAAAAAAAGCAAAGGCAAAGACAAAACCTTAAAGCACTAGTCGATTGGAATAAATGAAAAATAAAGCAAAGTCAAAGTCAAAACCTTAAAGCACTAGTCGATTGGAATAAATGAAAAATAAAGCAAAGTCAAAGTCAAAACCTTAAAGCACTATGCGATTGGAATAAATGAAAAATAAAGCAAAGGCAAAGACTAAACCTTAAAGCACTAGTCAATTGGAATAAATGAAAAATAAAGCAAAGTCAAAGTCAAAACCTTAAAGCACTAGGCGATTGGAATAAATGGAAAAAAAGCAAAGTCAAAGACAAAACCTTAAAGCACTAGTCGATAGGAATAAATGAAAAATAAAGCAAAGTCAAAGTCAAAACCTTAAAGCACTAGGCGATTGGAATAAATGAAAAATAAAGCAAAGTCAAAGACTAAACCTTAAAGCACTAGGCGATTGGAATAAATGAAAAATAAAGCAAAGTCAAAGTCAAAACCTTAAAGCGCTAGTCGATTGGAATAAATGAAAAATATAGCAAAGTCAAAGTGAAAACCTTAAAGCACTAACGAGACATTTGGCTACCTGACTTAATGGTGACGAGGCATTTGGCTTACGATGCCTGTTCGTAAGAGCAAAAGGACAACGCTCGACAGCGTAATTCCATACGATAGCTGTTCGTAATAGCAAAAGATGTCCATACGATGCCTGTTCGTAAGAGCGAAAGTACAACACTCGGAATCGTAAGTCCATACGATGCCTGTTCGTAAGAGCAAATGGACAACGCTCGGAAGCGTAAGTCCATACGATGCTTGTTCGTAAGAGCAAAAGGACAACGCTCGGAAGCGTAAGTCCATACGATGCCTGTTCGTAAGAGCAAATGGACAACGCTCGGCTGCGTAAGTCCATACGATAGCTGTTCGTAAGAGCGAAAGTACAACACTCGGAATCGTAAGTCCATGCGATGCCTGTTCGTAAGAGCAAATGGACAAAGCTCGGCAGCGTAAGTCCATACGATAGCTGTTCGTAAGAGCGAAAGTGCAACGCTCGGAAGCGTAATGTCCATGCGATGGCTGTTCGTAAGAGCAAAAGGACAACGCTCGGAAGCGTAAGTCCATACGATGCCTGTTCGTAAGAGCAAATGGACAACGCTCGGCAGCGTAAGTCCATACGATAGCTGTTCGTAAGAGCGAAAGTACAACACTCGGAATCGTAAGTCCATGCGATGCCTGTTCGTAAGAGCAAATGGACAAAGCTCGGCAGCGTAAGTCCATACGATAGCTGTTCGTAAGAGTGAAAGTGCAACGCTCGGCAGCGTAATGTCCATACGATGCCTGTTCGTAAGAGCGAAAGTACAACACTCGGAATCGTAAGTCCATGCGATGCCTGTTCGTAAGAGCAAATGGACAACGCTCGGCAGCGTAATGTCCATACGATGCTTGTTCGTAAGAGCAAAGGACAACGCTGGGCAGCGTAATGTCCATACGATGTCTGTTCGTAAGAGCGAAAGTACAACACTCGGAATCGTAATTCCATACGATGCCTGTTCGTAAGAGCAAATGGACAACGCTCGGCAGCGTAATGTCCATACGATGCTTGTTCGTAAGAGCAAAAGGACAACGCTCGGAAGCGTAAGTCCATACGATGCTTGTTCGTAAGAGCAAATGGACAACGCTCGGAAGCGTAAGTCCATACGATGCCTGTTCGTAAGAGCAAATGGACAACGCTCGGCTGCGTAAGTCCATACGATAGCTGTTCGTAAGAGCGAAAGTACAACACTCGGAATCGTAAGTCCATGCGATGCCTGTTCGTAAGAGCAAATGGACAAAGCTCGGCAGCGTAAGTCCATACGATAGCTGTTCGTAAGAGCGAAAGTGCAACGCTCGGAAGCGTAATGTCCATGCGATGGCTGTTCGTAAGAGCGAAAGTGCAACGCTCGGAAGCGTAATGTCCATGCGATGGCTGTTCGTAAGAGCGAAAGTACAACACTCGGAATCGTAAGTCCATCAAAGTCAAAACCTTAAAGCACTAGTCAATTGGAAAAAATGAAAAATAAAGCAAAGTCAAAGTCAAAACCTTAAAGCACTAGTCAATTGGAAAAAATGAAAAATAAAGCAAAATCAAAGACAAAAGCTTAAAGCACTAGGCGATTGGAAAAAATGAAAATAAAGCAAAATCAAAGACAAAAGCTTAAAGCACTAGTCGATTGGAATAAATGGAAAAAAAGCAAAGTCAAAGACAAAACCTTAAAGCACTAGGTGATTGGAAAAAATGAAAATAAAGCAAAATCAAAGACAAAAGCTTAAAGCACTAGTCGATTGGAATAAATGGAAAAAAAGCAAAGTCAAAGACAAAACCTTAAAGCACTAGTCGATTGGAATAAATGAAAAATAAAGCAAAGTCAAAGACTAAACCTTAAAGCACTAGGCGATTGGAATAAATGAAAAATAAAGCAAAGTCAAAGTCAAAACCTTAAAGCACTAGTCGATTGGAATAAATGAAAAATAAAGCAAAGTCAAAGTCAAAACCTTAAAGCACTAGGCGATTGGAATAAATGGAAAAAAAGCAAAGGCAAAGACAAAACCTTAAAGCACTAGTCGATTGGAATAAATGAAAAATAAAGCAAAGTCAAAGTCAAAACCTTAAAGCACTAGTCGATTGGAATAAATGAAAAATAAAGCAAAGTCAAAGTCAAAACCTTAAAGCACTATGCGATTGG
The DNA here is from genome assembly GCA_004148225.2 of Heterodera glycines. Lineage (NCBI taxonomy): Eukaryota > Metazoa > Nematoda > Chromadorea > Rhabditida > Heteroderidae > Heterodera > Heterodera glycines. The sequence goes on along the minus strand of CP049708.1, from coordinate 5,485,278 downwards.
AATAAATGAAAAATAAAGCAAAGGCAAAGTCAAAACCTTAAAGCACTAGGCGATTGGAATAAATGAAAAAAAAAGCAAAGTCAAAGACTAAACCTTAAAGCACTAATCGATTGGAATAAATGGAAAAAAAGCAAAGTCAAAGTGAAAACCTTAAAAATCACAGGTGCGTGGACCCGGGCAAAAAATTGCCTTAAGACCAACATGCCTTCGCGAAGAAAAGTTTATGTCTTGTGTTGTACCCGCCACGCACCACGACATTCCCTTAACTTCAGCATGAGGGTCACGGGACATACTGTGAACCGCCGGCCGCTGCCAGTCCACCTCGCCCGGCTCCCTTGCCTGAGCCGTCCGCTGCCAGCCCTCAACACAAAGGAGCCATCGCTCCCTTCGCCTGCCGCTACCAGTCCACCTCGCTCGGCTCCCTTGCCTGCGCCGGCCGCTGCCAGTCAACCTCGCGACGAGGCATTTGGCTACCTGACTTAATGGTGACGAGGCATTTGGCTACCTGACTTTGTGGTAGCAACGAGGCATTTGGCTACCTGACTTAATGTTGACGAGGCATTTGGCTACCTGACTTTGTGGTAGCAACGAGGCATTTGGCTACCTGACTTAATGGTGACGAGGCATTTGGCTACCTTAAGACTCCCTTAAGAGAGACTCTTCTCTTCTCATGTACCTTTAACTAAAATGTTGTTGGCACAAAAAGTAAAGGGGGAAAAAGAATACAAATCATCCGATCAAGGGCTAAGTCTCAACAGATCGCAGTGTAAAAGCTGCTCTACTGCTAACAACCCCCTGACCAGTAGTCAAGTCGTATAAAAGTGATTTTGCGCCCCGACGTTCCACCATGGCACACGAGTGCTACGGCTTTGGCAATGTGCGAGCAATTAAGCACGCACATCGGGCCAGATGCTGGGGCATTTGGGCTGCACCGCAAGCGGCGCATAAGTAGTGCCTCCCGACACCGGGGAGCAAGAATATTGCTATCTCGCTTAAGCGGGATTTCAATAGCTTCACATCATTGGTCTATCGACCAAACACATGAACCAAATACCTGAACCTGCGGTTCCTCTCGTACTTAGCAGGATTACTATCATAGCATCAGGTCTTTGGTAGGGTAAAATTAACCAGTCTCGCGACGGTTTAAGCCTAGCTCACGTTCCCTATTCAATGGCTTAACATTCAGAACACTGGGCAAAATCAGACACGATCCCTGTGATAACCTTTCCGTACCGCCCCAGTCAAACTCCCCGCCTGACACTGTCATCGGCGCTAGTCACCGAACCACCGGGTGGTTTGAGAGTTGGAATTACCGCGGCTGCTGCAATCACATTTATTCTCCCACAGAATGCGTTGATCTATCATGTACATTCTTTCAAAGGATCTTTACAAGAACACAACCAAGACACAAGCGTGACCGTATACTGCATATACTTGACCGGCATCTCCAACTTGCTCGTCGGCAGGGGCTTTGCACACGCGCACACGTGTCCACCCGAGCGTCTTGTGCATCTTGCTACTCAAAAGACAGCCAGTTCTGTCCTTAATCAGCATCCCAAGTGCTGAGTTCCTCCACAGTATTTGTGCCTTAGGCCACATTTACACAAGTCAATTAACTCGCCAAATTGTTTTGACAAACAGCAAAGCTGCTTGTTTAGTGTTTCGACGGCTGCCGAACGCTGGAGAAACTAAGGCCACCAAAAGCGGCACCCCAGCAGCAGCCATCACCGTTCAATGTGCTCAGAGTTTTGAGTCCTGAGGCGGGGACCGGCTCTTGCTAGCCACCTGCATCTTTTGAGTCCCGAGGCGGGGACCGGCACGGCTGGCCACCTGCATCTTTTGAGTCCCGAGGCGGGGACCGGCACGGCTGGCCACCTGCATCTTTAGAGTCCCGAGGCGGGGACCGACTGCCGAACGCTGGAGAAACTGAGACCACGACTAACGTGGCACCCCAGCAGCAGCCGTAGCATACCGCAAGGAACAAAGCGCTAGCCAGCACTTGCCCCTGACGGTCATGATCAAAAGAGCGAAATTACAAAAAAATCCCAAATTGGAAAATAAAGCAAAGTCGATTGGAATAAATGAAAAATAAAGCAAAGTCAAAGTCAAAACCTTAAAGCACTAGTCAATTGGAAAAAATGAAAAATAAAGCAAAATCAAAGACAAAAGCTTAAAGCACTAGGCGATTGGAAAAAATGAAAATAAAGCAAAATCAAAGACAAAAGCTTAAAGCACTAGTCGATTGGAATAAATGGAAAAAAAGCAAAGTCAAAGACAAAACCTTAAAGCACTAGTCGATTGGAATAAATGAAAAATAAAGCAAAGTCAAAGTCAAAACCTTAAAGCACTAGGCGATTGGAATAAATGAAAAATAAAGCAAAGTCAAAGTCAAAACCTTAAAGCACTAGGCGATTGGAATAAATGAAAAATAAAGCAAAGTCAAAGTGAAAACCTTAAAGCACTAACGAGGCATTTGGCTTACGATGCCTGTTCGTAAGAGCAAAAGGACAACGCTCGACAGCGTAATTCCATACGATAGCTGTTCGTAATAGCAAAAGATGTCCATACGATGCCTGTTCGTAAGAGCGAAAGTACAACACTCGGAATCGTAAGTCCATACGATGCCTGTTCGTAAGAGCAAATGGACAACGCTCGGAAGCGTAAGTCCATACGATGCTTGTTCGTAAGAGCAAAAGGACAACGCTCGGAAGCGTAAGTCCATACGATGCCTGTTCGTAAGAGCAAATGGACAACGCTCGGCAGCGTAAGTCCATACGATAGCTGTTCGTAAGAGCGAAAGTACAACACTCGGAATCGTAAGTCCATACGATGCCTGTTCGTAAGAGCAAAAGGACATCGCTCGGCAGCGTAAGTCCATACGATGCTTGTTCGTAAGAGCAAAAGGACAACGCTCGGAAGCGTAAGTCCATACGATGCTTGTTCGTAAGAGCAAAAGGACAACGCTCGGAAGCGTAAGTCCATACGATGCCTGTTCGTAAGAGCAAATGGACAACGCTCGGCAGCGTAAGTCCATACGATAGCTGTTCGTAAGAGCGAAAGTACAACACTCGGAATCGTAAGTCCATGCGATGCCTGTTCGTAAGAGCAAATGGACAAAGCTCGGCAGCGTAAGTCCATACGATAGCTGTTCGTAAGAGCGAAAGTGCAACGCTCGGCAGCGTAATGTCCATACGATGCCTGTTCGTAAGAGCGAAAGTACAACACTCGGAATCGTAAGTCCATGCGATGCCTGTTCGTAAGAGCAAATGGACAAAGCTCGGCAGCGTAAGTCCATACGATAGCTGTTCGTAAGAGCAAAGGACAACGCTGGGCAGCGTAATGTCCATACGATGCCTGTTCGTAAGAGCAAAAGGACATCGCTCGGCAGCGTAAGTCCATACGATAGCTGTTCGTAAGAACAAAATGGACAACGCTCGGCAGCGTAATGTCCATACGATGCCTGTTCGTAAGAGCAAAAGGACAACGCTCGGCAGCGTAATGTCCATACGATAGCTGTTCGTAAGAGCAAAGGACAACGCTGGGCAGCGTAATGTCCATACGATGCCTGTTCGTAAGAGCAAAAGGACATCGCTCGGCAGCGTAAGTCCATACGATAGCTGTTCGTAAGAGCAAATGGACAACGCTCGGAAGCGTAAGTCCATACGATGCTTGTTCGTAAGAGCAAAAGGACAACGCTCGGAAGCGTAAGTCCATACGATGCCTGTTCGTAAGAGCAAATGGACAACGCTCGGAAGCGTAAGTCCATACGATGCCTGTTCGTAAGAGCAAATGGACAACGCTCGGAAGCGTAAGTCCATACGATGCCTGTTCGTAAGAGCAAATGGACAACGCTCGGAAGCGTAAGTCCATACGATGCTTGTTCGTAAGAGCAAAAGGACAACGCTCGGAAGCGTAAGTCCATACGATGCCTGTTCGTAAGAGCAAATGGACAACGCTCGGCAGCGTAAGTCCATACGATAGCTGTTCGTAAGAGCGAAAGTACAACACTCGGAATCGTAAGTCCATGCGATGCCTGTTCGTAAGAGCAAATGGACAAAGCTCGGCAGCGTAAGTCCATACGATAGCTGTTCGTAAGAGCAAATGGACAAAGCTCGGCAGCGTAAGTCCATACGATAGCTGTTCGTAAGAGCGAAAGTGCAACGCTCGGAAGCGTAATGTCCATGCGATGGCTGTTCGTAAGAGCAAAAGGACAACGCTCGGAAGCGTAAGTCCATACGATAGCTGTTCGTAAGAGCGAAAGTACAACACTCGGAATCGTAAGTCCATACGATGCCTGTTCGTAAGAGCAAAAGGACATCGCTCGGCAGCGTAAGTCCATACGATGCCTGTTCGTAAGAGCGAAAGTACAACACTCGGAATCGTAAGTCCATGTGATGCCTGTTGGTAAGAGCAAAAGGACATCGCTCGGCAGCGTAAGTCCATACGATAGCTGTTCGTAAGAGCAAAGGACAACGCTGGGCAGCGTAATGTCCATGCGATGCCTGTTCGTAAGAGCAAAAGGACATCGCTCGGCAGCGTAAGTCCATACGATAGCTGTTCGTAAGAGCGAAAGTACAACACTCGGAATCGTAAGTCCATACGATGCCTGTTCGTAAGAGCAAAAGGACATCGCTCGGCAGCGTAAGTCCATACGATAGCTGTTCGTAAGAGCGAAAGTGCAACGCTCGGAAGCGTAAGTCCATACGATGCCTGTTCGTAAGAGCAAATGGACAAAGCTCGGTTGCGTAAGTCCATAGGATAGCTGTTCGTAAGAGCGAAAGTGCAACGCTCGGCAGCGTAATGTCCATACGATGCCTGTTCGTAAGAGCGAAAGTACAACACTCGGAATCGTAAGTCCATGCGATGCCTGTTCGTAAGAGCAAATGGACAAAGCTCGGCAGCGTAAGTCCATACGATAGCTGTTCGTAAGAGCGAAAGTGCAACGCTCGGAAGCGTAATGTCCATGCGATGGCTGTTCGTAAGAGCAAAAGGACAACGCTCGGAAGCGTAAGTCCATACGATAGCTGTTCGTAAGAGCGAAAGTACAACACTCGGAATCGTAAGTCCATACGATGCCTGTTCGTAAGAGCAAAAGGACATCGCTCGGCAGCGTAAGTCCATACGATGCCTGTTCGTAAGAGCGAAAGTACAACACTCGGAATCGTAAGTCCATGTGATGCCTGTTCGTAAGAGCAAAAGGACATCGCTCGGCAGCGTAAGTCCATACGATAGCTGTTCGTAAGAGCAAAGGACAACGCTGGGCAGCGTAATGTCCATGCGATGCCTGTTCGTAAGAGCAAAAGGACATCGCTCGGCAGCGTAAGTCCATACGATAGCTGTTCGTAAGAGCGAAAGTACAACACTCGGAATCGTAAGTCCATACGATGCCTGTTCGTAAGAGCAAAAGGACATCGCTCGGCAGCGTAAGTCCATACGATAGCTGTTCGTAAGAGCGAAAGTGCAACGCTCGGAAGCGTAAGTCCATACGATGCCTGTTCGTAAGAGCAAATGGACAAAGCTCGGCAGCGTAAGTCCATACGATAGCTGTTCGTAAGAGCGAAAGTACAACACTCGGAATCGTAAGTCCATACGATGCCTGTTCGTAAGAGCAAAAGGACATCACTCGGCAGCGTAAGTCCATACGATAGCTGTTCGTAAGAGCGAAAGTGCAACGCTCGGCAGCGTAATGTCCATACGATGCCTGTTCGTAAGAGCGAAAGTACAACACTCGGAATCGTAAGTCCATGCGATGCCTGTTCGTAAGAGCAAATGGACAAAGCTCGGCAGCGTAAGTCCATACGATAGCTGTTCGTAAGAGCAAAGGACAACGCTGGGCAGCGTAATGTCCATGCGATGCCTGTTCGTAAGAGCAAAAGGACATCGCTCGGCAGCGTAAGTCCATACGATAGCTGTTCGTAAGAACAAAAGGACAACGCTCGGCAGCGTAATGTCCATACGATGCCTGTTCGTAAGAGCAAAAGGACAACGCTCGGCAGCGTAATGTCCATACGATGTCTGTTCGTAAGAGCGAAAGTACAACACTCGGAATCGTAATTCCATACGATGCCTGTTCGTAAGAGCAAATGGACAACGCTCGGAAGCGTAAGTCCATACGATGCTTGTTCGTAAGAGCAAAAGGACAACGCTCGGAAGCGTAAGTCCATACGATGCTTGTTCGTAAGAGCAAAAGGACAACGCTCGGAAGCGTAAGTCCATACGATGCCTGTTCGTAAGAGCAAATGGACAACGCTCGGCAGCGTAAGTCCATACGATAGCTGTTCGTAAGAGCGAAAGTACACTCGGAATCGTAAGTCCATGCGATGCCTGTTCGTAAGAGCAAATGGACAAAGCTCGGCAGCGTAAGTCCATACGATAGCAGTTCGTAAGAGCGAAAGTGCAACGCTCGGAAGCGTAATGTCCATGCGATGGCTGTTCGTAAGAGCAAAAGGACAACGCTCGGAAGCGTAAGTCCATACGATAGCTGTTCGTAAGAGCGAAAGTACAACACTCGGAAGCGTAAGTCCATACGATGCCTGTTCGTAAGAGCAAATGGACAACGCTCGGCAGCGTAAGTCCATACGATAGCTGTTCGTAAGAGCGAAAGTACAACACTCGGAATCGTAAGTCCATGCGATGCCTGTTCGTAAGAGCAAATGGACAAAGCTCGGCAGCGTAAGTCCATGCGATGGCTGTTCGTAAGAGCAAAAGGACAACGCTCGGAAGCGTAAGTCCATACGATAGCTGTTCGTAAGAGCGAAAGTACAACACTCGGAATCGTAAGTCCATACGATGCCTGTTCGTAAGATTATCGACAACACTGGGCAGCGTACCGTCCAACACCAATTCCCTTGTGGTAAACGGTTTCTCCATGTTCTTCATGTTTATGTTAAGAGACTTTTGGCTTCCCTGTTTGAGCACAACAGGTACTAACGCCTCACACCAGCGCGAAGGTAGTCTCTACTCGTGAGGCAACCCTCACCTGAACAAACACGTTCAGGATCACGGGGCGAAATAATAGTGCGGCAAAAATACATAGAGAATGATCTCTTTATTTAAACAAAAACCAAAAACACAAACAGGTCTCAGATCCTTCGCTCATCACTCGAGCAGAATTTCTTTGTCGGTACAAATTCTTCCGCAAATTCTTCCTCTTGCATGGCAACAGAAGGCCCTGCGAGAGATGGCCCGACATCCATAGCATCCTGTAACAGATGCGCTGGAGTCACGTACTGCTGGTTCGTCACGATGTCGTGTGCGGCAGGGTAGTTCAGCTGTTCAGGACCCTGAAACACCAAATGAACTGAGCTCCAATTGACATATACTGAGAAACTGACCAAGATTGTTTGAAAGTGGTTGAGTCCATTGTACCATATCAAAACCGGGTTGTGTACCTCCCTTTGTTGACCTTGATGCCCATGTACAGTGAAGTTTTGCAGCTGATCATGTGGAAAGTCTTGCTCCATTCTCTGTTTTTAAACCAATATGAGGTAGGCCTTGAAAATATTTGTCACCATATGATTTCCGTCTGGGAAAAACACTCCAATTGTATGGCGAACGGTGTCGTCATAAAAGCTCGTAGCACGGCGGACATTGTCAGGATCTACAGGTGACACGACAACAATTGTCTGCCCGAGTAAGACGGCCGCGATCAGAGCATCAGATGCGTCTGCCCAATCAGTTGCGCCCACCCGACTTGCGATGTAAGCGTCAAAGTTGGTGTTTTCATCGCCCAAAAGGAGTGCTTCAATAAATTGCATGAAACGCGCGCGATCGGCATAGAAGCCTCGCGGAAAACAGTTTGGGTCGTCAACAAATTGTCGCAAAAGAGTAAACATTTGCTGACGCAAGTTGAATGCGATGTTGACATCGTCACGGCCAACAATGGCGAACACAATGGCCCTACATAATGGTAACTTGTAATTTGGTAGTGCATTAATATATTCACCGGAAGAAGCAAGCTCCATCGCCTCGTACATCAACAATTCGGACGCGACGCTGCTGTTGAATTGGAAAGTGGGGGACCGGGGCGCGACTCGTTGTAGGAGTCATGGCTAGGTCGATTCGCTCAACCGATTCCGACAGCAGCGATGTTGTCGGGGAAAGCTATTATAACAAACATAAAAATGATCCTTTTATCATATACACACCATTGGAATGCGTAAAGGCGTCTGCAACGATGTTTTGGACGTTGGACGTTTGCCAGCGTTCATTTGGCGTTTGACCTAGGAAAAAAAAATAGAAACGAACATGATTGCTTATTTATTACTCGTTCGCGAATCTCCTTGTACAATTTAAAGTCCTCGTCACTAAATGCGACCAAGCGGACTTCATCGATTGCCGGTGCATCCGCTGGTTGGTCCGCAAGCCAATTCAGAATTGCTCTAATGGCAATGTGCGCGGCATCCACACGGGGGAAATTGAAAGCCCCGGTGGAAATGCTTGGGAATGCCTATAATTGATGGAAAGATAAGTCAACGAATAAATTCCAATTGCACTAACAATTGATCTCGGCTGGGGGTTTGCTATATCCATGTGCATGCTCGCAAGATGGTCCAATGCATTGGTGTAGCACTTTGCCAGGGACCTGCGGTGGTGCTCATTGAGCGCTGCACTGACTTTTGGACCGACAGCATGCAAAATGTCTACAAAATGTGGGACTAAGACTAACACACGATTAGCACTGGCATACATTGGACGTTGTTGGCCAAGTCTCCAAACGCGGGCGTGTCCACGACCCCGCCGTCCGCAATTGGTCCACCATTTGACAAAATCTTGATGTTGAGCAGTTGTTTGAGCTCTTTTTGACGAGGAGAACACGCGCGATGGATTGCGTCGTCTACTCCACCGCCTTTGACCAAATCCGAGTTGGCGGCATTGACGATCATCCAAATTTGTTGTTTGGTGATGTCGCCTTTCACCACCGTCAACTTGTCCAGATGTTGTTTGGACACTGTGTTATTCAACTCAATTGGCGTTGTCTTTGGGTGCTGTGCCCTTGTGGATGGCGTGGGTGTTTTGAACACCGCCTCATTCGGCATCCCAATAAGCTTGTCATCATCGGGTTCACTGTCCGCCGGTGGATGGCGTGGAAACTTGAAAAATTTCTTCAAAAAATCCCTTTATTCAAATCATACCGGATCGCTTGGGTCATCGGGCAGCGCTGCCAACGCCATTTCCTCCTCCTCTTCGTCCAGGAGCTCCCGAATCACGACATTCTTCACAAGAAGATCACTGCGTGTGGTGCAGACTCTGATGTTGTCCGAGTCTCGCACCCTCGACAAAGCGACGTAAAGTTGGCCGTGAGCGAAGCACTGAGAGGTGTCCAACAGCACTCCGACTCGCGCAAGCGTCTGGCCTGCAATCAAAAAACACTATACAAAAGAAGGAAAAGGAACTATTCTGACCCTGTGATTTATTGATCGTCATCACGCTACCAGGACGAAGCGGGTATTGGATCCGCTCGCACTTGATCGGGCCCTCGTGCGGTGCCTTCGGGTCACCACCAAAGACGAAGCGGGCGGCATGGAGGTCGTGTTCATTGCCAACATGGGTGCCGGTCAGAATGCGGCACCGGATGATGTTGTCGAAGAGTTCCATGACTTGAACTCGGGTGCCGTTGCACAGGCCCTCTTCCAGAGAGATGTTCCTGGTGACCATCATGACCGCGCCCACCCGAACACGAAGAATGTGTTCAGGGACGCCAGGTGGAGTCATCCTGCACAAATTCTCATGGTTGGCGTCGGCGGCGATGTTCTCCAAGTCCGCTTCGCCAGTTTTGTCCACCACGGGGAGAGTTACCGCGTGGTAAACTCGTTCCACCGTTGTCAGCCGGTCCTTTAAGAAGAAAAATAGGATTCTCGTTTGACAATAATATCCCTTTACCATGATGGTCTCGTTCAGTTGAAGCGTGTCCCTGTTCAGAGGGCAAAGAATTGCGCGCTCCGACAGCTGCTGCCAACTCGCAAGCGGGTTGTTCAGTAGCTCGGCAGGGAAAATTTCCTCGATGAGCGCACAACGGCTCGGCTGAACCATCATGGGCGGCAGCTTGACGCGGTTTTCAATGTTGTTCAGCGCGCCAATACCGATGCGTTTTAGAAACGCACGGTAGTGCTGCTGGCCGGGTTTCAGTCGGTGATTCGCCCGCAACCGCACTGTTTTGAAGTCGGCGAACAACGGCGAATTTTTGACAGACGCCTCGAGTTGTTCTCGCTCGGCTCCGCCAGGGATGACCGGTGCCAGCTGTTTCCAGTCGCCACCAATGATGACAACCTATTGCAAAAAATTCAAACGTTGAAAAAGCAATGATCAAATTTAGCCACCTTCCCAGCAAAAGGCAAGTCCTTGAACTGTTGCGTGGCAACAGAACGCAGAAGCCGGTCGACAAACTCGAGGACATCCCTGTGCTGCATGCTGATCTCGTCGATCAGGATGCCGTGGATGTTGCGGAGCATGTTGGCAAAGTTGCTCTCGTTGTCAACATTGGGCGAAGTTGACGAATCAACTTGCTTAAGCCGGCAAAGCCGCTTGTGCACAGTCTGGCCCTCGTACAGCAGTTCGGCAGCAATGCCGGTCGACGCCATGGGCAGGAAGTTGATGCCAGCGGACTTGGCGCGAGCAATGATCTTCTACAAAGAAAAAGGAATTTATGTGGAAAAATAAGGAAGTGATCTCACATTATACGTGAACGTTTTGCCCGCGCCACCTTCACCGGTGACCATGAAGAGACGCTGGATGTCTGGCGAAAAGTCTGGGCATTGTCCATCGATGACTTGTTGGACGTGCTCCAGCGCAGTTTGCACAGCATCAATCAGCTGTTGTTGCTCTTCATTGGGCTTCGGACCGGAGACGTACTTTTGAAGGTAGTCTTGGCGCATTGCACCGCGTCGTTGACCGTCCGGAAGGAAGTCCACATGAAGATGCTCGTTAAGCGCATCATCACGGAAGAAGGCGAGCTAATAAAGGCATATGGTTTTCACATAATTGGTAACAGTTGCAGTACCTTCATGAAAATGTCCTTGGTGAGCACAAGGCCCTGAGGACGTGGCAGACCAATGTGTTCGCAAGCGGACTCATAGGTGCCATCCTCCCTCGGCTCCGAGTCGGGCGTTATGCCATTGGCGAGCAGGAACCATTCCATGGCATTGAGGACGTACTGCTTCTGCTCTTCGGCCGAGGCTCTCGCAACGCTTGTGTTTACCAGCCACTTGTCCGCATTTGCAAGAACCTTGTCCAAAATTGTGCAAGGACTGGCGAGGTTCGCTGTCGCAAAGAAGACTGCAAGCCATCGAATGCGCTGCCGGATGGACTTCTTCATTCTGAAGGCGTCATCGATGGTCTTCATCCAGAGGTCTTCGTCAGTGAGGAGTCCACGTTCTTGCGCAGCTTCAACAAAGGTCGGGAACACGTTGCCGTTGACGGTGCGCAATGACTCCCATCCCTTTGGGTCAAGCACAACCAACAGAAGCAGTCGAATTGCCTATAATAGAAAAAAAATGATCAAATTGGTAATGTGCTTGGCGTTCTACCAAGAGTTCGCGGTTGCTGGGCGAAACGGTCTTGAGCCGGCAGAACTTTGGCACTGGCGCATCAACATACAGCTTCCACTGCTTCTTGGCTCTGTCATAGCGCAACTTCTTGTAGCAGTTGGCATACGAAAGGCCAATTGGCGGGTTCGCTTCGTTGAACGCGAAGTATGCGGTCAGCTGAGTGACGCGCTCTTCGCCCCTTAGCCTTCGCTCTTCTTCGGCCTGGGCCGCCTCGCAAATGGCGTTCAAATTCTCCTCTTCGTCGTCAAAGCCCTGCTCAACGGCAATCCGGTGCCCGCTCGGACCGTGCACGTCCAATTCGTCCACCTAAAGAGCAGCACATAACATGTGGGTGTAATAACAAATAACAAACTCCGTACCTCATGAGAGCGTCCCACAAGCTTTGTGCCCCAAAGCGAGAGGATCGCTTCCATGGAGGTGATGTAGCGGGCAAGACGAATCTGGTGAAACTCGTCGTAGTCCACCTTCTGTCGGACTTCGGGGCCGCCTTGGACTTGGATGAAAGCCATGTCGGCGCCCTTCATCACGTACTTGCACAGATATTTTGTGCAGCCTTCTCCAGCCACAAACTCGGTGTTGATACTATAAATGATGGTGAAAAGGTAAAAGATTCACAAAATTTGCTTTACTAACTGAGCTTTGTATTTGGAAGTGAGGAAGGCGTTGAAGGGGACTACGTAACGGTTGTCAACACCGAATCGTCTTGCCGCTTTTGTCCGTGTACTGGAAGTCGCGTCCATATTGCTCTGGGTGTCGAGCTGCTGCCCTGGCGTCAGGGGCAGGAGGACGTCGCCGGTACCGCGGGTAAGCGTGTTCGTTGTAGACATTGTCGTACGAGAATGGCTTCTAAATTGATATGCTTGATAACCATAAAAGTGAAGTAAAATATTGACTAACCGGAAAACGTTTGAGGCACTTTCCGTCAACCAAACATCTTCGAGCTGAGCACGTGTGGATGTGCTTCATCCTCAGTGTTTTGTAAAGCTCTCGCCTGAGCAACACTTCGGATGAGCGGCCCGATGGTTGTCCGGAATTTCTGCAGAGATGTACTGCTCGATGTATAGTCTTCTGGCGTGTTGATGTGCCGCCACTTCGTATTCTGTCCCAGTCCAAAATCAGTGCGAAATGGACATGCGGGAGGCCACTAAAAATGAATCATAAATATTCAAAACCAAAGGACTCAGTTTACCGTTTCTGATGCTCCAATGAGTAGAACCAGCCACGGACGGGCCCCATGACCTCCTTGACGGTAAGGTCATGACGCAGCTCTTTGAATTTGTCGACAAAGAGACGACAAATCACGTCCGGACGGTCGTACCACTGCTGGCGGTGGCCATCTGGGTCAGTTGGCAGCATCTCTTCCAGTCATCACATTCGGGATCCATCGTCAGAGTGATCAAAAGGTCCGGCTTTCCAACTTCTCTGCAGATGGTCATGCAGTTGGCGTACTCGCGCTGGTAGTACTGCCGGGACCCGCGGAAGTGCTCGTCGGTCATGTAGACTCGGCCATGTCGCCCTTGTACCCTAAATAGCAGCTATTTGATTATTAAACTCGAAATGTTTGCCCTACCTTTGTTGTCCCGAGAGCGCTTAGCCAGTTGATGATTGAGCTGGAAGGACAAGACGTCGTCTTCCCTGCAGCTGCTTCATGTACTGGACTTTTTGGGCCTCCATTCCGGTTGTTGAACGTGATGGTGTAGAGCTGGGCCAGAGTGCGCCAGTCCCACAGCCAGTGTCTCTCGCCAGTTGGCGTGCGGGCCTCTGATGTGAGCCATGTAGCGGAACCACTGCGATCGCGAGATGTTGTCGCGGCGATGGAACTGCTGCTCGAGTTCAGAGCCGAGGAACTCCTCCTCCTTCGCCAAGATCTTCGGCGGCATCAAGCAGGACGTTGTTGTTTTTGTCCTGATTTGCTTGTACGTTGAGTCGAAACGTTCGTGCTCCCGCAACGCCAATTTAGTTCCATATTCTATAAAGGAAAATTGCACCAATGCTTAACCGTTACAAAAAATACTCTACCGTATCCAAATTGTCCGAAGGAAAAAATCAGTGGGAAATTTGCAGGATCAATGTTCCTGTTCCACCACTTCATGTACACGATTTTGGTGCGTTCTCGGCCCGTGAGCACCACGTCGTACGCTCGGTGGCATGACATTCGCACCGCAGTCCAAAAAAATCTAGAAAAATTGGGAACTGTTTATGATGAAATCAAGCGCCGAAGCTTACTTGAGCCAGAAGGCGACTTCCAGCCTCCGTTTCTGCCAAGCCGTCCAGGATGGATGTGCTTGAGGTTGGCCCGGTCATCAACATGCAAATTGTCCGGTGCCGGCGCATCATTTGCATTCAATTTGCGCTCTGTGCCCCGCTTGTTGTATCCACCAATAGCATTCGAAACTGCATTCGGTCTTCTTCCGGCAGCTGACGGTACGTCTCCGCTGCCGTCTCGTAAACCACAGCAAGCTTGTGGTTTGCGAGAATGACGCTGTAAAGGGCCGCCATCAACTTCTTCCTGAAGTAGTATAAAAAT
>CP049708.1:5450677-5468783 GCA_004148225.2 Heterodera glycines | reverse complement strand
TCACTGTACATGGGCATCAAGGTCAACAAAGGGAGGTACACAACCCGGTTTTGATATGGTACAATGGACTCAACCACTTTCAAACAATCTTGGTCAGTTTCTCAGTATATGTCAATTGGAGCTCAGTTCATTTGGTGTTTCAGGGTCCTGAACAGCTGAACTACCCTGCCGCACACGACATCGTGACGAACCAGCAGTACGTGACTCCAGCGCATCTGTTACAGGATGCTATGGATGTCGGGCCATCTCTCGCAGGGCCTTCTGTTGCCATGCAAGAGGAAGAATTTGCGGAAGAATTTGTACCGACAAAGAAATTCTGCTCGAGTGATGAGCGAAGGATCTGAGACCTGTTTGTGTTTTTGGTTTTTGTTTAAATAAAGAGATCATTCTCTATGTATTTTTGCCGCACTATTATTTCGCCCCGTGATCCTGAACGTGTTCGTTCAGGTGAGGGTTGCCTCACGAGTAGAGACTACCTTCGCGCTGGTGTGAGGCGTTAGTACCTGTTGTGCTCAAACAGGGAAGCCAAAAGTCTCTTAACATGAAGAACATGGAGAAACCGTTTACCACAAGGGAATTGGTGTTGGACGGTACGCTGCCCAGTGTTGTCGATATCTTACGAACAGCATCGTATGGACTTACGATGCCGCGTTGTCTTTCTCTTACGAACAGCTATCGTATGGACTTACGCTTCCGAGCGTTGTCCTTTTGCTCTTACGAACAGCCATCGTGGACTTACGCTGCCGAGCTTTGTCCATTTTGCTCTTACGAACAGGCATCGCATGGACTTACGATTCCGAGCGTTGTCTTTCGCTCTTACGAACAGCTATCGTATGGACTTACGCTGCCGAGCGTTGTCCTTTGCTCTTACGAACAGCATCGTATGGACTTACGATTCCGAGCGTTGTCTTTCGCTCTTACGAAACAGCTATCGTATGGACTTACGCTTCCGAGCGTTGTCCTTTTGCTCTTACGAACAGCATCGTATGGACTTACGCTTCCGAGCGTTGCACTTTCGCTCTTACGAACAGCTATCGTATGGACTTACGCTGCCGAGCTTTGTCCATTTGCTCTTACGAACAGCATCGCATGGACTTACGCTCCGAGCGTGTACTTTGCTCTTACGAACAGCATCGTATGGACTTACGCTTCCGAGCGTTGTCCATTTGCTCTTACGAACAGGCATCGTATGGACTTACGCTTCCGAGCGTTGTCCTTTTGCTCTTACGAACAAGCATCGTATGGACTTACGCTTCCGAGCGTTGTCCTTTTGCTCTTACGAACAGCATCGTATGGACTTACGCTTCCGAGCGTTGTCCATTTGCTCTTACGAACAGGCATCGTATGGAATTACGATTCCGAGTGTTGTCCTTTCGCTCTTACGAACAGACATCGTATGGACATTACGCTGCCGAGCGTTGTCCTTTTGCTCTTACGAACAGGCATCGTATGGACATTACGCTGCCGAGCGTTGTCCTTTTGTTCTTACGAACAGCTATCGTATGGACTTACGCTGCCGAGATGTTGTTTTGCTCTTACGAACAGCATCGCATGGACATTACGCTCCAGCGTTGTCCTTTGCTCTTACGAACAGCTATCGTATGGACTTACGCTGCCGAGCTTTGTCCATTTGCTCTTACGAACAGGCATCGTATGGACTTACGATTCCGAGCGTGTCCTTTCGCTCTTACGAACAGGCATCGTATGGACATTACGCTGCCGAGCGTTGCACTTTCGCTCTTACGAACAGCTATCGTATGGACTTACGCTGCCGAGTTGTCCTTTTGCTCTTACGAACAGGCATCGTATGGACTTACGATTCCGAGTGTTGTATTTCGCTCTTACGAACAGCATCGACTTACGAGCTCCATTTGCTCTTACGAACAGGCATCGTATGGACTTACGCTTCCGAGCGTTGTGTCCTTTTAAGCCAAATGCCTCGTCACCATTAAGTCAGGTAGCCAAATGCCTCGTCACCATTAAGTCAGGTAGCCAAATGCCTCGTCACCATTAAGTCAGGTAGCCAAATGCCTCGTTGCTACCACAAAATCAGGTAGCCAAATGCCTCGTCACCATTAAGTCAGGTAGCCAAATGCCTCGTCACCATTAAGTCAGGTAGCCAAATGCCTCGTCGCGAGGTTGACTGGCAGCGGCCGGCGGCGGTTCACAGTATGTCCCGTGACCCTCATGCTGAAGTTAAGGGAATCGTATAGACATTACGATTCCGAGCGTTTTCCTTTTGCTCTTACGAACAGGCATCGTATGGACTTACGCTTCCGAGCGTTGCATTTTCACCAAACTTCGTGCACACATTGTTTAGCGTATAGGCAACGGAACGTGACACGCACGGTACCGTTAGATTCGCCACATCATGCTGAGTCTACGGACACCGATCGCGTCCCGTTCCGTTGCCTATTCGCGGCACAGCGACTGCTTTCGTCGGACTTACCAATCGACTAGTGCGTTTCCAAACTTCGTTGCACTTATTCCAATCACTAGTGCTAATTTGTCTTTGACTGCTTTTTTCATTTTTACCAATCCACTAGTGCTGTAAGGTTTTCACCAAACTTCGTGCACACATTGTTTAGCGTATGGGCAACGGAACGTGACGCGCTCGGTACCGTTAGATTCGCCACATCATGCTGAGTCTACGGACACCGATCGCGTCCCGTTCCGTTGCCTATTCGCGGCACAGCGACTGCTTTCGTCGGTTCACTTTTTACCAATCCACTAGTGTTGTAAGGATTTTCACCAAACTTCGTGCACACATTGTTTAGCGTATGGGCAACGGAACGTGACGCGCACGGTACCGTTAGATTCGCCACATCATGCTGAGTCTACGGACACCGATCGCGTCCCGTTCCGTTGCCTATTCGCGGCACAGCGACTGCTTTCGTCGGTTCACTTTTTACCAATCCACTAGTGTTGTAAGGATTTTCACCAAACTTCGTGCACACATTGTTTAGCGTATAGGCAACGGAACGTGACGCGCACGGTACCGTTAGATTCGCCACATCATGCTGAGTCTACGGACACCGATCGCGTCCCGTTCCGTTGCCTATTCGCGGCACAGCGACTGCTTTCGTCGGTTCACTTTTTACCAATCCACTAGTGTTGTAAGGATTTTCACCAAACTTCGTGCACACATTGTTTAGCGTATAGGCAACGGAACGTGACGCGCACGGTACCGTTAGATTCGCCACATCATGCTGAGTCTACGGACACCGATCGCGTCCCGTTCCGTTGCCTATTCGCGGCACAGCGACTGCTTTCGTCGGTTCACTTTTTACCAATCACTAGTGTTGTAAGGATTTTCACCAAACTTCGTGCACACATTGTTTAGCGTATGGGCAACGGAACGTGACGCGCACGGTACCGTTAGATTCGCCACATCATGCTGAGTCTACGGACACCGATCGCGTCCCGTTCCGTTGCCTATTCGCGGCACAGCGACTGCTTTCGTCGGTTCACTTTTTACCAATCCACTAGTGTTGTAAGGATTTTCACCAAACTTCGTGCACACATTGTTTAGCGTATAGGCAACGGAACGTGACGCGCACGGTACCGTTAGATTCGCCACATCATGCTGAGTCTACGGACACCGATCGCGTCCCGTTCCGTTGCCTATTCGCGGCACAGCGACTGCTTTCGTCGGTTCACTTTTTACCAATCACTAGTTGTAAGGTTTTCACCAAACTTCGTGCACACATTGTTTAGCGTATGGGCAACGGAACGTGACGCGCACGGTACCGTTAGATTCGCCACATCATGCTGAGTCTACGGACACCGATCGCGTCCCGTTCCGTTGCCTATTCGCGGCACAGCGACTGCTTTCGTCGGTTCACTTTTTACCAATCCACTAGTTGTAAGGTTTTCACCAAACTTCGTGCACACATTGTTTAGCGTATAGGCAACGGAACGTGACGCGCACGGTACCGTTAGATTCGCCACATCATGCTGAGTCTACGGACACCGATCGCGTCCCGTTCCGTTGCCTATTCGCGGCACAGCGACTGCTTTCGTCGGTTCACTTTTTACCAATCACTAGTGTTGTAAGGTTTTCACCAAACTTCGTGCACACATTGTTTAGCGTATAGGCAACGGAACGTGACGCGCACGGTACCGTTAGATTCGCCACATCATGCTGAGTCTACGGACACCGATCGCGTCCCGTTCCGTTGCCTATTCGCGGCACAGCGACTGCTTTCGTCGGTTCACTTTTTACCAATCACTAGTGCTGTAAGGTTTTCACCAAACTTCGTGCACACATTGTTTAGCGTATAGGCAACGGAACGTGACGCGCACGGTACCGTTAGATTCGCCACATCATGCTGAGTCTACGGACACCGATCGCGTCCCGTTCCGTTGCCTATTCGCGGCACAGCGACTGCTTTCGTCGGTTCACTTTTTACCAATCCACTAGTGTTGTAAGGTTTTCACCAAACTTCGTGCACACATTGTTTAGCGTATAGGCAACGGAACGTGACGCGCACGGTACCGTTAGATTCGCCACATCATGCTGAGTCTACGGACACCGATCGCGTCCCGTTCCGTTGCCTATTCGCGGCACAGCGACTGCTTTCGTCGGTTCACTTTTTACCAATCCACTAGTTGTAAGGATTTTCACCAAACTTCGTGCACACATTGTTTAGCGTATGGGCAACGGAACGTGACGCGCACGGTACCGTTAGATTCGCCACATCATGCTGAGTCTACGGACACCGATCGCGTCCCGTTCCGTTGCCTATTCGCGGCACAGCGACTGCTTTCGTCGGTTCACTTTTTACCAATCCACTAGTGTTGTAAGGATTTTCACCAAACTTCGTGCACACATTGTTTAGCGTATAGGCAACGGAACGTGACGCGCACGGTACCGTTAGATTCGCCACATCATGCTGAGTCTACGGACACCGATCGCGTCCCGTTCCGTTGCCTATTCGCGGCACAGCGACTGCTTTCGTCGGTTCACTTTTTACCAATCCACTAGTGTTGTAAGGATTTTCACCAAACTTCGTGCACACATTGTTTAGCGTATAGGCAACGGAACGTGACGCGCACGGTACCGTTAGATTCGCCACATCATGCTGAGTCTACGGACACCGATCGCGTCCCGTTCCGTTGCCTATTCGCGGCACAGCGACTGCTTTCGTCGGTTCACTTTTTACCAATCACTAGTGCTGTAAGGTTTTCACCAAACTTCGTGCACACATTGTTTAGCGTATAGGCAACGGAACGTGACGCGCACGGTACCGTTAGATTCGCCACATCATGCTGAGTCTACGGACACCGATCGCGTCCCGTTCCGTTGCCTATTCGCGGCACAGCGACTGCTTTCGTCGGTTCACTTTTTACCAATCCACTAGTGTTGTAAGGATTTTCACCAAACTTCGTGCACACATTGTTTAGCGTATAGGCAACGGAACGTGACGCGCACGGTACCGTTAGATTCGCCACATCATGCTGAGTCTACGGACACCGATCGCGTCCCGTTCCGTTGCCTATTCGCGGCACAGCGACTGCTTTCGTCGGTTCACTTTTTACCAATCCACTAGTGTTGTAAGGATTTTCACCAAACTTCGTGCACACATTGTTTAGCGTATAGGCAACGGAACGTGACGCGCACGGTACCGTTAGATTCGCCACATCATGCTGAGTCTACGGACACCGATCGCGTCCCGTTCCGTTGCCTATTCGCGGCACAGCGACTGCTTTCGTCGGTTCACTTTTTACCAATCCACTAGTGTTGTAAGGTTTTCACCAAACTTCGTGCACACATTGTTTAGCGTATAGGCAACGGAACGTGACGCGCACGGTACCGTTAGATTCGCCACATCATGCTGAGTCTACGGACACCGATCGCGTCCCGTTCCGTTGCCTATTCGCGGCACAGCGACTGCTTTCGTCGGTTCACTTTTTACCAATCACTAGTGCTGTAAGGATTTTCACCAAACTTCGTGCACACATTGTTTAGCGTATAGGCAACGGAACGTGACGCGCACGGTACCGTTAGATTCGCCACATCATGCTGAGTCTACGGACACCGATCGCGTCCCGTTCCGTTGCCTATTCGCGGCACAGCGACTGCTTTCGTCGGTTCACTTTTTACCAATCCACTAGTGTTGTAAGGATTTTCACCAAACTTCGTGCACACATTGTTTAGCGTATGGGCAACGGAACGTGACGCGCACGGTACCGTTAGATTCGCCACATCATGCTGAGTCTACGGACACCGATCGCGTCCCGTTCCGTTGCCTATTCGCGGCACAGCGACTGCTTTCGTCGGTTCACTTTTTACCAATCCACTAGTGTTGTAAGGATTTTCACCAAACTTCGTGCACACATTGTTTAGCGTATAGGCAACGGAACGTGACGCGCACGGTACCGTTAGATTCGCCACATCATGCTGAGTCTACGGACACCGATCGCGTCCCGTTCCGTTGCCTATTCGCGGCACAGCGACTGCTTTCGTCGGTTCACTTTTTACCAATCACTAGTGCTGTAAGGATTTTCACCAAACTTCGTGCACACATTGTTTAGCGTATAGGCAACGGAACGTGACACGGTACCGTTAGATTCGCCACATCATGCTGAGTCTACGGACACCGATCGCGTCCCGTTCCGTTGCCTATTCGCGGCACAGCGACTGCTTTCGTCGGTTCACTTTTTACCAATCACTAGTGTTGTAAGGTTTTCACCAAACTTCGTGCACACATTGTTTAGCGTATGGGCAACGGAACGTGACGCGCTCGGTACCGTTAGATTCGCCACATCATGCTGAGTCTACGGACACCGATCGCGTCCCGTTCCGTTGCCTATTCGCGGCACAGCGACTGCTTTCGTCGGTTCACTTTTTACCAATCCACTACTGTTGTAAGGATTTTCACCAAACTTCGTGCACACATTGTTTAGCGTATGGGCAACGGAACGTGACGCGCACGGTACCGTTAGATTCGCCACATCATGCTGAGTCTACGGACACCGATCGCGTCCCGTTCCGTTGCCTATTCGCGGCACAGCGACTGCTTTCGTCAGTTCACTTTTTACCAATCCACTAGTGTAAGGATTTTCACCAAACTTCGTGCACACATTGTTTAGCGTATAGGCAACGGAACGTGACGCGCACGGTACCGTTAGATTCGCCACATCATGCTGAGTCTACGGACACCGATCGCGTCCCGTTCCGTTGCCTATTCGCGGCACAGCGACTGCTTTCGTCGGTTCACTTTTTACCAATCCACTAGTTGTAAGGATTTTCACCAAACTTCGTGCACACATTGTTTAGCGTATGGGCAACGGAACGTGACGCGCACGGTACCGTTAGATTCGCCACATCATGCTGAGTCTACGGACACCGATCGCGTCCCGTTCCGTTGCCTATTCGCGGCACAGCGACTGCTTTCGTCGGTTCACTTTTTACCAATCCACTAGTTGTAAGGATTTTCACCAAACTTCGTGCACACATTGTTTAGCGTATAGGCAACGGAACGTGACGCGCACGGTACCGTTAGATTCGCCACATCATGCTGAGTCTACGGACACCGATCGCGTCCCGTTCCGTTGCCTATTCGCGGCACAGCGACTGCTTTCGTCGGTTCACTTTTTACCAATCCACTACTGTTGTAAGGATTTTCACCAAACTTCGTGCACACATTGTTTAGCGTATGGGCAACGGAACGTGACGCGCACGGTACCGTTAGATTCGCCACATCATGCTGAGTCTACGGACACCGATCGCGTCCCGTTCCGTTGCCTATTCGCGGCACAGCGACTGCTTTCGTCAGTTCACTTTTTACCAATCCCGTGTAAGATTTTCACCAAACTTCGTGCACACATTGTTTAGCGTATGGGCAACGGAACGTGACGCGCACGGTACCGTTAGATTCGCCACATCATGCTGAGTCTACGGACACCGATCGCGTCCCGTTCCGTTGCCTATTCGCGGCACAGCGACTGCTTTCGTCGGTTCACTTTTTACCAATCCACTAGTGTTGTAAGGATTTTCACCAAACTTCGTGCACACATTGTTTAGCGTATGGGCAACGGAACGTGACGCGCACGGTACCGTTAGATTCGCCACATCATGCTGAGTCTACGGACACCGATCGCGTCCCGTTCCGTTGCCTATTCGCGGCACAGCGACTGCTTTCGTCGGTTCACTTTTTACCAATCACTAGTGCTGTAAGGTTTTCACCAAACTTCGTGCACACATTGTTTAGCGTATGGGCAACGGAACGTGACGCGCTCGGTACCGTTAGATTCGCCACATCATGCTGAGTCTACGGACACCGATCGCGTCCCGTTCCGTTGCCTATTCGCGGCACAGCGACTGCTTTCGTCGGTTCACTTTTTACCAATCACTACTGTTGTAAGGATTTTCACCAAACTTCGTGCACACATTGTTTAGCGTATGGGCAACGGAACGTGACGCGCACGGTACCGTTAGATTCGCCACATCATGCTGAGTCTACGGACACCGATCGCGTCCCGTTCCGTTGCCTATTCGCGGCACAGCGACTGCTTTCGTCAGTTCACTTTTTACCAATCCACTAGTGTTGTAAGGATTTTCACCAAACTTCGTGCACACATTGTTTAGCGTATAGGCAACGGAACGTGACGCGCTGTACCGTTAGATTCGCCACATCATGCTGAGTCTACGGACACCGATCGCGTCCCGTTCCGTTGCCTATTCGCGGCACAGCGACTGCTTTCGTCGGTTCACTTTTTACCAATCCACTAGTGTTGTAAGGATTTTCACCAAACTTCGTGCACACATTGTTTAGCGTATGGGCAACGGAACGTGACGCGCTCGGTACCGTTAGATTCGCCACATCATGCTGAGTCTACGGACACCGATCGCGTCCCGTTCCGTTGCCTATTCGCGGCACAGCGACTGCTTTCGTCGGTTCACTTTTTACCAATCACTAGTGTTGTAAGGATTTTCACCAAACTTCGTGCACACATTGTTTAGCGTATAGGCAACGGAACGTGACGCGCACGGTACCGTTAGATTCGCCACATCATGCTGAGTCTACGGACACCGATCGCGTCCCGTTCCGTTGCCTATTCGCGGCACAGCGACTGCTTTCGTCGGTTCACTTTTTACCAATCACTAGTGTTGTAAGGATTTTCACCAAACTTCGTGCACACATTGTTTAGCGTATAGGCAACGGAACGTGACGCGCTCGGTACCGTTAGATTCGCCACATCATGCTGAGTCTACGGACACCGATCGCGTCCCGTTCCGTTGCCTATTCGCGGCACAGCGACTGCTTTCGTCGGTTCACTTTTTACCAATCCACTATGTTGTAAGGATTTTCACCAAACTTCGTGCACACATTGTTTAGCGTATGGGCAACGGAACGTGACGCGCACGGTACCGTTAGATTCGCCACATCATGCTGAGTCTACGGACACCGATCGCGTCCCGTTCCGTTGCCTATTCGCGGCACAGCGACTGCTTTCGTCGGTTCACTTTTTACCAATCACTAGTTGTAAGGATTTTCACCAAACTTCGTGCACACATTGTTTAGCGTATAGGCAACGGAACGTGACGCGCTCGGTACCGTTAGATTCGCCACATCATGCTGAGTCTACGGACACCGATCGCGTCCCGTTCCGTTGCCTATTCGCGGCACAGCGACTGCTTTCGTCGGTTCACTTTTTACCAATCCACTAGTGTTGTAAGGATTTTCACCAAACTTCGTGCACACATTGTTTAGCGTATGGGCAACGGAACGTGACGCGCTCGGTACCGTTAGATTCGCCACATCATGCTGAGTCTACGGACACCGATCGCGTCCCGTTCCGTTGCCTATTCGCGGCACAGCGACTGCTTTCGTCGGTTCACTTTTTACCAATCCACTAGTGTTGTAAGGATTTTCACCAAACTTCGTGCACACATTGTTTAGCGTATAGGCAACGGAACGTGACGCGCTCGGTACCGTTAGATTCGCCACATCATGCTGAGTCTACGGACACCGATCGCGTCCCGTTCCGTTGCCTATTCGCGGCACAGCGACTGCTTTCGTCGGTTCACTTTTTACCAATCACTAGTTGTAAGGATTTTCACCAAACTTCGTGCACACATTGTTTAGCGTATGGGCAACGGAACGTGACGCGCTCGGTACCGTTAGATTCGCCACATCATGCTGAGTCTACGGACACCGATCGCGTCCCGTTCCGTTGCCTATTCGCGGCACAGCGACTGCTTTCGTCGGTTCACTTTTTACCAATCCACTAGTGTTGTAAGGATTTTCACCAAACTTCGTGCACACATTGTTTAGCGTATAGGCAACGGAACGTGACGCGCACGGTACCGTTAGATTCGCCACATCATGCTGAGTCTACGGACACCGATCGCGTCCCGTTCCGTTGCCTATTCGCGGCACAGCGACTGCTTTCGTCGGTTCACTTTTTACCAATCGACTAGTGCTGTAAGGGTTTTCACCAAACTTCGTGCACACATTGTTTAGCGTATGGGCAACGGAACGTGACGCGCTCGGTACCGTTAGATTCGCCACATCATGCTGAGTCTACGGACACCGATCGCGTCCCGTTCCGTTGCCTATTCGCGGCACAGCGACTGCTTTCGTCGGTTCACTTTTTACCAATCCACTAGTTGTAAGGATTTTCACCAAACTTCGTGCACACATTGTTTAGCGTATGGGCAACGGAACGTGACGCGCACGGTACCGTTAGATTCGCCACATCATGCTGAGTCTACGGACACCGATCGCGTCCCGTTCCGTTGCCTATTCGCGGCACAGCGACTGCTTTCGTCGGTTCACTTTTTACCAATCACTAGTGTTGTAAGGATTTTCACCAAACTTCGTGCACACATTGTTTAGCGTATGGGCAACGGAACGTGACGCGCTCGGTACCGTTAGATTCGCCACATCATGCTGAGTCTACGGACACCGATCGCGTCCCGTTCCGTTGCCTATTCGCGGCACAGCGACTGCTTTCGTCGGTTCACTTTTTACCAATCACTAGTTGTAAGGATTTTCACCAAACTTCGTGCACACATTGTTTAGCGTATGGGCAACGGAACGTGACGCGCACGGTACCGTTAGATTCGCCACATCATGCTGAGTCTACGGACACCGATCGCGTCCCGTTCCGTTGCCTATTCGCGGCACAGCGACTGCTTTCGTCGGTTCACTTTTTACCAATCCACTAGTTGTAAGGATTTTCACCAAACTTCGTGCACACATTGTTTAGCGTATGGGCAACGGAACGTGACGCGCACGGTACCGTTAGATTCGCCACATCATGCTGAGTCTACGGACACCGATCGCGTCCCGTTCCGTTGCCTATTCGCGGCACAGCGACTGCTTTCGTCGTTCACTTTTTACCAATCCACTAGTGTTGTAAGGATTTTCACCAAACTTCGTGCACACATTGTTTAGCGTATAGGCAACGGAACGTGACGCGCTCGGTACCGTTAGATTCGCCACATCATGCTGAGTCTACGGACACCGATCGCGTCCCGTTCCGTTGCCTATTCGCGGCACAGCGACTGCTTTCGTCGGTTCACTTTTTACCAATCCACTAGTTGTAAGGATTTTCACCAAACTTCGTGCACACATTGTTTAGCGTATGGGCAACGGAACGTGACGCGCACGGTACCGTTAGATTCGCCACATCATGCTGAGTCTACGGACACCGATCGCGTCCCGTTCCGTTGCCTATTCGCGGCACAGCGACTGCTTTCGTCGGTTCACTTTTTACCAATCCACTAGTGTTGTAAGGATTTTCACCAAACTTCGTGCACACATTGTTTAGCGTATGGGCAACGGAACGTGACGCGCTCGGTACCGTTAGATTCGCCACATCATGCTGAGTCTACGGACACCGATCGCGTCCCGTTCCGTTGCCTATTCGCGGCACAGCGACTGCTTTCGTCGGTTCACTTTTTACCAATCCACTAGTGTTGTAAGGATTTTCACCAAACTTCGTGCACACATTGTTTAGCGTATGGGCAACGGAACGTGACGCGCACGGTACCGTTAGATTCGCCACATCATGCTGAGTCTACGGACACCGATCGCGTCCCGTTCCGTTGCCTATTCGCGGCACAGCGACTGCTTTCGTCGGTTCACTTTTTACCAATCCACTAGTTGTAAGGATTTTCACCAAACTTCGTGCACACATTGTTTAGCGTATGGGCAACGGAACGTGACGCGCTCGGTACCGTTAGATTCGCCACATCATGCTGAGTCTACGGACACCGATCGCGTCCCGTTCCGTTGCCTATTCGCGGCACAGCGACTGCTTTCGTCGGTTCACTTTTTACCAATCCACTAGTGTTGTAAGGATTTTCACCAAACTTCGTGCACACATTGTTTAGCGTATGGGCAACGGAACGTGACGCGCTCGGTACCGTTAGATTCGCCACATCATGCTGAGTCTACGGACACCGATCGCGTCCCGTTCCGTTGCCTATTCGCGGCACAGCGACTGCTTTCGTCGGTTCACTTTTTACCAATCCACTAGTGTTGTAAGGATTTTCACCAAACTTCGTGCACACATTGTTTAGCGTATAGGCAACGGAACGTGACGCGCACGGTACCGTTAGATTCGCCACATCATGCTGAGTCTACGGACACCGATCGCGTCCCGTTCCGTTGCCTATTCGCGGCACAGCGACTGCTTCGTCGGTTCACTTTTTACCAATCCACTAGTGTGTAAGGATTTTCACCAAACTTCGTGCACACATTGTTTAGCGTATGGGCAACGGAACGTGACGCGCACGGTACCGTTAGATTCGCCACATCATGCTGAGTCTACGGACACCGATCGCGTCCCGTTCCGTTGCCTATTCGCGGCACAGCGACTGCTTTCGTCGGTTCACTTTTTACCAATCCACTAGTGTTGTAAGGATTTTCACCAAACTTCGTGCACACATTGTTTAGCGTATGGGCAACGGAACGTGACGCGCACGGTACCGTTAGATTCGCCACATCATGCTGAGTCTACGGACACCGATCGCGTCCCGTTCCGTTGCCTATTCGCGGCACAGCGACTGCTTTCGTCGGTTCACTTTTTACCAATCGACTAGTGCTGTAAGGATTTTCACCAAACTTCGTGCACACATTGTTTAGCGTATAGGCAACGGAACGTGACGCGCACGGTACCGTTAGATTCGCCACATCATGCTGAGTCTACGGACACCGATCGCGTCCCGTTCCGTTGCCTATTCGCGGCACAGCGACTGCTTTCGTCGGTTCACTTTTTACCAATCCACTAGTGTGTAAGGATTTTCACCAAACTTCGTGCACACATTGTTTAGCGTATGGGCAACGGAACGTGACGCGCTCGGTACCGTTAGATTCGCCACATCATGCTGAGTCTACGGACACCGATCGCGTCCCGTTCCGTTGCCTATTCGCGGCACAGCGACTGCTTTCGTCGGTTCACTTTTTACCAATCCACTAGTGTGTAAGGATTTTCACCAAACTTCGTGCACACATTGTTTAGCGTATGGCAACGGAACGTGACGCGCACGGTACCGTTAGATTCGCCACATCATGCTGAGTCTACGGACACCGATCGCGTCCCGTTCCGTTGCCTATTCGCGGCACAGCGACTGCTTTCGTCGGTTCACTTTTTACCAATCCACTAGTGTTGTAAGGATTTTCACCAAACTTCGTGCACACATTGTTTAGCGTATGGCAACGGAACGTGACGCGCACGGTACCGTTAGATTCGCCACATCATGCTGAGTCTACGGACACCGATCGCGTCCCGTTCCGTTGCCTATTCGCGGCACAGCGACTGCTTTCGTCGGTTCACTTTTTACCAATCCACTAGTGTTGTAAGGATTTTCACCAAACTTCGTGCACACATTGTTTAGCGTATAGGCAACGGAACGTGACACGCACGGTACCGTTAGATTCGCCACATCATGCTGAGTCTACGGACACCGATCGCGTCCCGTTCCGTTGCCTATTCGCGGCACAGCGACTGCTTTCGTCGGTTCACTTTTTACCAATCCACTAGTGTTGTAAGGATTTTCACCAAACTTCGTGCACACATTGTTTAGCGTATAGGCAACGGAACGTGACGCGCACGGTACCGTTAGATTCGCCACATCATGCTGAGTCTACGGACACCGATCGCGTCCCGTTCCGTTGCCTATTCGCGGCACAGCGACTGCTTTCGTCGGTTCACTTTTTACCAATCACTAGTGTTGTAAGGATTTTCACCAAACTTCGTGCACACATTGTTTAGCGTATGGCAACGGAACGTGACGCGCACGGTACCGTTAGATTCGCCACATCATGCTGAGTCTACGGACACCGATCGCGTCCCGTTCCGTTGCCTATTCGCGGCACAGCGACTGCTTTCGTCGGTTCACTTTTTACCAATCCACTAGTGTTGTAAGGATTTTCACCAAACTTCGTGCACACATTGTTTAGCGTATGGGCAACGGAACGTGACGCGCACGGTACCGTTAGATTCGCCACATCATGCTGAGTCTACGGACACCGATCGCGTCCCGTTCCGTTGCCTATTCGCGGCACAGCGACTGCTTTCGTCGGTTCACTTTTTACCAATCCACTAGTGTTGTAAGGATTTTCACCAAACTTCGTGCACACATTGTTTAGCGTATAGGCAACGGAACGTGACGCGCACGGTACCGTTAGATTCGCCACATCATGCTGAGTCTACGGACACCGATCGCGTCCCGTTCCGTTGCCTATTCGCGGCACAGCGACTGCTTTCGTCGGTTCACTTTTTACCAATCCACTAGTGTTGTAAGGATTTTCACCAAACTTCGTGCACACATTGTTTAGCGTATGGGCAACGGAACGTGACGCGCTCGGTACCGTTAGATTCGCCACATCATGCTGAGTCTACGGACACCGATCGCGTCCCGTTCCGTTGCCTATTCGCGGCACAGCGACTGCTTTCGTCGGTTCACTTTTTACCAATCGACTAGTGTGTAAGGATTTTCACCAAACTTCGTGCACACATTGTTTAGCGTATGGCAACGGAACGTGACGCGCACGGTACCGTTAGATTCGCCACATCATGCTGAGTCTACGGACACCGATCGCGTCCCGTTCCGTTGCCTATTCGCGGCACAGCGACTGCTTTCGTCGGTTCACTTTTTACCAATCCACTAGTGTTGTAAGGATTTTCACCAAACTTCGTGCACACATTGTTTAGCGTATGGCAACGGAACGTGACGCGCACGGTACCGTTAGATTCGCCACATCATGCTGAGTCTACGGACACCGATCGCGTCCCGTTCCGTTGCCTATTCGCGGCACAGCGACTGCTTTCGTCGGTTCACTTTTTACCAATCCACTAGTGTTGTAAGGATTTTCACCAAACTTCGTGCACACATTGTTTAGCGTATAGGCAACGGAACGTGACGCGCACGGTACCGTTAGATTCGCCACATCATGCTGAGTCTACGGACACCGATCGCGTCCCGTTCCGTTGCCTATTCGCGGCACAGCGACTGCTTTCGTCGGTTCACTTTTTACCAATCCACTAGCTGTTGTAAGGATTTTCACCAAACTTCGTGCACACATTGTTTAGCGTATGGCAACGGAACGTGACGCGCACGGTACCGTTAGATTCGCCACATCATGCTGAGTCTACGGACACCGATCGCGTCCCGTTCCGTTGCCTATTCGCGGCACAGCGACTGCTTTCGTCGGTTCACTTTTTACCAATCCACTAGTGTTGTAAGGATTTTCACCAAACTTCGTGCACACATTGTTTAGCGTATGGCAACGGAACGTGACGCGCACGGTACCGTTAGATTCGCCACATCATGCTGAGTCTACGGACACCGATCGCGTCCCGTTCCGTTGCCTATTCGCGGCACAGCGACTGCTTTCGTCGGTTCACTTTTTACCAATCCACTAGTGTTGTAAGGATTTTCACCAAACTTCGTGCACACATTGTTTAGCGTATAGGCAACGGAACGTGACGCGCACGGTACCGTTAGATTCGCCACATCATGCTGAGTCTACGGACACCGATCGCGTCCCGTTCCGTTGCCTATTCGCGGCACAGCGACTGCTTTCGTCGGTTCACTTTTTACCAATCCTAGTGTTGTAAGGATTTTCACCAAACTTCGTGCACACATTGTTTAGCGTATGGCAACGGAACGTGACGCGCACGGTACCGTTAGATTCGCCACATCATGCTGAGTCTACGGACACCGATCGCGTCCCGTTCCGTTGCCTATTCGCGGCACAGCGACTGCTTTCGTCGGTTCACTTTTTACCAATCCACTAGTGTTGTAAGGATTTTCACCAAACTTCGTGCACACATTGTTTAGCGTATGGGCAACGGAACGTGACGCGCTCGGTACCGTTAGATTCGCCACATCATGCTGAGTCTACGGACACCGATCGCGTCCCGTTCCGTTGCCTATTCGCGGCACAGCGACTGCTTTCGTCGGTTCACTTTTTACCAATCCACTAGTGTTGTAAGGATTTTCACCAAACTTCGTGCACACATTGTTTAGCGTATGGCAACGGAACGTGACGCGCACGGTACCGTTAGATTCGCCACATCATGCTGAGTCTACGGACACCGATCGCGTCCCGTTCCGTTGCCTATTCGCGGCACAGCGACTGCTTTCGTCGGTTCACTTTTTACCAATCCACTAGTGTGTAAGGATTTTCACCAAACTTCGTGCACACATTGTTTAGCGTATGGGCAACGGAACGTGACGCGCACGGTACCGTTAGATTCGCCACATCATGCTGAGTCTACGGACACCGATCGCGTCCCGTTCCGTTGCCTATTCGCGGCACAGCGACTGCTTTCGTCGGTTCACTTTTTACCAATCCACTAGTGTTGTAAGGATTTTCACCAAACTTCGTGCACACATTGTTTAGCGTATGGGCAACGGAACGTGACGCGCACGGTACCGTTAGATTCGCCACATCATGCTGAGTCTACGGACACCGATCGCGTCCCGTTCCGTTGCCTATTCGCGGCACAGCGACTGCTTTCGTCGGTTCACTTTTTACCAATCCACTAGTGTTGTAAGGATTTTCACCAAACTTCGTGCACACATTGTTTAGGTATAGGCAACGGAACGTGACGCGCACGGTACCGTTAGATTCGCCACATCATGCTGAGTCTACGGACACCGATCGCGTCCCGTTCCGTTGCCTATTCGCGGCACAGCGACTGCTTTCGTCGGTTCACTTTTTACCAATCCACTAGTGTTGTAAGGATTTTCACCAAACTTCGTGCACTTATTCCAATCGACTAGTGCTTTAAGGTTTTGTCTTTGACTTTGCTTTTTTTCCATTTATTCCAATCGACTAGTGCTTTAAGCTTTTGTCTTTGATTTTGCTTTATTTTCATTTTTTCCAATCGCCTAGTGCTTTAAGCTTTTGTCTTTGATTTTGCTTTATTTTTCATTTTTTCCAATCGACTAGTGCTTTAAGGTTTTGACTTTGACTTTGCTTTATTTTTCATTTATTCCAATCGACTTTGCTTTATTTTCCAATTTGGGATTTTTTTGTAATTTCGCTCTTTTGGTCATGACCGTCAGGGTAAGTGCTGGCTAGCGCTTTGTTCCTTGCGGTATGCTACGGCTGCTGCTGGGGTGCCACGTTAGTCGTGGTCTCAGTTTCTCCAGCGTTCGGCAGTCGGTCCCCGCCTCGGGACTCTAAAGATGCAGGTGGCCAGCCGTGCCGGTCCCCGCCTCGGGACTCAAAAGATGCAGGTGGCCAGCCGTGCCGGTCCCCGCCTCGGGACTCAAAAGATGCAGGTGGCTAGCAAGAGCCGGTCCCCGCCTCAGGACTCAAAACTCTGAGCACATTGAACGGTGATGGCTGCTGCTGGGGTGCCGCTTTTGGTGGCCTTAGTTTCTCCAGCGTTCGGCAGCCGTCGAAACACTAAACAAGCAGCTTTGCTGTTTGTCAAAACAATTTGGCGAGTTAATTGACTTGTGTAAATGTGGCCTAAGGCACAAATACTGTGGAGGAACTCAGCACTTGGGATGCTGATTAAGGACAGAACTGGCTGTCTTTTGAGTAGCAAGATGCACAAGACGCTCGGGTGGACACGTGTGCGCGTGTGCAAAGCCCCTGCCGACGAGCAAGTTGGAGATGCCGGTCAT
>CP049708.1:5426613-5445199 GCA_004148225.2 Heterodera glycines | reverse complement strand
CGCCTCGAGGGGCAGGGCGCTTCGCGCCCGCCCCTTTGTCATGCAGAGCATGGCTACCGGGCAAAAGGCCCGGTTCGTATTGACTCGGTACACTCGCTCGTCGCTCCGCTTCGCTCCGCTCCTCGCTCGCGCACCTCGAGGGGCAGGGCGCTTCGCGCCCGCCCCTTGTCATGAGCAGCATCGTTTGGCGCTTGCTCGGCGTACTCGCTCGTCGCTCCGCTTCGCTCCGCTCCTCGCTCACACGCCTCGAGGGGCAGGGCGCTTCGCGCCCGCCCCTTTGTCATGCAGAGCGTGGCTACCGGGCAAAAGGCCCGGTTCGTGTTGACTCGGTACACTCGCTCGTCGCTCCGCTTCGCTCCGCTCCTCGCTCGCGCACCTCGAGGGGCAGGGCGCTTCGCGCCCGCCCCTTGTCATGAGCAGCATCGGTTGGCGCTTGCTCGGCGTACTCGCTCGTCGCTCCGCTCCTCGCTCACACGCCTCGAGGGGCAGGGCGCTTCGCGCCCGCCCCTTTGTCATGCAGAGCATGGCTACCGGGCAAAAGGCCCGGTTCGTATTGACTCGGTACACTCGCTCGTCGCTCCGCTTCGCTCCGCTCCTCGCTCGCGCACCTCGAGGGGCAGGGCGCTTCGCGCCCGCCCCTTGTCATGAGCAGCATCGTTTGGCGCTTGCTCGGCGTACTCGCTCGTCGCTCCGCTTCGCTCCGCTCCTCGCTCACACGCCTCGAGGGGCAGGGCGCTTCGCGCCCGCCCCTTTGTCATGCAGAGCGTGGCTACCGGGCAAAAGGCCCGGTTCGTGTTGACTCGGTACACTCGCTCGTCGCTCCGCTTCGCTCCGCTCCTCGCTCGCGCACCTCGAGGGGCAGGGCGCTTCGCGCCCGCCCCTTGTCATGAGCAGCATCGGTTGGCGCTTGCTCGGCGTACTCGCTCGTCGCTCCGCTTCGCTCCGCTCCTCGCTCACACGCCTCGAGGGGCAGGGCGCTTCGCGCCCGCCCCTTTGTCATGCAGAGCGTGGCTACCGGGCAAAAGGCCCGGTTCGTATTGGCTCGGTACACTCGCTCGTCGCTCCGCTTCGCTCCGCTCCTCGCTCGCGCACCTCGAGGGGCAGGGCGCTTCGCGCCCGCCCCTTGTCATGAGCAGCATCGGTTGGCGCTTGCTCGGCGTACTCGCTCGTCGCTCCGCTTCGCTCCGCTCCTCGCTCACACGCCTCGAGGGGCAGGGCGCTTCGCGCCCGCCCCTTGTCGATAATGAGCAGGGAAATGAAATGGAAAAGGAAAAGGGAAAAGAAAAGTAAAAAGAAAATGGAATGGAAAAGTAAAAGAAAAAGGAAACCGAAGAAAAAGAAAGGAAAAGGAAAAAGGAAAGGGAAAGGGAAAGGAAAAGGGAAAAGGAAAAGGGAAAAGGAAAGGGAAAAGGAAAGGAAACAGGAAAGGAAAAGGGTAAACGAAGAGGGAAAAGGGAAAAGGGAAGAGAAAAGGGAAAACGAAAAGGGAAAAGGGAAAAGGGAAAACGAAAAGGGAAAAGGGAAGGGAAAATTAAATAATATAAATAATTTTTTTTATGATGGGTGTTTCCTGGGGGGGCTGCCGCCCCCCCCCAACCCCCCCCGCTACGCCCCCCCCCGGATGCGCCGCCATAAGATTTTCCGGTGCACTTCCTAATGGTGCATGCGACGTACCGGGCAAAAGGCCCGGTTCGTATTGACTCGGTACACTCGCTCGTCGCTCCGCTTCGCTCCGCTCCTCGCTCGCGCACCTCGAGGGGCAGGGCGCTGTTTTCCTGGGGGGGGGCTGCCGCCCCCCCCAACCCCCCCCGCTACGCCCCCCCCCGCCCCCCCCCCAGATGCGCCGCCCATAAGATTTTCCGGTGCACTTCCTAATGGTGCATGCGACGTACCGGGCAAAAGGCCCGGTTCGTATTTGCTCGGTACACTCGCTCGTCGCTCCGCTTCGCTCCGCTCCTCGCTCGCGCACCTCGAGGGGCAGGGCGCTTCGCGCCCGCCCCTTGTCATGAGCAGCATCGGTTGGCGCTTGCTCGGCGTACTCGCTCGTCGCTCCGCTTCGCTCCGCTCCTCGCTCACACGCCTCGAGGGGCAGGGCGCTTCGCGCCCGCCCTTTTGTCATGCAGAGCGTGGCTACCGGGCAAAAGGCCCGGTTCGTATTGACTCGGTACACTCGCTCGTCGCTCCGCTTCGCTCCGCTCCTCGCTCGCGCACCTCGAGGGCAGGCCGCTTCGCGCCCGCCCCTTATCGTGCAAAACAGCTCATTTTTATTTATTTTGATTTGATTTGATTTGATTTAATTTAATTTAATTTATTTTATTTTATTTTATTTAATTTAATTTTATTTTATTTTAATTTATTTTAATTTATTTTATTTTATTTTATTTTATTTTATTTTATTTTATTTTATTTTAATTTAATTTATTTTATTTTATTTTATTTAAATTTAATTTATTTTATTTTATTTTATTTTAATTTATTTTATTTTATTTTATTTTATTTAAATTTAATTTATTTTATTTTATTTTAATTTATTTTATTTTATTTTATTTTATTTTATTTTATTTTATTTTATT
Organism: Heterodera glycines; assembly: GCA_004148225.2. Lineage (NCBI taxonomy): Eukaryota > Metazoa > Nematoda > Chromadorea > Rhabditida > Heteroderidae > Heterodera > Heterodera glycines. The sequence goes on along the minus strand of CP049708.1, from coordinate 5,442,626 downwards.
TTAATTTATTTTATTTTATTTTATTTAAATTTAATTTATTTAAATTTATTTTATTTTATTTTAATTTATTTTAATTTAATTTATTTTATTTTATTTTATTTTATTTTATTTTAATTTATTTTATTTTATTTTAATTTATTGAATTTTATTTTATTTTTTATTTTCAGAACAATTCTGACGTCTTCCAGAATTTTCAGAACTGTTCTGGTGTGTTTCAGAATTATCAGAACTATTTGGACGCTTACCAGAATTTTCAGAATTATTCTGGTCTGTAACAGAATTATCAGAACTATTCTGAAGCATTCCGGAACAATCAGAAATATTCTGGTGTTTAAATTGTAAAAATTGAATGCAAAAACACAAAGCAAAACACAAGGCAAAAATTGAAAAAATACTCGAAAACACATGGTAACATGTTGAAACACACGTTAATGTAACGAAAACACACGTGAAATATTTAAAACGCATGCAAACGTGTTGAAAATACACGTAAACGTGAAGAACACACGTGAAAAACCGGAACTGGTTTAAAGAATTCACGTCAAAAACACACGTAAACGTGAAGAAATCACGTGAAAAACATCAAATTCCGTGAAATTCCGGACATTCCGGACGAATTTACAATTGTAAACGGATTGTAAACCGGAAGGCGAAAACACAAAAAAAATCGGCTTTTTTCGACCTTTGCCGGGGTATAACTTTGTTCGAATTTGTCGTAGAGCTACGAAATTTTTTTCTCACCCTTCCTCTCGACGAGCTCTACAAATTGTTCGCTTACCGCAAAAGCGTAGCTCTTACGGTTCCTGAGAAATAAGGTGAAAACACACATTTTACAACCCATTTTTGCCAATTGTAAAAAGCCGGGTTTTTTTTGTTCGAACGCGATTTTCTCGAAAATGTCTGCTTGTCGCTAATTTTTCCACACGGATAGATCGCTAGAGAATCGATAGCTCTTTCGAATGGTACCGGTCCCGTGGCGATCCGTTGAGCCCTTAAGGAGAGGGAAATCGTTTAGTGGGTAGCCCCCCCGTTATTTTTATATATAGATAACTAGCCGGGCCCGGTAGATGGCTGCGCTTTATAGAAAGCCGAGCCTATCCCGTCGAGTTGTAGCCAGTAACGGGTGCACAGTCCAGGTTGTTAGTGCAGTAGCAGCTACCGAAAGATGCGTGTCTGGATGTTCGTGCAGTAGCAGCTACCGGTAACAGCCTAGCCTAGCCGTTCACCCCACCCCACCCTACGCGGCATGCAAAAGAATTGATCAGGTTCGTATTGACTCGGTACACTCGCTCGTCGCTCCGCTTCGCTCCGCTCCTCGCTCGCGCACCTCGAGGGGCAGGGCGCTTCGCGCCCGCCCCTTGTCATGAGCAGCATCGGTTGGCGCTTGCTCGGCGTACTCGCTCGTCGCTCCGCTTCGCTCCGCTCCTCGCTCACACGCCTCGAGGGGCAGGGCGCTTCGCGCCGCCCCTTGTCGATAATGAGCAGGGAAATGAAATGGAAAAGGAAAAGGGAAAAGAAAAGTAAAAAGAAAATGGAATGGAAAAGTAAAAGAAAAAGGAAACCGAAGAAAAAGAAAGGAAAAGGAAAAAGGAAAGGGAAAGGAAAAGGAAAAGGGAAAAGGAAAAGGAAAAGGGAAAAGGAAAGGGAAAAGGAAAGGAAACAGGAAAGGAAAAGGGAAAACGAAGAGGGAAAAGGGAAAAGGGAAGAGAAAAGGGAAAACGAAAAGGGAAAAGGGAAGGAAAAGGGAAAACGAAAAGGGAAAAGGGAAGGGAAAATTAAATAATATAAATAATTTTTTTTATGATGGGTGTTTCCTGGGGGGGGGCTGCCGCCCCCCCCCAACCCCCCCCGCTACGCCCCCCCCCCGAATGCGCCGCCCATAAGATTTTCCAGTGCACTTCCTAATGGTGCATGCGACGTACCGGGCAAAAGACCCGGTTCGTATTGACTCGGTACACTCGCTCGTCGCTCCGCTTCGCTCCGCTCCTCGCTCGCGCACCTCGAGGGCAGGGCGCTTCGCGCCCGCCCCTTGTCATGAGCAGCATCGGTTGGGCTTGCTCGGCGTACTCGCTCCGTCGCTCCGCTTCGCTCCGCTCCTCGCTCACACGCCTCGAGGGGCAGGGCGCTTCGCGCCCGCCCCTTGTCGATAATGAGCAGGGAAATGAAATGGAAAAGGAAAAGGGAAAAGAAAAGTAAAAAGAAAATGGAATGGAAAAGTAAAAGAAAAAAGAAAAAGAAGAAAAAGAAAGGAAAAGGAAAAAGGAAAGGGAAAGGAAAAGGAAAAGGGAAAAAGAAAAGGAAAAGGAAAAGGGAAAAGGAAAGGGAAAAGGAAAGGAAACAGGAAAGGAAAAGGGAAAACGAAGAGGGAAAAGGGAAAAGGGAAGAGAAAAGGGAAAACGAAAAGGGAAAAGGGAAGGAAAAGGGAAAACGAAAAGGGAAAAGGGAAGGGAAAATTAAATAATATAAATAATTTTTTTTATGATGGGTGTTTCCTGGGGGGGGGCTGCCGCCCCCCCCCAACCCCCCCCGCTACGCCCCCCCCCGAATGCGCCGCCCATAAGATTTTCCAGTGCACTTCCTAATGGTGCATGCGACGTACCGGGCAAAAGACCCGGTTCGTATTGACTCGGTACACTCGCTCGTCGCTCCGCTTCGCTCCGCTCCTCGCTCGCGCACCTCGAGGGGCAGGGCGCTTCGCGCCCGCCCCTTGTCATGAGCAGCATCGGTTGGCGCTTGCTCGGCGTACTCGCTCGTCGCTCCGCTTCGCTCCGCTCCTCGCTCACACGCCTCGAGGGGCAGGGCGCTTCGCGCCCGCCCCTTTGTCATGCAGAGCGTGGCTACCGGGCAAAAGGCCCGGTTCGTATTGACTCGGTACACTCGCTCGTCGCTCCGCTTCGCTCCGCTCCTCGCTCGCGCACCTCGAGGGGCAGGGCGCTTCGCGCCCGCCCCTTGTCATGAGCAGCATCGGTTGGCGCTTGCTCGGCGTACTCGCTCGTCGCTCCGCTTCGCTCCGCTCCTCGCTCACACGCCTCGAGGGGCAGGGCGCTTCGCGCCCGCCCCTTTGTCATGCAGAGCGTGGCTACCGGGCAAAAGGCCCGGTTCGTATTGACTCGGTACACTCGCTCGTCGCTCCGCTTCGCTCCGCTCCTCGCTCGCGCACCTCGAGGGGCAGGGCGCTTCGCGCCCGCCCCTTGTCATGAGCAGCATCGGTTGGCGCTTGCTCGGCGTACTCGCTCGTCGCTCCGCTTCGCTCCGCTCCTCGCTCACACGCCTCGAGGGGCAGGGCGCTTCGCGCCCGCCCCTTGTCATGAGCAGCATCGGTTGGCGCTTGCTCGGCGTACTCGCTCGTCGCTCCGCTTCGCTCCGCTCCTCGCTCACACGCCTCGAGGGGCAGGGCGCTTCGCGCCCGCCCCTTGTCGATAATGAGCAGGGAAATGAAATGGAAAAGGAAAAGGGAAAAGAAAAGTAAAAAGAAAATGGAATGGAAAAGTAAAAGAAAAAGGAAACCGAAGAAAAAGAAAGGAAAAGGAAAAAGGAAAGGGAAAGGAAAAGGAAAAGGGAAAAGGAAAAGGAAAAGGAAAAGGGAAAAGGAAAGGGAAAAGGAAAGGAAACAGGAAAGGAAAAGGGAAAACGAAGAGGGAAAAGGGAAAAGGGAAGAGAAAAGGGAAAACGAAAAGGGAAAAGGGAAGGAAAAGGGAAAACGAAAAGGGAAAAGGGAAGGGAAAATTAAATAATATAAATAATTTTTTTTATGATGGGTGTTTCCTGGGGGGGGGCTGCCGCCCCCCCCCAACCCCCCCGCTACGCCCCCCCCCGAATGCGCCGCCCATAAGATTTTCCAGTGCACTTCCTAATGGTGCATGCGACGTACCGGGCAAAAGACCCGGTTCGTATTGACTCGGTACACTCGCTCGTCGCTCCGCTTCGCTCCGCTCCTCGCTCGCGCACCTCGAGGGGCAGGGCGCTTCGCGCCCGCCCCTTGTCATGAGCAGCATCGGTTGGCGCTTGCTCGGCGTACTCGCTCGTCGCTCCGCTTCGCTCCGCTCCTCGCTCACACGCCTCGAGGGGCAGGGCGCTTCGCGCCCGCCCCTTTGTCATGCAGAGCGTGGCTACCGGGCAAAAGGCCCGGTTCGTATTGACTCGGTACACTCGCTCGTCGCTCCGCTTCGCTCCGCTCCTCGCTCGCGCACCTCGAGGGGCAGGGCGCTTCGCGCCCGCCCCTTGTCATGAGCAGCATCGGTTGGCGCTTGCTCGGCGTACTCGCTCGTCGCTCCGCTTCGCTCCGCTCCTCGCTCACACGCCTCGAGGGGCAGGGCGCTTCGCGCCCGCCCCTTTGTCATGCAGAGCGTGGCTACCGGGCAAAAGGCCCGGTTCGTATTGACTCGGTACACTCGCTCGTCGCTCCGCTTCGCTCCGCTCCTCGCTCGCGCACCTCGAGGGGCTGGGCGCTTCGCGCCCGCACCTTATCGTGCAAAACAGCTAATTTTTATTTATTTTTATTTGATTTGATTTAATTAAATTTATTTTATTTTATTTTAATTTATTTTATTTTATTTTGGTTTATTTTATTTTAATTTAATTTATTTTATCTTATTTTATTTTATTTTATTTATTTATTTTAATTTATTTTATTTTATTTTATTTTTTTTATTTTATTTTGGTTTATTTCATTTTAATTTAATTTAATTTAATTTAATTTAATTTATTTTATTTAAATTTAATTTATTTTAATTAAATTTATTTTAATTTATTTTATTTTATTTTATTTTAATTTATTTTAATTTAATTTATTTTAATTTAATTTAATTTAATTTAATTTATTTATTTTATTTTATTTTATTTTATTTTAATTTATTGAATTTTATTTAATTTAATTTAATTTTTTATTTTCAGAACAATTCTGACGTTCTCCAGAATTTTCAGAACTGTTCTGGTGTGTTTCAGAATTATCAGAACAATTCTGACGTTTTCCAGAATTTTCAGAACTGTTCTGGTCTGTAACAGAATTATCAGAACTATTCTGACTATTCTGAAGCATTCCGGAACAAAAAATTCTGGTGTTTAAATTGTAAAAATTGAATGCAAAAACACAAAACAAAACACAAGGCATAAAGTTGTAAAAATACTCAAAAACACATGCTAACATGTTGAAACACACGTTAATGTAACGAAAATACACGTGAAATGTTGAAAACGCATGCAAACGTGTCGGAAACACACGTAAACCTAAAGAAAACACGTGAAAAACCGGAACCGGTTTAAAGAACGCACGCCGAAAACACACGTAAACCGGTTGAAAACACATGCAAAAACGCAAAATCCATCCGGTCGGTCGAAATTCCGGACATTCCGGATGAATTTGCAATTGTAAACGGATTGTAAACCGGAAGGCGAAAACACAAAAAAAATGGGCTTTTTTCGACCTTTGCCGGGGTATAACTTTGTTCGAATTTGTCGTAGAGCTAAAAAATTTTTTTCTCACCCTTCAGCTCGACGAGCTCTACAAATTGTTCGCTTACCGCAAAAGCGTAGCTCTTATGGTTCCCGAGAAATAAGGTGAAAACACACATTTTACAACCCATTTTTGGCCAGTTGTAAAAAGCCGGGTTTTTTTTGTTCGAACGCGATTTTCTCGAAAAAAATGTCTCGCGACATTTTCATCCACTCGGATAGATCGCTAGAGAATCGATAGCTCTTTCGAATGGTACCGGTCTCGTTGCTCAACTCTCGATATTCGCTTGCCGCCAAATCGTTTTATGGTTAGCCCCCCCGTTATTTTTATATATAGATAACTAGGCGTCCCGGTAGATGGCTGGGCAATTGATGGGGTCGGCTGGTAGGCCACACGAGGGGTAGAAGTGTGAGGTGTGCACCGTCGCGGTTGTTAGTGCAGTAGCAGCTACCGAAAGATGCGTGTCTGGATGTTCGTGCAGCAGCAGCTACCGGAAAGCAGCCGAGCCTAGCCGTTCACCCCCCACCCTACGCGGCATCCAAAAGAATTGATCAGGTTCGTATTGACTCGGTACACTCGCTCGTCGCTCCGCTTCGCTCCGCTCCTCACTCGCGCACCTCGAGGGGCAGGGCGCTTCGCGCCCGCCCCTTGTCATGAGCAGCATCGGTTGGCGCTTGCTCGGCGTACTCGCTCGTCGCTCCGCTTCGCTCCGCTCCTCGCTCACACGCCTCGAGGGGCAGGGCGCTTCGCGCCCGCCCCTTGTCGATAATGAGCAGGGAAATGAAATGGAAAAGGAAAAGGGAAAAGAAAAGTAAAAAGAAAATGGAATGGAAAAGTAAAAGAAAAAGGAAACCGAAGAAAAAGAAAGGAAAAGGAAAAAGGAAAGGGAAAGGAAAAGGAAAAGGGAAAAGGAAAAGGAAAAGGGAAAAGGAAAGGGAAAAGGAAAGGAAACAGGAAAGGAAAAGGGAAAACGAAGAGGGAAAAGGGAAAAGGGAAGAGAAAAGGGAAAACGAAAAGGGAAAAGGGAAGGAAAAGGGAAAACGAAAAGGGAAAAGGGAAGGGAAAATTAAATAATATAAATAATTTTTTTTATGATGGGTGTTTCCTGGGGGGGGGCTGCCGCCCCCCCCCCAACCCCCCCGCTACGCCCCCCCCGAATGCGCCGCCCATAAGATTTTCCAGTGCACTTCCTAATGGTGCATGCGACGTACCGGGCAAAAGACCCGGTTCGTATTGACTCGGTACACTCGCTCGTCGCTCCGCTTCGCTCCGCTCCTCGCTCGCGCACCTCGAGGGGCAGGGCGCTTCGCGCCCGCCCCTTGTCATGAGCAGCATCGGTTGGCGCTTGCTCGGCGTACTCGCTCGTCGCTCCGCTTCGCTCCGCTCCTCGCTCACACGCCTCGAGGGCAGGGCGCTTCGCGCCCGCCCCTTTGTCATGCAGAGCGTGGCTACCGGGCAAAAGGCCCGGTTCGTATTGACTCGGTACACTCGCTCGTCGCTCCGCTTCGCTCCGCTCCTCGCTCGCGCACCTCGAGGGGCAGGGCGCTTCGCGCCCGCCCCTTGTCATGAGCAGCATCGGTTGGCGCTTGCTCGGCGTACTCGCTCGTCGCTCCGCTTCGCTCCGCTCCTCGCTCACACGCCTCGAGGGGCAGGGCGCTTCGCGCCCGCCCCTTTGTCATGCAGAGCGTGGCTACCGGGCAAAAGGCCCGGTTCGTATTGACTCGGTACACTCGCTCGTCGCTCCGCTTCGCTCCGCTCCTCGCTCGCGCACCTCGAGGGGCAGGGCGCTTCGCGCCCGCCCCTTGTCATGAGCAGCATCGGTTGGCGCTTGCTCGGCGTACTCGCTCGTCGCTCCGCTTCGCTCCGCTCCTCGCTCACACGCCTCGAGGGGCAGGGCGCTTCGCGCCCGCCCCTTGTCATGAGCAGCATCGGTTGGCGCTTGCTCGGCGTACTCGCTCGTCGCTCCGCTTCGCTCCGCTCCTCGCTCACACGCCTCGAGGGGCAGGGCGCTTCGCGCCCGCCCCTTGTCGATAATGAGCAGGGAAATGAAATGGAAAAGGAAAAGGGAAAAGAAAAGTAAAAAGAAAATGGAATGGAAAAGTAAAAGAAAAAGGAAACCGAAGAAAAAGAAAGGAAAAGGAAAAAGGAAAGGGAAAGGAAAAGGAAAAGGGAAAAGGAAAAGGAAAAGGAAAAGGGAAAAGGAAAGGGAAAAGGAAAGGAAACAGGAAAGGAAAAGGGAAAACGAAGAGGGAAAAGGGAAAAGGGAAGAGAAAAGGGAAAACGAAAAGGGAAAAGGGAAGGAAAAGGGAAAACGAAAAGGGAAAAGGGAAGGGAAAATTAAATAATATAAATAATTTTTTTTATGATGGGTGTTTCCTGGGGGGGGGCTGCCGCCCCCCCCCCAACCCCCCCCGCTACGCCCCCCCCGAATGCGCCGCCCATAAGATTTTCCAGTGCACTTCCTAATGGTGCATGCGACGTACCGGGCAAAAGACCCGGTTCGTATTGACTCGGTACACTCGCTCGTCGCTCCGCTTCGCTCCGCTCCTCGCTCGCGCACCTCGAGGGGCAGGGCGCTTCGCGCCCGCCCCTTGTCATGAGCAGCATCGGTTGGCGCTTGCTCGGCGTACTCGCTCGTCGCTCCGCTTCGCTCCGCTCCTCGCTCACACGCCTCGAGGGGCAGGGCGCTTCGCGCCCGCCCCTTTGTCATGCAGAGCGTGGCTACCGGGCAAAAGGCCCGGTTCGTATTGACTCGGTACACTCGCTCGTCGCTCCGCTTCGCTCCGCTCCTCGCTCGCGCACCTCGAGGGGCAGGGCGCTTCGCGCCCGCCCCTTGTCATGAGCAGCATCGGTTGGCGCTTGCTCGGCGTACTCGCTCGTCGCTCCGCTTCGCTCCGCTCCTCGCTCACACGCCTCGAGGGGCAGGGCGCTTCGCGCCCGCCCCTTTGTCATGCAGAGCGTGGCTACCGGGCAAAAGGCCCGGTTCGTATTGACTCGGTACACTCGCTCGTCGCTCCGCTTCGCTCCGCTCCTCGCTCGCGCACCTCGAGGGGCTGGGCGCTTCGCGCCCGCACCTTATCGTGCAAAACAGCTAATTTTTATTTATTTTTATTTGATTTGATTTAATTAAATTTATTTTATTTTATTTTAATTTATTTTATTTTATTTTGGTTTATTTTATTTTAATTTAATTTATTTTATCTTATTTTATTTTATTTTAATTTATTTTATTTTAATTTATTTTATTTTATTTTATTTTATTTTATTTTATTTTGGTTTATTTCATTTTAATTTAATTTAATTTAATTTAATTTAATTTATTTTATTTAAATTTAATTTATTTTAATTAAATTTATTTTAATTTATTTTATTTTATTTTATTTTAATTTATTTTAATTTAATTTATTTTAATTTAATTTAATTTAATTTAATTTATTTTATTTTATTTTATTTTATTTTATTTTAATTTATTGAATTTTATTTAATTTAATTTAATTTTTTATTTTCAGAACAATTCTGACGTTCTCCAGAATTTTCAGAACTGTTCTGGTGTGTTTCAGAATTATCAGAACAATTCTGACGTTTTCCAGAATTTTCAGAACTGTTCTGGTCTGTAACAGAATTATCAGAACTATTCTGACTATTCTGAAGCATTCCGGAACAAAAAATTCTGGTGTTTAAATTGTAAAAATTGAATGCAAAAACACAAAACAAAACACAAGGCATAAAGTTGTAAAAATACTCAAAAACACATGCTAACATGTTGAAACACACGTTAATGTAACGAAAATACACGTGAAATGTTGAAAACGCATGCAAACGTGTCGGAAACACACGTAAACCTAAAGAAAACACGTGAAAAACCGGAACCGGTTTAAAGAACGCACGCCGAAAACACACGTAAACCGGTTGAAAACACATGCAAAAACGCAAAATCCATCCGGTCGGTCGAAATTCCGGACATTCCGGATGAATTTGCAATTGTAAACGGATTGTAAACCGGAAGGCGAAAACACAAAAAAAATGGGCTTTTTTCGACCTTTGCCGGGGTATAACTTTGTTCGAATTTGTCGTAGAGCTAAAAAATTTTTTTCTCACCCTTCAGCTCGACGAGCTCTACAAATTGTTCGCTTACCGCAAAAGCGTAGCTCTTATGGTTCCCGAGAAATAAGGTGAAAACACACATTTTACAACCCATTTTTGGCCAGTTGTAAAAAGCCGGGTTTTTTTTGTTCGAACGCGATTTTCTCGAAAAAAATGTCTCGCGACATTTTCATCCACTCGGATAGATCGCTAGAGAATCGATAGCTCTTTCGAATGGTACCGGTCTCGTTGCTCAACTCTCGATATTCGCTTGCCGCCAAATCGTTTTATGGTTAGCCCCCCCGTTATTTTTATATATAGATAATTACAAAAAATAAAATAAAAAGTCATTAATACCCGCTATTCCGTCAAACAATCGCATCATTGGGAGGCACATGATCAGCTCTGAGACTAATTCAGTCGGAAGTGTTTTAGACGGGAAACCATAGCATTTCATTTTGACAAAATATTATAAATGATTCTTGATTTTTGCTGATTGCCGAAAAACGTCGAGACTGGTACAAAAGTGTAAGCTCGGAGGGACCTCTACCATGAAAATGGGCGTGGTTTATCTTTCAACACAAGCCGTTCTCGAAACTCACTCATTTTACACACCTTGTCTATTCGAGAAATCATTCTATTTTTTTACACTTGCTCCCGAGTCATCTTTTCTTCCTTCCCTCCCTCTTTCTCATCTATTTATTTAATTATTCTTTAGTTGATAAATACAGGGACCATATAATTAATAAAAACAGAATAAGGGACCGTATAATAAAGTAAATATAAATTTATTAATTATTTTTTTTTTGCTGTTAACCAGGGCGATTGCTTATTTATAAAGCATCGTTTATCCTGGCAGCAATTGTCTTTTAGAACTTGAAGTGGATCAGTTTATCATTATTAATTTTCGAGCTGTTTAGGTGCCCTGTCGTCTTGTGCTTCATGGGTGGCGGTGTGCAGCTCATCAGGTCAAGGTTGGTTTTTTAAAATTCTAATTTGAATCACATGATATTATGAAATTCATTTTTTCCTTTGTTCATCATTTTGGAAATTAAAAAAGTTCATCTTTTTAACTTATTAGATTTAAAAATGGAAAACCGTCCTCCAAAACGTCCATTTCCTTTTTCCATTAACGATATTCTCGACATTTCTCAGCCTCAAAAGTTACGACAGGGATTTCTAATTAATCAGCTACTTGGCGTTGTGCAGAGAGGTGAAGGCGGCACGACGTCGTCATCAAAAAGGCTGCCTAACGACTTTGTTGAAAAATTGGATTGCACTGTTGAACATGTCCCCAAATTTCACTTCATCAAAGTGAAATCTCGTTTCATCATCAAAGATGTTCCTGCCGATCCAGAGGAATTGCTCTCAGCAATTTTTCAATACTGTTTTGACGAAGCAAAGAAGGACTGCCGCGAGAAGGGGAGCGAACCAACGCACATTGGCTGCATAATAAGCAGTCCTTTGCTTACCGGAGGGGACATTCCAATCCCTCTGCGACAAATTACGGACAACACAATCAACGCCATTCTTAATCAGTTCATCAAAGTTGCGCAGAGCAAAAAGCAGCAGAATTTGACACTTTGGGGAGAACCGTTCACAATTTCAATAACATCTGTGGACCGGAGCAGCCTTCCCTTAAAACGACAACTTAAAGGGGGAGCGCGGCGATGCATCGCACCTGTTCATCATCGAATTCACGACAAGTTTTTGATTAAGGTTCCGAATCAAAGCCACAGTCGAATTTAAAATTCAGTTTAAGATACGGAACCCAGACGACAGAAATTATTGTTTGTTTTACGCTCTCCAGGCAACAATGGTTGCTAAGACGCGTGGTTGGCCAAGATGGAAATTTTATGACTATTTGCATGACCGATACGGACAGAGGCAACTACAAAACGACACTTTGCAGCTTATGGCCCAAACTGGAGTACCGTTAAATCTGGAAGCCTATGATGCAGACACTTACGTTCCTCGACTGCTAAATCATTGGAACAACGCTCAACGGCAACATCGTTTCTCAGTTTTTATTTTTGGTGCAACTGGCCACTACAGGCCATTATACAAATACGGCACTGACGACTATAACACTCCTTTGATCCTGTACTTCAGCAACAACCATTTTGATGGAGTGCAAAAAATTTCGGGGCTCTTTGGGAAGCCGTACTGCCTTGAATGTGAAAGACCCTATGCCCGCGCGTCAAAACATGCACAATCATGCAAAGCTCGTTGTTTGCTTTGCTCTCGCGCTGGTCCAGAATTTCCTTGCCCTTCGGAGGACAATTTCCATAGACAGTGCACTGCATGCAACAAAAATTTTCAAAACAACGACTGCTATCAACATCACCTGCGCTCGAACTTTTGCACTCAATCAAAAAAGTGCAGGGAGTGTGGAGTTGTGTGGAACGTTCGGGACAATCAAAGAAATGGACGGAAGGTGATAAACACTTACATTTTGGTCTGAACTTTTAAATTAGGGGCATGTCTGCGGTGAAAAATTTTGCCAACTTTGCAATAACTTCCACAATTCTGAGCGCGGCTGCTTCATTCAGCAAATTGAGCCCAATGAGCAGCTAATGTCCTACCGATTCGTTGCATTCGACTTGGAAACAATGCAACATCAATCTGTTGATCCGATGCATCCTGATCGACGGAATCATGAGCCAAACTTTATTTCGGCAAAAGTGAGCTGTCCCGAGTGCATTGAGAATGGAAAGTGGAGGACGGAAACTGCAGGCTGCATTGTGTGCGGGCCACATCGAACCGTGGCTTTCTGCCAGCGCCCCTTCAACAACACGGTCATTGATAAGATTGTCGTCTCCGACAACCCACTTCAAGCCTTCGTTGGCTGGCTGATCAATGACCTACCTATCAAATTCGACACCTATGCGTATAGTCATTTTGGTGGCCGATTTGATATGGTCATCACTTTCCGCGAGCTCTTCCGGCGTGGATATAACCCTGAAATGCTCAAACGCGTATGTTAATTTTTACGCACATAAATATATAATATTTTTTAATTTAAGGGGAATAAAATGTATGAAATGAAGATCCGAGCGCAAAAGAAGAGAAACCCGAACATCATTTTTCGAGACTCATTCAATCTGATGCCCTGCGCTCTTGGTCAACTTGTCCCTGCCTATGGATTGGATGTTGAGGAGAAGCCTTTTTTCCCACACATGGCAAATCGTCCGGATAACTATGGACACGAAATCTTCCCGACCCCCGACGACTATCTCGCCCAAGGAATGATGCCTGAAAAGCGACGCCAATTTGACGACTGGTACCAACAACACCGAGAAGAGCCTTTTGTGTTGGATGAGGCATTGGCTAGCTATTGTTCCAATGACGTGGAGATCTTAATGGCTGCGTTGGTTGCTTTTCGTCGAGAATTCATCGAGATTTCAAGGCGGCAAGAGTACGTCGATGGGGTCGACGACCGGGAGAACCACGACGGAATTGATGTCTTACGGGAGTGCATGACCATCGCAAGTGCGTGCATGAAACACTTCCGCACCAATCACCTCCCGGCTGAGCACCTCGCCATTGTACCTGAGCGAGGGTATGACAATGCTCAAAATCAGTCCCTCCTTGCGCTTCGCTTCTTCAAATGGTATGAAGAACGGCATGGCGTCCAACTCCAAACTGCGCATTCTGCCGGTGGAGAGAGGAAAGTTGGCAATTACTCTCTCGATGCTTGGGTTGAAGCTGAACAAATGGCCATTGAAGTGAACGGTAATTTTACTTACTTTTAAATCATTTTAAAATATTGTTTTTAAAAATAGGTTGTGTGTGGCACGGGTGCCAAAAATGCTTTCCGGATGATAATATGCTGTTGCCAAATGGAAAGTCGGCCGGAGAAGTGAGGGAGCGGGACGCAAAGAGATTGGAATTTCTACGCAATCAAATTGGCCGTGTGGACGTTTATTGGGAGTGCGAGATTGAGCGAATGCTTGCTGGTGACCGGGGGATGCGGCAAATGTTTTCGAAATATGTTGATGATGGTCCACTCGAAATCCGAGCCGCCTTTATGGGAGGGCGTACGGGGCCATTGAAGCTCTTCCGGAAAGCGCAGGAGGGAGAGAAGATTTCATACTACGACTTCACTTCTCTCTACCCATTCATAAAGTGAAAATAATTTTTATAATTTTTTAATTATAAAAATTTAGCTTTACGACGCGCTATCCCATCGGGCACCCAAGAGTGCATGTGCTGAACGAAGAGGTGGAATGGTCAACATCGGCAGACAACCCCTACGATCTCTCGCTTCTGAAAGTTTGGGTCATTCCCCCGCGAAACTGTGATGTGCCGGTTCTCCCAGTGAGAGTGGGTGAACGGCTTTGCTTTCCGCTTTGCATGAAGTGTGCCAGCGATCACCCGACAGGCGGAGTTGATGAAAATTACCACTGCACACATAACGATTCACAACGTGGTTGGGTCAGCACTTGCACATCTTTGGAACTGAATGCTGCCCTGGACGAGGGTTATCGGGTCACCAAACTTTTCCGCGTATTGGAATACCAAAGCAGCGATGATCAATTGTTCAAATCGTACATTGCGGAATTTATGGCGCTCAAAATCCAAGCATCCGGCTTTGACACCAGTATCAAAGGCAATCCTGAGCTTGAGGAAGCGTTTGTGAGGGAGTGTTATGAGAAGTTTGGCATTACAATCGATCCAACAAAGATGGAGCCGAACAAAGGGAAACGATCGATAGCAAAGCTCTGCTTGAATAACTTATGTATGTTGTCTTTAAATATATTATTTTTAAATAAATTTCTAGGGGGTCGATTCTCTCTTCGCAACTTTGGGCTGTCGCAAACACTCATCACAGATGACCCTGTGGTTCTCGCTGAATATTTGGACAACCGATCGCTCGAGGTCACAGCGATCGACGAATTGGACGCTGAACACATACTGATCAGTTATGAGAAAAAGAAGGAGTGGGTCGAGGAACATGCATGTTCCAATATTGGTATAATAATTTATGAAAACAAAATTCAGCACTTAATTTAGTAATATCTCTTTGGACAACTTCGGCGGCTCGGCTGGTATTACTAAAGGCAATGCAGAAGGTGAAAAGGGCACCAGGCTGTGAGCTACTTTATACCGGTAATAAAAAATAAATAAATTTAAAAAATGAAAATTATTTTTCAGACACTGATAGTCTCATTTTGGTCCATCCTCTTGAGGTGTGTCCATTGCAAACGGGGCCTCATCTCGGACAGTTCACTGATGAGTACCCGAACCATGAGATTGAAGAGTTCTGTTCAGGCGGAGCAAAACAGGTACATATTTAATAACTTATAATTTACTAATTTAAAATTCAGTATGGTCTAAAGCTTCGCCGAAAAGCTGCTCCAGCTGACGCTGAAAGCGAATATGTTCTCAAAGTGCGAGGAATGACGCTCAACTATGACGTCATTCAGAACCAAGGGCTTCGATATGAGACATTCAAGGAAAAAGTTCTGCGATATGGTGAGACCGGTGAACCTCAGCCGATCAACATTACTTACCCAAACTTTCTCCGTCCCAGCATTAAGAATGGGAGGGTTACGTCTTATCCCCTTCACAAAATTTATAAACCCTTTGTCGGTAAAGGTATTGTCGGCTCCGACCTTAGTGTTTTAGATTTTGGCCACACATTGTAATCATATTGCGCATTTCCTTTGTATTTTTCATTTTTTGTAAGCATATTAATGAATGGAAAATAAAATTTGAAAATAATTAATTGAGGGGAGGTGTTAGTTTTAGGTGAAAAAATGCATAATTAAGTGTTATAAGACACAATTTTAAAAACTACTAAAATCGTATTTTGCTATAAACATAATTAGGGAATGGGAGTTGTCATTTTTAGGTTGAAAAGTGCATAATTATTGATTTGAAGATGAAATTACAAAAAAATACACAGAAATGTGGTAAAATATCGAATTTAACACCCAAATATGCACATGGCGTATGTGAGTATGCGTATGTGTGTGTGTGTGTGTGGTGTGGTTGTGTGTGTGTGTCACCAAAATAAATCTGGCGATTGTGTGCACTGATTGCGGCCAACATCTTTTAACGTTTCATCATTATCATCATCATCATTTTCAAACCGACCCGAAGTGCGTGGTAGGGTCGGGTCCCTCTCTGCGAATAAGGGTCCTGACCATCGCTGCCAAATAGGGTTGTCCTCAGTAAGCTCAAGCAATTCCATGGGATAGAGTCGATCCTCTTTTCCTTTTGAGAATCGTTCAATTACGCAGACTATATAAGGATGATGAAGCTTAATGCGATGCCGAGCATAGAAATGAGCTGCGATGTTGATGTTGAAAGGGCGAGAGAGACAACCGTAGGCCATTGTAAGTGCAGCACCCTTTTCCGATAAACCTCCAATGAAGAAAGTCTTGGTCATTCCGTTTCTGTCCTTGTATGTTGTCGTGACCTTGCGACCCTTTAGTGAATTTAATATGTAAGTGCGATCTTCAGGATGGTT
>CP049708.1:5388387-5421663 GCA_004148225.2 Heterodera glycines | reverse complement strand
TCGCTCCTGCCCAGGCAAAAGTCGTGTGTGGTACAAAGGTAACACCACAACAATTGTCTGTTGCAGTAAAATTGCTGCCAAAAATGCATCAGCATTCGCTGCCCAGTCATTGGGACGCAGACGCCTTGCGATGTATTGCTCGAAAGTGTCGCGTTGTTCCAAGAAAAATGCTTGCGCGAAATCCATGAACTCTTCTCGGCTTGTGAACCCTTTCGGATAACAATTCTGGTCTGCAACCATGCGGCCCAATGTCGCGAACAGATGTTTGCGTAAATTGGCAGCAAACTTTTCGTTGTCCTCGCCGACAAGTGAATTAACGATGGCACTGAAAAGATTTAGTCAAAAAATCCCTAAGTTCTATTAAAACCGGAAGAAGCAAGAGCCATCGCCAATAACGTTCTGAATTTGCACTTGACGGGACTGCTGCGATGAGACTTGGGCTGTTCGCATGTGTGATGGGCCAGGAACCGCTTCCACCACATCCATTATCTCCAAATCAGTGTTCTGTGTTGGTGTTGTCGCTTGTGTTGCCCTTTTCTTGGTGGCAGGTGGACTGGTGGCATGGGTCGTCCTGTCAAACAGCAACCGGCCAATTTTGTGGGACAATCCAGTTACTGGAGTGACTGCCGAGCTCTGTAAGAATAATCCAATGAGAAATACAAAAAAAAGTTATAGCACCGAAGAAAGCTGAGAAGTCTGTGCACTTCTCGGCGTTGACCTTCGCGGGGCGTTCAGCTGCCTCTTGACCTAACACGAAAAACAATAATAAAAATGGCTTAAAATCCGTGGGCCATACTTGTTCAAGGATCAACTTGTACAATTTGAAGTCAGCCTCTTGAAAAGCGACCAGTCGAACTTCGTCAATGTCAGGAGAGCCCTGAGGACGTGCAGAAAGCCAATTCAAGATTGACGAAATGGCGATTTGCGTTGCTTCCCTTCGGGGAAAGCGGAAAGCCCCGGTTGAAATGCTCGGGAAGGCCTTAAAATATTGTTTAAACTGTTTTCAAATATTTAAATTACAATAGATCTTGGTTCTGTTGTGCCAGCCTTCATCTTGGTGTCGCTGAGCAACTTAAGAGCGTTTCTGTAGCACGTGGCCAAAGACTGCTTCTGTCGATCAGTCACTGTTCCGCCAACCCTCGGCCCAATTGCGTGTGCGATGTCTAAATTTACAAAGTCTCATTTTCAGGGACGAACAGTACTGATCATTACATTGGACATCCTTTGCTAATGCACCAAATGAAGGAGTCATAATCACACATCCATCCGCAATTGGTCCGCCATTTGAAACCATGATCGTGTCCAAAAGAGCCTTGAGCTTGCTTTGTTCGGGGGCACATGACCGGTGAATTGCATCATCAACTCCGCCTCCTTTTGTCAAGGTGTTGTTCGCTGCGTTGACAATCATGAAGACTTTCTGCTTCGTGATGTCGCCCTTCACCAGTGTTATTTTGGCGAGATGCTGCTTTGTCACGGTGCTTTCCAACAAAACATCAGAAGCCGAAGAGGAGATGGTTCTTGTTCGTGATGTTGGTGTCTTGAACATCGATTGATCGGGCGTCTCGCCAGGCAGATTGTCCTCAGGATCAGTGTCGGGTGGTGGAAGGTGCGGAAACTTATAATAATTTGTGTAAAATATTAAAATAATATAATAAATTAATTACAGGATCGCTCGGATCATCCGGAAGCGACGTATCCATTGAGACATCATCTTCTTCGTCCAGCAACTCGCGCATCACAACGTTTTTAACGCGCCGATCACTGCGGGTGGTGCAGACTCGGATGCTGTTCGCGTCTCTCACCCTCGACAAAGCCACATAAAGCTGGCCATGGGAGAAACACTGGGCCGAATCGAGCAGCACACCAACTCGCGCCAATGTTTGTCCTTCAAATTATTTTTGTTTGACAACTAATTATAAAATGGTAAAATTATTAACCCTGCGATTTGTTTATAGTCATCACGCTTCCAGGCCGCAAAGGGTACTGAATGCGCTCGCATTTGAAGGGGCCTTCATGCGGTGCCTTAGGATCGCCACCAAAAGTGAAGCGTGCCGCATGTAGATCGTGTTCATTGCCGACATGTGTTCCCGTGAGTATTCTGCATCTGATGATGTTGTCGAAAAGCTCGATGACCTGCACTCGCGTTCCATTGCAAAGGCCTTCTTCCAGAGAAATGTTGCGGATGATCATCATCACTGCACCGACACGAACGCGAAGAATATGTTCCGGAATCCCCGGAGGAGTCATCCGGCTCAGATTTTCGTGGTCAGCATCGGCGGCAACATTCTCCAATTCGTTCTCGCCCGTCTCATCCACAAGCGGAAGGGTCACTGCATGGTAGACACGCTCGGCCGTGTTGAGTCGTTCCTTTATCGGAAAAAGCTTACAACTAATCTATCGACTTTTTCTACCATTATTATTTCATTCAATGTCAGCGTGTCGCGGTTCAGAGGGCACAGAATTGCTCGTTCCGCAAGCTGTTTCCAGTTGTTGGTTGGATTTGTGAGCAGATCCGCCGGAAAAATCTCGTTGATGAGCTCATCCCGGGATGGCTGAACCATAACCGGCGGCAACTTGACACGGCCTTGACTGTCGTTGATGGTGCCAGTGCCAACGCGCTTCAAAAATGCTCGATAATGATGTTGGCCGGGCAGTAAGCGGTGGTTGGCACGCAGTCGCACAGTTGTAAAGTCCGGGAACAATGGCGAATTCTTGACAGATGCCTCAAGTTGATGCCGGTCGGTCCCTCCGGGAATGACAGGGGTCAACTGTTTCCAGTCCCCTCCAATGACAACGACCTTAAAGTGATAGCAGAAAAATGGAAATGCAGGTGTCAACTGTGCTACCTTCCCAGCAAATGGAATTTCCTTGAGCTTATCCTGGGCAACTGAGCGAAGAAGGCGGTCCACAAATTCCAGAACATCCTTGTTTTGCATGCTTATCTCATCAATAAGCATGCCATGAATGTTGCGGAGCATGTGCGCAAAGTTGCTTTCGTAGTCAACGTTGGGAGAGGTGGAAGAGTCGACATGTTTCATCCTGCATATGCGCTTGTGCACTGTTTGGCCCTCGTACAACAGTTCGGCAGCAATGCCTGTAGAGGCCATGGCAAGAAAGTGCATGCCGACAGATTTTGCGCGAGCAATGATCTTCTACAAAAACAAAAACTGTTTCCTGCCACCCAAGAAAAAGTAAAAACTATCTACATTATATGTGAATGTTTTGCCCGCTCCGCCTTCGCCAGTGACCATGAAGAGCCGTTGAACTGCAGGGTCAAATTCTGCTTGTCGGCCTTCGATGACATTGCGAGCGTCTTCTAATCCCTTGAAGACGGAGTCGATCAATTGCTCTTGCTCGGCATTTGGCTTTGGACCGGCCAGATACTTCTGCAAATAGTCCTGCTGCATTGTGACTCTCTGTTGTTGGTCGAGGAAATCGTCGTGAAGATTTTGGTTCACGATATCATCCCGGAAGAAAGCGAGCTGATAAAGCAAAAGTCGTGTAAAGACAATAATATGTCATTTCTACCTTCATGAAAGTCTCCTTGGTAATAATCAAGCCCAAAGGGCGTGGTAAACCGATGTGCTCGCAGGCAGACTCAAAGCTTCCATCTTCCCTCGGCTCCGAGTCGGGGGTGATTCCATTTGCGAGAAGGAACCATTCCATAGCGTGCAGGACATATTGCTTCTGATCATCAGCCGATGCCTTTGCAACACTGGTGTTCACGAGCCAATTGTCGGCATCCTTCAAAATGTTGTCCAAGATTGTTGTCGGACTTGAAAGGTTTGCAGTCGCGAAGAACACAGCGAGCCATCTGATTCTCTGGCGGATGGACTTCTTTGTTTGGAAAGCATCCGTAATGGTGTTCATCCACAGATCATTGTCGCTGAGCAGACCCCGGGCCTTTGCGGCCTCAACGAATGAGCCGTGCACAATGCCATCATGCGTCCTTAGTGCTTCCCAGCCAGTTGGGTCGCAAACCACCAAAAGGAGCAATCGAATTGCCTAAAAAAAATTACTAATGCTGAAAGAAAGAAATTTATCACCAGCAGTTCGCGATTGTTAGGCGAAACAGTCTTCAGTCGGCAGAACTTCGGAACAACTCGGCCCACATATGGTTTCCACTGCTTCTTTGCGATGTCGTACCACAACTTTTTGTTGCACTTCGCATATGTCAGGCCAAGCGGTGCATTGTCTTTGTTGAAGGCAAAGTACGCTGTAAGCTGAGTCACGCGCTCTTCGCCTCTTGCCCTCCGGTCTTCTTCGGCTTGTGCTGCTTCACAAACTGCATTCAAGTCTTCCTCCTCATCTTTAAGGCCAAATTCCACAGCAATCCGGTGTCCACTTGGACCATGCACGTCCAGCTCATCGACCTTATCATAATTAATATTACATTGTTATTGTTATAATAGAGCTACTTCGTGTGAACGTCGCACAAGCTTCGCTCCAGTTAGCGAGAGATAGGCTTCCATTGAAGTTATGTAGCGAGCAAGGCGAATTTGATGGAACTCATCGTAATCCACCTTCTGTTGCTTTTCCGGCCCGCCCTTCACTTCAATAAAGGCCATGTCCGCTCCCTTCATCACGTACTTGCACAAATACTTTGTGCAACCTTCTCCAGCCACAAACTCGGTGTTGATGCTTAATTTGTTAACTTATTGTGCAACTATTGAAATCTCACTAACTGAGATTTGTATTTGGCAGAAAGGAATGCGTTGAAGGGGACAACTTGTCGGTTGTCGACGCGGACAATCTTCCCACTTTTGTCCTTATACTGGATGAACCGGCCATAGTTGTCTGGATTTTTTGACGCTTCCTTTTCGGTTAACGCTGGCGGCCGACGCTTGTACCGAGGGTACGCAGTTTCGGAGTAGACATCGTCATAGGAAAAGGACTTCTTTAATTAGTAAGGTTGAAAAATTTAATGCACATTTCTAACTAACCGGAAAACGTTTTGTACATTTCCCGTCAACAATGCAACGCCGAATTGAACATGTGTGGATATTCTTTGTTGTAATTGTGTTGTACAACTGCCGCCGTAGTATGACTTCTGGCGATCGCCCAGACGGATTTTCCGGAATTTCGGCTGAGATGTACTGGCCCATGTAGTCTTCGGGCGTCATGATGATTCCTCCACTCCGCACTCTGTCCCAATCAAGGATGAGCGCAAAATGGACATGTGGCAGGCCTCTTTAATTAATTGTTTACTAATCGCCACGAAACAAATATAAAAACAATTTTGGCACCTTTTTTGGTGTTCCAATGAATAAAACCATCCTCGGATCGGCCCCATGACTTCTCTGTAAGTCAGATCATGGTGCAGTTCGTTGAGTTTGTCCATGAACAGGCGGCATATGATGTCTGGTCGGTCGTACCACTGTTGTCTTTCCCCGCTGGGATCAGTTGGCAACATTTCCTCAAGCTCCGGGCATTCAGGGTCCATGGTGAACGTGACCAAAAGGTCAGGTTTCCCAACTTCTCTGCAGATCGTCATGCAGTTAGCGTACTCCCGTTGGTAATACTGACGGGAGCCCCGAAAATGCTCGTCTGTCATGAACACTCGCCCAATGTCGCCTTCATATCCTAAACACGAACTTGAAGAATTTTTAGAAACGTTATTTTGCCTTTCTTGTCGCGGAGAGCCTTAAGCCAATTGATAATTGAGCTTGGCAGAATTAGACGTCGGCGTCCTTGATGCTGCTTCATGAATTGCACTTTTTGCGCTTCCATTCGATTGTTGAAGCTGATGGTGTACAACTGTGCAAGTGTCCGCCAATCCCAAAGCCAGTGACCATCTCGCCAGTTGTAGTTGAGCCCTCTTATGTGCGCCATGTAGCGAAACCATTGAGATCTCGACACTTGGTCGCGGCGATGGAATTGTTGTTCTTGTTCAGCCCCAAGGAACTCTTCCTCCTCGCCAAGGTCTTCATCAGCGTCCAAAAGCATATTGTCCTTGTCCCTGATCTGTCTGTATGTTGAGTCAAAACGTTCATTCTTCAACAGCACAAGTTTAATTCCGTACTCTAAAAACATGGAAATAGAAAAACTGAAAGGAAACCATTTTTCACCATAGCCAAATTGCCCGAACGGAAATAGAAGAGGGAAAAGTGCAGGATCGATGTTCCTATTCCACCACTTCATTGAGCGCACTTTAGTCTCGTCTCGGCCCATCAAAATGATGTCGTATTCGCTGACTGGAATAACATTCGCACCAGTGTCCAGGTAAAACTAAATATTTATCAAAATTTCTACCTTAAGAATAATTTGATTGGCTTTTGATTCCTACTTGTGCGACAAGACGGCTCCCAGCGGCAGTTTCAGTGCCAAGTCGCCCAGGATGAATTTGCTTCACGTTTGCTCTGTCGTCTGCATGCAAATTTGCAGGTGCTTGCGCGACATCACTTTCAACCGTTCGTTCTGCACCCGTTTTGTCGGTGTCTACGAGAAGCATCCGTAATTGCACACGTTCTTCAGCTGGAAGTTGGCGATATGTTTCAGCAGCAGACTCGTAGACTACAGCAAGCAAATGATGCTCACGCAGAATTCTGTGCAGCGCATCCATGAGTGAGTCCTCAAAAAATAAACGTAATATTGGCTATGACCTTCCTTTGCTTACATCGAGAGAATTCTCTGCAGAAATGTCTGTAATCCGAGTTCGAGCTTCAGCCGGCGGAATTGTGAAGAGCTGGCCGTGAAGGTGCGGCTTATTCCCTTCAGGCGGGTTGTAATCCCACAACACATAGCTTATCATGTTGTTGCACTTGATAATTCGATGAATGTCGATCTTCTCGGTCGTTCTGTTGATGTTGACGTGTCCAAAAGCTAACTGGCTGTTGTAGGCCAGTGTGTGTTGAAATAACGAAGCCCTCCAGCTTTTGTACTGCTCAGCTGGGTTCCGGAGGATGTTTTCAAGCTCTCCAGGCCGCTCTTGCAATTTTTTAAAGCGTTGTAGGAGATTGACGCGTCCTTTGGCACAACATTTGGAATAAGCCTTTGGGCCAGTCGACTCGGATGGCAAGAGAAGTGCGTTGCAGTAGGGACAAAGCGGTGTTTCCTTGTAAAATCAGTTATACCCTTTCAGGACATTATATTTTTTACTTGGCTCCTTAAAGAAGTGTAGTATGATGGCAGATGGTTGGCCTTTTTTGAGCCGCATCCAAAACCCAAATGCGATGAATGCAATGTTGCACACTGATCAGTAACCGGAGCAATTGGTTTCTTTGAAGACGCAATTGTCTGTCCGCTTGTTCTTGATGATTGCGTGCCAATTCTTGAACTACGGCGAGGAACCAAGGAAGGAGGTGGCATGAGTTGTGAGTCCAACAATGCTTGATCAACCGAACCGGAAACGATTCTTTTTGGAATTTTGGCAGAATTCTTTGAATCGGAAACAGCAGATGCTGACATCTCGGGTTTCTGAGGTCGGCCGCCAATAACGCCCCTCTTCTTGCCAATGTTTCGCAGCGGAGCAGCGTTCTTCACCCCACAAACCTCACTATAACATATAGTACTATATTTTTATATAAGATAAGCCTTACTGATAATGCAAATCCATGATTCCTTGCCATGGATTTTTGCACTGGCACGGGCAGCTTAGTCTTGGTTGTTCAGAATACCTTTAGCAACGATTTTTAAAGAACACAAATCAGCCCAGGTTTACCAGCATTCGTAATGGAAAAATGCCGAACAGCAGCGTAAAAAAACTTTGCTTTGGCGGATTCCAGTTGACTGCAATTTGAACAGCTGCTGACAAAGCATGCAAAAACCGGGATGCTGACTCTTGCATTCCGGACATTTACCAGTGTTTTGTCGTAGCCTTAAAATATTGAAAAAGATGCAAAAAATTACACAATTCTACTTTATTTCCAGTTCATCCGCGTGTAAGGGTGATGCCGACGTAACAGAGCAGAAGCACCCTGTCTCGAAAACACCGGCCCCCAAATTTTCTCTGCATTCACGACAAAGAGTTTTTTTAAATTTTTTCTTGCAATCATCAACTTTGCATTTTTTTATAGATGATTCGGTATACCTACAAAAAAAAAATGCAAAAGAATCATTGTTTAACGGACCAATCAGCAAAGGGCTTCTCAAAATGCCATTTATGACTGCAATCTACCAGTGCATAACCATCCATGGCATCCAACTCCTGTTTGCAATTGACGCATTTGATTGACGTAAATTGGCTTCCTTTCCCGACTGGTAACAAAGCAGTTTGCATTGGCTTTTCTGAATAAAAAGTTCCAAAAAAGAATATTGTTTTTGCATTAACCTATCCCTTGCTCTAAACAATTTTCACGATCAACAGCACTCAACGTCAAGTCGATGCAAGTAACATCACTTTCGGTGTCAACGTTTTGCGGCCTTGCTTGGATCTCTTGCGGGCAAATATTAAAATTATTATAAAATATTAGCAAACGGAAACTTTACCAGCAGCACATTGGATTGCAGCATCAGACTTTTGATCACCGAACGATCGATTTGCAGCACGCGGAGTTAAAGGAGAGCCATATGAGCTTGACGAGCTTGGCGTTGAGCTGCGCGGTCCTATTATATTTAAATGAGTATAATTTTTTTAAAGGATGCTTAGCATTACTTCCACGTTGACTTTTTGTAGAAACTCCATGTTGAAATTTCTTCCACCAATTGTTATATGTAGACCATGGAACTGTTTCTTTGCCAAATTCCGTTCTCAATTTTACAAATGCGGTTTCTTTTGAATTAGGGTTCTCCTCATATAAGTTCCGAAGAAAATCGTGTTGTGTATTTGCAGAAGGTCTACTAATTCTCTTTGGAGTTTGCTGATCTGCACCACCAAGCTGATGCTTAGAAGAAATAAAACCACTGCAAAAGAAGTCAGCCAACACAAAGCAATTTGGAGTAGCATTTCGGATCGAATCACGGCCATCGCCTTGCTGTCGTTTAGGAGCAGTTTCGGCATTTGTCAGCGCACTTTGATCAGCTTTGGTTTTGCCCGTTACACCTTTGCTGACGAAAAAATCAGCAAGGACAAAGGATCGAGGCTTTCGAGTCGATGCTTTGAGAGGCTTTTGCTTAGCTTCTTTGAGTGTGCGGGCTGCTTCTGCATAGGTCTTCTGCAGATACGGCGGCCTTGGTGCTTTGTGCGTTGTCGTGATGTTGTTACGACGCGTGCCCGTCCCAACGAATAAGTGCCAATTAGGCTCCTCACTGACGCAAGGAGCATCAAAGCGCAGCTTATTCGCAAAAAAAGGTGCACTGGCGACCACAGCACGCCGCTTGCTCGGAAACGGCTTCTTCAACTAAAACATAAAAAATATTTTTAATAAGAGAAGAATGACGATTACAGCTTGAGCGTAGCTCATTGATGAAGACTTTGTAGCGGGAACAGAAGATGCAACTGCGGAAGTCGTTGCTTTGATGTGTCGCTGAAGCACGTCAAAGCACGGCACAAAGCTGACCAAAGACGAATTCCACACAGTTTTAGTGTGGCGGACGGCTGTCACTTTCGTCACCAGGGTGGTCTTTGGGCGGGTGTTGACCATGGCAGATTTTGGGATGGCCTTAAGCGAAATAAACCGCTCATAAATTAACCAATAAAATAACATAACACACCTTTCCCCCAATGACAAACATTTCTTCACTCGGCTCATGAAGCACTGATTTTGGCACAGCGTCCAAAACAGGGCGGTTTCGAAGCACTGGCTTCTCGGCTCCAGCCTTTTTGGGTGCGAAGCCAATAGGAACGAAAGGCTTTGACTTCACCGAAAGTTTGGAAGTTTCAATAGGCTTAAATAGATAAAGCTATCACAGAACCGAACAATCTTCTAACTTTTCCATTAACGACTGTGTACCACGAAGTTCGTTTAGGCAAAGTTGAAGTGCCTTTGATCGAACGCAAAGCAGGCTTTTCAGGCTCTTTTTTTAGCTGATTAAGTAAGGAATTGATGAAATATTATACGTATATGAAATTAAGAAATATTTAAATTTTTAAATTACGGGCGCCAATCCAGGAATGCTTTTCTTAGGCGCAACCGAAAACAATGGCGCAACATCCGGCCAGGCGATTTGTGACGACTTCGGCACAATCTGATGTTAAGTTTAAGTAAATAATTCTCATGTTTAAATGCTTTTTACGGATCTTGGTCCATCTAAGTTTTGGTCGATCATCGTTTGTTCGATGCATTCCCAGCGATCCAACAATCGACGACGGAGACACCCGATGACGTGCCCGCCCATGGTTATGCCGGCGCCACCGGCATCCATGATTTCGCCTATCACACCATTGATGTGTAACAGATCCGTCACATTGTCGCGTCCCTTTATAATATTATATTGAATTTAATAAACAATTTTTAGCGAAATATAAATTTTTTTAATTGTATTTTTTGACCTTTAAAATTTAATATTAACCTCAATGGGCTTCGACAAAATTTCCAGATTGTATTCTTCGGCACAATTAAGAGCCAATTTGTGGCCGCAGATGACCAATTTCTTAGTTGTTATTTCTACAATTAAATAACGCATTGCGGCGAAATTTGATTTTTTGGGGGCACAGAAAGGAAGGAATAGCTGATATTTAAAGTTTTCTAAATAGGGAAATAAAAATGTATTAACTATTATTCAAAAAAAAAGTAGAATGATGCTTAAGTTCCATATTGTTAAGGCTTGGGGTACGAAAAACGAAAAAGTGAAACTAAACAAACAAAAATAATAAAAAAATCGTTGGAAAGTTTTAGGTGGGCATTTAATTAAAATAATAAAGTCGATGCGAATATTTATTGCTGAGAATTAATAATTTGTTGAAGAATTTCGATGGAATAATAGTCGTATAATATATAACATAGCTGCACAAGGATTATAGCCAAATAACATGCAGGGAAATAATATGCCAATTAAATTGTTTATGGCGTTATAATCAGAATTAAAAATGTTTGCGATAATGTGTTGATGGCGAAATAATAAAATATTTTAATATTTAAATGTCGCGTTGATGAGAAAAGCACCCGATTTAGCTGGTTACGACCATGCTTGTGACTTAGAAATACACAAGTCATGGAAGTAACCACACTAAAAAAGGTTACCTTTTTTGCTGCCACTCCTTGCTTCACTTATCACAAAATGCTTTTAAAAAGGTTTAAATAATACATATAAAAAATATTTAAATAAAAAGCGGTATTATTAGTGCGTTAATAATTTAAAAATTCAACTTTAATTAATCCAGTTTTTAAAATATTGATAAGCTAACGGATCATGG
Source organism: Heterodera glycines (assembly GCA_004148225.2). NCBI lineage: Eukaryota > Metazoa > Nematoda > Chromadorea > Rhabditida > Heteroderidae > Heterodera > Heterodera glycines. The sequence continues at coordinate 5,410,430 of CP049708.1, read as the reverse complement.
CCCATTTAGTCGCAATGATCACAGCGGGGATTCTTTTCAAGAATTTTAGCCCACTCTTCGTTATTTCTGTTTTCGGTCTCCTCATATTCTTCCCATTTAGTATCATCCTCATAATTGGACTCATCTTCATCTTCAAATTCTTCAGAAAAAACATCCATTTCCATTGGATCGTTTAGCAAGGCCGCCAATAGCCGCGAATCGTCACCAGTATCAAACGAATCCTATTGTATATTTAATTATAGAACCAAAGAAATTCAAACTCTTCTTAAATTACTTGGCTGCCAAGTGTCCGGAATTTTCTTTGTGGTGCATTTGATGTGCCAGCAACAGATCCGAGACACTGAATGTCCGAACTTTGGGAAGAAGTACCCTGGCCTTTCTTTTTCTGTTGCTCTTAATTTAATTTTATATAACAACTCAAAAAAACCAAAAAACCCTGTTCCCAAAAATAACGCTGAGCAGTGCCTGCATGACCTCGGCCTAACCTACTGTCATACGGGTAAAATGTTATTTCCCGTTGAGAAGGCCGCTGATAACATTCATGCAGCTCGGGATGCCTAAACATTATTGTATTCATTTAAACGCAAGTTAATTTGTCTTTTACTCTTTAAAAAATTGAGTGTTATAATCCGAAGAAAAGTCCTCAGGCTTATCATAGTCCCGTTCAGGGCTTTTTGGGCCGCCATACCGCTCATAGTCCCGAATAAAAGCTTCCCCCTTTGCTTTAATACTGGGGCGCTGTTTCCACGCATCGCCTAAAAATGCTGATTTTAAACACCACAAAAAGAAAAAAAACTTGATGGTTTATAGTCGCTGTCCGTGCTTAAATGTCGCTGCATTAAGAATGTTAGCAATAAAATAAATTAGCTAAAAAAAGGTTTTTATATATGAGAATATCAGTTATGTAAATATAAAAAATATGTAAAGAAAAAAAAGAATAAATATTGTAGATTGCGGAGAAGTAGCGCATTAAAACGCTGAGTAATAAATAATAAAGTTGGAAAGTTTTAGGTGGGTATTTAATTAAAATAATTAATTGGATAATTAAGTCGAAGCAAAAATTGATTAACATTAAAACGCTAAGTAATTAATAATAAAGCTGTTGAAAAGTTATAGGTGGGTATTCAATTAAATAGTAAATGTAATAATAAAGTCGATGCGAATATTTTTGGTAGAGAATTAATAATTTGTTGAAGAATGTCGATGGTAGGATTAAAATTTAGCAGCATAAAATCCAGCATATGACCATATAAACATACGCATAGATTTTATGCCACAAAAAATTTTTCCTTGGAGGTATTTCACTCCGTTTCCACAGCAGGCAAAAAACAAATAACCAAATAATTATTTAATTTGTAAATAATTCGTTAATAATTTTTTGAAAAGTCAATAATAATTTATCCGTTTTATAATTGACAAAAAGATGTTAATTTTCATTTAATCCCTTTCTTAAGTCTGCGACGTACTCGGACTAAAGAAATTGAAGTTATATTAAATAGTGCTTGCTTCTTTTACCCAGGAAAAAGCTCTTCCAAATCCGGCAATTGCAATTCACTGCTCTCCAGCACTGAATTTACAATGGCTCTTGAAGAAGCCTTTGTTTCTTCCGCATATCTGTGCGCCGACTTAATTTGCTGCCGTACACTTGGGTCACCATAAAATTCCCTTTCGCTAACTGCAAAAACATCTTTTATTAAGTTTTAATGGAAATTGCAGCTACCGGTCAGCTCAACTCCTAATAAGAGTTTTACAAGGACCAAAATACGGCGATGAAGAGACTCCGTGATAGAGTCTTCCCATGGTGCCACCATTTTAAGAACCTACACAAAAAATATTTTCCATAATTATCCCATCACTAACTTTGTGGATAAGCTGCCTTCGCGCTGCAAAGGACTTTATTTTATAGGCCACAGCCTTATCAGAGACCACAGTTTCAATAAATTCAAACAATTCTGTGTTCCAAGGATCGTCGTCATCGAAAATCTAAGATTTTCTATTATTTAAAAATTTATGCTTGAACTACCATGGCCTCATTTTTCAGCCCCTTATAGAGCCCACCGGCGCGCTTGCGTTCTCTGGCCTTTTGATTTCTTTTTTGCTGTCTACTCATAATTAATAGATACTTTTGCTAAAGAAGAAAAAAAGATTTCAAAAACATGCACAAATCAACATATAAAAAAATGTGAATAATGCAATGTCAAAGGGTATTAATATTATGCAGTTAATACAGGAATAAAGCAAATTAGTATACGCCGCATTTTAATATTAAAATTTTAGGGAAAGATTGACAAAAGTGTCAATTAATAAGCAGGAATAATAAAGCAAATTAATATACGTGGCATTTTAATATTAAAATTTTAGCAAAACATTGACAAAAGTGTCAATTAATAAGCAGGAATAATAAAGCAAATTAATATACGCCGCATTTTAATATTAAAATTTTAGGGAAACATTGACAAAAGTGTCAATTAATAAGCAGGAATAATAAAGCAAATTAATATACATGGCATTTTAATATTAAAATTTTAGCGAAACATTGACAAAAGTGTCAATTAATAAGCAGGAATAATTAATAGTCGAGCAGGAAAGTTGATTGAACAGGAATAAGAAATTTTGCACCATAAAACCCAGCATTTGACCATATAAACAAATGCTTGGGTTTTATGACACAAAAAATTTTTTCCGATGGAGGTATTTCACTCCAAAACGACCGCAAGCACGGACTCGCACCAGCACCTGAAGTTAACATTTTTAAAAATTGAACAAACAACATACTAAAACGTTTTAAACTTATTAATAATAAAGTCATATCCATATTACCCTAAGTCTTTAATGTGCGTGCCTTAGTGGTTAGTAAATAAATTTAACCACCCAACCCCATAGGCCATAAAAAGTGCAATTTATAGGAGTGCCTTAAAAGAAAAAAACACTAACCAACAGGAGAAACAAAGCGCCGACGAAATAATGGGAAAAATAAATAAAAAATCCATTTTACAAAGCATTTTAGTAAGTTTTGAGCTATCAGAATAACACTTTCAATTATTGCACTAATAATTCTTTCTTCATTTCAACTACTTCCTGTTTTCCAACCAAGCAGAAATTTGAAAACCATATATGCCAAAACATAATTATTCTAAAGAGCAAAAAAGAACAATGAAAAATTAAAAAGGTATCACTTTTGTTCAAAAAACAAAAATTGCACAGCGCCAAAAAGAGCGTAAAATTTACGCTTCTAAAGTTTCAGCTTTTATTATTTGATTTTTGACATTATGTGAATCATGCTTGGTACAAACTTCATCTCGGTTAGACTTCATAAAGTTGTTGACTTGAAGAATCTCTAGGAATCATAATTTTTATTGACATCAAAATTAGAACAAAATAATTTTTTATAAAACATAAATATATAAAGTTCGAAGGCGCTTTGTTTTTTAAAAAATTTCTTAAAATACCAAACTAACCAAATTGGGCCCAAAAAACCCTTAGAGGATCCCTCACTCCAAAAGAGAAGCGTTCTCTTTTAACTGTGCCTGATTGCCGTATTAATTAGCGCACAAGTCAACAGTTGGAGCACCCGTGTATTCACTGCCAAACTGGTAGTGTGAATATCCAATTTTCAGGGAATCATCGGTGATCAAATCCTCATCCCTTCAAACTGGTGGGTGGACTATCTGTGCGACCCAATTGCACAGATTAGTCTGAGGGTATCCAGGACGCCTGACTGAATTAGCGCCTGGATAGTCCCACGGATTCCCTCCTAAAGTGTCAAAAATTCTCAAATTTTATCTGTGCAAAAATTGTTAGATAAGTGCTTGTTAATAAAACTTTTTATAGCTCATTTATTTTAGAAGTTAAGTGCCAAAAAAACTAAATTTTAAATTTTAAAAAGGCTCAAAGTTATTGCAGAATGTAGACGGCGTGAAGTGCAGACTGCGACCGGCGATGAAGACTAATAACTATAAATAAACTAACAGAAAGTATATTTAAATAATTAACTTTTAACCACTTTTACTGCTCACCAGTCAAATAGGTCTCAAAAAGACCTATATCACCCCGGATGTTGCTAGAAAAAGTGGCACAACTTTTCTTTAATTAAAAACTATTCTTTGTAAATATCGAATTTTTGACAGACCGGAATTGGTTCACTGTTTAATAAATTATAAAATGTGTTAGCTAAAAAAACGACCGCCCAGAATGGTTCTAAAATTCTGAAAACTAATGGCGTTCGATAGAGCATCTTTAATTTAGTGCCAATTTAATTTTTTTAGAATTTTAGGACCGGTTTGGCTGGGTCGAATTTTCCGCTCCCGAGTTTTTTAAACCGGTTTTTGGTCCAGACAAACCGGCCCTAAAATTCTAAAAAAATTAAATTGGCACTAAATTAAAGATGCTCTATCGAATGGCGTTAATTTCAGAATTTTATGGCCCTTTTCGATCGGCCGAGTTTCCCGATCCCGAGGTCTTAAACTGATCTTGAGAACGCCCAAAATGGTATTAAAATTCTGGAATTGATGGCGTTCGATAGAGCATCCTTAATTTAGTGCCAATTTAATTTTTTTAGAATTTTAGGACCGGTTTTGGCTGGGTCGAATTTTCCGCTCCCGAGTTTTTTAAACCGGTTTTTGGTCCAGACAAACCGGCCCTAAAATTCTAAAAAAATTAAATTGGCACTAAATTAAAGATGCTCTATCGAACGGCATCAATTTCAGAATTTTAGGCCCCTTTTCAATCGGCCGAGTTTCCCGATCCCGAGGTCTTAAACTGATCTTGAGAACGCCCAAAATGGTATTAAAATTCTGGAATTGATGGCGTTCGATAGAGCATCCTTAATTTAGTGCCAATTTAATTTTTTTAGAATTTTAGGACCGGTTTGGCTGGGTCGAATTTTCCGCTCCCGAGTTTTTTAAACCGGTTTTGGGTCCAGACAAACCGGCCCTAAAATTCTAAAAAAATTAAATTGGCACTAAATTAAAGATGCTCTATCGAACGGCATCAATTTCAGAATTTTAGGCCCCTTTTCAATCGGCCGAGTTTCCCGATCCCGAGGTCTTAAACTGATCTTGAGAACGCCCAAAATGGTATTAAAATTCTGGAATTGATGGCGTTCGATAGAGCATCCTTAATTTAGTGCCAATTTAATTTTTTTAGAATTTTAGGACCGGTTTGGCTGGGTCGAATTTTCCGCTCCCGAGTTTTTTAAACCGGTTTTGGGTCCAGACAAACCGGCCCTAAAATTCTAAAAAAATTAAATTGGCACTAAATTAAAGATGCTCTATCGAACGGCATCAATTTCAGAATTTTAAACCCCTTTTCGATCGGCCGAGTTTCCCGATCCCGAGGTCTTAAACTGATCTTGAGAACGCCCAGAATGGTTCTAAAATTCTGAAAACTAATGGCGTTCGATAGAACATCTTTAATTTAGTGCCAATATAATTTTTTTAGAATTTTAGGACCGGTTTGGCTGGGTCGAATTTTCCGCTCCCGAGTTTTTTAAACCGGTTTTTGGTCCAGACAAACCGGCCCTAAAATTCTAAAAAAATTAAATTGGCACTAAATTAAAGATGCTCTATCGAACGGCATCAATTTCAGAATTTTAAACCCCTTTTCGATCGGCCGAGTTTCCCGATCCCGAGGTCTTAAACTGATCTTGAGACCGCCCAGAATGGTTCTAAAATTCTGAAAACTAATGGCGTTCGATAGAGCATCTTTAATTTAGTGCCAATTTAATTTTTTTAGAATTTTAGGACCGGTTTGGCTGGGTCGAATTTTCCGCTCCCGAGTTTTTTAACCGGTTTTTGGTCCAGACAAAACGGCCCTAAAATTCTAAAAAAATTAAATTGGCACTAAATTAAAGATGCTCTATCGAACGGCATCAATTTCAGAATTTTAAACCCCTTTTCGATCGGCCGAGTTTCCCGATCCCGAGGTCTTAAACTGATCTTGAGAACGCCCAGAATGGTTCTAAAATTCTGAAAACTAATGGCGTTCGATAGAGCATCTTTAATTTAGTGCCAATTTAATTTTTTTAGAATTTTAGGACCGGTTTGGCTGGGTCGAATTTTCCGCTCCCGAGTTTTTTAAACCGGTTTTTGGTCCAGACAAACCGCCCTAAAATTCTAAAAAAATTAAATTGGCACTAAATTAAAGATGCTCTATCGAACGGCATCAATTTCAGAATTTTAAACCCCTTTTCGATCGGCCGAGTTTCCCGATCCCGAGGTCTTAAAACTGATCTTGAGAACGCCCAGAATGGTTCTAAAATTCTGAAAACTAATGGCGTTCGATAGAACATCTTTAATTTAGTGCCAATATAATTTTTTTAGAATTTTAGGACCGGTTTGGCTGGGTCGAATTTTCCGCTCCCGAACACCCAAAAAAGTATTTTTTTAGGATAACACATTTTATAATTTCTTAACCCATGAACCAATTCCGGAGTTAAAATCATTTATCTAAAAGGATGCCAGACTTTTTACAAAACAATTTGTCAGAAAAAAAACTTATTATTAAACAAAATTTAAACGATTCTTTTCTGTTAGTTTTTTTAAATTTTGACCTACTTCTCAAAACTAAACATATCTATAAGGGGGGGACTACGCTTGGGAAGGGCTGGCCATGTTGAACTCTTAGCGATAACACAAAGGTTCTCTGCAGAGAGTCCAACACGGCCCCGCGCGCGCGCACCCCGAAGGCGTTAACACAAAGGTTCACTGCCGTTCGGGGTTGCTGGATTACCCAATTGGGCAGTGCCAGCTTTCGGCATCCGACCCTTCAACTTAGTGCTGGCGCGCCATTTTTTTTTTAAAAGACGCGGCATCGTTAGGAGCATCTTTTCATAAGCAACATTCAAACCCTGCGGATAACTTGAACATGTGCAAAAATCGAAAAAGTGGCAAAAAAAAAAAAGTAAATTCAAAAAAGTTAGTTTTTCTCGAAAAAAAGTGCAAGAGCAATTTAAAAGCCTACGGTCAGTTTTGAAGAGCTTGAGCTCAGCTATCTTTTAAAAAAAAAAGCGACCCGCTAACTCAACGGCATCCATTAGCACATGGACCATTTAGGTTGGGCCCCCCCCGTTTTTATATATATAGATAACTAGCCGGGCCCGGTAGATGGCTGGGCAATTGATGGGGTCGGCTGGTAGGCCACACGAGGGGTAGAAGTGTGAGGTGTGCACCGTCGCGGTTGTTAGTGCAGTAGCAGCTCAGGCGCAGATGCGTGTCTGGATGTTCGTGCAGTAGCAGCTACCGGTAACAGCCTAGCCTAGCCGTTCACCCCCACCCCACCCTACGCGGCATGCAAAAGAATTGATCAGGTTCGTATTGACTCGGTACACTCGCTCGTCGCTCCGCTTCGCTCCGCTCCTCGCTCGCGCACCTCGAGGGGCAGGGCGCTTCGCGCCCGCCCCTTGTCATGAGCAGCATCGGTTGGCGCTTGCTCGGCGTACTCGCTCGTCGCTCCGCTTCGCTCCGCTCCTCGCTCACACGCCTCGAGGGGCAGGGCGCTTCGCGCCCGCCCCTTTGTCATGCAGAGCGTGACTACCGGGCAAAAGGCCCGGTTCGTATTGACTCGGTACACTCGCTCGTCGCTCCGCTTCGCTCCGCTCCTCGCTCGCGCACCTCGAGGGGCAGGGCGCTTCGCGCCCGCCCCTTGTCATGAGCAGCATCGGTTGGCGCTTGCTCGGCGTACTCGCTCGTCGCTCCGCTTCGCTCCGCTCCTCGCTCACACGCCTCGAGGGGCAGGGCGCTTCGCGCCCGCCCCTTTGTCATGCAGAGCGTGACTACCGGGCAAAAGGCCCGGTTCGTATTGACTCGGTACACTCGCTCGTCGCTCCGCTTCGCTCCGCTCCTCGCTCGCGCACCTCGAGGGGCAGGGCGCTTCGCGCCGCCCCTTGTCATGAGCAGCATCGGTTGGCGCTTGCTCGGCGTACTCGCTCGTCGCTCCGCTTCGCTCCGCTCCTCGCTCACACGCCTCGAGGGGCAGGGCGCTTCGCGCCCGCCCCTTTGTCATGCAGAGCGTGACTACCGGGCAAAAGGCCCGGTTCGTATTGACTCGGTACACTCGCTCGTCGCTCCGCTTCGCTCCGCTCCTCGCTCGCGCACCTCGAGGGGCAGGGCGCTTCGCGCCCGCCCCTTGTCATGAGCAGCATCGGTTGGCGCTTGCTCGGCGTACTCGCTCGTCGCTCCGCTTCGCTCCGCTCCTCGCTCACACGCCTCGAGGGGCAGGGCGCTTCGCGCCCGCCCCTTTGTCATGCAGAGCGTGACTACCGGGCAAAAGGCCCGGTTCGTATTGACTCGGTACACTCGCTCGTCGCTCCGCTTCGCTCCGCTCCTCGCTCGCGCACCTCGAGGGGCAGGGCGCTTCGCGCCCGCCCCTTGTCATGAGCAGCATCGGTTGGCGCTTGCTCGGCGTACTCGCTCGTCGCTCCGCTTCGCTCCGCTCCTCGCTCACACGCCTCGAGGGGCAGGGCGCTTCGCGCCCGCCCCTTGTCGATAATGAGCAGGGAAATGAAATGGAAAAGGAAAAGGGAAAAGGGAAAAGAAAAGTAAAAAGAAAATGGAATGGAAAAGTAAAAGAAAAAGGAAAAGAAGAAAAAGAAAGGAAAAGGAAAAAGGAAAGGGAAAGGAAAAGGAAAAGGGAAAGGGAAAAGGAAAAGGGAAAAGGAAAGGGGAAAGGAAAGGAAACAGGAAAGGAAAAGGGAAAACGAAAAGGGAAAAGGGAAGAGAAAAGGGAAAACGAAAAGGGAAAGGGAAAAGGGAAGGGAAAAGGGAAAACGAAACGGGAAAAGGGAAGGGAAAATTAAATAATATAAATAATTTTTTTTATGATGGGTGTTTCCTGGGGGGGGGCTGCCGCCCCCCCAACCCCCCCGCTACGCCCCCCCCGCCCCCCCCCCCGGATGCGCCGCCCATAAGATTTTCCGGTGCACTTCCTAATGGTGCATGCGACGTACCGGGCAAAAGGCCCGGTTCGTATTTGCTCGGTACACTCGCTCGTCGCTCCGCTTCGCTCCGCTCCTCGCTCGCGCACCTCGAGGGGCAGGGCGCTTCGCGCCCGCCCTTGTTTTATACTAATTTTATATATTATTTTTTTAGTTTGAGTGTTTTCCTGGGGGGGGGCTGCCGCCCCCCCCCCCCCAACCCCCCCGCTACGCCCCCCCCCGCCCCCCCCGGATGCGCCGCCCATAAGATTTTCCGGTGCACTTCCTAATGGTGCATGCGACGTACCGGGCAAAAGGCCCGGTTCGTATTTGCTCGGTACACTCGCTCGTCGCTCCGCTTCGCTCCGCTCCTCGCTCGCGCACCTCGAGGGGCAGGGCGCTTCGCGCCCGCCCTTGTTTTATACTAATTTTATATATTATTTTTTTAGTATGAGTGTTTCCTGGGGGGGGGGCTGCCGCCCCCCCCCAACCCCCCCCGCTACGCCCCCCCCGCACCCCCCCGGATGCGCCGCCCATAAGATTTTCCGGTGCGCTTCGTAATGGTGCATGCGACGTACCGGGCAAAAGGCCCGGTTCGTATTGACTCGGTACACTCGCTCGTCGCTTCGCTTCGCTCCGCTCCTCGCTCGCGCACCTCGAGGGGCAGGGCACTTCGCGTTTATTTTATTTTATTTTAATTTATTTTATTTTATTTAAATTTATTTTAATTTATTTTATTTTATTTTAATTTATTTTATTTTATTTTATTAAAATTTATTTTAATTTATTTTATTTTAATTTATTTTATTTTATTTTATTTTAATTTAATTTATTTTATTTAATTTACATTTAATTTATTTTATTTTAATTTATTTTATTTTATTTTATTTTTATTTTATTTTATTTTAACTTATTTTATTTTATTTTATTTTAATTTATTTTATTTTATTTTAATTTAATTTATTTAATTTTTATTTAATTTAATTTTATATTTTCAGAACAATTTTGGCGTTTTCCAGAATTTTCAGAACTGTTCTGGTGTGTTTCAGAATTATCAGAACTATTTGGACGCTTACCAGAATTTCCAGAATTATCTGGTCTCTAACAGAATTATCAGAATTATTCTGAAGCCTTCCAGAACAATCAGAATTGTTCTGGTGTTTAAACTGTAAAAATTGCATGCAAAAACACAAAGCAAAACACAAGGCAAAAATCGTGAAAATACTCGAAAACACATGCTAACATATTGAAACACACGTTAATGTAACGAAAATACACGTAAAATATTGAAAACGCATGCAAACGTGTCGAAAATACACGTAAATGTTAAGAAAACACGTGAAAAACCGGAACCGGTTTAAAGAACGCACGTCAAAAACACACGTAAACGTGAAGAAAACACGTGAAAAACATCAAAATCCGTGAAATTCCGGACATTCCGGATGAATTTGCAATTGTAAACGGATTGTAAACCGGAAGGCGAAAACACAAAAAAAATCGGCTTTTTTCGACCTTTGCCGGGGTATAACTTTGTTCGAATTTGTCGTAGAGCTACGAAATTTTTTTCTCACCCTTCCTCTCGACGAGCTCTACAAATTGTTCGCTTACCGCAAAAGCGTAGCTCTTACGGTTCCTGAGAAATAAGGTGAAAACACACATTTTACAACCCATTTTTGCCAATTTGTAAAAAGCCGGGTTTTTTTCTTTCAAACGCGATTTTCTCGAAAAAAATGTCTCGGTACATTTTCATCCACTCGGATAGATCGCTAGAGAATCGATAGCTCTTTCGAATGGTACCGGTCTCGGTGCTCAACTCTCGATATTCGCTTGCGGCCAGGTCGTTTTGTGGTTAGCCCCCCCGTTATTTTTATATATAGATAACTAGCCGGCTCCGAGGGCATGCGTTGCTCTATAGAAAGCCGAGCCTATCCCGTCGAGTTGTAGCCAGTAACGGGGTAGATGCGCCAGGTTGTTAGTGCAGTAGCAGCTCAGGCGCAGATGCGTGTCTGGATGTTCGTGCAGTAGCAGCTACCGGAAGACAGCTGAGCCTAGTTGTTAAAAAGGAAAAGAAAAGGGAAAGTGAAAAGTTAGTGGAAAAGAAATGAAAATGGAAAAAGAAAGGGAAAAGGAAAAAGAAAGGGAAAGGGAAAAAGGAAATAATGTAAACAATTTTTTTTATGATGGGTGTTTCCTGGGGGGGGGCTGCCGCCCCCCCCAACCCCCCGCTTACGCCCCCCCCCGCCCCCCCCCCCCCCCCCCCCCCCGGGTGCGCCGCACGTATGATTTGGCGGGGGGCTTCGCAATGGTACATGCGTGGCTCCCAGGCGAGAGCACGGTTGGTATTGACTCGGTACACTCGCTCGTCGCTCCGCTTCGCTCCGCTCCTCGCTCGCGCACCTCGAGGGCAGGGCGCTTCGCGCCCGCCCCTTGTCATGAGCAGCATCGGTTGGCTCTTGCTCGGCGTACTCGCTCGTCGCCGCTTCGCTCCGCTCCTCGCTCACACGCCTCGAGGGGCAGGGCGCTTCGCGCCGCCCCTTTTTCATGCAGAGCGTGGCTCCAGGGCGAGAGGCACGGTTGGTATTGACTCGGTACACTCGCTCGTCGCTTCGCTTCGCTCCGCTCCTCGCTCGCGCACCTCGAGGGCAGGGCGCTTCGCGCCCGCCCCTTGTCATGAGCAGCATCGGTTGACGCTTGCTCGGCGTACTCGCTCGTCGCTCCGCTTCGCTCCGCTCCTCGCTCACACGCCTCGAGGGGCAGGGCGCTTCGCGCCCGCCCCTTTGTCATGCAGAACGTGGCTTCCGGGCAAGAGGCACGGTTGGTATTGACTCGGTACACTCGCTTCGTCGCTCCGCTTCGCTCCGCTCCTCGCTCGCGCACCTCGAGGGGCAGGGCGCTTCGCGCCCGCCCCTTGTCATGAGCAGCATCGGTTGGCGCTTGCTCGGCGTACTCGCTCGTCGCTCCGCTTCGCTCCGCTCCTCGCTCACACGCCTCGAGGGGCAGGGCGCTTCGCGCCCGCCCCTTTGTCATGCAGAACGTGGCTTCCGGGCAAGAGGCACGGTTGGTATTGACTCGGTACACTCGCTCGTCGCTCCGCTTCGCTCCGCTCCTCGCTCGCGCACCTCGAGGGGCAGGGCGCTTCGCGCCCGCCCCTTGTCATGAGCAGCATCGGTTGGCGCTTGCTCGGCGTACTCGCTCGTCGCTCCGCTTCGCTCCGCTCCTCGCTCACACGCCTCGAGGGGCAGGGCGCTCCGCGCCCGCCCCTTTGTCATGAAGAGCGTGGCTCCAGGGCGAGAGGCACGGTTCGTATTTGCTCGGTACACTCGCTCGTCGCTCCGCTTCGCTCCGCTCCTCGCTCGCGCACCTCGAGGGGCAGGGCGCTTCGCGCCCGCCCCTTGTCATGAGCAGCATCGGTTGGCGCTTGCTCGGCGTACTCGCTCGTCGCTCCGCTTCGCTCCGCTCCTCGCTCACACGCCTCGAGGGCAGGGCGCTCCGCGCCCGCCCCTTTGTCATGAAGAGCGTGGCTCCAGGCGAGAGGCACGGTTCGTATTTGCTCGGTACACTCGCTCGTCGCTCCGCTTCGCTCCGCTCCTCGCTCGCGCACCTCGAGGGCAGGGCGCTTCGCGCCCGCCCCTTGGGAAAGGGAATAATATAAATAATTTTTTTTAGAATGAGTGTTTTCCTGGGGGGGGGCTGCCGCCCCCCCAACCCCCCCCCCCGCTACGCCCCCCCCCGCCCCCCCCCCCTGGATGCGCCGCCACACGGGGCTCGTGGTAGACCTTCGATTTCCTTTTTAGGTCCCCTCCCCCAGCCCAAAAAGTCTCTTTATATGCCGCAAACAAAAAAAAATCATAGTTCTCGCAAAAAAAATTTCGACATTTTGTCGGACTTGTCGACACTTTGTCCCACCCTCCGCGAACATTGTTAGACTTTTTAAAACAAAATCTAAACCACTTAAAACCCCTTTTTCCTTGCTCCCCGCACTCATTTACCCCCAAAACCACCCGTCCCCAGCCAAATCCACCCCATTTGACCGGTTTTCCGGACAAATGACCTACTCAACCTTGTGCTACGGAGCTGAAATTTTTTTTTAAATGTTCGCCTCGGCGAGCTCTACAAAGCGCCTTAACATCCGGAAACGCTCCGGGTTCACGAAAAAGAGGTATTCCCGAAAAACTCGAAATTTAGACCCCAAAGCAGGCCAGGGGCTAAAGGGGGTCCGGGCACTTAACTTGGTGCTGGCGCAAAAAATTTTTTTTTATTTTGTAGGAAAATGTTTGCTCTATCTTTTAGCCAGCGACACTTTCCCGCCCCTGGTGCACTGCCAGGCGCTATTCGCAAAAAAGCACCAAAAAAAGCACCAAATTTTCTGACTACTTTCATTCAACTTAGATTTTCTCAAAATTTTTTGGTTAAAAAAAAAATTCCGTCTGGTTCAGTTTTTTCTAAACTAACTCAAGCTTCAAACAAAAAAAAGTTTGGCGCGCTAGCATGTCTGGTTCAAATCGGCTCCCCTAAAGAAGATTTTGAACCCCCCATTTTTTTATATACAGATAACTAGGCGTCCCGGTAGATGGCTGGGCAATTGATGGGGTCGGCTGGTAGGCCACACGAGGGGTAGAAGTGTGAGGTGTGCACCGTTGCGGTTGTTAGTGCAGTAGCAGCTCAGGCGCAGATGCGTGTCTGGATGTTCATGCAGCAGCAGCTACCGGTAACAGCCGAGCCTAGCCGTTCACCCCCCACCCTACGCGGCATCCAAAAAGAAATTGATCAGGTTCGTATTGACTCGGTACACTCGCTCGTCGCTCCGCTTCGCTCCGCTCCTCGCTCGCGCACCTCGAGGGGCAGGGCGCTTCGCGCCCGCCCCTTGTCATGAGCAGCATCGTTTGGCGCTTGCTCGGCGTACTCGCTCGTCGCTCCGCTTCGCTCCGCTCCTCGCTCACACGCCTCGAGGGGCAGGGCGCTTCGCGCCCGCCCCTTGTCGATAATGAGCAGGCAGGGAAATGAAATGGAAAAAGGAAAAGGGAAAAGAAAAGTAAAAAGAAAATGGAATGGAAAAGTAAAAGAAAAAGGAAAGCGAAGAAAAAGAAAGGAAAAGGAAAAAGGAAAGGGAAAGGAAAAGGAAAAGGGAAAAGGAAAAGGGAAAAGGAAAGGGAAAAGGAAAGGAAACAGGAAAGGAAAAGGGAAAACGAAGTGGGGAAATGGGAAAAGGGAAGAGAAAAGGGAAAACGAAAAGGGAAAAAGGAAAAGGGAAAACGAAAAGGGAAAAGGGAAGGGAAAATTAAATAATATAAATAATTTTTTTTTATGATGGGTGTTTCCTGGGGGGGGCTGCCGCCCCCCCCCAACCCCCCCCGGCTACGCCCCCCCCCCGGATGCGCCGCCCATAAGATTTTCCGGTGCACTTCCTAATGGTGCATGCGACGTACCGGGCAAAAGGCCCGGTTCGTATTGACTCGGTACACTCGCTCGTCGCTCCGCTTCGCTCCGCTCCTCGCTCGCGCACCTCGAGGGGCAGGGCGCTTCGCGCCCGCCCCTTGTCATGAGCAGCATCGGTTGGCGCTTGCTCGGCGTACTCGCTCGTCGCTCCGCTCCTCGCTCACACGCCTCGAGGGCAGGGCGCTTCGCGCCCGCCCCTTTGTCATGCAGAGCGTGGCTACCGGGCAAAAAGGCCCGGTTCGTATTGACTCGGTACACTCGCTCGTCGCTCCGCTTCGCTCCGCTCCTCGCTCGCGCACCTCGAGGGGCAGGGCGCTTCGCGCCCCGCCCCTTGTCATGAGCAGCATCGGTTGGCGCTTGCTCGGCGTACTCGCTCGTCGCCCGCTTCGCTCCGCTCCTCGCTCACACGCCTCGAGGGGCAGGGCGCTTCGCGCCCGCCCCTTGTCGATAATGAGCAGGGAAATGAAATGGAAAAGGAAAAAGGGAAAAAGAAAAGTAAAAAGAAAATGGAATGGAAAAGTAAAAGAAAAAGGAAACCGAAGAAAAGAAAGGAAAAGGAAAAAGGAAAGGGAAAGGAAAAGGAAAAGGGAAAAGGAAAAGGGAAAAGGAAAGGGAAAAGGAAAGGAAACAGGAAAGGAAAAGGAAAACGAAGAGGGAAAAGGGAAAAGGGAAGAGAAAAGGGAAAACGAAAAGGGAAAAGGGAAAAGGGAAAACGAAAAGGGAAAAGGGAAGGGAAAATTAAATAATATAAATAATTTTTTTTATGATGGGTGTTTCCTGGGGGGGGCTGCCGCCCCCCCCAACCCCCCCCGCTACGCCCCCCCCCGGATGCGCCGCCCATAAGATTTTCCGGTGCACTTCCTAATGGTGCATGCGACGCACCGGGCAAAAGGCCCGGTTCGTATTTGCTCGGTACACTCGCTCGTCGCTCCGCTTCGCTCCGCTTCGCTCCGCTCCTCGCTCGCGCACCTCGAGGGGCAGGGCGCTTCGCGCCCGCCCTTGTTTTATACTAATTTTATATATTATTTTTTTAGTATGAGTGTTTCCTGGGGGGGGGGCTGCCGCCCCCCCCAGGAAACACCCATCATAAAAAAAATTATTTATATTATTTAATCTTCCCTTCCCTTTTCCCTTTTCGTTTTCCCTTTTCTCTTCCCTTTTCCCTTTTCCCTTTTCGTTTTCCCTTTTCCTTTTCCTTTTCCTTTCCTTTTCCCTTTCCTTTTCCCTTTTCATTTTCCTTTTCCTTTTCCTTTTCCTTTCCTTTTTCCCTTTTTAATTTAATTTTAATTTAATTTATTTTAATTTATTTTATTTTAATTTATTTTATTTTATTTTTTTTATTTAAATTTAATTTATTTAAATTTAATTTATTTAAATTTATTTTATTTTATTTAAATTTATTTTAATTTATTTATTTTATTTTATTTTATTTTAATTTATTTTATTTTATTTAAATTTAATTTATTTTATTTTATTTTATTTTAATTTATTTTATTTTATTTTAATTTATTTTTTATTTTTTAAATTTAATTTATTTAAATTTAATTTATTTAAATTTATTTTATTTTATTTTATTTTAATTTATTTTATTTTATTTTATTTTATTTTAATTATTTTATATTTTATTTTAATTTAATTTTATTTAATTATTTTTTTTAATTTAATTTTTTATTTTCAGAACAATTCTGATGTTTACAGAATTTTCAGAACTGTTCTGGTGTGTGTTTCAGAATTATCAGAACTATTCGGACGCTTACCAGAATTTTCAGAACTGTTTCTGGTCTGTAACAGAATTATCAGAACTATTTTGAAGCATTCCGGAACAATCAGAATTGTTCTGGTGTTTAAACTGTAAAAATTGCATGCAAAAAACACAAAGCAAAACACAAGGCAAAAAGTTGTAAAAATGCTCGAAAACACATGCTAACATACTGAAACACACGTTAATGTAACGAAAACACACGTGAAATGTTTGAAAACGCATGCAAACGTGTCGAAAATACACGTAAATGTTAAGAAAACACGTGAAAAACCGGAACCGGTTTAAAGAACGCACGTCAAAAACACACGTAAACGTGAAGAAAACACGTGAAAAACATCAAAATCCGTGAAATTCCGGACATTCCGGATGAATTTGCAATTGTAAACGGATTGTAAACCGGAAGGCGAAAACACAAAAAAAATCGGTTTTTTTCGACTTTGCCGGGTATAACATTGTTCGAATTTGTCGTAGAGCTATGAAATTTTTTTCTCACCCTTCCTCTCGACGAGCTCTACAAATTGTTCGCTTACCGCAAAAGCGTAGCTCTGACGGTTCCCGAGAAATAAGGTGAAAACACACATTTTACAACCCATTTTTGGCCAGTTGTAAAAAGCCGGGTTTTTTTCGTTCGAACGCGTTTTTCTCGAAATTTTCCGCATATGACTAATTTTTCCACCTGGATAGAAAGATAGAGAAGACCGAGCTCTTTCAAATGGTACCGGTCTCGGTGCTCAACTCTCGATATTCGCTTGCGGCCAGGTCGTTTTGTGGTTAGCCCCCCCGTTATTTTTATATATAGATAACTAGGCGGCCGGAGGGCATGCGCGGTTCAGTTGCTGCAATGCCTGCCCTAGCCGCTCGAGTTGTAGCCAGTAACGGCGTAGATGCGTCAGGTTGTTAGTGCAGTAGCAGCTCAGGCGCACATGCGTGTCTGGATGTTCGTGCAGCAGCAGCGGCTGGCGCTTGCTCGGCGTACTCGCTCGTCGCTCCGCTCCGCTCCGCTCCTCGCTCACACGCCTCGAGGGCAGGCGCTTCGCGCCTGCCAGAAATGGGCATGCGTGGCACCCTGCGCATGCGAGGCACCCTGCGCATGCGTGGCACCCTGCGCATGCGAGGCACCCTGCGCATGCGTGGCACCCTGCGCATGCGTGGCACCCTGCGCATGCGTGGCACCCTGCGCATGCGTGGCACCCTGCGCATGCGTGGCACCCTGCGCATGCGTGGCACCCTGCGCATGCGTGGCACCCTGCGCATGCGTGGCACCCTGCGCATGCGTGGCACCCTGCGCATGCGTGGCACCCTGCGCATGCGCGCATTGTAGCCAGTAACGGCGTAGATGCGTCAGGTTGTTAGTGCAGTAGCAGCTCAGGCGCACATGCGTGTCTGGATGTTCGTGCAGCAGCAGCGGCTGGCGCTTGCTCGGCGTACTCGCTCGTCGCTCCGCTCCGCTCCGCTCCTCGCTCACACGCCTCGAGGGCAGGCGCTTCGCGCCTGCCAGAAATGGGCATGCGTGGCACCCTGCGCATGCGAGGCACCCTGCGCATGCGTGGCACCCTGCGCATGCGAGGCACCCTGCGCATGCGTGGCACCCTGCGCATGCGTGGCACCCTGCGCATGCGTGGCACCCTGCGCATGCGTGGCACCCTGCGCATGCGTGGCACCCTGCGCATGCGTGGCACCCTGCGCATGCGTGGCACCCTGCGCATGCGCGCATTGTAGCCAGTAACGGCGTAGATGCGTCAGGTTGTTAGTGCAGTAGCAGCTCAGGCGCACATGCGTGTCTGGATGTTCATGCAGCAGCAGCTACCGGTAACAGCCGAGCCTAGCCGTTCACCCCCCACCCTACGCGGCATCCAAAAGAATTGATCAGGTTCGTATTGACTCGGTACACTCGCTCGTCGCTCCGCTTCGCTCCGCTCCTCGCTCGCGCACCTCGAGGGGCAGGGCGCTTCGCGCCCGCCCCTTGTCATGAGCAGTATCGGTTGGCGCTTGCTCGGCGTACTCGCTCGTCGCTCCGCTTCGCTCCGCTCCTCGCTCACACGCCTCGAGGGGCAGGGCGCTTCGCGCCCGCCCCTTTGTCATGCAGAGCGTGGCTACCGGGCAAGAGGCCCGCTTCGTATTTGCTCGGTACACTCGCTCGTCGCTCCGCTTCGCTCCGCTCCTCGCTCGCGCACCTCGAGGGGCAGGACGCTTCGCGCCCGCCACTTGTCATGAGCAGCATCGGTTGGCGCTTGCTCGGCGTACTCGCTCGTCGCTCCGCTTCGCTCCGCTCCTCGCTCACACGCCTCGAGGGGCAGGGCGCTTCGCGCCCGCCCCTTTGTCATGCAGAGCGTGGCTACCGGGCAAAAGGCCCGGTTCGTATTGACTCGGTACACTCGCTCGTCGCTCCGCTTCGCTCCGCTCCTCGCTCGCGCACCTCGAGGGGCAGGGCGCTTCGCGCCCGCCCCTTGTCGATAATGAGCAGGGAAATGAAATGGAAAAGGAAAAGGGAAAAGAAAAGTAAAAAGAAAATGGAATGGAAAAGTAAAAGAAAAAGGAAACGAAGAAAAAGAAAGGAAAAGGAAAAAGGAAAGGAAAAGGAAAAGGGAAAAGGAAAAGGGAAAAGGAAAGGGAAAAGGAAAGGAAACATGAAAGTAAAAGGGAAAACGAAAAGGGAAAAGGGAAAAGGGAAGAGAAAAGGGAAAACGAAAAGGGAAAAGGGAAGGGAAAACGAAAAGGGAAAAGGGAAGGGAAAAGGGAAAACGAAAAGGGAAAAGGGAAGGGAAAATTAAATAATATAAATAATTTTTTTTATGATGGGTGTTTCCTGGGGGGGGGCTGCCGCCCCCCCCCAACCCCCCCGCTACGCCCCCCCCCCGCCCCCCCGGATGCGCCGCCCATAAGATTTTCCGGTGCACTTCCTAATGGTGCATGCGACGTACCGGGCAAAAGGCCCGGTTCGTATTTGCTCGGTACACTCGCTCGTCGCTCCGCTTCTCTCCGCTCCTCGCTCGCGCACCTCGAGGGGCAGGGCGCTTCGCGCCCGCCCCTTTGTCATGCAGAGCGTGGCTACCGGGCAAAAGGCCCGGTTCGTATTGACTCGGTACACTCGCTCGTCGCTCCGCTTCGCTCCGCTCCTCGCTCGCGCACCTCGAGGGGCAGGCCGCTTCGCGCCCGCCCCTTATCGTGCAAAACAGCTAATTTTTATTTATTTTGATTTGATTTAATTTAATTTAATTTATTTTATTTTATTTTATTTTATTTTATTTTATTTTATTTTATTTTAATTTATTTTATTTTATTTAAATTTAATTTATTTAAATTTAATTTATTTAAATTTATTTTATTTTATTTAAATTTATTTTAAATTTATTTTATTTTATTTTATTTTATTTTAATTTATTTTATTTTATTTAAATTTAATTTATTTTATTTTATTTTATTTTAATTTATTTTATTTTATTTTAATTTATTTTATTTTATTTAAATTTAATTTATTTAAATTTAATTTATTTAAATTTATTTTATTTTATTTTATTTTAATTTATTTTATTTTATTTTATTTTATTTTATTTTAATTTATTTTATTTTATTTTAATTTAATTTATTTAATTTTATTTAATTTAATTTTATATTTTCAGAACAATTCTGACGTTTTCCAGAATTTTCAGAACTGTTCTGGTGTGTTTCAGAATTATCAGAACTATTCGGACGCTTACCAGAATTTTCAGAACTGTTCTGGTCTGTAACAGAATTATCAGAACTATTTTGAAGCATTCCGGAACAATCAGAATTGTTCTGGTGTTTAAACTGTAAAAATTGCATGCAAAAACACAAAGCAAAACACAAGGCAAAAAGTTGTAAAAATGCTCGAAAACACATGCTAACATACTGAAACACACGTTAATGTAACGAAAACACACGTGAAATGTTGAAAACGCATGCAAACGTGTCGAAAATACACGTAAATGTGAAGAAAACACGTGAAAAACCGGAACCGGTTTAAAGAACGCACGTCGAAAACACATGTAAACCGGTTGAAAACACATGCAAAAACACAAAATCCATCCGGTCGGTCGAAATTCCGGACATTCCGGATGAATTTGCAATTGTAAACGGATTGTAAACCGGAAGAGGAAAACACAAAAAAAATGGGCTTTTTTCGACCTTTGCCGGGGTATAACTTTGTTCGAATTTGTCGTAGAGCTACGAAATTTTTTTCTCACCCTTCCTCTCGACGAGCTCTACAAATTGTTCGCTTACTGCAAAAGCGTAGCTCTTACGGTTCCCGAGAAATAAGGTGAAAACACACATTTTACAACCCATTTTTGGCCAGTTGTAAAAAGCCGGGTTTTTTTCGTTCGAACGCGTTTTTCTCGAAATTTTCCGCATATGACTAATTTTTCCACCTGGATAGAAAGATAGAGAAGACCGAGCTCTTTCAAATGGTACCGGTCTCGGTGCTCAACTCTCGATATTCGCTTGCGGCCAGGTCGTTTTGTGGTTAGCCCCCCCCTTATTTTTATATATAGATAACTAGGCGTCCCGGTAGATGGCTGCGCTTTATAGAAAGCCGAGCCTATCCCGTCGAGTTGTAGCCAGTAACGGGTAGATGCGTCAGGTTGTTAGTGCAGTAGCAGCTACCGAAAGATGCGTGTCTGGATGTTCGTGCAGTAGCAGCTACCGGTAACAGCCTAGCCTAGCCGTTCACCCCCACCCCACCCTACGCGGCATGCAAAAGAATTGATCAGGTTCGTATTGACTCGGTACACTCGCTCGTCGCTCCGCTTCGCTCCGCTCCTCGCTCGCGCACCTCGAGGGGCAGGGCGCTTCGCGCCCGCCCCTTGTCGTGCAGAATTTGAAATTTGAAAAATTCATAACTCGGCTTAAACTGGTCCAAACTGTGCAAACTTTTTTTTCTTATACTCCCAATGAAATGGAGAATTTTTTAAAAATAAATTCACTCTTCTGCGAACATTTTGAAATTTCGACACTTTGTCCGGGGTAGACATGTTGTCTGGCCAAGTGGACACTTTGTCTGACCAACTCGGCACTTTGTCCAAAAATTTTTTAATCTCATTTAAGCACGTTGGCACCACATTTCACATCCAATGGCACCTCTAATACACCGGCCCCCAGCCAAATCCACCCCATTTTACCAGTTTTCCGGACAAATGACCTACTCAACCTTGAGTAAAAAACGCAAATTTTTTTTTTAAATGTTCGCCTCGGCGAGCTCTACAATATAGTACAACAGCGCCGCGCCTCCCACTTCAACAAACTACACTTTCCCCCGGCTCTAACTTTTTTAGACCCCCAACCACCCCAGGGGCTAAAGGGGGTCCGGGCACTTAACTTGGTGCTGGCGCCACAAATTTTTTTTTAAAAGACGCGCCATCCCAAGACGCATCTTTTTCACCTCTTGGCCGATCCGCTCCGGATTTGATAAACCCATGCAAATGGCGAAAAACCGCCAAAATTTTTTCACCAAATTCATTCAACTAAGTGTAAAAAAAAATTTTTTGCTTAAAACGAAAAAGTTGCACGGTTCAAAAGTTTCTAAATTAGATCCTCTTTCATTTAAAAAAAATTTCATCCCGCTAGCCCTATGGGAAGTGCGGTCGCTTCCTTTTTGAAGTTTGGCTACACCCCTTATTTTTATATAATAATAACTAGGCGTCCCGGTAGATGGCTGCGCTTTATAGAA
Organism: Heterodera glycines; assembly: GCA_004148225.2. Taxonomy (NCBI): domain Eukaryota; kingdom Metazoa; phylum Nematoda; class Chromadorea; order Rhabditida; family Heteroderidae; genus Heterodera; species Heterodera glycines. Next base: position 5,388,635 of record CP049708.1, on the reverse strand, counting down.
AGCCGAGCCTATCCCGTCGAGTTGTAGCCAGTAACGGGGTAGATGCGTCAGGTTGTTAGTGCAGTAGCAGCTCAGGCGCAGATGCGTGTCTGGATGTTCGTGCAGTAGCAGCTACCGGTAACAGCCTAGCCTAGCCGTTCACCCCCACCCCACCCTACGCGGCATGCAAAAGAATTGATCAGGTTCGTATTGACTCGGTACACTCGCTCGTCGCTCCGCTTCGCTCCGCTCCTCGCTCGCGCACCTCG
>CP049708.1:5370887-5385887 GCA_004148225.2 Heterodera glycines | reverse complement strand
CCGGTCCCGTGGCGATCCGTTGAGCCCTTAAGGAGAGGGAAATCGTTTAGTGGGTAGCCCCCCCGTTATTTTTATATATAGATAACTAGCCGGCTCCGAGGGCATGCGCGGTTCAGTTTAGCAGGCCGCGCCCTAGCCGTTCGAGGTGTAGATGCGTAAGGTGTGCACCGTTGCGGTTGTTAGTGCAGTAGCAGCTGACGAAAGATGCGTGTCTGGATGTTCGTGCAGCAGCAGCTACCGGCACATGCGCGTGGCGCCCGTGCTCAGTTGAATGGGCATGCGTGGCGCCCGTGCTCAGTTGGAACCTGTGAGCAGTTGGAATGGGCATGCGTGGCACCCGTGCTCAGTTGGAACCCGTGAGCAGTTGGAATGGGCATGAGTGGCCACCCGTGCTCAGTTGAAATGGGCATGCGTGTACCGGAACATGCGTGGCACCCGTGAGCAGTTGGAATGGGCATGCGTGGCACCCGTGCTCAGTTGGAACCCGTGAGCAGTTGGAATGGGCATGAGTGGCCACCCGTGCTCAGTTGGAACGCGAGGCTTGGCGAATGAGCATGCGTGGCACCCGTGCTCAGTTGGAACGCGAGGCTCAGAATTCCGGAATTCCGGATTTGAAAAGTCAGAATCCGGATTCTGGAATTATTATTTAACTTTTTTTAATAATGAAATTTTTTAAATTAGTTATTGAAATTTTTTTGTTCTTAAAATTTTTAAATTCCGCACTTTCACAACAGAAAAATTTTTTTTTAAAATTCTAATTTTAAAAAAATTATTTGTTACAAATTTTAAAAAAGAAATTTAAAATTTTTTTTTTCAATTTAATATAAAAGGCAAAGACAAAGCTTAAAGCACTAGGATATTGGAAAAAATGAAAAATAAAGCAAAATCAAAGACAAAAACTTAAAGCACTAGGATATTGGAAAAAATGAAAAATAAAGCAAAGTCAAAGACAAAAGCTTAAAGCACTAGGCGATTGGAAAAAATGAAAATAAAGCAAAATCAAAGACAAAAGCTTAAAGCACTAGTCGATTGGAATAAATGGAAAAAAAGCAAAGGCAAAGACAAAACCTTAAAGCACTAGTCGATTGGAATAAATGAAAAATAAAGCAAAGTCAAAGTCAAAACCTTAAAGCACTAGTCGATTGGAATAAATGAAAAATAAAGCAAAGTCAAAGTCAAAACCTTAAAGCACTAGGCGATTGGAATAAATGGAAAAAAAGCAAAGTCAAAGACAAAACCTTAAAGCACTAGTCGATTGGAATAAATGAAAAATAAAGCAAAGTCAAAGTCAAAACCTTAAAGCACTAGGCGATTGGAATAAATGAAAAATAAAGCAAAGTCAAAGTCAAAACCTTAAAGCACTAGTCGATTGGAATAAATGAAAAATAAAGCAAAGTCAAAGTCAAAACCTTAAAGCACTAGGCGATTGGAATAAATGGAAAAAAAGCAAAGTCAAAGACAAAACCTTAAAGCACTAGTCGATTGGAATAAATGAAAAATAAAGCAAAGTCAAAGTCAAAACCTTAAAGCACTAGGCGATTGGAATAAATGAAAAAATAAAGCAAAGTCAAAGTCAAAACCTTAAAGCACTAGTCAATTGGAAAAAATGAAAAATAAAGCAAAGTCAAAGTCAAAACCTTAAAGCACTAGTCAATTGGAAAAATGAAAAATAAAGCAAATCAAAGACTAAAGCTTAAAGCACTAGGCGATTTGGAAAAATGAAAATAAAGCAAAGTCAAAGACAAAAGCTTAAAGCACTAGTCGATTGGAAAAATGAAAAAAAGCAAAGTCAAAGACAAAACCTTAAAGCACTAGGTGATTGGAAAAATGAAAAAAAGCAAAATCAAAGACAAAAGCTTAAAGCACTAGTCGATTGGAATAAATGGAAAAAAAAGCAAAGTCAAAGACAAAACCTTAAAGCACTAGTCGATTGGAATAAATGAAAAATAAAGCAAAGTCAAAGAAAACCTTAAAGCACTAGGCGATTGGAATAAATGAAAAATAAAGCAAAGTCAAAGTCAAAACCTTAAAGCACTAGTCGATTGGAATAAATGAAAAATAAAGCAAAGTCAAAGTCAAAACCTTAAAGCACTAGGCGATTGGAATAAATGGAAAAAAAAGCAAAGCAAAGACAAAACCTTAAAGCACTAGTCGATTGGAATAAATGAAAAATAAAGCAAAGTCAAAGTCAAAACCTTAAAGCACTAGTCGATTGGAATAAATGAAAAATAAAGCAAAGTCAAAGTCAAAACCTTAAAGCACTATCGATTGAATAAATGAAAAAAAAGCAAAGGCAAAGTCAAAACCTTAAAGCACTAGGCGATTGGAAAAATGAAAAAAAAAGCAAAGTCAAAGACTAAACCTTAAAGCACTAATCGATTGGAATAAATGGAAAAAAAGCAAAGTCAAAGTGAAAACCTTAAAAATCACAGGTGCGTGGACCCGGGCAAAAAATTGCCTTAAGACCAACATGCCTTCGCGAAGAAAAGTTTATGTCTTGTGTTGTACCCGCCACGCACCACGACATTCCCTTAACTTCAGCATGAGGGTCACGGGACATACTGTGAACCGCCGGCCGCTGCCAGTCCACCTCGCCCGGCTCCCTTGCCTGAGCCGTCCGCTGCCAGCCCTCAACACAAAGGAGCCATCGCTCCCTTCGCCTGCCGCTACCAGTCCACCTCGCTCGGCTCCCTTGCCTGCGCCGGCCGCTGCCAGTCAACCTCGCGACGAGGCATTTGGCTACCTGACTTAATGGTGACGAGGCATTTGGCTACCTGACTTAATGGTGACGAGGCATTTGGCTACCTGACTTTGTGGTAGCAACGAGGCATTTGGCTACCTGACTTAATGTTGACGAGGCATTTGGCTACCTGACTTTGTGGTAGCAACGAGGCATTTGGCTACCTGACTTAATGGTGACGAGGCATTTGGCTACCTTAAGACTCCCTTAAGAGAGACTCTTCTCTTCTCATGTACCTTTAACTAAAATGTTGTTGGCACAAAAAGTAAAGGGGGAAAAAGAATACAAATCATCCGATCAAGGGCTAAGTCTCAACAGATCGCAGTGTAAAAGCTGCTCTACTGCTAACAACCCCCTGACCAGTAGTCAAGTCGTATAAAAGTGATTTTGCGCCCCGACGTTCCACCATGGCACACGAGTGCTACGGCTTTGGCAATGTGCGAGCAATTAAGCACGCACATCGGGCCAGATGCTGGGGCATTTGGGCTGCACCGCAAGCGGCGCATAAGTAGTGCCTCCCGACACCGGGGAGCAAGAATATTGCTATCTCGCTTAAGCGGGATTTCAATAGCTTCACATCATTGGTCTATCGACCAAACACATGAACCAAATACCTGAACCTGCGGTTCCTCTCGTACTTAGCAGGATTACTATCATAGCATCAGGTCTTTGGTAGGGTAAAATTAACCAGTCTCGCGACGGTTTAAGCCTAGCTCACGTTCCCTATTCAATGGCTTAACATTCAGAACACTGGGCAAAATCAGACACGATCCCTGTGATAACCTTTCCGTACCGCCCCAGTCAAACTCCCCGCCTGACACTGTCATCGGCGCTAGTCACCGAACCACCGGGTGGTTTGAGAGTTGGAATTACCGCGGCTGCTGCAATCACATTTATTCTCCCACAGAATGCGTTGATCTATCATGTACATTCTTTCAAAGGATCTTTACAAGAACACAACCAAGACACAAGCGTGACCGTATACTGCATATACTTGACCGGCATCTCCAACTTGCTCGTCGGCAGGGGCTTTGCACACGCGCACACGTGTCCACCCGAGCGTCTTGTGCATCTTGCTACTCAAAAGACAGCCAGTTCTGTCCTTAATCAGCATCCCAAGTGCTGAGTTCCTCCACAGTATTTGTGCCTTAGGCCACATTTACACAAGTCAATTAACTCGCCAAATTGTTTTGACAAACAGCAAAGCTGCTTGTTTAGTGTTTCGACGGCTGCCGAACGCTGGAGAAACTAAGGCCACCAAAAGCGGCACCCCAGCAGCAGCCATCACCGTTCAATGTGCTCAGAGTTTTGAGTCCTGAGGCGGGGACCGGCTCTTGCTAGCCACCTGCATCTTTTGAGTCCCGAGGCGGGGACCGGCACGGCTGGCCACCTGCATCTTTTGAGTCCCGAGGCGGGGACCGGCACGGCTGGCCACCTGCATCTTTAGAGTCCCGAGGCGGGGACCGACTGCCGAACGCTGGAGAAACTGAGACCACGACTAACGTGGCACCCCAGCAGCAGCCGTAGCATACCGCAAGGAACAAAGCGCTAGCCAGCACTTGCCCCTGACGGTCATGATCAAAAGAGCGAAATTACAAAAAAATCCCAAATTGGAAAATAAAGCAAAGTCGATTGGAATAAATGAAAAATAAAGCAAAGTCAAAGTCAAAACCTTAAAGCACTAGTCAATTGGAAAAAATGAAAAATAAAGCAAAATCAAAGACAAAAGCTTAAAGCACTAGGCGATTGGAAAAAATGAAAATAAAGCAAAATCAAAGACAAAAGCTTAAAGCACTAGTCGATTGGAATAAATGGAAAAAAAGCAAAGTCAAAGACAAAACCTTAAAGCACTAGTCGATTGGAATAAATGAAAAATAAAGCAAAGTCAAAGTCAAAACCTTAAAGCACTAGGCGATTGGAATAAATGAAAAATAAAGCAAAGTCAAAGTCAAAACCTTAAAGCACTAGGCGATTGGAATAAATGAAAAATAAAGCAAAGTCAAAGACTAAACCTTAAAGCACTAGGCGATGGAATAAATGAAAAATAAAGCAAAGTCAAAGTCAAAACCTTAAAGCGCTAGTCGATTGGAATAAATGAAAAATAAAGCAAAGTCAAAGTGAAAACCTTAAAGCACTAACGAGACATTTGGCTACCTGACTTAATTGACGAGCATTTGGCTTACGATGCCTGTTCGTAAGAGCAAAAGGACAACGCTCGACAGCGTAATTCCATACGATACTGTTCGTAATAGCAAAAGATGTCCATACGATGCCTGTTCGTAAGAGCGAAAGTACAACACTCGGAATCGTAAGTCCATACGATGCCTGTTCGTAAGAGCAAATGGACAACGCTCGGAAGCGTAAGTCCATACGATGCTGTTCGTAAGAGCAAAAGGACAACGCTCGGAAGCGTAAGTCCATACGATGCCTGTTCGTAAGAGCAAATGGACAACGCTCGGCAGCGTAAGTCCATACGATAGCTGTTCGTAAGAGCAAAAGACAACGCTCGGAATCGTAAGTCCATACGATGCCTGTTCGTAAGAGCAAAGGACAACGCTCGGCAGCGTAAGTCCATACGATGCTTGTTCGTAAGAGCAAAAGACAACGCTCGGAAGCGTAAGTCCATACGATGCTGTTCGTAAGAGCAAAAGGACAACGCTCGGAAGCGTAAGTCCATACGATGCTGTTCGTAAGAGCAAAGGACAACGCTCGGCAGCGTAAGTCCATACGATGCTGTTCGTAAGAGCGAAAGTACAACACTCGGAATCGTAAGTCCATGCGATGCCTGTTCGTAAGAGCAAATGGACAACGCTCGGCAGCGTAAGTCCATACGATAGCTGTTCGTAAGAGCAAAGTGACAACGCTCGGCAGCGTAATGTCCATACGATGCCTGTTCGTAAGAGCGAAAGTACAACACTCGGAATCGTAAGTCCATACGATGCCTGTTCGTAAGAGCAAATGGACAAAGCTCGGCAGCGTAAGTCCATACGATGCTGTTCGTAAGAGCAAAAGGACAACGCTCGGCAGCGTAAGTCCATACGATGCTGTTCGTAAGAGCAAAAGGACAACGCTCGGCAGCGTAAGTCCATACGATGCTGTTCGTAAGAGCAAATGGACAACGCTCGGCAGCGTAAGTCCATACGATGCCTGTTCGTAAGAGCAAAGGACAACGCTCGGCAGCGTAAGTCCATACGATAGCTGTTCGTAAGAGCGAAAGTACAACGCTCGGAAGCGTAAGTCCATGCGATGCTGTTCGTAAGAGCAAAGGACAACGCTCGGCAGCGTAAGTCCATACGATGCTGTTCGTAAGAGCAAATGGACAACGCTCGGCAGCGTAAGTCCATACGATGCTGTTCGTAAGAGCGAAAGTACAACACTCGGAATCGTAAGTCCATGCGATGCCTGTTCGTAAGAGCAAATGGACAAAGCTCGGCAGCGTAAGTCCATACGATGCTGTTCGTAAGAGCAAAGGACAACGCTCGGCAGCGTAATGTCCATACGATGCCTGTTCGTAAGAGCGAAAGTACAACACTCGGAATCGTAAGTCCATACGATGCCTGTTCGTAAGAGCAAATGGACAACGCTCGGCAGCGTAATGTCCATACGATGCTGTTCGTAAGAGCAAAGGACAACGCTCGGAAGCGTAAGTCCATACGATGCTGTTCGTAAGAGAAATGGACAACGCTCGGAAGCGTAAGTCCATACGATGCCTGTTCGTAAGAGCAAATGGACAACGCTCGGCAGCGTAAGTCCATACGATAGCTGTTCGTAAGAGCAAAAGACAACGCTCGGAAGCGTAAGTCCATACGATGCTGTTCGTAAGAGCAAATGGACAACGCTCGGAAGCGTAAGTCCATACGATGCTGTTCGTAAGAGCGAAAGTGACAACGCTCGGAAGCGTAAGTCCATGCGATGCTGTTCGTAAGAGCAAAGGACAACGCTCGGAAGCGTAAGTCCATACGATAGCTGTTCGTAAGAGCGAAAGTACAACGCTCGGAAGCGTAAGTCCATCAAAGTCAAAACCTTAAAGCACTAGTCAATTGGAAAAAATGAAAAATAAAGCAAAGTCAAAGTCAAAACCTTAAAGCACTAGCATTGGAAAAAATGAAAATAAAGCAAAATCAAAGACAAAAGCTTAAAGCACTAGTCGATTGGAAAAATGAAAAAAAGCAAATCAAAGACAAAAGCTTAAAGCACTAGTCGATTGGAAAAAATGAAAATAAAGCAAAATCAAAGACAAAAGCTTAAAGCACTAGTCGATTGGAAAAATGAAAAAAAGCAAATCAAAGACAAAAGCTTAAAGCACTAGGTCGATTGGAAAAATGAAAATAAAGCAAATCAAAGACAAAAGCTTAAAGCACTAGTCGATTGGAATAAATGGAAAAAAAGCAAAGTCAAAGACAAAACCTTAAAGCACTAGTCGATTGGAATAAATGAAAATAAAGCAAAGTCAAAGTCAAAACCTTAAAGCACTAGTCGATTGGAATAAATGAAAAAAAAGCAAAGTCAAAGACAAAACCTTAAAGCACTAGTCGATTGGAATAAATGAAAAATAAAGCAAAGTCAAAGACTAAACCTTAAAGCACTAGGCGATTGGAATAAATGAAAAATAAAGCAAAGTCAAAGTCAAAACCTTAAAGCACTAGTCGATTGGAATAAATGAAAAATAAAGCAAAGTCAAAGTCAAAACCTTAAAGCACTAGGCGATTGGAATAAATGAAAAATAAAGCAAATCAAAGACAAAACCTTAAAGCACTAGTCGATTGGAAAAATGAAAAATAAAGCAAAGTCAAAGACAAAACCTTAAAGCACTAGCGATTGGAAAAATGAAAAATAAAGCAAATCAAAGACAAAACCTTAAAGCACTAGTCGATTGGAATAAATGAAAAATAAAGCAAAGTCAAAGACAAAACCTTAAAGCACTAGTCGATTGGAATAAATGAAAAATAAAGCAAAGTCAAAGTCAAAACCTTAAAGCACTAGGCGATTGGAATAAATGAAAAAAAAGCAAAGTCAAAGACAAAACCTTAAAGCACTAGTCGATTGGAATAAATGAAAAATAAAGCAAAGTCAAAGTCAAAACCTTAAAGCACTAGTCAATTGGAATAAATGAAAAATAAAGCAAAGTCAAAGTCAAAACCTTAAAGCACTAGTCGATTGAAATAAATGGAAAAAAAGCAAAGTCAAAGTCAAAACCTTAAAGCACTAGGCGATTGGAAAAAAAGAAAAAAAAAGCAAAGTCAAAGACTAAACCTTAAAGCACTAATCGATTGGAATAAATGGAAAAAAAGCAAAGTCAAAGTGAAAACCTTAAAAATCACAGGTGCGTGGACCCGGGCAAAAAATTGCCTTAAGACCAACATGCCTTCGCGAAGAAAAGTTTATGTCTTGTGTTGTACCCGCCACGCACCACGACATTCCCTTAACTTCAGCATGAGGGTCACGGGACATACTGTGAACCGCCGGCCGCTGCCAGTCCACCTCGCCCGGCTCCCTTGCCTGAGCCGTCCGCTGCCAGCCCTCAACACAAAGGAGCCATCGCTCCCTTCGCCTGCCGCTACCAGTCCACCTCGCTCGGCTCCCTTGCCTGCGCCGGCCGCTGCAGTCAACCTCGCGACGAGGCATTTGGCTACCTGACTTAATGGTGACGAGGCATTTGGCTACCTGACTTAATGGTGACGAGGCATTTGGGTACCTGACTTTGTGGTAGCAACGAGGCATTTGGCTACCTGACTTAATGTTGACGAGGCATTTGGCTACCTGACTTTGTGGTAGCAACGAGGCATTTGGCTACCTGACTTAATGGTGACGAGGCATTTGGCTACCTTAAGACTCCCTTAAGAGAGACTCTTCTCTTCTCATGTACCTTTAACTAAAATGTTTGTTGCACAAAAAGTAAAGGGGAAAAAGAATACAAATCATCCGATCAAGGGCTAAGTCTCAACAGATCGCAGTGTAAAGCTGCTCTACTGCTAACAACCCCCTGACCAGTAGTCAAGTCGTATAAAGTGATTTTGCGCCCCGACGTTCCACCATGGCACACGAGTGCTACGGCTTTGGCAATGTGCGAGCAATTAAGCACGCACATCGGGCCAGATGCTGGGGCATTTGGGCTGCACCGCAAGCGGCGCATAAGTAGTGCCTCCCGACACCGGGGAGCAAGAATATTGCTATCTCGCTTAAGCGGGATTTCAATAGCTTCACATCATTGGTCTATCGACCAAACACATGAACCAAATACCTGAACCTGCGGTTCCCTCGTACTTAGCAGGATTACTATCATAGCATCAGGTCTTTGGTAGGGTTTAATTAACCAGTCTCGCGGCGGTTTAAGCCTAGCTCACGTTCCTATTCATTGGCTTAACATTCAGAACACTGGGCAAAATCAGACACGATCCTGTGATAACCTTTCCGTACCGCCCAGTCAAACTCCCCGCCTGACACTGTCATCGGCGCTAGTCACCAACACCGGGTGGTTGAGAGTTGGAATTACCGCGGCTGCTGCAATCACATTTATTTCTCCCACAGAATGCGTTGATCTATCATGTACATTCTTTCAAAGGATCTTTACAAGAACACAACCAAGACACAAGCGTGACCGTATACTGCATATACTTGACCGGCATCTCCAACTTGCTCGTCGGCAGGGGCTTTGCACACGCGCACACGTGTCCACCCGAGCGTCTTGTGCATCTTGCTACTCAAAAGACAGCCAGTTCTGTCCTTAATCAGCATCCCAAGTGCTGAGTTCCTCCACAGTATTTGTGCCTTAGGCCACATTTACACAAGTCAATTAACTCGCCAAATTGTTTTGACAAACAGCAAAGCTGCTTGTTTAGTGTTTCGACGGCTGCCGAACGCTGGAGAAACTAAGGCCACCAAAAGCGGCACCCCAGCAGCAGCCATCACCGTTCAATGTGCTCAGAGTTTTGAGTCCTGAGGCGGGGACCGGCTCTTGCTAGCCACCTGCATCTTTTGAGTCCCGAGGCGGGGACCGGCACGGCTGGCCACCTGCATCTTTTGAGTCCCGAGGCGACCGCACGGCTGGCCACCTGCATCTTTAGAGTCCCGAGGCGGGGACCGACTGCCGAACGCTGGAGAAACTGAGACCACGACTAACGTGGCACCCCAGCAGCAGCCGTAGCATACCGCAAGGAACAAAGCGCTAGCCAGCACTTGCCCCTGACGGTCATGACCAAAAGAGCGAAATTACAAAAAAATCCCAAATTGGAAAATAAAGCAAAGTCGATTGGAATAAATGAAAAATAAAGCAAAGTCAAAGTCAAAACCTTAAAGCACTAGTCAATTGGAAAAAAAAAATAATAGCAAAATCAAAGACAAAGCTTTAAAGCACTAGGCGATTGGAAAAAATGAAAATAAAGCAAAATCAAAGACAAAAGCTTAAAGCACTAGTCGATTGGAATAAATGGAAAAAAAGCAAAGTCAAAGACAAAACCTTAAAGCACTAGTCGATTGGAATAAATGAAAAATAAAGCAAAGTCAAAGTCAAAACCTTAAAGCACTAGGCGATTGGAATAAATGAAAAATAAAGCAAAGTCAAAGTCAAAACCTTAAAGCACTAGGCGATTGGAATAAATGAAAAATAAAGCAAAGTCAAAGACTAAACCTTAAAGCACTAGGCGATTGGAATAAATGAAAAATAAAGCAAAGTCAAAGTCAAAACCTTAAAGCGCTAGTCGATTGGAATAAATGAAAAATAAAGCAAAGTCAAAGTGAAAACCTTAAAGCACTAACGAGACATTTGGCTACCTGACTTAATGGTGACGAGGCATTTGGCTTACGATGCCTGTTCGTAAGAGCAAAAGGACAACGCTCGACAGCGTAATTCCATACGATAACTGTTCGTAATAGCAAAAGATGTCCATACGATGCCTGTTCGTAAGAGCGAAAGTACAACACTCGGAATCGTAAGTCCATACGATGCCTGTTCGTAAGAGCAAATGGACAACGCTCGGAAGCGTAAGTCCATACGATGCTTGTTCGTAAGAGCAAAAGGACAACGCTCGGAAGCGTAAGTCCATACGATGCCTGTTCGTAAGAGCAAATGGACAACGCTCGGCAGCCGTAAGTCCATACGATAGCTGTTCGTAAGAGCGAAAGTACAACACTCGGAATCGTAAGTCCATACGATGCCTGTTCGTCAGAGCAAAAGGACATCGCTCGGCAGCGTAAGTCCATACGATGCTTGTTCGTAAGAGCAAAAGGACAACGCTCGGAAGCGTAAGTCCATACGATGCTTGTTCGTAAGAGCAAAAGGACAACGCTCGGAAGCGTAAGTCCATACGATGCCTGTTCGTAAGAGCAAATGGACAACGCTCGGCAGCGTAAGTCCATACGATAGCTGTTCGTAAGAGCGAAAGTACAACACTCGGAATCGTAAGTCCATGCGATGCCTGTTCGTAAGAGCAAATGGACAAAGCTCGGCAGCGTAAGTCCATACGATAGCTGTTCGTAAGAGCGAAAGTGCAACGCTCGGCAGCGTAATGTCCATACGATGCCTGTTCGTAAGAGCGAAAGTACAACACTCGGAATCGTAAGTCCATGCGATGCCTGTTCGTAAGAGCAAATGGACAAAAGCTCGGCAGCGTAAGTCCATACGATAGCTGTTCGTAAGAGCAAAGGACAACGCTGGGCAGCGTAATGTCCATACGATGCCTGTTCGTAAGAGCAAAAGGACATCGCTCGGCAGCGTAAGTCCATACGATAGCTGTTCGTAAGAACAAAAGGACAACGCTCGGCAGCGTAATGTCCATACGATGCCTGTTCGTAAGAGCAAAAGGACAACGCTCGGCAGCGTAATGTCCATACGATGTCTGTTCGTAAGAGCGAAAGTACAACACTCGGAATCGTAAGTCCATGCGATGCCTGTTCGTAAGAGCAAATGGACAAAGCTCGGCAGCGTAAGTCCATACGATAGCTGTTCGTAAGAGCGAAAGTGCAACGCTCGGCAGCGTAATGTCCATACGATGCCTGTTCGTAAGAGCGAAAGTACAACACTCGGAATCGTAAGTCCATGCGATCCTGTTCGTAAGAGCAAATGGACAAAGCTCGGCAGCGTAAGTCCATACGATAGCTGTTCGTAAGAGCAAAGGACAACGCTGGGCAGCGTAATGTCCATACGATGTCTGTTCGTAAGAGCGAAAGTACAACACTCGAATCGTAATTCCATACGATGCCTGTTCGTAAGAGCAAATGGACAACGCTCGGCAGCGTAATGTCCATACGATGCTTGTTCGTAAGAGCAAAAGGACAACGCTCGGAAGCGTAAGTCCATACGATGCTTGTTCGTAAGAGAAAATGGACAACGCTCGGAAGCGTAAGTCCATACGATGCCTGTTCGTAAGAGCAAATGGACAACGCTCGGCTGCGTAAGTCATACGATAGCTGTTCGTAAGAGCGAAAGTACAACACTCGGAATCGTAAGTCCATGCGATGCCTGTTCGTAAAGAGCAAATGGACAAAGCTCGGCAGCGTAAGTCCATTACGATAGCTGTTCGTAAGAGCGAAAAGTGCAACGCTCGGAAGCGTAATGCCATGCGATGGCTGTTCGTAAGAGCAAAAGGACAACGCTCGGAAGCGTAAGTCCATACGATAGCTGTTCGTAAGAGCGAAAGTACAACACTCGGAATCGTAAGTCCATCAAAGTCAAAACCTTAAAGCACTAGTCAATTGGAAAAAATGAAAAATAAAGCAAAGTCAAAGTCAAAACCTTAAAGCACTAGTCAATTGGAAAAAATGAAAAATAAAGCAAAATCAAAGACAAAAGCTTAAAGCACTAGTCAATTGGAAAAAATGAAAAATAAAGCAAAATCAAAGACAAAAGCTTAAAGCACTAGGCGATTGGAAAAAATGAAAATAAAGCAAAATCAAAGACAAAAGCTTAAAGCACTAGTCGATTGGAATAAATGGAAAAAAAGCAAAGTCAAAGACAAAACCTTAAAGCACTAGGTGATTGGAAAAAATGAAAATAAAGCAAAATCAAAGACAAAAGCTTAAAGCACTAGTCGATTGGAATAAATGGAAAAAAAGCAAAGTCAAAGACAAAACCTTAAAGCACTAGTCGATTGGAATAAATGAAAAATAAAGCAAAGTCAAAGTCAAAAACCTTAAAGCACTAGGCGATTGGAATAAATGAAAAATAAAGCAAAGTCAAAGTCAAAACCTTAAAGCACTAGTCGATTGGAATAAATGAAAAATAAAGCAAAGTCAAAGACTAAACCTTAAAGCACTAGGCGATTGGAATAAATGAAAAATAAAGCAAAGTCAAAGTCAAAACCTTAAAGCACTAGTCGATTGGAATAAATGAAAAATAAAGCAAAGTCAAAGTCAAAACCTTAAAGCACTAGGCGATTGGAAAAAATGAAAATAAAGCAAAATCAAAGACAAAAGCTTAAAGCACTAGTCAATTGGAAAAAATGAAAAATAAAGCAAAATCAAAGACAAAAGCTTAAAGCACTAGGCGATTGGAAAAAAATGAAAATAAAGCAAAATCAAAGACAAAAGCTTAAAGCACTAGTCGATTGGAATAAATGGAAAAAAAGCAAAGTCAAAGACAAAACCTTAAAGCACTAGTCGATTGGAATAAATGAAAAATAAAGCAAAGTCAAAGTCAAAACCTTAAAGCACTAGGCGATTGGAATAAATGAAAAATAAAGCAAAGTCAAAGTCAAAACCTTAAAGCACTAGGCGATTGGAATAAATGAAAAATAAAGCAAAGTCAAAGACTAAACCTTAAAGCACTAGGCGATTGGAATAAATGAAAAATAAAGCAAAGTCAAAGTCAAAACCTTAAAGCGCTAGTCGATTGGAATAAATGAAAAATAAAGCAAAGTCAAAGTGAAAACCTTAAAGCACTAACGAGACATTTGGCTACCTGACTTAATGGTGACGAGGCATTTGGCTTACGATGCCTGTTCGTAAGAGCAAAAGGACAACGCTCGACAGCGTAATTCCATACGATAGCTGTTCGTAATAGCAAAAGATGTCCATACGATGCCTGTTCGTAAGAGCGAAAGTACAACACTCGGAATCGTAAGTCCATACGATGCCTGTTCGTAAGAGCAAATGGACAACGCTCGGAAGCGTAAGTCCATACGATGCTTGTTTCGTAAGAGCAAAAGGACAACGCTCGGAAGCGTAAGTCCATACGATGCCTGTTCGTAAGAGCAAATGGACAACGCTCGGCAGCGTAAGTCCATACGATAGCTGTTCGTAAGAGCGAAAGTACAACACTCGGAATCGTAAGTCCATACGATGCCTGTTCGTAAGAGCAAAAGGACATCGCTCGGCAGCGTAAGTCCATACGATGCTTGTTCGTAAGAGCAAAAGGACAACGCTCGGAAGCGTAAGTCCATACGATGCTTGTTCGTAAGAGCAAAAGGACAACGCTCGGAAGCGTAAGTCCATACGATGCCTGTTCGTAAGAGCAAATGGACAACGCTCGGCAGCGTAAGTCCATACGATAGCTGTTCGTAAGAGCGAAAGTACAACACTCGGAATCGTAAGTCCATGCGATGCCTGTTCGTAAGAGCAAAAGGAAAAGCTCGCAGCGTAAGTCCATACGATAGCTGTTCGTAAGAGCGAAAGTGCAACGCTCGGAAGCGTAAGTCCATACGATGCCTGTTCGTAAGAGCAAATGGACAACGCTCGGAAGCGTAAGTCCATACGATGCTGTTCGTAAGAGCAAAAGGACAACGCTCGGAAGCGTAAGTCCATACGATGCCTGTTCGTAAGAGCAAATGGACAACGCTCGGCAGCGTAAGTCCATACGATGCTGTTCGTAAGAGCGAAAGACAACGCTCGGAATCGTAAGTCCATACGATGCCTGTTCGTAAGAGCAAAAGGACACGCTCGGCAGCGTAAGTCCATACGATGCTTGTTCGTAAGAGCAAAAGGACAACGCTCGGAAGCGTAAGTCCATACGATGCTTGTTCGTAAGAGCAAAAGGACAACGCTCGGAAGCGTAAGTCCATACGATGCCTGTTCGTAAGAGCAAATGGACAACGCTCGGCAGCGTAAGTCCATACGATAGCTGTTCGTAAGAGCGAAAGACAACACTCGGAATCGTAAGTCCATACGATGCCTGTTCGTAAGAGCAAATGGACAAAGCTCGGCAGCGTAAGTCCATACGATAGCTGTTCGTAAGAGCGAAAGTGCAACGCTCGGCAGCGTAAGTCCATACGATGCCTGTTCGTAAGAGCGAAAGTACAACACTCGGAATCGTAAGTCCATGCGATGCC
>CP049708.1:5330422-5370787 GCA_004148225.2 Heterodera glycines | reverse complement strand
TATTTTTTCATTTATTCCAATCGACTAGTGCTTTAAGCTTTTGTCTTTGATTTTGCTTTATTTTTCATTTTTTCCAATCGCCTAGTGCTTTAAGGTTTAGTCTTTGACTTTGCTTTATTTTTCATTTATTCCAATCGACTAGCGCTTTAAGGTTTTGACTTTGACTTGCTTTTTGCTTTATTTTTGAGCTTTCATTTATTCCAATCGACTAGTGCTTTGAGGTTTTGACTTTGACTTTGCTTTATTTTTCCATTTATTCCAATCGACTAGTGCTTTATTTTTCCAATTTGGGATTTTTTTGTAATTTCGCTCTTTTGGTCATGACCGTCAGGGGCAAGTGCTGGCTAGCGCTTTGTTCCTTGCGGTATGCGGCAGCACAAAATGCCCGTCTGCTGCTTGCGGACGCCAGACCGTTCGAGGGGGTCTGTGGCGCTGGGGATAACTGTTTTTGGAATCTGTTGAGCTTGACATAGTTAATTAAAGAGTTTGAAGAATACGCTTGATGGAGCGTTAGTGCATGGAATCAAATGGTGGTAGTAGCAAATATTATACGAGCGATTAGCCATGCAATGATTGCAGGTCTAAGAGGTGTCAGGAGTCCAAGCCTCTGGACTTTAAACTCTGAGGTTGGCTCCACCGAGCAGTTGCCGACGTACACTAAGCAAGATGCACAAGACGCTCGGGTGGACACGTGTGCGCGTGTGCAAAGCCCCTGCCGACGAGCAAGTTGGAGATGCCGGTCAAGTATATGCAGTATACGGTCACGCTTGTGTCTTGGTTGTGTTCTTGTAAAGATCCTTTGAAAGAATGTACATGATAGATCAACGCATTCTGTGGGAGAATAAATGTGATTGCAGCAGCCGCGGTAATTCCAACTCTCAAACCACCCGGTGGTTCGGTGACTAGCGCCGATGACAGTGTCAGGCGGGGAGTTTGACTGGGGCGGTACGGAAAGGTTATCACAGGGATCGTGTCTGATTTTGCCCAGTGTTCTGAATGTTAAGCCATTGAATAGGGAACGTGAGCTAGGCTTAAACCGTCGCGAGACTGGTTAATTTTACCCTACCAAAGACCTGATGCTATGATAGTAATCCTGCTAAGTACGAGAGGAACCGCAGGTTCAGGTATTTGGTTCATGTGTTTGGTCGATAGACCAATGATGTGAAGCTATTGAAATCCCGCTTAAGCGAGATAGCAATATTCTTGCTCCCCGGTGTCGGGAGGCACTACTTATGCGCCGCTTGCGGTGCAGCCCAAATGCCCCAGCATCTGGCCCGATGTGCGTGCTTAATTGCTCGCACATTGCCAAAGCCGTAGCACTCGTGTGCCATGGTGGAACGTCGGGGCGCAAAATCACTTTTATACGACTTGACTACTGGTCAGGGGGTTGTTAGCAGTAGAGCAGCTTTTACACTGCGATCTGTTGAGACTTAGCCCTTGATCGGATGATTTGTATTCTTTTTCCCCCTTTACTTTTTGTGCCAACAACATTTTAGTTAAAGGTACATGAGAAGAGAAGAGTCTCTCTTAAGGGAGTCTTAAGGTAGCCAAATGCCTCGTCACCATTAAGTCAGGTAGCCAAATGCCTCGTTGCTACCACAAAGTCAGGTAGCCAAATGCCTCGTCAACATTAAGTCAGGTAGCCAAATGCCTCGTTGCTACCACAAAGTCAGGTAGCCAAATGCCTCGTCACCATTAAGTCAGGTAGCCAAATGCCTCGTCGCGAGGTTGACTGGCAGCGGCCGGCGCAGGCAAGGGAGCCGAGCGAGGTGGACTGGTAGCGGCAGGCGAAGGGAGCGATGGCTCCTTTGTGTTGAGGGCTGGCAGCGGACGGCTCAGGCAAGGGAGCCGGGCGAGGTGGACTGGCAGCGGCCGGCGGTTCACAGTATGTCCCGTGACCCTCATGCTGAAGTTAAGGGAATGTCGTGGTGCGTGGCGGGTACAACACAAGACATAAACTTTTCTTCGCGAAGGCATGTTGGTCTTAAGGCAATTTTTTGCCCGGGTCCACGCACCTGTGATTTTTAAGGTTTTCACTTTGACTTTGCTTTTTTTCCATTTATTCCAATCGATTAGTGCTTTAAGGTTTAGTCTTTGACTTTGCTTTTTTTTTCATTTATTCCAATCGCCTAGTGCTTTAAGGTTTTGACTTTGCCTTTGCTTTATTTTTCATTTATTCCAATCGCATAGTGCTTTAAGGTTTTGACTTTGACTTTGCTTTATTTTTCATTTATTCCAATCGACTAGTGCTTTAAGGTTTTGACTTTGACTTTGCTTTATTTTTCATTTATTCCAATCGACTAGTGCTTTAAGGTTTTGTCTTTGCCTTTGCTTTTTTTCCATTTATTCCAATCGCCTAGTGCTTTAAGGTTTTGACTTTGACTTTGCTTTATTTTTCATTTATTCCAATCGACTAGTGCTTTAAGGTTTTGACTTTGACTTTGCTTTATTTTTCATTTATTCCAATCGCCTAGTGCTTTAAGGTTTAGTCTTTGACTTTGCTTTATTTTTCATTTATTCCAATCGACTAGTGCTTTAAGGTTTTGTCTTTGACTTTGCTTTTTTTCCATTTATTCCAATCGACTAGTGCTTTAAGCTTTTGTCTTTGATTTTGCTTTATTTTCATTTTTTCCAATCACCTAGTGCTTTAAGGTTTTGTCTTTGACTTTGCTTTTTTTCCATTTATTCCAATCGACTAGTGCTTTAAGCTTTTGTCTTTGATTTTGCTTTATTTTCATTTTTTCCAATCGCCTAGTGCTTTAAGCTTTTGTCTTTGATTTTGCTTTATTTTTCATTTTTTCCAATTGACTAGTGCTTTAAGGTTTTGACTTTGACTTTGCTTTATTTTTCATTTTTTCCAATTGACTAGTGCTTTAAGGTTTTGACTTTGATGGACTTACGATTCCGAGTGTTGTACTTTCGCTCTTACGAACAGCCATCGCATGGACATTACGCTTCCGAGCGTTGCACTTTCGCTCTTACGAACAGCCATCGCATGGACATTACGCTTCCGAGCGTTGCACTTTCGCTCTTACGAACAGCTATCGTATGGACTTACGCTGCCGAGCTTTGTCCATTTGCTCTTACGAACAGGCATCGCATGGACTTACGATTCCGAGTGTTGTACTTTCGCTCTTACGAACAGCTATCGTATGGACTTACGCAGCCGAGCGTTGTCCATTTGCTCTTACGAACAGGCATCGTATGGACTTACGCTTCCGAGCGTTGTCCATTTGCTCTTACGAACAAGCATCGTATGGACTTACGCTTCCGAGCGTTGTCCTTTTGCTCTTACGAACAAGCATCGTATGGACATTACGCTGCCGAGCGTTGTCCATTTGCTCTTACGAACAGGCATCGTATGGAATTACGATTCCGAGTGTTGTACTTTCGCTCTTACGAACAGACATCGTATGGACATTACGCTGCCCAGCGTTGTCCTTTGCTCTTACGAACAAGCATCGTATGGACATTACGCTGCCGAGCGTTGTCCATTTGCTCTTACGAACAGGCATCGCATGGACTTACGATTCCGAGTGTTGTACTTTCGCTCTTACGAACAGGCATCGTATGGACATTACGCTGCCGAGCGTTGCACTTTCACTCTTACGAACAGCTATCGTATGGACTTACGCTGCCGAGCTTTGTCCATTTGCTCTTACGAACAGGCATCGCATGGACTTACGATTCCGAGTGTTGTACTTTCGCTCTTACGAACAGCTATCGTATGGACTTACGCTGCCGAGCGTTGTCCATTTGCTCTTACGAACAGGCATCGTATGGACTTACGCTTCCGAGCGTTGTCCTTTTGCTCTTACGAACAGCCATCGCATGGACATTACGCTTCCGAGCGTTGCACTTTCGCTCTTACGAACAGCTATCGTATGGACTTACGCTGCCGAGCTTTGTCCATTTGCTCTTACGAACAGGCATCGCATGGACTTACGATTCCGAGTGTTGTACTTTCGCTCTTACGAACAGCTATCGTATGGACTTACGCAGCCGAGCGTTGTCCATTTGCTCTTACGAACAGGCATCGTATGGACTTACGCTTCCGAGCGTTGTCCTTTTGCTCTTACGAACAAGCATCGTATGGACTTACGCTTCCGAGCGTTGTCCATTTGCTCTTACGAACAGGCATCGTATGGACTTACGATTCCGAGTGTTGTACTTTCGCTCTTACGAACAGGCATCGTATGGACATCTTTTGCTATTACGAACAGCTATCGTATGGAATTACGCTGTCGAGCGTTGTCCTTTTGCTCTTACGAACAGGCATCGTAAGCCAAATGCCTCGTCACCATTAAGTCAGGTAGCCAAATGTCTCGTTAGTGCTTTAAGGTTTTCACTTTGACTTTGCTATATTTTTCATTTATTCCAATCGACTAGCGCTTTAAGGTTTTGACTTTGACTTTGCTTTATTTTTCATTTATTCCAATCGCCTAGTGCTTTAAGGTTTAGTCTTTGACTTTGCTTTATTTTTCATTTATTCCAATCGCCTAGTGCTTTAAGGTTTTGACTTTGACTTTGCTTTATTTTTCATTTATTCCTATCGACTAGTGCTTTAAGGTTTTGTCTTTGACTTTGCTTTTTTTCCATTTATTCCAATCGCCTAGTGCTTTAAGGTTTTGACTTTGACTTTGCTTTATTTTTCATTTATTCCAATTGACTAGTGCTTTAAGGTTTAGTCTTTGCCTTTGCTTTATTTTTCATTTATTCCAATCGCATAGTGCTTTAAGGTTTTGACTTTGACTTTGCTTTATTTTTCATTTATTCCAATCGACTAGTGCTTTAAGGTTTTGACTTTGACTTTGCTTTATTTTTCATTTATTCCAATCGACTAGTGCTTTAAGGTTTTGTCTTTGCCTTTGCTTTTTTTCCATTTATTCCAATCGCCTAGTGCTTTAAGGTTTTGACTTTGACTTTGCTTTATTTTTCATTTATTCCAATCGACTAGTGCTTTAAGGTTTTGACTTTGACTTTGCTTTATTTTTCATTTATTCCAATCGCCTAGTGCTTTAAGGTTTAGTCTTTGACTTTGCTTTATTTTTCATTTATTCCAATCGACTAGTGCTTTAAGGTTTTGTCTTTGACTTTGCTTTTTTTCCATTTATTCCAATCGACTAGTGCTTTAAGCTTTTGTCTTTGATTTTGCTTTATTTTCATTTTTTCCAATCACCTAGTGCTTTAAGGTTTTGTCTTTGACTTTGCTTTTTTTCCATTTATTCCAATCGACTAGTGCTTTAAGCTTTTGTCTTTGATTTTGCTTTATTTTCATTTTTTCCAATCGCCTAGTGCTTTAAGCTTTTGTCTTTGATTTTGCTTTATTTTTCATTTTTTCCAATTGACTAGTGCTTTAAGGTTTTGTCTTTGACTTTGCTTTTTTTCCATTTATTCCAATCGACTAGTGCTTTAAGCTTTTGACTTTGATGGACTTACGATTCCGAGTGTTGTACTTTCGCTCTTACGAACAGCTATCGTATGGACTTACGCTTCCGAGCGTTGTCCTTTTGCTCTTACGAACAGCCATCGCATGGACATTACGCTTCCGAGCGTTGCACTTTCGCTCTTACGAACAGCTATCGTATGGACTTACGCTGCCGAGCTTTGTCCATTTGCTCTTACGAACAGGCATCGCATGGACTTACGCAGCCGAGCGTTGTCCATTTGCTCTTACGAACAGGCATCGTATGGACTTACGCTTCCGAGCGTTGTCCATTTGCTCTTACGAACAAGCATCGTATGGACTTACGCTTCCGAGCGTTGTCCTTTTGCTCTTACGAACAAGCATCGTATGGACATTACGCTGCCGAGCGTTGTCCATTTGCTCTTACGAACAGGCATCGTATGGAATTACGATTCCGAGTGTTGTACTTTCGCTCTTACGAACAGACATCGTATGGACATTACGCTGCCCAGCGTTGTCCTTTGCTCTTACGAACAGCTATCGTATGGACATTACGCTGCCGAGCGTTGTCCATTTGCTCTTACGAACAGGCATCGCATGGACTTACGATTCCGAGTGTTGTACTTTCGCTCTTACGAACAGGCATCGTATGGACATTACGCTGCCGAGCGTTGCACTTTCACTCTTACGAACAGCTATCGTATGGACTTACGCTGCCGAGCTTTGTCCATTTGCTCTTACGAACAGGCATCGCATGGACTTACGATTCCGAGTGTTGTACTTTCGCTCTTACGAACAGCTATCGTATGGACTTACGCTGCCGAGCGTTGTCCATTTGCTCTTACGAACAGGCATCGTATGGACTTACGCTTCCGAGCGTTGTCCTTTTGCTCTTACGAACAGCCATCGCATGGACATTACGCTTCCGAGCGTTGCACTTTCGCTCTTACGAACAGCTATCGTATGGACTTACGCTGCCGAGCTTTGTCCATTTGCTCTTACGAACAGGCATCGCATGGACTTACGCAGCCGAGCGTTGTCCATTTGCTCTTACGAACAGGCATCGTATGGACTTACGCTTCCGAGCGTTGTCCATTTGCTCTTACGAACAAGCATCGTATGGACTTACGCTTCCGAGCGTTGTCCTTTTGCTCTTACGAACAAGCATCGTATGGACATTACGCTGCCGAGCGTTGTCCATTTGCTCTTACGAACAGGCATCGTATGGAATTACGATTCCGAGTGTTGTACTTTCGCTCTTACGAACAGACATCGTATGGACATTACGCTGCCCAGCGTTGTCCTTTGCTCTTACGAACAGCTATCGTATGGACATTACGCTGCCGAGCGTTGTCCATTTGCTCTTACGAACAGGCATCGCATGGACTTACGATTCCGAGTGTTGTACTTTCGCTCTTACGAACAGGCATCGTATGGACATTACGCTGCCGAGCGTTGCACTTTCACTCTTACGAACAGCTATCGTATGGAGTTACGCTGCCGAGCTTTGTCCATTTGCTCTTACGAACAGGCATCGCATGGACTTACGATTCCGAGTGTTGTACTTTCGCTCTTACGAACAGCTATCGTATGGACTTACGCTGCCGAGCGTTGTCCATTTGCTCTTACGAACAGGCATCGTATGGACTTACGCTTCCGAGCGTTGTCCTTTTGCTCTTACGAACAGCCATCGCATGGACATTACGCTTCCGAGCGTTGCACTTTCGCTCTTACGAACAGCTATCGTATGGACTTACGCTGCCGAGCGATGTCCTTTTGCTCTTACGAACAGGCATCGTATGGACTTACGATTCCGAGTGTTGTACTTTCGCTCTTACGAACAGCTATCGTATGGACTTACGCAGCCGAGCGTTGTCCATTTGCTCTTACGAACAGGCATCGTATGGACTTACGCTTCCGAGCGTTGTCCTTTTGCTCTTACGAACAAGCATCGTATGGACTTACGCTTCCGAGCGTTGTCCATTTGCTCTTACGAACAGGCATCGTATGGACTTACGATTCCGAGTGTTGTACTTTCGCTCTTACGAACAGGCATCGTATGGACATCTTTTGCTATTACGAACAGCTATCGTATGGAATTACGCTGTCGAGCGTTGTCCTTTTGCTCTTACGAACAGGCATCGTAAGCCAAATGCCTCGTCACCATTAAGTCAGGTAGCCAAATGTCTCGTTAGTGCTTTAAGGTTTTCACTTTGACTTTGCTATATTTTTCATTTATTCCAATCGACTAGCGCTTTAAGGTTTTGACTTTGACTTTGCTTTATTTTTCATTTATTCCAATCGCCTAGTGCTTTAAGGTTTAGTCTTTGACTTTGCTTTATTTTTCATTTATTCCAATCGCCTAGTGCTTTAAGGTTTTGACTTTGACTTTGCTTTATTTTTCATTTATTCCAATCGCCTAGTGCTTTAAGGTTTTGACTTTGACTTTGCTTTATTTTTCATTTATTCCAATCGACTAGTGCTTTAAGGTTTTGTCTTTGACTTTGCTTTTTTTCCATTTATTCCAATCGACTAGTGCTTTAAGCTTTTGTCTTTGATTTTGCTTTATTTTCATTTTTTCAAATCGCCTAGTGCTTTAAGCTTTTGTCTTTGATTTTGCTTTATTTTTCATTTTTTCCAATTGACTAGTGCTTTAAGGTTTTGACTTTGACTTTGCTTTATTTTTCATTTTTTCCAATTGACTAGTGCTTTAAGGTTTTGACTTTGACTTTGCTTTATTTTTCATTTATTCCAATCGACTTTGCTTTATTTTCCAATTTGGGATTTTTTTGTAATTTCGCTCTTTTGGTCATGACCGTCAGGGTAAGTGCTGGCTAGCGCTTTGTTCCTTGCGGTATGCTACGGCTGCTGCTGGGGTGCCACGTTAGTCGTGGTCTCAGTTTCTCCAGCGTTCGGCAGTCGGTCCCCGCCTCGGGACTCTAAAGATGCAGGTGGCCAGCCGTGCCGGTCCCCGCCTCGGGACTCAAAAGATGCAGGTGGCCAGCCGTGCCGGTCCCCGCCTCGGGACTCAAAAGATGCAGGTGGCTAGCAAGAGCCGGTCCCCGCCTCAGGACTCAAAAGATGCAGGTGGCCAGCCGTGCCGGTCCCCGCCTCGGGACTCAAAAGATGCAGGTGGCCAGCCGTGCCGGTCCCCGCCTCGGGACTCAAAAGATGCAGGTGGCTAGCAAGAGCCGGTCCCCGCCTCAGGACTCAAAACTCTGAGCACATTGAACGGTGATGGCTGCTGCTGGGGTGCCGCTTTTGGTGGCCTTAGTTTCTCCAGCGTTCGGCAGCCGTCGAAACACTAAACAAGCAGCTTTGCTGTTTGTCAAAACAATTTGGCGAGTTAATTGACTTGTGTAAATGTGGCCTAAGGCACAAATACTGTGGAGGAACTCAGCACTTGGGATGCTGATTAAGGACAGAACTGGCTGTCTTTTGAGTAGCAAGATGCACAAGACGCTCGGGTGGACACGTGTGCGCGTGTGCAAAGCCCCTGCCGACGAGCAAGTTGGAGATGCCGGTCATGCATATGCAGTATACGGTCACGCTTGTGTCTTGGTTGTGTTCTTGTAAAGATCCTTCGAAAGAATGTACATGATAGATCAACGCATTCTGTGGGAGAATAAATGTGATTGCATCAGCCGCGGTAATTCCAACTCTCAAACCACCCGGTGGTTCGGTGACTAGCGCCGATGACAGTGTCAGGCGGGAAGTTTGACTGGGGCGGTACGGAAAGGTTATCACAGGGATAACTGGCTTGATGGCGGCCAAGTGTCCATAGAGACGTAGAGACATTCATGATTTCAGCCAAGGGTTTATTCGCTTACGGCAATTACAGGATGGCAGCATAAGCGCAAGGGCGTGACCGTGTCTGATTTTGCCCAGTGTTCTGAATGTCAAGCCAATGAATAGGGAACGTGAGCTAGGCTTAAACCGTCGCGAGACTGGTTAATTTTACCCTACCAAAGACCTGATGCTATGATAGTAATCCTGCTAAGTACGAGAGGAACCGCAGGTTCAGGTATTTGGTTCATGTGTTTGGTCGATAGACCAATGATGTGAAGCTATTGAAATCCCGCTCAAGCGAGATAGCAATATTCTTGCTCCCCGCTGTCGGGAGGCACTACTTATGCGCCGCTTGCGGTGCAGCCCAAATGCCCCAGCATCTGGCCCGATGTGCGTGCTTAATTGCTCGCACATTGCCAAAGCCGTAGCACTCGTGTGCCATGGTGGAACGTCGGGGCGCAAAATCACTTTTATACGACTTGACTACTGGTCAGGGGGTTGTTAGCAGTAGAGCAGCTTTTACACTGCGATCTGTTGAGACTTAGCCCTTGATCGGATGATTTGTATTCTTTTTCCCCCTTTACTTTTTGTGCCAACAACATTTTAGTTAAAGGTACATGAGAAGAGAAGAGTCTCTCTTAAGGGAGTCTTAAGGTAGCCAAATGCCTCGTCACCATTAAGTCAGGTAGCCAAATGCCTCGTCACCATTAAGTCAGGTAGCCAAATGCCTCGTCGCGAGGTTGACTGGCAGCGGCCGGCGCAGGCAAGGGAGCCGAGCGAGGTGGACTGGTAGCGGCAGGCGAAGGGAGCGATGGCTTCTTTGTGTTGAGGGCTGGCAGCGGACGGCTCAGGCAAGGGAGCCGGGCGAGGTGGACTGGCAGCGGCCGGCGGTTCACAGTATGTCCCGTGACCCTCATGCTGAAGTTAAGGGAATGTCGTGGTGCGTGGCGGGTACAACACAAGACATAAACTTTTCTTCGCGAAGGCATGTTGGTCTTAAGGCAATTTTTTGCCCGGGTCCACGCACCTGTGATTTTTAAGGTTTTCACTTTGACTTTGCTTTTTTTCCATTTATTCCAATCGATTAGTACTTTAAGGCTTAGTCTTTGACTTTGCTTTTTTTTTCTTTTTTTCCAATCGCCTAGTGCTTTAAGGTTTTAACTTTGACTTTGCTTTTTTCCATTTATTTCAATCGACT
The DNA here is from genome assembly GCA_004148225.2 of Heterodera glycines. Taxonomy (NCBI): domain Eukaryota; kingdom Metazoa; phylum Nematoda; class Chromadorea; order Rhabditida; family Heteroderidae; genus Heterodera; species Heterodera glycines. Next base: position 5,360,393 of record CP049708.1, on the reverse strand, counting down.
AGTGCTTTAAGGTTTTGACTTTGACTTTGCTTTATTTTCATTTATTCCAATTGACTAGTGCTTTAAGGTTTTGACTTTGACTTTGCTTTATTTTTCATTTATTCCAATTGACTAGTGCTTTAAGGTTTTGACTTTGACTTTGCTTTATTTTTCATTTATTCCAATCGACTAGCGCTTTAAGGTTTTGACTTGACTTTGCTTTATTTTTCATTTATTCCAATCGACTAGTGCTTTAAGGTTTTGTCTTTGACTTTGCTTTTTTTCCATTTATTCCAATCGACTAGTGCTTTAAGCTTTTGTCTTTGATTTTGCTTTATTTTCATTTTTTCCAATCGCCTAGTGCTTTAAGCTTTTGTCTTTGATTTTGCTTTATTTTTCATTTTTTCCAATCGACTAGTGCTTTAAGGTTTTGACTTTGACTTTGCTTTATTTTTCATTTATTCCAATCGACTAGTGCTTTAAGCTTTTGTCTTTGATTTTGCTTTATTTTTCATTTTTTCCAATCGCCTAGTGCTTTAAGGTTTAGTCTTTGACTTTGCTTTATTTTTCATTTATTCCAATCGACTAGCGCTTTAAGGTTTTGACTTTGACTTTGCTTTATTTTTCATTTATTCCAATCGACTAGTGCTTTGAGGTTTTGACTTTGACTTTGCTTTATTTTTCATTTATTCCAATCGACTAGTGCTTTATTTTTCCAATTTGGGATTTTTTTGTAATTTCGCTCTTTTGGTCATGACCGTCAGGGGCAAGTGCTGGCTAGCGCTTTGTTCCTTGCGGTATGCGGCAGCACAAAATGCCCGTCTGCTGCTTGCGGACGCCAGACCGTTCGAGGGGGTCTGTGGCGCTGGGGATAACTGTTTTTGGAATCTGTTGAGCTTGACATAGTTAATTAAGAGTTTGAAGAATACGCTTGATGGAGCGTTAGTGCATGGAATCAAATGGTGGTAGTAGCAAATATTATACGAGCGATTAGCCATGCAATGATTGCAGGTCTAAGAGGTGTCAGGAGTCCAAGCCTCTGGACTTTAAACTCTGAGGTTGGCTCCACCGAGCAGTTGCCGACGTACACTAAAGGTGGAATTTACGTGGTGCCACCCGTCGCTTAAGGCAATCCCACAGGTGACAATAAGTCCCGTTGGCGTCCATTGACGTCCCGCTGGCATACACCTGTTGGTACCACATTCGGTGGTCAAGGGCCGGTCTTGACTTTGCTTTTTTTTCATTTTTTCCAATCGCCTAGTGCTTTAAGGTTTTGTCTTTGACTTTGCTTTTTTTTCCATTTATTCCAATCGACTAGTGCTTTAAGCTTTTGTCTTTGATTTTGCTTTATTTTTCATTTTTTCCAATCGCCTATTTAAGGTTTTGACTTTGACTTTTCTTTATTTTTCATTTTTTCCAATCGCCTACTGCTTTAAGGTTTTGTCTTTGACTTTGCTTTTTTTTCCATTTATTCCAATCGACTAGTGCTTTAAGCTTTTGTCTTTGATTTTGCTTTATTTTTCATTTTTTCCAATCGCCTAGTGCTTTAAGGTTTAGTCTTTGACTTTGCTTTATTTTTCATTTATTCCAATCGACTAGCGCTTTAAGGTTTTGACTTTGACTTTGCTTTATTTTTCATTTATTCCAATCGACTAGTGCTTTGAGGTTTTGACTTTGACTTTGTTTTATTTTTCATTTATTCCAATCGACTAGTGCTTTAAGCTTTGTCTTTGCCTTTTATATTAAATTGAAAAAAAAATTTTAAATTTCTTTTTTAAAATTTGTAACAAATAATTTTTTTAAAATTAGAATTTTAAAAAAAATTTTTCTTTTGTGAAAGTGCGGAATTTAAAAATTTTAAGAACAAAAAAATTTCAATAACTAATTTAAAAAAATTCATTATTAAAAAAAGTTAAATAATAATTCCAGAATCCGGATTCTGACTTTTCAAATCCGGAATTCCGGAATTCTGAGCCTCGCGTTCCACTGAGCACGGGTGCCACGCATGCCCATTCGCCAAGCTCGCGTTCCAACTGAGCACGGGTGCCACGCATGCCCATTTCAACTGAGCACGGGTGCCACGCATGCCCATTTGCCAAGCCCTCGGGTTCCAACTGAGCACGGGTGACACGCATGCCCATTCGCCAAGCCCTCGGGTTCCAGCTGAGCACGGGCGCCACGCATGCCCATTCCAACTGAGCACGGGTGCCACGCGCATGTGCGGTAGCTGCTGCTGCACGAACATCCAGACACGCATCTTTCGGTAGCTGCTACTGCACTAACAACCTGGACGGTGCACACCTTACGCATCTACACCTCGAACGGCTAGGGCGCGGCTGGCTAAACTGAACCGCGCATGCCCTCAGAGCGGCTAGTTATCTATATATAAAAAAACGGGGGGGGCTCTCTGCAAATGGGCCGTGCCAGAGCACTTCCCGGTCGAATTTCGGGAAAATTTTTTTTGCGTTAGCCATCTGATCTCATTTAAGAACTTTTGAACCGTTCAAAATACAGCAAAAACATTTGGGAACTGAGATATGCTAACTTTTTTTTGCTAACTTTTCAAAAATCGGCGCATAGCGCCTGGCGGCGCAGCTGTAGCGTTTCGGTTCTGCTTGCAAAAAGTTGAGCCATGGCATGGGGAGCATTTTAAAAAAAAATTTGGCGCGATTCGACAATTCTGAAGGGTCGAAATGGGCGCGCGCCCGAGCCGGTTTTGCGCCGTGGAGAGCCAACTTTTGCGACGTCAATGCTAGGAAGCCAAATTTTTTTTCCCTGCCCGTCCGGTACCCCGTAAGGCTTGGAAAAAAAATTGCCGTTCTGCGCGCCGGGCGCTTTGCGCCGAGATATGCTAACCTGTTTTCGCTAAGTGTTGCGCAGCGCCCGGCGGCGCACAGCTAGGCTGGCGCCGCTTGGCGAAATGAGTGCCATGCCGTGGGGAGCATTTTAAAAAAAAATTTGGCGCGATACGACTAATTGGCGCCGAGATATGCTAACTTTTATTGGCCTGTTTGCGCCATGTGAAGCCAACTTTTGCGCCGTCAATGCTAGGAAGCCAAATTTTTTTTCCCCTGCCCGTCCGGTACCCCGTAAGGCTTGGAAAAAAAATTGCCGTCTTTCGCCGGGCGCTTTGCGCCGAGAATATGCACTGTTTTTGCTAACTTTGCGTGGCGCCCGGCGCTGAAGTTTGGCGCCGCTTGACGAAATGCGTGCCATCCAAGGGGAGCATAATGGAAAAAATTTTGGCGCCATTCGATACTTTGCGCTGAATATGCTAACTTTTTGTTGCCCACTTTGCGCATAGAGAGCCAACTTTTGGGCCAGCGATGCTAGAGAGTCAAATTTTTTTCCCCCGCGCGTCCCCCACCCTGAAAGGCTGGGAAAACAAATTGCCGTCTGGCGCCGGGCGCTTTGCGCCGAGATATGCTAACCTGTTTTTGCTAACTTTGCGTGGCGCCCGGCGCTGAAGTTTGGCGCCGCTTGACGAAAGTTGCGCCATGTCAAGGGGAGCATAATGGAAAAACTTTTGGCGCCATTCGACTACTTTGCGCTGAGATATGCTAACTTGTGGTGCCCACTTTGCGCCGTAGAGAGCCAACTTTTGCGCCAGCGATGCTAGAGAGTCAGAATTTTTTTCCCCGCGCGTCCCGCACCCTGAAAGGCTGGGAAAACAAATTGCCGTCTGGCGCCGGGCGCTTTGCGCCGAGATATGCTAACCTGTTTTTGCTAACTTTTCTAGAATGGCGCCTAGCGCCTGGCGCTGCAGAGTAACTGTCTTGCGGTTGCTTGGCGAAAGTTGCGCCGCGCCATGAGGAGCATTTTAAAAAAAAGTTCGACACTATTCGACAAGTCTGAAGGGTCGAACCCCCTTTAGCCCCTGGGGGGTGCAAAATGCAAAGTTGCTATTTTCGCGGGAAGCGGTGTTTTTTTAGTGTAAAGGGTGGGCGCAGACGTAAAAAGCACATTTTTCGCAAAATTGGTCAAAAGGGACAAAGTGTCGACACTCAAAACGGACAAAGTGTCTACACACTTGCTGGGACAAAGTGTCGACACCGTGTTTTTGTGCGTGTAGGGCAGTGGCAAGTGCATGACTGTCTGTTTTAGACCATTTGGTCACCACAGGGACAAAGTGTCTACCCCGGGACATTGGGTCGACGCGATGTCTGTCTGTCTGTCATCCACTGGCCTTTGTATAATATTTCTTTATTGGCTTCCACTGGCCATTTAGACAATTTTCTTTTAATTGGCATCCATTGGCCATTTTTATAATGTTTCTTTATTGGCATCCACTGGCCTTTTTCTTTTCTTGGCTTTCACTGGCCATTAGACAATTTTCTTTTCTTGGCATCCACTGGCCATTTTCTTTTCTTGGCTTCCGCTGACCATTAGACAATTTTCTTTTCTTCGCATCCACTGGCCATTTTTTTTATTGGCATCCACTGGCCTTTTCTTTTCTTGGCTTCGCTGGCCATTAGACAATTTTCTTTTCTTGGCATCCACTGCCATTAGACAATTTCCAACTGCTCACGGGTGCACCCATGACATTCCAACTGCTCACGGGTGCCACGCATGCCCATTCGCCAAGCCCTCGGTTCCAACTGAGCACGGTGCTACGCATGCCAATTCACCAAGCCCTCGGGTTCCAACTGAGCACGGTGACACGCATGCCCATTCGCCCAAGCCCTCGGGTTCCAACTGTTCACGGGTGCCACGCATGCCCATTCGAACTGCTCACAGGTGCCACGCATGCCCATTCGCCAAGCCCGCGGGTTCCAACTGAGCACGGGTGCCACGCATGCCCATTCGCCAAGCCCTCGGGTTCCAACTGCTCACGGGTGCCACGCATGCCCATTCGCCAAGCCTTTGTGTTCCGACTGCTCACGGGTGCCACGCATGCCCATTCGCCAAGCCCTCGGGTTCCAACTGCTCACGGGTCCCACGCATGCCCATTTGCAAAGCCCTCGGGTTCCAACTGCTCACGGGTGCCACGCATGCCTATTCGCAAAGCCCTCGGATTCCGACTGCTCACGGGTGCCACGCATGCCCATTCCAACTGCTCACGGATGCCACGCATGCCCATTCGCCAAGCCTTCGGATTCAAATGCTGCACGGGCGCCACGCATGCCCATTCCAACTGAGCACGGGTGCCACGCATGCCCATTCGCCAAGCCCTCGGGCTCCAATGCTGCACGGGCGCCACGCATGCCCATTCAACTGAGCACGAGTGCCACGCGCATGTGCCGGTAGCTGCTGCTGCACGAACATCCAGACACTTACGTGAAAATAAGGAAGCGAAAAAAATACGACACCAATGACATGAAAATAAGGAAGCGAATAAAATATGACCAAAGTCAAAGACAAAACCTTAAAGCACTAGGCGATTGGAATAAAGAAAAAAAGCAAAGTCAAAGTTAAAACCTTAAAGCACTAGTCGATTGGAATAAATGGAAAAAAGCAAAGTCAAAGTCAAAACCTTAAAGCACTAGGCGATTGGAATAAATGAAAAATAAGCAAAGTCAAAGACTAAACCTTAAAGCACTAGTCGATTGGAATAAATGGAAAAAAAGCAAAGTCAAAGACTAAACCTTAAAGCACTAGGCGATTGGAATAAATGAAAAATAAAGCAAAAGTCAAAGACTAAACCTTAAAGCACTAGGATTGGAATAAATTAAAAATAAAGCAAAGTCAAAGACTAAACCTTAAAGCACTAGGCGATTGGAATAAATGGAAAAAAAGCAAAGTCAAAGACTAAACCTTAAAGCACTAGTCGATTGGAATAAATGGAAAAAAAGCAAAGTCAAACTTCATACCATTGGTCTATCGACCAAGCCCAGCTCATGTTCCCTATTCATTGGCTTAACATTCAGAGCACTGGGCAGAAATCAGACACGGTCAGCGCCCTTGCGCTTATGCTGCCATCCTTTAATTGCCGTAAGCGAATAAACCCTTGGCTGAAATCATGCATGTCTAATTGTGTCAGGAATGAACACATCGTTCAGACAGGATAAACCAAAAAACTGACAGCGAGCGTTACCGGCGCTTATATTACAGCCTTTATAACAGCCAAAGTTTCAACCAAACAATTCCTTACGTCACTACATGGCTGACAAAATGCTCAAGCCAGCACTTGCCCCCGACGGGTGCGCTCAAAAGAGCGAAATACTCACAAAATCCAAAAAGTGCAAAATGGAAAAGTGTAAAACAATAGTATTAAGTTAAAACACTAGTCCATTTATGGAAAAATTGTTACGAGTAATGTTCGTAGGAATGTGTTACGAGTGATGTTCGTATCAATGTGTTACGAGTGATGTCCGTAGGAATGTGTTACGAGTGATGTCCGTAGGAATGTGTTACGAGTGATGTTCGTAGCAATGTGTTACGAGTGATGTCCGTAGGAATGTGTTACGAGTGCTGTCAGTAGGAATGTGTTACGAGTGATGTCCGTAGGAATGTGTATCGAGTGATGTCCGTAGGAATGTGTTACGAGTGATGTCGTAGGAATGTGTTACGAGTGATGTCCGTAGGAATGTGTTACGAGTGATGTCCGTAGGAATTGTTACGAGTGATGTTCGTAGCAATGTGTTACGAGTGATGTCCGTAGGAATGTGTTACGAGTGCTGTCAGTAGGAATGTCGAGTGATGTCCGTAGGAATGTGTACGAGTGATGTCCGTAGGAATGTGTTACGAGTGATGTCCGTAGGAATGGTTGTTCCAATCGACTAGTGCTTTAAGGTTTTGACTTTGACTTTGCTTTTTATTCAATTAACTTGTGGTTAACTGTTTTGAGTTTAATTTTGGTTTTGAATGTGTGGAGTGAGGCCGTCTGGGGCAAGCAGTACGTGAGTACTCTGACTGCAGTAGGAGAAAACGTATTGAGGAATAATAGGTGTCAGAAGTCCAAGCCTCTGGACTTACTGTAGCCGTTATCAGCTTATCGGTTTATCTTGCCCAGCGATGTGTTCAGTTGCTGATATCATTAGCCATGCAATGAATTTGTGTTTAATACGGGGAAAGAAGACAGTGCATCTTTTACACTTGTATGTTAGTCACCCGAGAGCCTAAGACTGTGCACGGTTTTTGGTTCGTTTGGATGGCCGTCCCGGGTAAAAGCGTACCGGTATTTAAGATGCACTTCCGCGATTCTGTTGAGCTTGACATAGTTAATTAAAGAGTTTGATGGATACGCTTGGTGGAGCGTTAGTGCATGGAATCAAATGGTGGTAGTAGCAAATATTATCAGCACATCCTTTGGGTTTTGTGTAGGTAGCTTGCGGGTTGGCGCCGCCGCAGGCTATTTACGCCGAGCTCATTGGATGTGTCTCTATGATGAACTAGCGTGGTACTACCAAATGCCCGTCCGCCGCTTGCTGACGACAGACCCGTTCGATTGGGTCTGTGCGCTGGTAATGATTCATGGATTTATTGGTGGGTTGGTAGTGAATGGTAACGGTGAAACGCGTTAGCGCGTCAGTGATTTGTTTTTGGAATCTGTTGAACTTGACAAGAATTTTTTACAGAGTTTGAAGGTTACGCTTGGTGGAGCGTTAGTGCATGGAATGATTTATTGACGTTTGCTTTTTTTCACTATAAATCCGAGTTCTGAAAATTAGCTAGACTCTTGATCAGAGCTATTTTGTACAAATGGAAATTGCGTGCGAGTTTGGATTATGTATTTCTGGTGTTAATGTTAAACTAGCGTGGCAGCACAAAATGCCCGTCTGCCGCTTGCGGACGCCAGACCGTTCGAGGGGGTCTGTGGCGCTGGGGATAACTGTTTTTGGAATCTGTTGAGCTTGACATAGTTAATTAAAGGTACGCTTGGTGGAGCGTTAGTGCATGGAATCAAATGGTGGTAGTAGCAAATATTATACGAGCGATTAGCCATGCAATGATTGCAGGTCTAAGAGGTGTCAGGAGTCCAAGCCTCTGGACTTTAAACTCTGAGGGTCAAGGGCCGGTCCCCGCCTCGGGACTCTAAAGATGCAGGTGGCCAGCCGTGCCGGTCCCCGCCTCGGGACTCTAAAGATGCAGGTGGTTAGCAAGAGCCGGTCCCCGCCTCGGGACTCTAAAGATGCAGGTGGCCAGCCGTGCCGGTCCCCGCCTCGGGACTCAAAAGATGCAGGTGGCTAGCAAGAGCCGGTCCCCGCCTCGGGACTCTAAAGATGCAGGTGGCCAGCCGTGCCGGTCCCCGCCTCGGGACTCAAAAGATGCAGGTGGTTAGCAAGAGCCGGTCCCCGCCTCGGGACTCTAAAGATGCAGGTGGCTAGCAAGGGCCGGTCCCCGCCTCAGGACTCAAAACTCTGAGCACATTGTACGGTGATGGCTGCTGCTGGGGTGCCGCTTTTGGTGGTCTTAGTTTCTCCAGCTTTTGGCAGCTGTCGAAAAAATAAACATCAGCTTTGCTGTTGTTAAAGAAATTTGGCGAGTTAACTGACTTGTGTAAATGTGGCTTAAGGCACAAATGCTGTGCAGGAACTCAGCACTATGGATCCTGTGATTGTTGTCAGAGAATTGACGTTTGCTTTTTTTGCTCAATAAATCCGAGTTCTGAAAATTAGCTAGACTCTTGATCAGAGCTATTTTGCTGGGGATAACTGTTTTTGGAATCTGTTGAGCTTGACATAGTTAATTAAAGAGTTTGATGGATACGCTTGGTGGAGCGTTAGTGCATGGAATCAAATGGTGGTAGTAGCAAATATTATCAGCACATCCTTTGGGTTTTGTGTAGGTAGCTTGCGGGTTGGCGCCGCCGCAGGCTATTTACGCCGAGCTCATTGGATGTGTCTCTATGATGAACTAGCGTGGTACTACCAAATGCCCGTCCGCCGCTTGCTGACGACAGACCCGTTCGATTGGGTCTGTGCGCTGGTAATGATTCATGGATTTATTGGTGGGTTGGTAGTGAATGGTAACGGTGAAACGCGTTAGCGCGTCAGTGATTTGTTTTTGGAATCTGTTGAACTTGACAAGAATTTTTTACAGAGTTTGAAGGTTACGCTTGGTGGAGCGTTAGTGCATGGAATGATTTATTGACGTTTGCTTTTTTTCACTATAAATCCGAGTTCTGAAAAATTAGCTAGACTTTGATCAGAGCTATTTTGTACAAATGGAAATTGCGTGCGAGTTTGGATTATGTATTTCTGGTGTTAATGTTAAACTAGCGTGCAGCACAAAATGCCCGTCTGCCGCTTGCGGACGCCAGACCGTTCGAGGGGGTCTGTGGCGCTGGGGATAACTGTTTTTGGAATCTGTTGAGCTTGACATAGTTAATTAAAGTACGCTTGGTGGAGCGTTAGTGCATGGAATCAAATGGTGGTAGTAGCAAATATTATACGAGCGATTAGCCATGCAATGATTGCAGGTCTAAGAGGTGTCAGGAGTCCAAGCCTCTGGACTTTAAACTCTGAGGGTCAAGGGCCGGTCCCCGCCTCGGGACTCTAAAGATGCAGGTGGCCAGCCGTGCCGGTCCCCGCCTCGGGACTCTAAAGATGCAGGTGGTTAGCAAGAGCCGGTCCCCGCCTCGGGACTCTAAAGATGCAGGTGGCCAGCCGTGCCGGTCCCCGCCTCGGACTCAAAAGATGCAGGTGGCTAGCAAGAGCCGGTCCCCGCCTCGGGACTCTAAAGATGCAGGTGGCCAGCCGTGCCGGTCCCCGCCTCGGGACTCAAAAGATGCAGGTGGTTAGCAAGAGCCGGTCCCCGCCTCGGGACTCTAAAGATGCAGGTGGCTAGCAAGGGCCGTCCCCGCCTCAGGACTCAAAACTCTGAGCACATTGTACGGTGATGGCTGCTGCTGGGGTGCCGCTTTTGGTGGTCTTAGTTTCTCCAGCTTTTGGCAGCTGTCGAAAAAATAAACATCAGCTTTGCTGTTGTTAAAGAAATTTGGCGAGTTAACTGACTTGTGTAAATGTGGCTTAAGGCACAAATGCTGTGCAGGAACTCAGCACTATGGATCCTGTGATTGTTGTCAGAGAATTGACGTTTGCTTTTTTTGCTCAATAAATCCGAGTTCTGAAAATTAGCTAGACTCGTGATCAGAGCTATTTTGCTGGGGATAACTGTTTTTGGAATCTGTTGAGCTTGACATAGTTAATTAAAGAGTTTGATGGATACGCTTGGTGGAGCGTTAGTGCATGGAATCAAATGGTGGTAGTAGCAAATATTATCAGCACATCCTTTGGGTTTTGTGTAGGTAGCTTGCGGGTTGGCGCCGCCGCAGGCTATTTACGCCGAGCTCATTGAATACACCTCTATGATGAACTAGCGTGGTACTACCAAATGCCCGTCCGCCGCTTGCTGACGACAGACCCGTTCGATTGGGTCTGTGCGCTGGTAATGATTCATGGATTTATTGGTGGTTGGTAGTGAATGGTAACGGTGAAACGCGTTAGCGCGTCAGTGATTTGTTTTTGGAATCTGTTGAACTTGACAAGAATTTTTTACAGAGTTTGAAGGTTACGCTTGGTGGAGCGTTAGTGCATGGAATGATTTATTGACGTTTGCTTTTTTCACTATAAATCCGAGTTCTGAAAATTAGCTAGACTCTTGATCAGAGCTATTTTGTACAAATGGAAATTGCGTGCGAGTTTGGATTATGTATTTCTGGTGTTAATGTTAAACTAGCGTGGCAGCACAAAATGCCCGTCTGCTGCTTGCGGACGCCAGACCGTTCGAGGGGGTCTGTGGCGCTGGGGATAACTGTTTTTGGAATCTGTTGAGCTTGACATAGTTAATTAAAGAGTTTGAAGAATACGCTTGATGGAGCGTTAGTGCATGGAATCAAATGGTGGTAGTAGCAAATATTATACGAGCGATTAGCCATGCAATGATTGCAGGTCTAAGAGGTGTCAGGAGTCCAAGCCTCTGGACTTTAAACTCTGAGGTTGGCTCCACCGAGCAGTTGCCGACGTACACTAAAGGTGGAATTTACGTGGTGCCACCCGTCGCTTAAGGCAATCCCACAGGTGACAATAAGTCCCGTTGGCGTCCATTGACGTCCCGCTGGCATACACCTGTTGGTACCACATTCGGTGGTCAAGGGCCGGTCTTGACTTTGCTTTTTTTTCATTTTTTCCAATCGCCTAGTGCTTTAAGGTTTTGTCTTTGACTTTGCTTTTTTTCCATTTATTCCAATCGACTAGTGCTTTAAGCTTTTGTCTTTGATTTTGCTTTATTTTTCATTTTTTCCAATCGCCTATTTAAGGTTTTGACTTTGACTTTTCTTTATTTTTCATTTTTTCCAATCGCCTACTGCTTTAAGGTTTTGTCTTTGACTTTGCTTTTTTTTCCATTTATTCCAATCGACTAGTGCTTTAAGCTTTTGTCTTTGATTTTGCTTTATTTTTCATTTTTTCCAATCGCCTAGTGCTTTAAGGTTTAGTCTTTGACTTTGCTTTATTTTTCATTTATTCCAATCGACTAGCGCTTTAAGGTTTTGACTTTGACTTTGCTTTATTTTTCATTTATTCCAATCGACTAGTGCTTTGAGGTTTTGACTTTGACTTTGTTTTATTTTTCATTTATTCCAATCGACTAGTGCTTTAAGCTTTGTCTTTGCCTTTTATATTAAATTGAAAAAAAAAATTTTAAATTTCTTTTTTAAAATTTGTAACAAATAATTTTTTTAAAATTAGAATTTTAAAAAAAATTTTTCTTTTGTGAAAGTGCGGAATTTAAAAATTTTAAGAACAAAAAAATTTCAATAACTAATTTAAAAAAATTCATTATTAAAAAAAGTTAAATAATAATTCCAGAATCCGGATTCTGACTTTTCAAATCCGGAATTCCGGAATTCTGAGCCTCGCGTTCCAACTGAGCACGGGTGCCACGCATGCCCATTCGCCAAGCCTCGCGTTCCAACTGAGCACGGGTGCCACGCATGCCCATTTCAACTGAGCACGGGTGCCACGCATGCCCATTTGCCAAGCCCTCGGGTTCCAACTGAGCACGGGTGACACGCATGCCCATTCGCCAAGCCCTCGGGTTCCAGCTGAGCACGGGCGCCACGCATTCCCATTCCAACTGAGCACGGGTGCCACACGCATGTGTCGGTAGCTGCTGCTGCACGAACATCCAGACACGCATCTTTCGGTAGCTGCTACTGCACTAACAACCGCAACGGTGCACACCTTACGCATCTACACCTCGAACGGCTAGGGCGCGGCCTGCTAAACTGAACCGCGCATGCCCTCAGAGCGGCTAGTTATTATTATATAAAAATAAGGGGTGTAGCCAAATTTCAAAGAGGAAGCGGGTGCACTTCCCATAGGGCTAGCGGGATGAAATTTTTTTTAAATGAAAGAGGATCTAATTTAGAAACTTTTGAACCGTGCAACTTTTTCGTTTTAAGCAAAAAATTTTTTTTTACACTTAGTTGAATGAATTTGGTGAAAAAATTTTGGCGGTTTTTCGCCTTTTGCATGGGTTTATCAAATCCGGAGCGGATCGGCCAAGAGGTGAAAAAGATGCGTCTTGGGATGGCGCGTCTTTTAAAAAAAAATTTGTGGCGCCAGCACCAAGTTAAGTGCCCGGACCCCCTTTAGCCCCTGGGGTGGTTGGGGGTCTAAAAAAGTTAGAGCCGGGGAAAAGTGTGGTTTGTTGAAGTGGGAGGCGCGGCGCTGTTGTACTATTTTGTAGAGCTCGCCGAGGCGAACATTTAAAAAAAAAATTTGCGTTTTTTGCTCAAGGTTGAGCAGGTCATTTGTCCGGAAAACTGGTAAAATGGGGTGGATTTGGCTGGGGGCCGGTGTATTAGAGGTGCCATTGGATGTGAAATGTGGTGCCAACGTGCTTAAATGAGATTAAAAAATTTTTGGACAAAGTGCCGAGTTGGTCAGACAAAGTGTCCACTTGGCCAGACAACATGTCTACCCCGGACAAAGTGTCGAAATTTCAAAATGTTCGCAGAAGAGTGAATTTATTTTTAAAAAATTCTCCATTTCATTGGGAGTATAAGAAAAAAAAGTTTGCACAGTTTGGACCAGTTTAAGCCGAGTTATGAATTTTTCAAATTTTAAATTCTGCACGACAAGGGGCGGGCGCGAAGCGCCCTGCCCCTCGAGGTGCGCGAGCGAGGAGCGGAGCGAAGCGAAGCGACGAGCGAGTGTACCGAGTCAATACCAACCGTGCCTCTCGCCCGGGAGCCACGTTCTGCATGACAAAGGGGCGGGCGCGAAGCGCCCTGCCCCTCGAGGTGCGCGAGCGAGGAGCGGAGCGAAGCGAAGCGACGAGCGAGTGTACCGAGTCAATACCAACCGTGCCTCTCGCCCGGGAGCCACGTTCTGCACGACAAGGGGCGGGCGCGAAGCGCCCTGCCCCTCGAGGCGTGTGAGCGAGGAGCGGAGCGAAGCGGAGCGACGAGCGAGTACGCCGAGCAAGCGCCAACCGATGCTGCTCATGACAAGGGGCGGGCGCGAAGCGCCCTGCCCCTCGAGGTGCGCGAGCGAGGAGCGGAGCGAAGCGGAGCGACGAGCGAGTGTACCGAGTCAATACCAACCGTGCCTCTCGCCCGGTAGCCACGCTCTGCATGACAAAGGGCGGGCGCGAAGCGCCCTGCCCCTCGAGGCGTGTGAGCGAGGAGCGGAGCGAAGCGGAGCGACGAGCGAGTACGCCGAGCAAGCGCCAACCGATGCTGCTCATGACAAGGGGCGGGCGCGAAGCGCCCTGCCCCTCGAGGTGCGCGAGCGAGGAGCGGAGCGAAGCGGAGCGACGAGCGAGTGTACCGAGTCAATACCAACCGTGCCTCTCGCCCGGTAGCCACGCTCTGCATGACAAAGGGGCGGGCGCGAAGCGCCCTGCCCCTCGAGGCGTGTGAGCGAGGAGCGGAGCGAAGCGGAGCGACGAGCGAGTACGCCGAGCAAGCGCCAACCGATGCTGCTCATGACAAGGGCGGGCGCGAAGCGCCCTGCCCCTCGAGGTGCGCGAGCGAGGAGCGGAGCGAAGCGGAGCGACGAGCGAGTGTACCGAGTCAATACCAACCGTGCCTCTCGCCCGGTAGCCACGCTCTGCATGACAAAGGGCGGGCGCGAAGCGCCCTGCCCCTCGAGGCGTGTGACGAGGAGCGGAGCGAAGCGGAGCGACGAGCGAGTACGCCGAGCAAGCGCCAACCGATGCTGCTCATGACAAGGGGCGGGCGCGAAGCGCCCTGCCCCTCGAGGTGCGCGAGCGAGGAGCGGAGCGAAGCGGAGCGACGAGCGAGTGTACCGAGTCAATACCAACCGTGCCTCTCGCCTGGGAGCCACGCATGTACCATTGCGAAGCCCCCGCCAAATCATACGTGCGGCGCACCCGGGGGGGGGCGGGGGGGGGCGTAGCGGGGGGTTGGGGGGGGGCGGCAGCCCCCCCCCAGGAAAACACCCATCATAAAAAATTTGTTTACATTATTTCCTTTTCTTTTTTTCCGTTCCTTTTCCATTTCCATTTCTTTTCCCTTAACTTTTCACTTTCCCTTTTCTTTTCATTTTTAACAACTAGGCTCAGCTGTCTTCCGGTAGCTGCTGCTGCACGAACATCCAGACACGCATCTGCGCCTGAGCTGCTACTGCACTAACAACCTGGCGCATCTACCCCGTTACTGGCTACAACTCGACGGGATAGGCTCGGCTTTCTATAAAGCGCAGCCATCTACCGGGACGCCTAGTTATCTATATATAAAAATAACGGGGGGCTAACCATAAAACGATTTGGCGGCAAGCGAATATCGAGAGTTGAGCACCGAGACCGGTACCATTCGAAAGAGCTATCGTTTCTAGCGATCTATCCGAGTGGATGAAAATGTCGCGATACATTTTTTTCGAGAAAATCGCGTTTGAACGAAAAAAACCCGGCTTTTTACAATTGGCAAAAATGGGTTGTAAAATGTGTGTTTTCACCTTATTTCTCAGGAACCGTAAGTGCTACGCTTTTGCGGTAAGCGAACAATTTGTAGAGCTCGTCGAGAGGAAGGGTGAGAAAAAAATTTCGTAGCTCTACGACAAATTCAAACAAAGTTATACCCCGGCAAATGTCGAAAAAAGCCGATTTTTTTTGTGTTTTCGCCTTCCGGTTTACAATCCGTTTACAATTGCAAATTCGTCCGGAATGTCCGCAATTTCGACCGACCGGATGGATTTTGTGTTTTTGCATGTGTTTTCAACCGGTTTACATGTGTTTTCGACGTGCCTTCTTTAAACCGGTTCCGGTTTTTCACGTGTTTTCTTAACATTTACGTGTGTTTTCGACACGTTTGCTTGCGTTTTAAACACTTTACGTGTGTTTTCAATACATTAACGTGTGTTTCAATATGTTAGCATGTGTTTTCGAGTATTTTTACAACTTTATGCCTTGTGTTTCACTTTGTGTTTTTGCATAAAATTCAAGCGAGCGAAGCGAGCGACACGACGTGTGCGAGCGAGCGAGCGGTGCGAGCGTAGCGAGCCGCGAGCAAGCGAGTGCACGGAGCTATTTAACGGCATAGTAGAGCTCCACAGGCCTGGTACGGGCGGCGCACCGGGGGGGGGGGCGGGGGGGGGCGTAGCGGGGGGGGTTGGGGGGGGGCGGCAGCCCCCCCCAGGAAAACACTCATACTAAAAAAATAATATATAAAATTAGTATAAAACAAGGGCGGGCGCGAAGCGCCCTGCCCCTCGAGGTGCGCGAGCGAGGAGCGGAGCGAAGCGGAGCGACGAGCGAGTGTACCGAGTCAATACGAACCGGGCCTCTTGCCCAGCAACCACGCTCTGCATGACAAAGGGGCGGGCGCGAAGCGCCCTGCCCCTCGAGGCGTGTGAGCGAGGAGCGGAGCGAAGCGGAGCGACGAGCGAGTACGCCGAGCAAGCGCCAACCGATGCTGCTCATGACAAGGGCGGGCGCGAAGCGCCCTGCCCCTCGAGGTGCGCGAGCGAGGAGCGGAGCGAAGCGGAGCGACGAGCGAGTGTACCGAGCAAATACGAACCGGGCCTTTTGCCCGGTACGTCGCATGCACCATTAGGAAGTGCACTGGAAAATCTTACGGGCGCCCATCCGGGGGGGGGGGCGGGGGCGTAGCGGGGGGGGTTGGGGGGGGGCGGCAGCCCCCCCCCAGGAAAACACTCAAACTTAAAAAATTCATATATAAAATTAGTATAAATTTCTTTCCGCACCGCTCCCCGTCCCCCGTCTCCCCGCACCCCGCACCCTACTCCCCACTGATTATCCACACCCCACTTCCCACCCCGCCTCCGTCCCCCACCTCCCCCCCCACCTCCCCGCACCCGCCTCCGGTCCCCCACCTCCCCGCACCCGCCTCCCCGTCCCCCGCCTCCCCGCACCCGCACTCTGCTCCCCCCCCGATTATCCACACCCCGCTTCCCCCCTCGCCTCCCTTCCCCCACCTCCCGCACCCGCCTCCCCGCACCCGTACCCCACACCCCACCTCCCCGCACCCGCCTCCCCGTCCCCCGCCTCCCCGTACCCCACACCCTGCTTCCCCCCCCCTCCCCCGATTATCCGCACCCCCTTCCCGCCCCCCCCGCCTCCCGTCCCCCCACCTCACCGCACCACGCCTCCCAGCCTTCGCTTCCCGTACCCCACCTCCCCGCACCCTTCATGCACCCCGCCTCCCCGCACCCTGCTCCCCACGATTATCCACACCCCGCTTCCCCCCCCCCGCCTCCCGTCCCCCAACTCCCCGCACCCGCCTCCCAGCCTTCGCCTCCCCGCACCCCACCTCCCCGCACCCTTCATGCACCCGCCTCCCCGCACCCCACACCCTGCTTCCCCCCCCCCCCCCGATTATCCGCACCCCTTCCCCCCCCCGCCTCCCGTCCCCCACCTCACCGCACCACGCCTCCCCCCCCGTCTCCCCGCACCCGCACCCTGCTCCCCCCGATTATCCACACCCCGCTTCCCCCCCTCCCGTCCCCCCAACTCCCCGCACCCGCCTCCCAGCCTTCGCCTCCCCGCACCCCACCTCCCCGCACCCCACCTCCCATGTAAACCGGAAAATAAATGCATTTTCTGTAATTAAACCGGAAAAAATGTATTTTCTTTATTAAACCAGAAAAAAATTGTATCTCTTCGAAAATTAAATTACTTTCTATTAAAAACCGGAAAATAAATGTATTTTCTGTTATTAAACCGGAAACAATTGTCATTTCTGTTAATAAACCGGAAAAAAAAATGTATTTTCTGTAATTAAACCAGAACACAAGTGTTATTTCTGTTAATAAACCGGAAAACAAATATATTTTCAGTTATAAAACCGGAAAATAAATGTATTTTCTTTTAAAAACCGAAAAACAATTGTACTTTCTTTATAAACCGGAAAACAGTTGTCATTTCTTTATAAACCGGAAAACAATTGTCATTTCATTATAAACCGGAAAACAATTGTCATTTCTTTGAACAACCGGAAAACAAATGTCCTTTCTTTATAAACCGGAAAAAAAAATGTATCCGGAAAATGTGCATTTTCCGGCACTTAAATGACATTGTAAAAACAACCGGAAATGTGCATTTTCAACCGGAAAATGTGTATTTCCGGCACTTAAATTACATTTGTAAAACACAACCGGAAAATGTGTTTTCATTTCCGGCACTTAAATTACATTAACACTTTCTGTTTGTGTTTTTTACTTTTCCGGAAAACGCTTTTTGTTTATGGTTTTTACTTTTCCGGAAAACACTTTCTGTTTGCGGTTATTACTTTTTCGGAAAACTATTTCTATTGTTCCGGAAAACATTTCAATTTTTGGCTTTAAATTTTCCGGAAAACACTTTCTGTTTGCGGTTTTTACTTTTCCGGTAAACTATTTCTATTGTTCCGGAAAACATTTCAATTCTGGGCTTTAAATTCTCCGGAAAACACTTTCTGTTTTTAGTTAAATGCATACAAGAACCGAAAACAAGCAATTTATTTCGTATAACCGGAAACAATCCTTTTTAAGGTAACAAAAACCGGAAAACAATTGTAGCTCCTTACTGTAAAAAAACAGAGACACTCATTTCTTTATGACTAATTTAAAAGTTGAATTTATTTTTTCTAAAAAGGGGGATAGCATCTAAACTATTACCAAAAAACGCATTTCAATTTTAAATATTTTACCATTCCATAGGCTTTTAACTGCAATTTAATGATTTTCAAGAGATTTCGTGCAAATTTAGCTATAAATCTGATATTTTTTTGGTGGAATATTTCAGGAATTTATATCCAATGTTTTTCCGACCCCCTACTGATCAGCCGTAAAAAACTCAATTTTCCAATTTTAACAATCAACAAACCATTTTGTATGTAATCAAAATCGTTAATATCACACCCCCTCGCATCCCTATAAAATTTGTGTTTTTTTTCTCCCCTAAATTTACATGACTTTTTTTGTGCTAAAAAAATCCACAACAGATGTGCTAAAACCCCTCCAAAAAATGCCAAAAGTGCTGAAAACTGGACGAAAAATGCCACAAATTCTTCAAACAATGCCACTTTCCACCAAAAAATTCATAAATTGTACTTCAAAATTGTTCTCCTGCTTACAATAAATCCACACACATAAAAAGAGTTTTCTTTTTTTTTGCCAAAAAATTTTCCGGTCTCAAAATATCGGAACATTTCGGTGCCATTCTTTCAAAGATGCCAATTTTTTTGACAGGCGGTTGGCATGCTGTTACGTGCCCGAAAGCATGGGATGGTCGACTTTGAAGGCGAAATGCTTTTCCAACGGAGGGACGAAGCAAAATTGATCACTTTGCTGATCAGCCACGAACAAATTCAGCAAGCATTGAGCGAAATTGAGAAATGATACAATTAAAAATTTTTATGGCGCAATAAAATGGCGGAAAAATCGAGAAAATACTTTTTTGTGCCTTTTCTGCAATGCCATTTTCATGTATTTCTATTTTAAACCAAAAAAAACAGCAATTTTTAAAATGTGAATTTTTCTTAGGTTAGTAAATTTTTTCTTATTTTTGTGGATATTTAAAAAAAAAAATTTTGTTCCTTAACACAAACATTTTGTTTCTCGAATGAATTGTTCATTTTGGAAGGTCAAAATGTCATTTTTGAGCACCGTCCGTCGTTCGTCGGGCGCAGCAATGTTCAAAATGTCAATGCATTGGGGTGGCAACTGAAAATAATTGCATAAAAATAATATAAATCTTGGTAAATTATAAACCAATTTCAATTAGGTATACACATTTATTTAATTTTTTGTGCCTTTTCTGCAATGCCATTTTCATGTATTTAATAACTTTTTTCATGCCTAAAAAAATCGTGCCAAAAGTCCGCACTTAAAAAAAACAATGTTCTAGATTTTAGTCATTTTTCGTCTTTTAAATTTAAAATATTTCAACAAAATAAAAAAACAAAAAAAAATATTTTTTAATTTTTTCAAAAGCCTTCAATTTTTTGTGCTCCGATTCTTGGACTTCCAAACACTGCATAATTCGTTTCGTCTTCTCGCCCCTCTCCCGTCGCACTTTGCGCTGTCGTTCGGCGTACGCACTAAAATTTACAAAAAAAAAATTTTTTTTTTCCATTTGGCTCAGTGGTCTGTGCGCCATCAAAAATGTGTTAAAAGTTCAATCCCCAGTGCACGCAGAAATGATTTTTATTTTTTTTCAAATTGAATTGTTGCAAGTTCTCTTAATTCAATTAAATTTTGTTGTCGAAAAAGCGATTTTTATTTTCTAAATTTATTCATGTGTTTTAAAAAAAACTAAAGTTTTATACAAAAAAATTTTCCAGGTACATTGATCATTTTCTCATGAAAAAATTAGTATTTTAAAATTCAAGAAATTTTATCACCCATTTCTTATGAATGCCGCCCTTTTTTCCCCACTCACTTGGCCATTCCCTTGGCACCTTTTCGCAATTCTTTGAGTGCCCCGCGCCGTTCATTTTGGCACGCTTTGCCCAACTCTTTAATCGCGCCTTCATGCCGTTGCTGTCGTTGTTTTTGTTGTTTCACCTTTCCGGGTCAAACCGTTCGTCAAAGCGCGGCTCCAACATTTTAATGGCACTAAATTTGGAAGGGAAGAAAATTTTAGTGGGAGAGAAAGGGACGCACTTTTTGAAAAATGAAGAAATTGAAAAAAATTTTTTTTTTAAATTTCCGTTGTTTTCTGTCGTTCTCAAAAAGTTTATTTAAAAAAAAATTAAAAGGAAAATGACCGAATCTATGGAATTTCGTAGCGATTTTCAACGGATGGTATTCTTAAAAAATTAAAATTAATAATTTTTGCTAATTTTTTTAGGCAAAATTTTGTGTAAAATTTCGAATGTCAAAATAATCGAGGCACATCCAAAAAATTTATGCTTATTTAACGGATTTTGCTATTGAATAAAGCCAACTTTTCAAAAAATTTACAAGGCAATTACGTCAAAGCTTTAAAAAATTTAATAAAAAATTAGCCCCAATTTTCAAACAAATTTTGGAGGAGTTAAAAAATGCCATCTCCCCGGGGCAATGGACTTTGAAACCCTACCCTTACCCACCTGTTGGCTGTTGTTGTTGTGTCCCTTTTGCTGATGCGTTTCATTTGCATGACTCGCCCATTCTGTGCCATCAGTTTGGCCAACAGTTGGGTGAGTCGTGCCGCTTCGTCCGCCAATTGGGCCGGGTAATTGGCCACGGGCAAATGGAGACAAATGCGATGGAACGGACTGAAAATTGGGGGTGGAAATCGTACATGAAAAAATTATTGTAAATTCAATTCGATATTGAATTTTTATTTGATGGGGTATGGCTGTCAAAAAAAAACGGTGGTTCCAATGATTTTTTTAAAAAGACACAAATTTTTGGAGTTTTGCTGAAAAGTACAAAAAAAAAATAAGGCCATCGGTCCATCAAATTCCGAAAATTTCATTAATTTTTAAACGTTGGATTGAATTAAACAAATACAGTTTTCACGAGAAATGAAAAAATCGTTAAAAATAAGCATCTTAAAGCCTAAAAAAATGGGACATAATGTCCAAAAACAAATTGTCCATTTTTTCCTCAAAATTCTACGGATTGGAGGCATTAGGGAATCAGGAATTTTCATAAAAAATTAAATAAATTTCAAAAAATCAGCAATTAGGATGGATCCGACGACCCAAATCCTAAAAAGAACGTACCTAAAACAAGCATTGAACGCGGGACGCATTGTGTCGTAGTCGTTTGTCGGTTGGTCTCCGGCGTCGGCGACACTTTCGTCGGCGGTGCCGTATTTGCGCGCGTATTGGCCAATTGTGGCGAACAGTGCGCGAACGGTGGCCAGTCGGAGACGGCATTTGTCCTCGTCAGTGTTGATGGCACCACCACCATTCTCTTCCTCATCCAAAATGCCACCATTTTCCGTCTCCAAATCGCCAGTGTTTGGGTGGAAAATCATTATTACTCTAACTGTCTTCGTTTCTGAAGTCTCTCACTCTCCCTCTCTCACACACTTTCTACATCAATCTTTTCTTCTCTAAATCTATCTCTCTCTCTCTCTCTTTAACTATCAATCTCTTCAACTATCAATCTCTCTCTCTCTCTCTCAATCTTCACTCTCTCTCTCTCTAACTCTCGCGTTGAAGCTTTTTAGATACATATACAGTAAATTTGCTTGACATAACACCTATGATTGGTCTTGCTTAAATTCTTATTTTTTTAAAAATCGCGTCAAAAAATAATTTATAATTATGACTATTATACGCCTATACACAAAATAATTAAAAAACGTTTTGGAATTTCCAATTGCTTAAAGTGCTTTAAAATTCATCATTTTACACCAGACCTTTCAAAGTTTAATTTTAAATTTGCGTAAGCATTTAGAAACTGTTTTTAAAAAGACTAATAAAACTCATTTGTCAAACTGATTTAAAAGCATTGTAATAATTTGCTAAATCTGGACCATGTTAGATTTCATTTTTTTGACGTGTAATAAATAATATTTGCACTAAATTTAATAACAAAAAAATTTCCACAAAAGCAGTTATTCATTAAAATTCCATTACAATAATTAAAAATGTATTTAATTTTTCATTAAATTATGTCTAACATATAATAATAAAAGCAAAATCAATCCAATCCAGTTTTCCGTCCCCCACTCCCCTCCCTCTTTCGTCTCTTCTTCCTTTGAACCACCACAAAAATGCATTTGCATCGCCTTTTCCTGCTGCCCAGCCATTTTTTGTCGACAAATTGAAAAGACGTTGGCGACAATAAAATGGCCATAAATTAACCAATCATTATTGATTTGGTTAAAAATACGATTTTTTCAATATGAAACAACAACTAATTTTATTCAAAATATAAATTTATTATTTTAAAAAAATTATAATCCTAAAAATACTGTATTTCATTTAAAAAAAACTTTAAAACAGGTTTAAATTAATAATTTTAAAGTAATTTTTTAACAAATTTTTTTTGTTCCAATAATCAAAAATTTAAACCACATTTTTCTACATTACATTAAACAATCTCACATGAACCCTTAAAAAACTATTATTTAGAAAAAATTAATAAAATTACTAAATGCGAATTTCAATTCTTATTCATTAATTCTTAATTATATACTATTTCATTTTTAACAATTTACGAATTTTTTCAGTTTTTTTAAAACTCTTACTATAAAAACTTAAAATATAATATTCAAGAAAACAAAACTCTGTTTTTGCTTTAAAATTTTCCGGAAATCTTTTCCTCGTTTTGGTTTCGTATTAAGCATCAAAACAATTTCCATTTTTGGTTTATATTTTCGCCAAACCTTTATTTATTTATTTTTTGTTTTCACAAAACTATTTCTGTTATTGAACTGAGTCTGCCGCCAAAACACTGGCCCAAAAACACCACAGTCCCGTCCCGTCTGTCTTTACCATTGCTTTAATTTAACCATTCCGAATATTTGTGATTTTTTATACGCTTTAAGCATCGCTTATTTTTTTAAATTTAATTAAATTTCCTTTTTAATTTTTCATCCCGTTGCCCTCTTTAGCTACGCTTAATCCCAACTCATTCGACCACGCTAATGCATCCCCCTCCGCTGCTGGTCGATTGTCCATTTCCGACTTTGTCGCACAGCTTCCGCCCGACTCTCCGCTTCTCGTACACATTGCGCTCCCTTTTTTGCTACTCCCACCACATTTGTCGGTCTGTTCAACTACAATATCGCGTTCGGCCTGCACTTTCTCTTCCGCGCTGTTGCTTCAGACGTTGGACGAAGCGCATTGTGCACATTGCCCAGGGACTTCAAGTGGTAGTGGAGGGTTATATGTATATTAAATTTGAAACAACAAATTGCATTTTGGTTTTATTTTGATGCTTAAATTTTGGTTATATTTTACTTTTTTGATACAGACTCATTTCAATTTATTTTATCACTTGCAGACCACGACTGGTCGAAACCGAAAATAATCCTTTACACATCAAAAACCTAAAGCAAGAGATATTTTTCACAATCTATTGTTTTTGTTTTTGCGAGCCATATCTCTTTTTAAAGCTAATATATTTTTTCTTTTCCTGTTTCACAAAACAATTTATGTTTTGACTTTTGCTTTTCACTAAAACAATTTCAATTTTTAACTTTTGCTTTTTCACAAAACAATTTCTGATTTGTACTTAAATATTTTTGGCGAATTTTGTTGGCAAATCATTTTTCAAAAAATTGGTTAGCCTAAGCAATTTTAATTACTTTTTTAAAAACAATTTTAAAAATTGCTCCATTTTTTGTTGCCAAAATTTGCACCAACAAATTGTCGTGCTTTTTAAATTAAATAAAATTAATGCCAATTAGCGGCGGCGCCGCGCAAAATTGGCTTTTTTGAATTTCCATCTCACATTTTTCAAAAAAAAAGCATGCTAAATTTTTCTTAAAATCTACAAATATCATTTCCTGGAAAAAATCTGTTAAAATTATGGCCAAAATTCTCATTTTTATTGCCGGCACTGGCGCATTGTCGTGCCTTTTCTCCCCTAAGTGTTTTTAAAAATCCTAAAATTTTATTAAACAATAAATATTCAGGAGAATTAGTATTAAAGAAAATTCAACAATTTTCAGGCGAACAAAATGCAAGGAGCAAATTGAGTTGGTAAAACGCGAGAACCGCACATTCAAACGCAAAACGTTGAAGGCGCACCTGGTCCATTTGCTGAACAAAGAGCACAAATTCAACGAGGCCATCCAATTGGGTACGGACGGTAAAAATGATTCGAACAAAAACAACCTTTTGGCTACTAAATGATTTTTCACCGACCCATTAAAAATAGGGAACTGACCAACGATTCCCTTTATAACGAGCCAAATTTAAATATGGAAAACGGCTCTGTTGCACTTTAGACGTTCAATTCAGCTGCTTAGGCCATAACTTTCCTTTCCCCATTTTTGTTCGCCAAAACATATTATGGTCAGAAATTTGTGGTTTAAGATTTTTAATAAGAAAATTGTCAAATGCACATTTCGTGTTTATATCTGGTAGACAATTTTATGGCCCGGAAATTTTGAATTAAAATCTGTTAATCGGACTTTTCATTTAAAATCTGGCAACAACTTGTAAGGACCCGGGATTTGAGGTTTAAAATCAATAAACCAATTATAAGGCCCGGGATTTGGGTTTAAATTCGGCTCAGACATTTTGCCTTTTGTTTAGTTTTTACTTGTATTTTTCTTTCATTGGCCGAATATTTCTGTTACTCTCAAATTCATTATTCCTTCCATTTAAAAAGGAACAGAATATGAGCCAACAGTGCTGCGACAACCGAGTGCTTTTCCTGCAAAATGTCAAAGTGCCGAGCGCAAATGAGTTGGCCGAGTCGGCGATCGTTTCCTCCTTACAATGCGCGCCTTTGACCGCATTTTGGCCGTCCTTGGTGAGCACATAAGGGGGAGGCGCACTGAGTGAAAATCCATTGGGATTATAAGCCAAAACGTCACAATTTTGGCACAAAAAAACGCCAGAAAAACAAAGATGGGTTTTAAACTATTTTTATTTCAATAAGGGCCCGGGATTTTAATTTTTAATTAAAGAATATTAATGTTTTAGACATGAGATGGCATTAACAAACCAAGGCAACCAAAAATGATACCACCAAAAATGCAAAATTTAGAGCCTAGAAAAACTAAATTTACGAAATTTTGAGCGTTTTTTGGGTAACATTTTGCAAAAAAGGACTTATGGGAAACAATTTAGCCAAAAAATTGTTTAATCAGAGCAATTAGAATTATTTAAAAAAACTATTTTAAAATTTGCCACTTTTTTTGTCAGCATTTGCCTTTGCCCCGTGTTGTCCGTCACTTCCACCTTTGGCGTCTGTACAATTGCGGCAATTGCCCTTTTTATTTGTCCAGAATATGTGCCATTGGTGCAAATGATGTGAGTTCCAAACAAAATTGAATTGAAAATTTATTTAAACGAGTAACTTACGCGTGACATAAAAATGCCTTTCTCCCCACAACAAAATTTGGGTTTGGGCACCGGGCGACGCTAACATTGTTAACAAAGGTTCCCTTATGAATAAAAAAAATTTCAAAATTTTAATGTACTTTATTTGCACATAATTTAAACGGTCTTGTAATATTTTAACTTTTTTTTGTTTTCATGTATTTAAGCCAAATTTTAATCAAAAAATCTTAAACGAATAATTTATTCAAATATTTTGTTTGACTCTGGTTCCAAACATTAAAGGGGGGAGGAGGGCCAATAGGTGGCCTTAAACCAATTAATTCCAATAAAATTTTAATAAAAAATGAAAATTTGTCATTAAATACGCACTCTAGAAATGTAATATTTTCCAACCATCCACAACATAACAATCCCCATTTTTTGTTTATATTTTTTAAAAAACTTTTTTAAATTTTTATTTGTGTTCCAAAAAACTATTTCTGTTTGCTTTTGTATTTTTCCCGAAAAACTATTTCCGTTTTTTTGTATTCTTTCACGAAAAATAATATCTGTTTTTTGTTTCGTATTTTCCCAGAAAACTATTCCTGTTTTTGGTTTGTGTTATCAGGAAATCAATTCCTGAGGCCCGACGGTGCCGGTGCGCCATCGGGAAAAAAAATTTGAAAATTTGAGTGCGGTTTGTTTACAGATTCCGACCCAAAAACTGCAAAATTTTGCGATTTTTTTGCAAGTCGACAACTTTTTTTTTAAAAAACGCTTTTGCGGCGTGATTTTTCAAAAAACTCCGAGTTCTTTTTGAAATAAAACCAAGACAACCAAAAATGCTACCACTAACAACGCCAAATTCAGTGGCGCGAAAAACAAAATTTACGTACAATTTTGCCCATTTTTGGGCTACAATTTACAAAACAAAAAAGAACTAATATTATTTTTGCAAAAAATTGGTTAGCCTTAGCAATTTATATTCATTGAAAAAACGATTTTTAAATTTGCTCCATTTTTTGCCAGCATTTACCTTTGCCCCGTGCTGTCCGTCACTTCCATCTTTGGCCTCTGTACAATTGCGGGCCATCTCACAAACTCTTTGATGCTGATACTGCCATTTTTGTGAGTGCCGTTTTTTGGCATTTCAGAATTTGAAAATTGTCCCTTTTTTTTGTACAAAATCTGTGGCATTCGTGGCAATGATGTGAGCTCCAAACAAATTCTCGTCTTTGAGAAAATGCCCAATGAATTTGTGCATTTTAACCCAATTTCGAATTCCAAACCAAAATTCCAAACCAAATTTGAAGAAAAATAATTAATTTTCTGTCATTTTTGTATCCAAATTAAGTTGTTTATCTAAAAAATTTGGTTACATTTTTTCAGCTTTTATGAAAATCATTGACAAGAGTGTTTTTCTCGCAGACATTCATTAATAACATTATGTTAGGTTAAAGTGTTGTGACCAAACGAATGTATATTTACAGGTTGAAACTGCAGCAGGCGGAGGCGCAACGGAATAAAATTGGACAGACCAGCTCGACCCAAAAGCAGCAATCGGCATAAAAAAAATCACAACAACGTGAGAAATGGGGGCAAAGCAAACCACAAATATTGTTTCTTCTCAATTCATTATTCAACATTTCTTTTGCATTTTTAAAGTGCATTTTTTTGGTTTTTTCAATTTAAATTAATTTTTAAAAAACAATTGTAAAAATTGCCCCATTTTTTACAAGCAAATGCCTTTGCCCCATGCTGTACGTCACTTACACCTTTGGCATCTGTTCAATAACAGGATAAAATAGCTGAAAGAAGCCACCAAAAAACAAAGCGCAATTGAAAAAGGTCCTTCCAATATTTTATGGATGGAATTCCGATTCACAATTTTAATGGATTTTTAAACTATTGAAACCTATTAAAAAATACGAAAAGAATTACTTTAAAAAAATCCCTTTTCCAAATTGCAATTTGTTAAATTTTTAGGACAAAAACCCAATTTAAATATAAACCTAAGAATTCTGTTTCCGAAAAAATTTGGTGCTTCGGAATGCCATCCCTTAATAATCAATAGGGATGCAATTTTTAGGCAAATAAGTTTCACAAAGTTTTATAAAATGGAATTATCTTGAGCACTTTTATATTTAACAGAATGACTTTAAATTATAAAGCAAAACAGCATATCATAAGGACTTTCTGTTTACTAAAAATTTTATTCTAATAAAAATTTTTGAACAATCGCTTTTGAAAATTCTAAAATTTGACGTGAAAAACATTTCAATGAAATTTAAAGTTTAAAAATGTGAATTTATTTAAAAAAATTTAAATGTATTTAAAAATCCATGTAATTTATTTGCCAAAAAAATTGCACCTCTTATAATTATAATTAGTCGCTAACATTATTTATTTTATTTATTAACTTATATAAAAAACTAACAATATTAGGGTTAACATTTTAATTATAAGCATAGACATTAAAAAAGGAATTGTACTTTTTTTAACTAAAAAAAAGTACATAATATGTGTAAAACGGCAAGCAATAAGCAGGGTTCAACGGACATCTTTTGATGCAGCCGAGCAACCGGCTATTGTGAACCGGTGTACATTTAGGAAAAAAAAATGAAAATAGGTAAGACAAATATAAAATAAAATTGTGTCATTTAATACAATTGAAGTATTAATAGGAAAAATTAATAATAATAAAATAAAATATATACATACATATATTAAAAAATATATTAATCTTATTATTATTATTTTATCAAACTATAGATAATTAAGACGAAAAAAAAAATTCAATTTATCATGTTTGGCGTTGGATGGAATAACCATATATCTTTTTATCATTATTTCAATTCGTATAAAGTCATTTCTATCATTAATAAAATTATATTATTAATCAATGTTTTAATTCATGAATGTATAAAAATTGTGAATATATAAAATATTTTATTGGGTGCAAAAAAGTTTCTTCAATGTTTGCATTTACAATTAATTATAAATCATCCATTTTAATTGCCTTTTTCACTTTTATTTTTAGTTCAAATTGATGAAGAAAAACAGCTATTGTTGAAAGTTGCTCCAAAAAATCTATTATAAAAAATATATGAAGCACTTTTTCACCCAGTATTTTAATAATATTTACACAATTTAAATTTACTTGATTATTTATTGGCTGCATATTTTGTACTTATTCATCTTTTTTATTAAAAAATTTACAATTATAAATTTAATAAATTTTCAGAACAAAAAAAAAATGTTTAAAATGTCCATCAAATTTGTTATTTTTTTTAAATGTAAAAAATTGATTTAAAAATTAAATAAAGTTATTATACACACCTATATTTAATGTGTCATTTGATATTTGCAACAGATTATCAAAAAAAGCATAAACAATAAAAATTTACAAATAACAAAAATATATGTTGGATATTTTAAAACATAATTCAACATATATTTATTTTATATGCATTTTTAATGACAAAGGTGTAGCCAAATTTTGATGCTACCAACATCCACCAAACAAGATAAAATCTGTGTGAAACTTTATTTCTCCATAATTAGTGATTTTCAATTTAATTACTTATTATATTTAAATACAATTCATAGTGCTGTAATTAATTCACGTAGATTCAAATTTTTTATCTTTTTTATTACCGCTTTTGTAATCTAATTTTTTAATGAAATATTTAATTGCCATCTTAATTGCCTTTAATTTTCAAAATATTTCATTTCAAATTATTCAAAATTTTAGAAATCTATTACGAATGAGTTGTTTCTACCGGTGCTAGGACGAAGTTACAAAAGTGTAAATTCGGGCGAAGTTACAAAAGTATCAAATTCTGAACCCCGGACCCGCATCCAAACGAAAAGTTGAAAGTTAAAATTTTCAAATTTAGCATTTTTTTGCTCAAAAACGGCCTAAATGAATTCTTTTTCAGGAATGATGACTTCTATTTTGTTCCCGTGAATTAAACCATTTTTTATGAAAAAAAACTAATTTTGAAAATTAGACTTTTCGACTTTTTGCTCAAGCTCGGGTCCGGGGTTCAAAATTGAGAACAATTTTTTTTATAGAAGTTTACTTCTCTATGACAATACTAATGACATATAATTTTATTTTAAAATATTTTTATCACTGACGCATTTTCTTCTGACGCATTCCTACCTGCATTTTGCTATGTGATCAAAAAAATGAGTAATACATTTGTACCAGTGATGTGCCGAATCGGA
This sequence comes from Heterodera glycines, assembly GCA_004148225.2. Taxonomy (NCBI): domain Eukaryota; kingdom Metazoa; phylum Nematoda; class Chromadorea; order Rhabditida; family Heteroderidae; genus Heterodera; species Heterodera glycines. The sequence continues at coordinate 5,330,890 of CP049708.1, read as the reverse complement.
ATCGTAATCGTAATCGGAATCGCAATTAATCGGATTTTGGGCCATAATCAGAATCGGATAATCGTAATCGGATTTTGCCTTGAAATCCGATTATTACACCCCTAAGAATTGACCTTTGAAGGAATTTTTTTAGCAAGAATACCAATGAATTTTGAAAAAAATGTTTTCTGAAACGAATGTTTTAATCTTATTTTAACATAATGCCCAGGGCGGCCAAGTGTCCTTATTTGTAAGATTTGTCCTTATTTGGAGGTGCCAACTCTTAGAAATTAAAAATGTCCTTATTTGTAAGATTTGTCCTTATTTTGACACGCCCTCCTTGCTTTGTGCTTATTCATGGATTTGAAAAAAAAATGCAAAAATTTAATATTTTTTAATTACTTATTGTTTTTTATTGAAGCGAATATTTGAATTAATTCCTTTTTGTAAAAAATTTCATTTTTATTTTTCTTTAGTGTAAATTCGTTA
>CP049708.1:5312424-5329422 GCA_004148225.2 Heterodera glycines | reverse complement strand
TCTGCTAATTCTGAAACACACCAGAACAGTTCTGAAAATTCTGGAAAACGCCAAAATTGTTCTGAAAATATAAAATTAAATAAAATAAAATAAAATAAAATAAAATAAATTAAAATAAAATAAAAAAAAATAAAATAAAATAAATTAAAATAAATTAAAATAAAATAAAATAAAATAAATTTAATTAAAATAAATTAAATTTAAATAAAATAAATTAAAATAAAATAAATTAAAATTAAATTAAAATAAATTAAAATAAAATAAAATAAAATAAATTAAAATAAAATAAAATAAAATAAATTTAATTAAAATAAATTAAATTTAAATAAAATAAAATAAATTAAAATAAATTAAATTAAAATAAATTAAATTAAAATTAAATTAAATTAAAATAAAATTAAATAAAATAAAATAAAGCGGCCTGCCCCTCGAGGTGCGCGAGCGAGGAGCGGAGCGACGAGCGAGTGTACCGAGTCAATACCAACCGTGCCTCTTGCCCGGTAGCCACGCTCTGCATGACAAAGGGGCGGGCGCGAAGCGCCCTGCCCCTCGAGGCGTGTGAGCGAGGAGCGGAGCGAAGCGGAGCGACGAGCGAGTACGCCGAGCAAATACGAACCGGGCCTTTTGCCCGGTACGTCGCATGCACCATTAGGAAGTGCACCGGAAAATCTTATGGGCGGCGCATCCGGGGGGGGCGGGGGGGGGGGGCGTAGCGGGGGGGTTGGGGGGGGCGGCAGCCCCCCCCCCAGGAAAACACTCAAACTAAAAAAATAATATATAAAATTAGTAAAAAACAAGGGCGGGCGCGAAGCGCCCTGCCCCTCGAGGTGCGCGAGCGAGGAGCGGAGCGAAGCGGAGCGACGAGCGAGTGTACCGAGCAAATACGAACCGGGCCTTTTGCCCGGTACGTCGCATGCACCATTAGGAAGTGCACCGGAAAATCTTATGGGCGGCGCATCCGGGGGGGGGGGGGCGGGGGGCGTAGCGGGGGGTTGGGGGGGCGGCAGCCCCCCCCAGGAAACACCCATCATAAAAAAAATTATTTATATTATTTAATTTTCCCTTCCCTTTTCCCTTTTCGTTTTTCCTTTTCCCTTCCCTTTTCCCTTTTCGTTTTCCCTTTTCCCTTCCCTTTTCCCTTTTCGTTTTCCCTTTTCTTTTCCCTTTTCCTTTCCTGTTTCCTTTCCTTTTCCCTTTTCCTTTTCCCTTTTCCTTTTCCTTTCCCTTTCCTTTTTCCTTTTCCTTTCTTTTTCTTCATTTCCTTTTTCTTTTACTTTTCCATTCCATTTTCTTTTTACTTTTCTTTTCCCTTTTCCATTTCCATTTCATTTCCCTGCTCATTATCGACAAGGGGCGGGCGCGAAGCGCCCTGCCCCCCGAGGCGTGTGAGCGAGGAGCGGAGCGAAGCGGAGCGACGAGCGAGTACGCCGAGCAAGCGCCAACCGATGCTGCTCATGACAAGGGGCGGGCGCGAAGCGCCCTGCCCCTCGAGGTGCGCGAGCGAGGAGCGGAGCGAAGCGGAGCGACGAGCGAGTGTACCGAGCAAATACGAACCGGCCCTCTTGCCCGGTAGCCACGCTCTGCATGACAAAGGGGCGGGCGCGAAGCGCCCTGCCCCTCGAGGCGTGTGAGCGAGGAGCGGAGCGAAGCGGAGCGACGAGCGAGTACGCCGAGCAAGCGCCAACCGATGCTGCTCATGACAAGGGCGGGCGCGAAGCGCCCTGCCCCTCGAGGTGCGCGAGCGAGGAGCGGAGCGAAGCGGAGCGACGAGCGAGTGTACCGAGCAAATACGAACCGGGCCTTTTGCCCGGTACGTCGCATGCACCATTAGGAAGTGCACCGGAAAATCTTATGGGCGGCGCATCCGGGGGGGGGCGGGGGGGGGGCGTAGCGGGGGGGTTGGGGGGGGGCGGCAGCCCCCCCCCAGGAAACACTCATACTAAAAAAATAATATATAAAATTAGTATAAAACAAGGGCGGGCGCGAAGCGCCCTGCCCCTCGAGGTGCGCGAGCGAGGAGCGGAGCGAAGCGGAGCGACGAGCGAGTGTACCGAGCAAATACGAACCGGGCCTTTTGCCCGGTACGTCGCATCATTATCGACAAGGGGCGGGCGCGAAGCGCCCTGCCCCTCGAGGCGTGTGAGCGAGGAGCGGAGCGAAGCGGAGCGACGAGCGAGTACGCCGAGCAAGCGCCAACCGATGCTGCTCATGACAAGGGGCGGGCGCGAAACGCCCTGCCCCTCGAGGTGCGCGAGCGAGGAGCGGAGCGAAGCGGAGCGACGAGCGAGTGTACCGAGCAAATACGAACCGGGCCTCTTGCCCGGTAGCCACGCTCTGCATGACAAAGGGGCGGGCGCGAAGCGCCCTGCCCCTCGAGGCGTGTGAGCGAGGAGCGGAGCGAAGCGGAGCGACGAGCGAGTACGCCGAGCAAGCGCCAACCGATGCTGCTCATGACAAGGGGCGGGCGCGAAGCGCCCTGCCCCTCGAGGTGCGCGAGCGAGGAGCGGAGCGAAGCGGAGCGACGAGCGAGTGTACCGAGTCAATACGAACCTGATCAATTCTTTTGGATGCCGCATAGGGTGGGGGGGAACGGCTAGGCTCGGCTGTTACCGGTAGCTGCTGCTGCACGAACATCCAGACACGCATCTTTCGTCAGCTGCTACTGCACTAACAACCGCGACGGTGCACACCTCACACTTCTACCCCTCGTGTGGCCTACCAGCCGACCCCATCAATTGCCCAGCCATCTACCGGGACGCCTAGTTATCTATATATAAAAATAACGGGGGGCTAACCATAAAACGATTTGGCGGCAAGCGAATATCGAGAGTTGAGCACCGAGACCGGTACCATTCGAAAGAGCTATCGATTCTCTAGCGATCTATCCGAGTGGATGAAAATGTCGCGATACATTTTTTTCGAGAAAATCGCGTTTGAACGAAAAAAACCCGGCTTTTTACAATTGGCAAAAATGGGTTGTAAAATGTGTGTTTTCACCTTATTTCTCAGGAACCGTAAGTGCTACGCTTTTGCGGTAAGCGAACAATTTGTAGAGCTCGTCGAGAGGAAGGGTGAGAAAAAAATTTCGTAGCTCTACGACAAATTCAAACAAAGTTATACCCGGCAAAGGTCGAAAAAAGCCGATTTTTTTTGTATTTTCGCCTTCCGGTTTACAATCCGTTTACAATTGCAAATTCATCCGGAATGTCCGGAATTTCACGGATTTTGATGTTTTTCACGTGTTTTCTTCACGTTTACGTGTGTTTTTGACGTGAATTCTTTAAACCGGTACCGGTTTTTCACGTGTTTCCTTTAGGTTTACGTGTGTTTTCGACACGTTTGCATGCGTTTTCAATATTTTACGTGTATTTCCGTTACATTAACGTGTGTTTCAATATGTTAGCATGTGTTTTCGAGTATTTTCACATTTTTTGCTTTGTGTTTTACTTTGTGTTTTTGCATGCAATTTTTACAGTTTAAACACCAGAACAATTCTGATTGTTCTGGAATCCTTCAGAATAATTCTGATAATTCTGTTACAGACCAGAATAATTCTGGAAATTCTGGTAAGCGTCCAAATAGTTCTGCTAATTCTGAAACACACCAGAACAGTTCTGAAAATTCTGGAAAACGCCAAAATTGTTCTGAAAATATGAAATAAAATAAAATAAAATAAAATAAATTAAAATAAAATAAAATAAAATAAAATAAAATAAATTTAAATAAATTAAATTTAAATAAATTAAATTTAAATAAAATAAAATAAATTAAAATAAAATAAAATAAAATAAATTAAATTAAATTAAATCAAATCAAAATAAATAAAAATTAGCTGTTTTGCACGATAAGGGGCGGGCGCGAAGCGGCCTGCCCCTCGAGGTGCGCGAGCGAGGAGCGGAGCGAAGCGGAGCGACGAGCGAGTGTACCGAGCAAATACGAACCGGGCCTTTTGCCCGGTACGTCGCATGCACCATTAGGAAGTGCACCGGAAAATCTTATGGGCGGCGCATCCGGGGGGGGGGGGGCGGGGGGGGCGTAGCGGGGGGGGTTGGGGGGGGCGGCAGCCCCCCCCCAGGAAACACTCATACTAAAAAAAATAATATATAAAATTAGTATAAAACAAGGGCGGGCGCGAAGCGCCCTGCCCCTCGAGGTGCGCGAGCGAGGAGCGGAGCGAAGCGGAGCGACGAGCGAGTGTACCGAGCAAATACGAAACCGGGCCTTTTGCCCGGTACGTCGCATGCACCATTAGGAAGTGCACCGGAAAATCTTATGGGCGGCGCATCCGGGGGGGGGGCGGGGGGGCGTAGCGGGGGGGTTGGGGGGGGGCGGCAGCCCCCCCCCCCAGGAAACACTCATACTAAAAAAATAATATATAAAATTAGTATAAAACAAGGCGGGCGCGAAGCGCCCTGCCCCTCGAGGTGCGCGAGCGAGGAAGCGGAGCGAAGCGGAGCGACGAGCGAGTGTACCGAGCAAATACGACCGGGCCTTTTGCCCGGTACGTCGCATGCACCATTAGGAAGTGCACCGGAAAATCTTATGGGCGGCGCATCCGGGGGGGGGGGGGGTGGGGGGCGTAGCGGGGGGGTTGGGGGGGGGCGGCAGCCCCCCCCAGGAAACACCCATCATAAAAAAATTTATTTATATTATTTAATTTTCCCTTCCCTTTTCCCTTTTCGTTTTCCCTTTTCCCTTTTCCCTTCCCTTTTCCCTTTTCGTTTTCCCTTTTCCCTTTTCGTTTTCCCTTTTCCTTTCCTTTTCCCTTTTCCCTTTTCGTTTTCCCTTTTCCTTTCCTTTTCCCTTTCCTTTTCCCTTTTCCTTTTCCCTTTTCCTTTTCCTTTCCTTTTCCTTTCCCTTTCCTTTTTCCTTTTCCTTTCTTTTCTTCGTTTACTTTTTCTTTTACTTTTCCATTCCATTTTCTTTTTACTTTTCTTTTCCCTTTTCCTTTTCCATTTCATTTCCCTGCTCATTATCGACAAGGGCGGGCGCGAAGCGCCCTGCCCTCGAGGTGCGCGAGCGAGGAGCGGAGCGAAGCGGAGCGACGAGCGAGTGTACCGAGTCAATACGAACCGGGCCTTTTGCCCGGTAGCCACGCTCGCATGACAAGGGGCGGGCGCGAAGCGCCCTGCCCCTCGAGGCGTGTGAGCGAGGAGCGGAGCGAAGCGGAGCGACGAGCGAGTACGCCGAGCAAATACGAACCGGCCTTTTGCCCGGTAGCCACGCTCTGCATGACAAAGGGGCGTGCGCGAAGCGCCCTGCCCCTCGAGGCGTGTGAGCGAGGAGCGGAGCGAAGCGGAGCGACGAGCGAGTACGCCGAGCAAGCGCCAAGCGATACTGCTCATGACAATGTGCGGGCGCGAAGCGCCCTGCCCCTCGAGGTGCGCGAGCGAGGAGCGGAGCGAAGCGGAGCGACGAGCGAGTGTACCGAGTCAATACGAACCTGATCAATTCTTTTGGATGCCGCGTAGGGTGGGGGGTGAACGGCTAGGCTAGGCTGTTACCGGTAGCTGCTACTGCACGAACATCCAGACACGCATCTGCGCCTGAGCTGCTACTGCACTAACAACCTGGCTGTCACCCCGTTACTGCTACAACTCGACGGGATAGGCTCGGCTTTCTATAAAGCGCAACGCATGCCCTCGGAGCCGGCTAGTTATCTATATATAAAAATAACGGGGGGCTAACCACAAAACGACCTGGCCGCAAGCGAATATCGAGAGTTGAGCACCGAGACCGGTACCATTTGAAAGAGCTCGGTCTTCTCTATCTTTCTATCCAGGTGGAAAAATTAGTCATATGCGGAAAATTTCGAGAAAAACGCGTTCGAACGAAAAAAACCCGGCTTTTTACAACTGGCCAAAAATGGGTTGTAAAATGTGTGTTTTCACCTTATTTCTCGGGAACCGTAAGAGCTACGCTTTTGCGGTAAGCGAACAATTTGTAGAGCTCGTCGAGAGGAAGGGTGAGAAAAAAATTTCGTAGCTCTACGACAAATTCGAACAAAGTTATACCCCGGCAAAGGTCGAAAAAAGCCGATTTTTTTTGTGTTTTCCTCTTCCGGTTTACAATCCGTTTACAATTGCAAATTCATCCGGAATGTCCGGAATTTCGACCGACCGGATGGATTTTGTGTTTTTGCATGTGTTTTCAACCGGTTTACATGTGTTTTCGACGTGCGTTCTTTAAACCGGTTCCGGTTTTTCACGTGTTTTCTTCACATTTACGTGTATTTTCGACACGTTTGCATGCGTTTTCAACATTTCACGTGTGTTTTCGTTACATTAACGTGTGTTTCAGTATGTTAGCATGTGTTTTCGAGCATTTTTACAACTTTTTGCCTTGTGTTTTGCTTTGTGTTTTTGCATGCAATTTTTACAGTTTAAACACCAGAACAATTCTGATTGTTCCGGAATGCTTCAAAATAGTTCTGATAATTCTGTTACAGACCAGAACAGTTCTGAAAATTCTGGTAAGCGTCCGAATAGTTCTGATAATTCTGAAACACACCAGAACAGTTCTGAAAATTCTGTAAAACATCAGAATTGTTCTGAAAATATAAAATTAAATTAAATAAAATTAAATAAATTAAATTAAAATAAAATAAAATAAATTAAAATAAAATAAAATAAAATAAAATAAAATAAATTAAAATAAAATAAAATAAAATAAATTTAAATAAATTAAATTTAAATAAATTAAATTTAAATAAAATAAAATAAATTAAAATAAAATAAAATAAATTAAAATAAAATAAAATAAAATAAATTAAATTTAAATAAAATAAAATAAATTAAAATAAAATAAAATAAAATAAAATAAATTAAAATAAATTTAAATAAAATAAAATAAATTTAAATAAATTAAATTTAAATAAATTAAATTTAAATAAAATAAAATAAATTAAAATAAAATAAAATAAAATAAAATAAAATAAAATAAAATAAAATAAATTAAATTAAATTAAATCAAATCAAAATAAATAAAAATTAGCTGTTTTGCACGATAAGGGGCGGGCGCGAAGCGGCCTGCCCCTCGAGGTGCGCGAGCGAGGAGCGGAGCGAAGCGGAGCGACGAGCGAGTGTACCGAGTCAATACGAACCGGGCCTTTTGCCCGGTAGCCACGCTCTGCATGACAAAGGGGCGGGCGCGAAGCGCCCTGCCCCTCGAGGTGCGCGAGCGAGGAGCGGAGCGAAGCGGAGCGACGAGCGAGTGTACCGAGTCAATACGAACCGGGCCTTTTGCCCGGTACGTCGCATGCACCATTAGGAAGTGCACCGGAAAATCTTATGGGCGGCGCATCCGGGGGGGCGGCGGGGGGGGGCGTAGCGGGGGGGGGTTGGGGGGGGGCGGCAGCCCCCCCCAGGAAACACCCATCATAAAAAAAAATTATTTATATTATTTAATTTTCCCTTCCCTTTTCCCTTTTCGTTTTCCCTTTTTCCCTTCCCTTTTCCCTTTTCGTTTTCCCTTCCTTTTCCCTTTTCGTTTTTCCCTTTTCTCTTCCTTTTCCCTTTCCCTTTTCGTTTTCCCTTTTAACTTTCATGTTTCCTTTCCTTTTCCCTTTCCTTTTCCCTTTTCCTTTTCCCTTTTCCTTTCCTTTCTTTTTTCCTTTTCCTTTCTTTTTCTTCGTTTCCTTTTTCTTTTACTTTTCCATTCCATTTTCTTTTTACTTTTCTTTTCCCTTTTCCTTTTCCATTTCATTTCCCTGCTCATTATCGACAAGGGGCGGGCGCGAAGCGCCCTGCCCCTCGAGGTGCGCGAGCGAGGAGCGGAGCGAAGCGGAGCGACGAGCGAGTGTACCGAGTCAATACGACCGGGCCTTTTGCCGGTAGCCACGCTCTGCATGACAAAGGGGGGGCGCGAAGCGCCCTGCCCCTCGAGGCGTGTGAGCGAGGAGCGGAGCGAAGCGGAGCGACGAGCGAGTACGCCGAGCAAGCGCCAACCGATGCTGCTCATGACAAGGGGCGGGCGCGAAGCGCCCTGCCCCTCGAGGTGCGCGAGCGAGGAGCGGAGCGAAGCGGAGCGACGAGCGAGTGTACCGAGCAAATACGAACCGGGCCTCTTGCCCGGTAGCCACGCTCTGCATGACAAAGGGGCGGGCGCGAAGCGCCTGCCCTCGAGGCGTGTGAGCGAGGAGCGGAGCGAAGCGGAGCGACGAGCGAGTACGCCGAGCAAGCGCCAACCGATACTGCTCATGACAAGGGGCGGCGCGAAGCCCCTGCCCCTCGAGGTGCGCGAGCGAGGAGCGGAGCGAAGCGGAGCGACGAGCGAGTGTACCGAGTCAATACGAACCTGATCAATTCTTTTGGATGCCGCGTAGGGTGGGGGGTGAACGGCTAGGCTCGGCTGTTACCGGTAGCTGCTGCTGCATGAACATCCAGACACGCATGTGCGCCTGAGCTGCTACTGCACTAACAACCTGACGCATCTACGCCGTTACTGGCTACAATGCGCGCATGCGCAGGGTGCCACGCATGCGCAGGGTGCCACGCATGCGCAGGGTGCCACGCATGCGCAGGGTGCCACGCATGCGCAGGGTGCCACGCATGCGCAGGGTGCCACGCATGCGCAGGGTGCCACGCATGCGCAGGGTGCCTCGCATGCGCAGGGTGCCACGCATGCGCAGGGTGCCTCGCATGCGCAGGGTGCCACGCATGCCCATTTCTGGCAGGCGCGAAGCGCCTGCCCTCGAGGCGTTGAGCGAGGAGCGGAGCGGAGCGGAGCGACGAGCGAGTACGCCGAGCAAGCGCCAGCCGCTGCTGCTGCACGAACATCCAGACACGCATGTGCGCCTGAGCTGCTACTGCACTAACAACCTGACGCATCTACGCCGTTACTGGCTACAATGCGCGCATGCGCAGGGTGCCACGCATGCGCAGGGTGCCACGCATGCGCAGGGTGCCACGCATGCGCAGGGTGCCACGCATGCGCAGGGTGCCACGCATGCGCAGGGTGCCACGCATGCGCAGGGTGCCACGCATGCGCAGGGTGCCACGCATGCGCAGGGTGCCACGCATGCGCAGGGTGCCACGCATGCGCAGGGTGCCTCGCATGCGCAGGGTGCCACGCATGCGCAGGGTGCCTCGCATGCGCAGGGTGCCACGCATGCCCATTTCTGGCAGGCGCGAAGCGCCTGCCCTCGAGGCGTGTGAGCGAGGAGCGGAGCGGAGCGGAGCGACGAGCGAGTACGCCGAGCAAGCGCCAGCCGCTGCTGCTGCACGAACATCCAGACACGCATGTGCGCCTGAGCTGCTACTGCACTAACAACCTGACGCATCTACGCCGTTACTGGCTACAACTCGAGCGGCTAGGGCAGGCATTGCAGCAACTGAACCGCGCATGCCCTCCGGCCGCCTAGTTATCTATATATAAAAATAAGGGGTGTAGCCAAACTTCAAAAAGCGACCTACCGCACTTCCCATAGGGCTAGCGGGATGAACTTTTTTTTAAATGAAAGAGGATCTAATTTAGAAACTTTTGAACCGTGCAACTTTTTCGTTTTAAGCAAAAAATTTTTTTTTACACTTAGTTGAATGAATTTGGTGAAAAAATTTTGGCGGTTTTTCGCCTTTTGCATGGGTTTATCAAATCCGGAGCGGATCGGCAAAGAGGTGAAAAAGATGCGTCTTGGGATGGCGCGTCTTTTAAAAAAAAATTTGTGGCGCCAGCACCAAGTTAAGTGCCCGGACCCCCTTTAGCCCCTGGGGTGGTTGGGGGTCTAAAAAAGTTAGAGCCGGGGGAAAGTGTAGTTTGTTGAAGTGGGAGGCGCGGCGCTGTTGTACTATATTGTAGAGCTCGCCGAGGCGAACATTTTAAAAAAAATTTCAGCTCCGTAGCACAAGGTTGAGTAGGTCTTTTGTCCGGAAAACTGGTAAAATGGGGTAAATTTGGCTGGGGGCCGGTGTATTAGAGGTGCCATTGGATGTGAAATGTGGTGCCAACGTGCTTAAATGAGATTAAAAAATTTTTGGACAAAGTGCCGAGTTGGTCAGACAAAGTGTCCACTTGGCCAGACAACATGTCTACCCCGGACAAAGTGTCCAAATTTCAAAATGTTCGCAGAAGAGTGAATTTATTTTTAAAAAATTCTCCATATCATTGGGAGTATAAGAAAAAAAAGTTTGCACAGTTTGGACCAGTTTAAGCCGAGTTATGAATTTTGGGCGGGCGCGAAGCGCCCTGCCCCTCGAGGCGTGTGAGCGAGGAGCGGAGCGAAGCGGAGCGACGAGCGAGTACGCCGAGCAAATACGAACCGTGCCCCTCGCCTGGGAGCCACGCATGTACCATTGCGAAGCCCCCGCAAAATCATACGTGCGGCGCACCCGGGGGGGGGGCGGGGGGGGCGTAGCGGGGGGGGTTGGGGGGGCGGCAGCCCCCCCCAGGAAAACACTCATACTTAAAAAAAATAATAAATAAATTACTATTATATTTATTTCTTTTTTTAAAAATTTATAAAAATGTTGCTCATGACAAGGGGCGGGCGCGAAGCGCCCTGCCCCTCGAGGTGCGCGAGCGAGGAGCGGAGCGAAGCGGAGCGACGAGCGAGTGTACGAGCAAATACGAACCGGGCCTCTTGCCCGGCAGCCACGCTCTGCATGATAAAGGGGCGGGCGCGAAGCGCCCTGCCCCTCGAGGCGTGTGAGCGAGGAGCGGAGCGAAGCGGAGCGACGAGCGAGTACGCCGAGCAAGCGCCAACCGATGCTGCTCATGACAAGGGGCGGGCGCGAAGCGCCCTGCCCTCGAGGTGCGCGAGCGAGGGAGCGGAGCGAAGCGGAGCGACGAGCGAGTGTACGAGCAAATACGAACCGTGCCTCTCGCCCGGTAGCCACGCTCTGCATGACAAAGGGGCGGGCGCGAAGCGCCCTGCCCCTCGAGGCGTGTGAGCGAGGAGCGGAGCGACGAGCGAGTACGCCGAGCAAGCGCCAACCGATGCTGCTCATGACAAGGGGCGGGCGCGAAGCCGCCCTGCCCCTCGAGGTGCGCGAGCGAGGAGCGGAGCGAAGCGGAGCGACGAGCGAGTGTACCGAGTCAATACCAACCGTGCCTCTCGCCCTGGAGCCACGCTCTGCATGACAAAGGGGCGGGCGCGAAGCGCCCTGCCCCTCGAGGCGTGTGAGCGAGGAGCGGAGCGAAGCGGAGCGACGAGCGAGTACGCCGAGCAAGCGCCAACCGATGCTGCTCATGACAAGGGCGGGCGCGAAGCGCCCTGCCCCTCGAGGTGCGCGAGCGAGGAGCGGAGCGAAGCGGAGCGACGAGCGAGTGTCCGAGTCAATACCAACCGTGCCTCTTGCCCGGAGCCACGCATGTACCATTGCGAAGCCCCCCGCAAAATCATACGTGCGGGCAACCGGGGGGGGGGGGGGGCGGGGGGGGCGTAGCGGGGGGGTTGGGGGGGCGGCAGCCCCCCCAGGAAACACCCATCATAAAAAAATTGTTTACATTATTTCTTTTCCCTTTCCCTGTCTTTTTCTTTTCCGTTTCTTTTCCATTTCCATTTCTTTTCCTTAACTTTCACTTTCCTTTTCCTTTCCTTTTTAACAACTAGGCTCAGCTGTCTTCCGGTAGCTGCTGCTTCGACGAACATCCAGACACGCATCTTTCGTCAGCTGCTACTGCACTAACACCTGACGCATCTACCCCGTTACTGGCTACAACTCGACGGGATAGGCTCGGCTTTCTATAAAGCGCAAGCCATCTACCGGGACGCCTAGTTATCTATATATAAAAATAACGGGGGGCTAACCATAAAACGATTTGGCGGCAAGCGAATATCGAGAGTTGAGCACCGAGACCGGTACCATTCGAAAGAGCTATCGATTCTCTAGCGATCTATCCGAGTGGATGAAAATGTCGCGAGACATTTTTTTCGAGAAAATCGCGTTTGAAAGAAAAAAACCCGGCTTTTTACAATTGGCAAAAATGGGTTGTAAAATGTGTGTTTTCACACCTTATTTCTCAGGAACCGTAAGAGCTACGCTTTTGCGGTAAGCGAACAATTTGTAGAGCTCGGTCGAGAGGAAGGGTGAGAAAAAAATTTCGTAGCTCTACGACAAATTCGAACAAAGTTATACCCCGGCAAAGGTCGAAAAAAGCCGATTTTTTTTGTATTTTTGTCTTCCGGTTTACAATCAGTTTACAATTGTAAATTCATCCGGAATTGTCCGGGAATTTCACGGATTTTGATGTTTTTCACGTGGTTTTCTTCACGTTTACGTGTGTTTCGACACGTTTGCATGCGTTTTCAATATTTTACGTGTATTTTCGTTACATTAACGTGTGTTTCAATATGTTAGCATGTGTTTTCGAGTATTTTCACATTTTTTGCTTTGTGTTTTACTTTGTGTTTTTGCATGCAATTTTTACAGTTTAAACACCAGAACAATTCTGATTGTTCTGGAATCCTTCAGAATAATTCTGATAATTCTGTTACAGACCAGAATAATTCTGGAAATTCTGGTAAGCGTCCAAATAGTTCTGATAATTCTGAAACACACCAGAACAGTTCTGAAAATTCTGGAAAACGCCAAAATTGTTCTGAAAATATAAAATTAAATTAAATAAAATTAAATAAATTAAATTAAAATAAAATAAAAATAAATTAAAATAAAATAAAATAAAATAAATTTAATAAAATAAAATAAAATAAAATAAAATAAAATAAATTAAATAAAATAAATTAAATTTAAATAAAATAAAATAAATTAAATTAAAATAAAATAAAATAAAATAAAATAAATTAAAATAAAATAAAATAAATTAAATTAAAATAAATTTTAATAAAATAAAATAAAATAAAATAAATTAAAATAAAATAAAATAAATTAAAATAAATTTAAATAAATAAAATAAATTAAAATAAAATAAAATAAACGCGAAGTGCCCTGCCCCTCGAGGTGCGCGAGCGAGGAGCGGAGCGAAGCGAAGCGACGAGCGAGTGTACCGAGTCAATACGAACCGGGCCTTTTGCCCGGTACGTCACATGCACCATTACGAAGCGCACCGGAAAATCTTATGGGCGGCGCATCGGGGGGGGGGCGGGGGCGGGGGCGTAGCGGGGGGGTTGGGGGGGGGCGGCAGCCCCCCCCCCAGGAAAACACTCAAACAAAAAAATAATATATAAAATTAGTATAAAACAAGGGCGGGGCGCGAAGCGCCCTGCCCCTCGAGGTGCGCGAGCGAGGAGCGGACGAAGCGAGCGACGAGCGAGTGTACCGAGCAAATACGAACCGGGCCTTTTGCCCGGTACGTCGCATGCACCATTAGGAAGTGCACCGGAAAATCTTATGGGCGGCGCATCCGGGGGGGGGGCGGGGGGGCGTAGCGGGGGGTTGGGGGGGGCGGCAGCCCCCCCCCAGGAAACACCCATCATAAAAAAAATTATTTTATATTATTTAATTTTCCCTTCCCTTTTCCCTTTTCGTTTTCCCTTTTCTCTTCCCTTTTCCCTTTTCCCTTTTCGTTTTCCCTTTTCCTTTTCCTTTTCCTTTCCTTTTCCCTTTCCTTTTCCCTTTCCTTTTTCCCTTTTCCTTTTCCCTTTTCCTTTTCCTTTTCCTTTCCTTTTCCCTTTCCTTTTCACTTTTCCTTTTCCCTTTTCCTTTTCCTTTTCCTTTTCCTTTCCCTTTCCTTTTTCCTTTTCCTTTCTTTTCTTCGTTTACTCTTTCTTTTACTTTTCCATTCCATTTTCTTTTTTACTTTTCTTTTCCCTTTTCCTTTTCCATTTCATTTCCCTGCTCATTATCGACAAGGGGCGGGCGCGAAGCGCCCTGCCCCTCGAGGTGCGCGAGCGAGGAGCGGAGCGAAGCGGAGCGACGAGCGAGTGTACCGAGTCAATACGAACCGGGCCTTTTGCCCGGTAGCCACGCTCGCATGACAAGGGGCGGGCGCGAAGCGCCCTGCCCTCGAGGCGTGTGAGCGAGGAGCGAGCGAAGCGGAGCGACGAGCGAGTACGCCGAGCAAGCGCCAACCGATGCTGCTCATGACAAGGGCGGGCGCGAAGCGCCCTGCCCCTCGAGGCGTGTGAGCGAGAGCGGAGCGAAGCGGAGCGACGAGCGAGTACGCCGAGCAAATACGAACCGGGCCTTTTGCCCGGTAGCCACGCTCTGCATGACAAAGGGGCGGGCGCGAAGCGCCCTGCCCCTCGAGGCGTGTGAGCGAGGAGCGGAGCGAAGCGGAGCGACGAGCGAGTACGCCGAGCAAATACGAACCGGGCCTTTTGCCCGGTAGCCACGCTCGCATGACAAGGGGCGGGCGCGAAGCGCCCTGCCCCTCGAGGCGTGTGAGCGAGGAGCGGAGCGAAGCGGAGCGACGAGCGAGTACGCCGAGCAAGCGCCAACCGATGCTGCTCATGACAAGGGCGGGCGCGAAGCGCCCTGCCCCTCGAGGCGTGTGAGCGAGGAGCGGAGCGAAGCGGAGCGACGAGCGAGTACGCCGAGCAAATACGAACCGGCGCTTTTGCCCGGTAGCCACGCTCTGCATGACAAAGGGGCGGGCGCGAAGCGCCCTGCCCTCGAGGCGTGTGAGCGAGGAGCGGAGCGAAGCGGAGCGACGAGCGAGTACGCCGAGCAAAGCGCCAACCGATACTGCTCATGACAAGGGGCGGGCGCGAAGCGCCCTGCCCCTCGAGGTGCGCGAGCGAGGAGCGGAGCGAAGCGGAGCGACGAGCGAGTGTACCGAGCAAATACGAACCGGGCCTTTTGCCCGGTACGTCGCATGCACCATTAGGAAGTGCACCGGAAATCTTATGGGCGGCGCATCCGGGGGGGGGGCGGGGGGGGGCGTAGCGGGGGGGTTGGGGGGGGGCGGCAGCCCCCCCCAGGAAACACCCATCATAAAAAAAATTATTTATATTTTTAATTTTCCCTTCCCTTTTCCCGTTTCGTTTTCCCTTTTCCCTTCCCTTTTCCCTTTCCCTTTTCGTTTTCCCTTTTCTCTTCCCTTTTCCCTTTTCGTTTTCCCTTTTCCTTTCCTTTCCCCTTTCCTTTTCCCTTTTCCTTTTCCCTTTCCCTTTTCCTTTTCCTTTCCCTTTCCTTTTCCTTTCTTTTTCTTCTTTTCCTTTTTCTTTTACTTTTCCATTCCATTTTCTTTTTACTTTTTTTTTCCCTTTTCCCTTTTCCTTTTCCATTTCATTTCCCTGCTCATTATCGACAAGGGGCGGGCGCGAAGCGCCCTGCCCCTCGAGGCGTGTGAGCGAGGAGCGGAGCGAAGCGGAGCGACGAGCGAGTACGCGAGCAAGCGCCAACCGATGCTGCTCATGACAAGGGGCGGGCGCGAAGCGCCCTGCCCCTCGAGGTGCGCGAGCGAGGAGCGGAGCGAAGCGGAGCGACGAGCGAGTGTACCGAGTCAATACGAACCGGGCCTTTTGCCCGGTAGCCACGCTCTGCATGACAAAGGGGCGGGCGCGAAGGCCTGCCCCTCGAGGCGTGTGAGCGAGGAGCGGAGCGAAGCGGAGCGACGAGCGAGTACGCCGAGCAAGCGCCAACCGATGCTGCTCATGACAAGGGGCGGGCGCGAAGCGCCCTGCCCCTCGAGGTGCGCGAAGCGAGGAGCGGAGCGAAGCCGGAGCGACGAGCGAGTGTACCGAGTCAATACGAACCTGATCAATTTCTTTGGATGCCGCGCAGGGTGGGGTGGGGTGTGAACGGCTAGGCTAGGCTGTTACCGGTAGCTGCTACTGCACGAACATCCAGACACGCATCTGCCCTGAGCTGCTACTGCACTAACAACCTGACGCATCTACCCGTTACTGGCTACACAACTCGACGGGATAGGCTCGGCTTTCTATAAAGCGCAGCCCTCTACCGCGCCCGGCTAGTTATCTATATATAAAAATAACGGGGGGCTAACCACAAAACGACCTGGCCGCAAGCGAATATCGAGAGTTGAGCACCGAGACCGGTACCATTTGAAAGAGCTCGGTCTTCTCTATCTTTCTATCCAGGTGGAAAAATTAGTCATATGCGGAAAATTTCGAGAAAAACGCGTTCGAACGAAAAAAAACCCGGCTTTTTACAACTGGCCAAAAATGGGTTTGTTAAAATGTGTGTTTTCACCTTATTTCTCGGGAACCGTCAGAGCTACGCTTTTGCGGTAAGCGAACAATTTGTAGAGCTCGTCGAGAGGAAGGGTGAGAAAAAAATTTCATAGCTCTACGACAAATTCGAACAATGTTATACCCCGGCAAAGGTCGAAAAAAACCGATTTTTTTTGTGTTTTCGCCTTCCGGTTTACAATCCGTTTACAATTGCAAATTCATCCGGAATGTCCGGAATTTCACGGATTTTGATGTTTTTCACGTGTTTTCTTCACGTTTACGTGTTGTTTTGACGTGAATTCTTTAAACCGGTTCCAGTTTTTCACGTGTTTTCTTCACATTTACGTGCATTTTCGACACGTTTGCATGCGTTTTCAACATTTCACGTGTGTTTTCGTTCCATTAACGTGTGTTTCAATATGTTAGCATGTGTTTCGAGTATTTTCACATTTTTTGCTTTGCGTGTTTTGCTTTGTGTTTTTGCATTCAATTTTTACAGTTTAAACACCAGAATAATTCTGATTGTTCCGGAATGCTTCAAAATAGTTCTGATAATTCTGTTGCAGACCAGAACAGTTCTGAAAATTCTGGTAAGCGTCCGAATAGTTCTGATAATTCTGTTACAGACCAGAACAGTTCTGAAAATTCTGGAAAACGTCAGAATTGTTCTGATAATTCTGAAACACACCAGAACAGTTCTGAAAATTCTGGAAAACGTCAGAATTGTTCTGAAAAAAAAAATAAAATAAAATTAAATAAATTAAAATAAAATAAAATAAATTAAAATAAATAAAATAAAATAAAAATAAAATAAAATAAATTAAAATAAATTAAAATAAAATAAAATAAATTTAAATAAATTAAATTAAATTAAAATAAAATTAAATTAAATAAATTAAAATAAATTAAATTAAATTAAAATAAAATTAAATTAATAAATTAAAATTAAATTAAAATAAATTAAA
>CP049708.1:5304054-5311424 GCA_004148225.2 Heterodera glycines | reverse complement strand
GGGGAAGCGTGGACGGGAAGGCGGGGGACGGGGAAGCGGTGAATGGAAATGCGGGGGACAGGGAGGCGGATGCGGAAATAAATTTATACTAATTTTATATATGTATTTTTTAAGTTTGAGTGTTTTCCTGGGGGGGGCTGCCGCCCCCCCCAACCCCCCCGCTACGCCCCCGCACCCCCCCCCCCCGGATGCGCCGCCCGTAAGATTTTTCAGTGCACTTCCTAATGGTGCATGCGACGTACCGGGCAAAAGGCCCGGTTCGTATTTGCTCGGTACACTCGCTCGTCGCTCCGCTTCGCTCCGCTCCTCGCTCGCGCACCTCGAGGGGCAGGCGCTTCGCGCCCGCCCCTTGTCATGAGCAGCACCGGTTGGTATTTGCTCGGCGTACTCGCTCGTCGCTCCGCTTCGCTCCGCTCCTCGCTCACACGCCTCGAGGGGCAGGGCGCTTCGCGCCCGCCCCTTTGTCATGCAGAGCGTGGCTACCGGGCAAGAGGCCCGGTTCGTATTGACTCGGTACACTCGCTCGTCGCTCCGCTTCGCTCCGCTCCTCGCTCGCGCACCTCGAGGGGCAGGGCGCTTCGCGCCCGCCCCTTGTCATGAGCAGCACCGGTTGGTATTTGCTCGGCGTACTCGCTCGTCGCTCCGCTTCGCTCCGCTCCTCGCTCACACGCCTCGAGGGGCAGGGCGCTTCGCGCCCGCCCCTTTGTCATGCAGAGCGTGGCTACCGGGCAAGAGGCCCGGTTCGTATTGACTCGGTACACTCGCTCGTCGCTCCGCTTCGCTCCGCTCCTCGCTCGCGCACCTCGAGGGGCAGGCGCTTCGCGCCCGCCCCTTGTCATGAGCAGCACCGGTTGGTATTTGCTCGGCGTACTCGCTCGTCGCTCCGCTTCGCTCCGCTCCTCGCTCACACACCTCGAGGGGCAGGGCGCTTCGCGCCCGCCCCTTTGTCATGCAGAGCGTGGCTACCGGGCAAGAGGCCCGGTTCGTATTGACTCGGTACACTCGCTCGTCGCTCCGCTTCGCTCCGCTCCTCGCTCGCGCACCTCGAGGGGCAGGCGCTTCGCGCCCGCCCCTTGTCATGAGCAGCACCGGTTGGTATTTGCTCGGCGTACTCGCTCGTCGCTCCGCTTCGCTCCGCTCCTCGCTCACACGCCTCGAGGGGCAGGGCGCTTCGCGCCCGCCACTTTGTCATGCAGAGCGTGGCTACCGGGCAAGAGGCCCGGTTCGTATTGACTCGGTACACTCGCTCGTCGCTCCGCTTCGCTCCGCTCCTCGCTCACACGCCTCGAGGGGCAGGGCGCTTCGCGCCCGCCCCTTTGTCATGCAGAGCGTGGCTACCGGGCGAGAGGCACGGTTGGTATTGACTCGGTACACTCGCTCGTCGCTCCGCTTCGCTCCGCTCCTCGCTCGCGCACCTCGAGGGGCAGGGCGCTTCGCGCCCGCCCCTTGTCATGAGCAGCATCGGTTGGCGCTTGCTCGGCGTACTCGCTCGTCGCTCCGCTTCGCTCCGCTCCTCGCTCACACGCCTCGAGGGGCAGGGCGCTCCGCGCCCGCCCCTTTGTCATGCAGAGCGTGGCTCCAGGGCGAGAGGCACGGTTGGTATTGACTCGGTACACTCGCTCGTCGCTCCGCTTCGCTCCGCTCCTCGCTCGCGCACCTCGAGGGGCAGGGCGCTTCGCGCCCGCCCCTTGGCATGAGCAGCATCGGTTGGTATTTGCTCGGCGTACTCGCTCGTCGCTCCGCTTCGCTCCGCTCCTCGCTCACACGCCTCGAGGGGCAGGGCGCTTCGCGCCCGCCCCTTTGTCATGCAGAGCGTGGCTACAGGGCGAGAGGCACGGTTGGTATTGACTCGGTACACTCGCTCGTCGCTTCGCTTCGCTCCGCTCCTCGCTCGCGCACCTCGAGGGGCAGGGCGCTTCGCGCCCGCCCCTTGTCATGAGCAGCATCGGTTGGCGCTTGCTCGGCGTACTCGCTCGTCGCTCCGCTTCGCTCCGCTCCTCGCTCACACGCCTCGAGGGGCAGGGCGCTTCGCGCCCGCCCCTTTGTCATGCAGAGCGTGGCTACAGGGCGAGAGGCACGGTTGGTATTGCTCGGTACACTCGCTCGTCGCTTCGCTTCGCTCCGCTCCTCGCTCGCGCACCTCGAGGGGCAGGGCGCTTCGCGCCCGCCCCTTGTTGTGCAGAATTTGAAATTTGAAAAATTCATAACTCGGCTTAAACTCGTCCAAACTGTTCAAACTTTTTTTTCTTGTACTCCCAATGATATGGAGATTTTTTAAAAATAAATTCAATCTTCTGCAAACATTTTGAAATTTCGACACTTTGTCCGGGGTAGACATGTTGTCTGGCCAAGTCGACACTTTGTCTGACCAACTCGGCACTTTGTCCAAAAATTTTTTAATCTCATTTAAGCACGTTTGCACCACATTTCACATCCAATGGCACCTCTAATACACCGGCCCCCAGCCAAATTCAGCCCATTTTACCAGTTTTCCGGACAAATGATCTACTCAACCTTGAGCAAAATACCCAAATTTTTTTTTTAAATCTTCGCCTCGGCGAGCTCTACAAAATAGTACAACAGCGCCGGGCCTCCCACTTCAACAAACCACACTTTTCCCCGGCTCTAACTTTTTTAGACCCCCAACCACCCCAGGGGCTAAAGGGGGTCCGGGCACTTAACTTGGTGCTGGCGCCACAAATTTTTTTTTAAAAGACGCGCCATCCCAAGACGCATCTTTTTCACCTCTTGGCCGATCCGCTCCGGATTTGATAAACCCATGCAAAAGTGGAAAAACCGCCAAAATTTTTTCACCAAATTCATTCAACTAAGTGTAAAAAAAAATTTTTTGCTTAAAACGAAAAAGTTGCACGGTTCAAAAGTTTCTAAATTAGATCCTCTTTCATTTAAAAAAAATTTCATCCCGCTAGCCCTACGGGAAGTGCGGTAGGTCGCCTTTTGAAGTTTGGCTACACCCCTTATTTTTATATAATAATAACTAGCCGGCTCCGAGGGCATGCGTTGCTTATAGAAAGCCGAGCCTATCCCGTCGAGTTGTAGCAGTAACGGTGTAGACAGTCCAGGTTGTTAGTGCAGTAGCAGCTCACGCAATGCGTGTCTGGATGTTCGTGCAGCAGCAGCTACCGGAAGACAGCTGAGCCTAGTTGTTAAAAGGAAAACAAAAGGGAAAGTGAAAAGTTAAGGAAAAAGAAATGGAAATGAAAGGAACGGAAAAGGAAAAAGAAATGGAAATGGAAAAGGAACGGAAAAGGAAAAAGAAAGGGAAAGGGAAAAGGAAATAATGTAAACAATTTTTTTTATGATGGGTGTTTTCCTGGGGGGGCTGCCGCCCCCCCCCAACCCCCCCGCTACGCCCCCCCGCCCCCCCCCCCCCGGGTGCGCCGCACGTATGATTTTGCGGGGGCTTCGCAATGGTACATGCGTGGCTCCCGGGTAAGAGGCACGGTTGGTATTGACTCGGTACACTCGCTCGTCGCTCCGCTTCGCTCCGCTCCTCGCTCGCGCACCTCGAGGGGCAGGCGCTTCGCGCCCGCCCCTTGTCATGAGCAGTATCGGTTGGCGCTTGCTCGGCGTACTCGCTCGTCGCTCCGCTTCGCTCCGCTCCTCGCTCACACGCCTCGAGGGGCAGGGCGCTTCGCGCCCGCCCTTTGTCATGCAGAGCGTGGCTACCGGGCGAGAGACACGGTTGGTATTGACTCGGTACACTCGCTCGTCGCTCCGCTTCGCTCCGCTCCTCGCTCGCGCACCTCGAGGGGCAGGCGCTTCGCGCCTCCCCTTGTCATGAGCAGTATCGGTTGGCGCTTGCTCGGCGTACTCGCTCGTCGCTCCGCTTCGCTCCGCTCCTCGCTCACACGCCTCGAGGGGCAGGGCGCTTCGCGCCCGCCCTTTGTCATGCAGAGCGTGGCTACCGGGCGAGAGACACGGTTGGTATTGACTCGGTACACTCGCTCGTCGCTCCGCTTCGCTCCGCTCCTCGCTCGCGCACCTCGAGGGGCAGGCGCTTCGCGCCTCCCCTTGTCATGAGCAGTATCGGTTGGCGCTTGCTCGGCGTACTCGCTCGTCGCTCCGCTTCGCTCCGCTCCTCGCTCACACGCCTCGAGGGGCAGGGCGCTTCGCGCCCGCCCTTTGTCATGCAGAGCGTGGCTACCGGGCGAGAGACACGGTTGGTATTGACTCGGTACACTCGCTCGTCGCTCCGCTTCGCTCCGCTCCTGCTCGCGCACCTCGAGGGGCAGGCGCTTCGCGCCTCCCCTTGTCATGAGCAGTATCGGTTGGCGCTTGCTCGGCGTACTCGCTCGTCGCTCCGCTTCGCTCCGCTCCTCGCTCACACGCCTCGAGGGGCAGGGCGCTTCGCGCCCGCCCTTTGTCATGCAGAGCGTGGCTACCGGGCGAGAGGCACGGTTGGTATTGACTCGGTACACTCGCTCGTCGCTCCGCTTCGCTCCGCTCCTCGCTCGCGCACCTCGAGGGCAGGGCGCTTCGCGCCCGCCCCTTGTCATGAGAAGCATCGGTTGGTATTTGCTCGGCGTACTCGCTCGTCGCTCCGCTTCGCTCCGCTCCTCGCTCACACGCCTCGAGGGGCAGGGCGCTTCGCGCCCGCCCTTTGTTATGCAGAGCGTGGCTACCGGGCGAGAGGCACGGTTGGTATTGACTCGGTACACTCGCTCGTCGCTCCGCTTCGCTCCGCTCCTCGCTCGCGCACCTCGAGGGGCAGGGCGCTTCGCGCCCGCCCCTTGTCGTGCAGAATTTGAAATTTGAAAAATTCATAACTCGGCTTAAACTGGTCCAAACTGTGCAAACTTTTTTTTCTTATACTCCCAATGATATGGAGAATTTTTTAAAAATAAATTCACTCTTCTGCGAACATTTTGAAATTTCGACACTTTGTCCGGGGTAGACATGTTGTCTGGCCAAGTGGACACTTTGTCTGACCAACTCGGCACTTTGTCCAAAAATTTTTAATCTCATTTAAGCACGTTTGGCACCACATTTCACATCCAATGGCACCTCTAATACACCGGCCCCCAGCCAAATCCACCCATTTTACCAGTTTTCCGGACAAATGACCTACTCAACCTGGGCTACGGAGCTGAAATTTTTTTTTAAAATGTTCGCCTCGGCGAGCTCTACAATATAGTACAACAGCGCCGCGCCTCCCACTTCAACAAACCACACGTTTCCCCCGGCTCTAACTTTTTTAGACCCCCAACCACCCCAGGGGCTAAAGGGGGTCCGGGCACTTAACTTGGTGCTGGCGCCACAAATTTTTTTTTAAAAGACGCGCCATCCCAAGACGCATCTTTTTCACCTCTTGGCCGATCCGCTCCGGATTTGATAAACCCATGCAAAAGGCGAAAAACCGCCAAAATTTTTTCACCAAATTCATTCAACTAAGTGTAAAAAAAAATTTTTTGCTTAAAACGAAAAAGTTGCACGGTTCAAAAGTTTCTAAATTAGATCCTCTTTCATTTAAAAAAAATTTCATCCCGCTAGCCCTACGGCAAGTGCGGTAGGTCGCTTTTTGAAGTTTGGCTACACCCCTTATTTTTATATAATAATAACTAGCCGGCTCCGAGGGCATGCGTTGCTCTACATAGCCAGCCGCGCGCTAGCCCTTTGAGTTGTAGCCAGTAACGGGGTAGATGCGTCAGGTTGTTAGTGCAGTAGCAGCTCAGGCGCAGATGCGTGTCTGGATGTTCGTGCAGCAGCAGCTACCGGAAGACAGCTGAGCCTAGTTGTTAAAAAGGAAAAGAAAAGGGAAAGTGAAAAGTTAAGGGAAAAGAAATGGAAATGGAAAAGAAACGGAAAAGGAAAAAGAAAGGGAAAGGGAAAAGGAAATAATGTAAACAATTTTTTTTATGATGGGTGTTTCCTGGGGGGGGCTGCCGCCCCCCCCCAACCCCCCGCTACGCCCCCCCCGCCCCCCCCCCGGGTGCGCCGCACGTATGATTTGGCGGGGGGCTTCGCAATGGTACATGCGTGGCTCCCAGGCGAGAGGCACGGTTGGTATTGACTCGGTACACTCGCTCGTCGCTCCGCTTCGCTCCGCTCCTCGCTCGCGCACCTCGAGGGGCAGGGCGCTTCGCGCCCGCCCCTTGTCATGAGCAGCATCGGTTGGCGCTTGCTCGGCGTACTCGCTCGTCGCTCCGCTTCGCTCCGCTCCTCGCTCACACGCCTCGAGGGGCAGGGCGCTCCGCGCCCGCCCCTTTGTCATGCAGAGCGTGGCTCCAGGGCGAGAGGCACGGTTGGTATTGACTCGGTACACTCGCTCGTCGCTCCGCTTCGCTCCGCTCCTCGCTCGCGCACCTCGAGGGGCAGGGCGCTTCGCGCCCGCCCCTTGTCATGAGCAGCATCGGTTGGCGCTTGCTCGGCGTACTCGCTCGTCGCTCCGCTTCGCTCCGCTCCTCGCTCACACGCCTCGAGGGGCAGGGCGCTCCGCGCCCGCCCCTTTGTCATGCAGAGCGTGGCTCCAGGGCGAGAGGCACGGTTGGTATTGACTCGGTACACTCGCTCGTCGCTCCGCTTCGCTCCGCTCCTCGCTCGCGCACCTCGAGGGGCAGGGCGCTTCGCGCCCGCCCCTTGTCATGAGCAGCATCGGTTGGCGCTTGCTCGGCGTACTCGCTCGTCGCTCCGCTTCGCTCCGCTCCTCGCTCACACGCCTCGAGGGGCAGGGCGCTTCGCGCCCGCCCCTTTGTCATGCAGAGCGTGGCTACCGGGCAAGAGGCACGGTTCGTATTGACTCGGTACACTCGCTCGTCGCTCCGCTTCGCTCCGCTCCTCGCTCACACGCCTCGAGGGGCAGGGCGCTCCGCGCCCGCCCCTTTGTCATGCAGAGCGTGGCTCCAGGGCGAGAGGCACGGTTGGTATTGACTCGGTACACTCGCTCGTCGCTCCGCTTCGCTCCGCTCCTCGCTCGCGCACCTCGAGGGGCAGGGCGCTTCGCGCCCGCCCCTTGTCATGAGCAGCATCGGTTGGCGCTTGCTCGGCGTACTCGCTCGTCGCTCCGCTTCGCTCCGCTCCTCGCTCACACGCCTCGAGGGGCAGGGCGCTCCGCGCCCGCCCCTTTGTCATGCAGAGCGTGGCTCCAGGGCGAGAGGCACGGTTGGTATTGACTCGGTACACTCGCTCGTCGCTCCGCTTCGCTCCGCTCCTCGCTCGCGCACCTCGAGGGCAGGGCGCTTCGCGCCCGCCCCTTGTCATGAGCAGCATCGGTTGGCGCTTGCTCGGCGTACTCGCTCGTCGCTCCGCTTCGCTCCGCTCCTCGCTCACACGCCTCGAGGGGCAGGGCGCTCCGCGCCCGCCCCTTTGTCATGCAGAGCGTGGCTCCAGGGCGAGAGGCACGGTTGGTA
>CP049708.1:5296554-5301554 GCA_004148225.2 Heterodera glycines | reverse complement strand
TTTATTTTATTTTATTTTATTTTATTTTATTTTAATTTAATTTATTTTATTTTATTTAATTTAATTTAATTTTATATTTTCAGAACAATTCTGACGTTTTCCAGAATTTTCAGAACTGTTCTGGTGTGTTTCAGAATTATCAGAACTATTTGGACGCTTACCAGAATTTTCAGAATTATTCTGGTCTGTAACAGAATTATCTGAACTATTCTGAAGCATTCCGGAACAATCAGAATTATTCTGGTGTTTAAATTGTAAAAATTCCATGCAAAAACACAAAGCAAAACACAAAGCAAAAATTTGTAAAATTATTCGAAAACACATGGTAACATGTTGAAACACACGTTAATGTAACGAAAACACACGTGAAATGTTGAAAACGCATGCAAGCGTGTCGAAAATACACGTAAACGTGAAGAAAACACGTTAAAAACCGGAACCGGTTCAAAGAGCACACGCCGAAAGCACATGTAAACCGGTTGAAAACACATGCAAAAACACAAAATCCATCCGGTCGGTCGAAATTCCGGACATTCCGGATGAATTTACAATTGTAAACGGATTGTAAACCGGAAGAGGAAAACACAAAAAAAATCGGCTTTTTTCGACCTTTGCCGGGGTATAACTTTGTTCGAATTTGTCGTAGAGCTACGAAATTTTTTTCTCACCCTTCCTCTCGACGAGTTCTACAAATTGTTCGCTTACCGCAAAAGCGTAGCTCTTACGGTTCCCGAGAAATAAGGTGAAAACACACATTTTACAACCCATTTTTGGCCAGTTGTAAAAAGCCGGGTTTTTTTCGTTCGAACGCGATTTTCTCGAAATTTTCTGCCTGTGACTAATTTTTCCACAAGGATAGAACGATGGAAAAAACCGAGCTCTTTCGAATGGTACCGGTCTCGTGGCGATCCGTTGCGTAGTTCTTTGCCGCCAAATCGTTTTATGGTTAGCCCCCCCGTTATTTTTATATAAAGATAATATTTAAATAATAATAATCAATATAGAAATTAAAAAATGGAAAATTGGAAAAAATCCCCAGACTTTCATCCGAAGTTTTAAACGCTTTTATAAAAAGTAAAAAAATAAAAAAATAAATATTTACAAAAATATATATAATTATTAAGAAAATAAAAATAAAAAACCATTAAATACAAATAATTAAATTAAAATATAAATTTAAATAAATATTAAAAATAATTTAAATTAATTTAAAATAATAATTGAAAAATAATAATAAATGGCGTTTTAGCCGATTTCACACTTTAATTTTAGGCACACGAAAACATGAAATTTTTTTGGGCAAATTTTTGTGACCGATCCATCAACTTATAGAATTGTTTTGTGCACTCAACAGGAAAATATCCTTGAAATCGTCGTGCTTCTTCAAACAAAAATTGGTGGTAAACCACATTCAACGAATAGTCCTAAATAAATCAAGAAAAAATCTTATTAAATGATAATAATAAAAGACGCCGTTCTTTGCTAATTCGTTCGCATTTTGGTTTCTTTATCTCAGGAATTTTGAAACGCCATCGTCGAACCCAATAGGAAAGCATTCTTTAAAATAAAAAAATTAAATTGGACGTTCAATATTAAAAATATAATCTGAAAAGTTTGGTTTTACGGAATGTATAATAGGAAATATTCCCTAAATTCCATTGGGCTGGTAGAGAAGGGTAAAAAATGAATTGAGCAAATAACACGGTTGCCACGGGTCGAGAAAATTACAAAAAAGTTTAGTCGAGACTTCCAAAAAAATAAATTCGGGTCAGGAATTATGTGTCGGGATTCGGGTCGGGGACGTAGAAAAATTCGGGTCGGTTATTGTATTTAAATTTAGGCTCGTAAAATTTTGTTGCAAAAAATTTTCCACACAACACCTTTGGCACTGATCAAGACTCGACACCGAGACCCAAAAAACCAGAGAAGTTTCTCTCGAGTCGAAACCGAGAGTCTCGAACATCAATCAACATCGCTGGACTACTAAACTCCCTTTATTTTTTAAAAATAAATTTAACCCAAAAAGGCAATGGTCATTTTTGGCGAAAAACTGCTAAAAAAAGTGCCAGAGCGCCGAAATTTTTTGAAAAATTATACAAGAGAAAAAAATTCAAGGACCGGAGCAAAAAAAAAAAAATTTCGGCTTACCCTAAGGAATTTTTTTTAGTGGAATTTTTTTTTTAGCTTAGGGGCCTGTGCAGTGCGCTCGATACCAATTTTCATAGCAGAAACTCGAGCACTGGCATTGAGAAGAGGTGGTCATCCGCGTGGTTGAATTGGCAGCACTGACAGCCGACGGCACAGAAAATGGAATAGGGACACAGAAAGTCAAAGGGCTGAAAAGGAAAATGGCGACTTGGCGCCCACGTTTTGGCGCCAGGGTCGTTTTGGCGCCCACGTTTTGGCGCGAAGCCAAAAATTAAAAAGGGAAAGACGTAAATTTCAAAAATGTTGCAAAAAAAGGAAAAAGATTTTTTTTCAAATGTAAGTAAAATTTAACAAAATGAAAAAATAACAACAATTCACGGGTTCATATGATAATTGCGCGAAATGCCACGAAGAAATTCCAAAATGATATGATGATTTTGATTTATGTGGTAATTGTGATCATTGTCATAGTTTGGATTCACCGGATTATAATTTTGCACCAAATTAAAGATGCGCTCGTCAGCCGCTTGGTATTTCTTAGCTTTCTTCGGTGGCTCAAGTCCAGCAATAAATGACGCATACTTCTCATCGGAGCCCTTCTGCTCACGGCGGAGAGCGTCAATGAAGTGCCAGATCGATGGATGACGGCAATTGAAGGCGCCTTGAAGACGGTGGTGTTCTGCCTCTGCGTAGTTGTTCGTCCTTGCTTCTCCATTCAGAGTTCGAGTGTAGACGTTCCATTGTTCTGGTGGGAAGAGTGGTTGAGACCAAGTCCCATTTGGCCGCGGTTGTCCAATGTAATTGTTGAGCAACCTAAAAATTGCACAAAAATTGAAGTACACTTCTGATAATGATGAGACCAACCAGTCAATGAGCGGTCGGAGTGCCGCGACGTTCCCAAACTCCGTGTCTAATACGATGACAGCTGTCCTGATGTCACTCAGCGGTAGAAACGCGACAGAAGTGAGCATCCTCAGATTCTCAGCCAACACTGTGTCAGTACAGTATCTCTGAATAGACACGAAAATTACAAAAACAAACAGAATATGCTTACTGACCTGCCAGAGATTTTGTTCCTTGATTTTTTTTTGCAAATTCCGCACGAAATGGAAGAAGCAAAATTTGATTTCGCATGCAGGAAACGTGGCAACAGCGGCGTTGCGCGCAGCTGTCTCGAAGTCCATGTTGAACGAGGCAGGCGAGAATGTCGGCCACGCTTGACGGAGAAGTCCAAACATCCTCTCGTAGGACTCTTGCGACTTGGACGTCAGCAAGCAATGGCACACGACGATAACCCACGACCCACGTCTTAAAACAATTTTCACGTGAAATCAAATTAAAACAGCACTTGGACAAAATTGTGTAGATTTGATAGAACATCGGAGGTGCCAATGAGAATGTGCCGTCCCCGAAGCAGTCTTTCATTCGATCAGCCCATCGCCCGAAAGATTCACGTCCAAACAGCAGAATCCTTGAAAAAAATAGTTAAAATGGATTATAGTTTTAAAAAAAAATTACCTCTGCGGGTTTTCGTTTCCGGCCTCGTAATACACACCAGAGTCAGCCAACAGAAACTGCTCCACTTCGCCGTCAGTTGACTCGTACGTCTGGTAAGCGGGAGGAACAATCAGCTGGTCAACGCTTTGTGGAACCGCAGGTGGTGCATTGACTTCGTGCCGTGCCCTTTTAATTACCTTAAGATTTCTTTCGTGATTGCTTTTCATATCATCGACTAAACAGTACCAGTTTTGAAGCATCCTGCATAACCAAAAGTCCAGCTGGAGATGGCACATTCTGAAGTGCTTCGGATCGGATCACTGCTGGCGGTTCTAACGTGGTGAGTGCTCGTCGTTTTATTGCCGTCTTCACTTTCTGCGCCTCAACATTTGCTGCGTTCACTGGACAGGTATGAGGAGTTGCCAAACGAATGAATTGATCGTCCAAATCCGTCCAAATTCTCCCTTTGCAGGAGTTCTTGTATTCACATCTCCAAAATTTTCTCGTTCCGTCCGCACTTGATTTATCGAAGGTGTAAAGCTGGCCTTCATAGGTAATTTTAGGCTTTTGCTTTTTTGTATCAATTTGACGATTCATCATTTCCTAAACAAGAAAAAACAAAAATGCGTTATTTGAAGAATGAAAATAAAAAAAAACTAAATCTACTAGGAAGGTGCTCCTTTTATAGACTTTGCCCCACTCCAAGAAAAAACAAAAAAATATACAATTTCGCCCTTTCTCTACATTTTGGCGCCAAAACGACCCTGGCGCCAAAACGTGGGCGCCAAAACGTCGGCGCCAAAACGTGGGCGCCAAAACGACCCCGACTCCGAAAAATGATCATTCTCTCTCCTTTTCTCTTCTCTCTTTTCTGTCTTTCGCTTTCCTTTCTTCTCTCTCTCTCTCGCTCTCTCTCTCTCTTTTTTACTGTCAACGAAAAAAGTTATGGCATTTGAAAATTGGCGGGGCGGAAGTGACCCCGACCCCCTCTCTTTGGCACTTTGACCCCATTTCATTTTGCCCCATTCAAATACATGTGTATTCCTTCATTGCCCCATTCAAATACATGTGTATTCCTTCATTGCCCCATTCAAATACATGTATATTCCTTCATTTGTGTCATAGACCATATTCATTCGCTTATTGACTCAAATAGATTATTACCTATTTATTTTCAATTTGTTTGGTTTTTGCTTTTATAATTAAGTTAGCACCACCCAATAGGCTCAACAGAGCCTGACAACGATTTCTATTAATTCCCTATCTTGAACCCGAATTTTGCACAAAAAGTGAAAATTCGAATTTTTCAATAACTTCATTTTGCTCTTTAATTGATTAAAACAAGCTAAAATTAG
>CP049708.1:5262600-5295455 GCA_004148225.2 Heterodera glycines | reverse complement strand
AACACTAAACAAGCAGCTTTGCTGTTTGTCAAAACAATTTGGCGAGTTAATTGACTTGTGTAAATGTGGCCTAAGGCACAAATACTGTGGAGGAACTCAGCACTTGGGATGCTGATTAAGGACAGAACTGGCTGTCTTTTGAGTAGCAAGATGCACAAGACGCTCGGGTGGACACGTGTGCGCGTGTGCAAAGCCCCTGCCGACGAGCAAGTTGGAGATGCCGGTCATGCATATGCAGTATACGGTCACGCTTGTGTCTTGGTTGTGTTCTTGTAAAGATCCTTCGAAAGAATGTACATGATAGATCAACGCATTCTGTGGGAGAATAAATGTGATTGCATCAGCCGCGGTAATTCCAACTCTCAAACCAACCGGTGGTTCGGTGACTAGCGCCGATGACAGTGTCAGGCGGGGAGTTTGACTGGGGCGGTACGGAAAGGTTATCACAGGGATAACTGGCTTGATGGCGGCCAAGTGTCCATAGAGACGTAGAGACATTCATGATTTCAGCCAAGGGTTTATTCGCTTACGGCAATTACAGGATGGCAGCATAAGCGCAAGGGCGTGACCGTGTCTGATTTTGCCCAGTGTTCTGAATGTTAAGCCAATGAATAGGGAACGTGAGCTAGGCTTAAACCGTCGCGAGACTGGTTAATTTTACCCTACCAAAGACCTGATGCTATGATAGTAATCCTGCTAAGTACGAGAGGAACCGCAGGTTCAGGTATTTGGTTCATGTGTTTGGTCGATAGACCAATGATGTGAAGCTATTGAAATCCCGCTCAAGCGAGATAGCAATATTCTTGCTCCCCGGTGTCGGGAGGCACTACTTATGCGCCGCTTGCGGTGCAGCCCAAATGCCCCAGCATCTGGCCCGATGTGCGTGCTTAATTGCTCGCACATTGCCAAAGCCGTAGCACTCGTGTGCCATGGTGGAACGTCGGGGCGCAAAATCACTTTTATACGACTTGACTACTGGTCAGGGGGTTGTTAGCAGTAGAGCAGCTTTTACACTGCGATCTGTTGAGACTTAGCCCTTGATCGGATGATTTGTATTCTTTTTCCCCCTTTACTTTTTGTGCCAACAACATTTTAGTTAAAGGTACATGAGAAGAGAAGAGTCTCTCTTAAGGGAGTCTTAAGGTAGCCAAATGCCTCGTCACCATTAAGTCAGGTAGCCAAATGCCTCGTCACCATTAAGTCAGGTAGCCAAATGCCTCGTCACCATTAAGTCAGGTAGCCAAATGCCTCGTCAACATTAAGTCAGGTAGCCAAATGCCTCGTTGCTACCACAAAGTCAGGTAGCCAAATGCCTCGTCACCATTAAGTCAGGTAGCCAAATGCCTCGTCACCATTAAGTCAGGTAGCCAAATGCCTCGTCGCGAGGTTGACTGGCAGCGGCCGGCGCAGGCAAGGGAGCCGAGCGAGGTGGACTGGTAGCGGCAGGCGAAGGGAGCGATGGCTTCTTTGTGTTGAGGGCTGGCAGCGGACGGCTCAGGCAAGGGAGCCGGGCGAGGTGGACTGGCAGCGGCCGGCGGTTCACAGTATGTCCCGTGACCCTCATGCTGAAGTTAAGGGAATGTCGTGGTGCGTGGCGGGTACAACACAAGACATAAACTTTTCTTCGCGAAGGCATGTTGGTCTTAAGGCAATTTTTTGCCCGGGTCCACGCACCTGTGATTTTTAAGGTTTTCACTTTGACTTTGCTTTTTTTCCATTTATTCCAATCGATTAGTGCTTTAAGGTTTAGTCTTTGACTTTGCTTTTTTTTTCTTTTTTTCCAATCGCCTAGTGCTTTAAGGTTTTAACTTTGACTTTGCTTTTTTTCCATTTATTTCAATCGACTAGTGCTTTAAGGTTTAGTCTTTGACTTTGCTTTTTTTTTTCTTTTTTTCCAATCGCCTAGTGCTTTAAGGTTTTAACTTTGACTTTGCTTTTTTTCCATTTATTTCAATCGACTAGTGCTTTAAGGTTTTGACTTTGACTTTGCTTTATTTTTCATTTATTCCAATTGACTAGTGCTTTAAGGTTTTGACTTTGACTTTGCTTTATTTTTCATTTATTCCAATTGACTAGTGCTTTAAGGTTTTGACTTTGACTTTGCTTTATTTTTCATTTATTCCAATCGACTAGCGCTTTAAGGTTTTGACTTTGACTTTGCTTTATTTTTCATTTATTCCAATCGACTAGTGCTTTAAGGTTTTGTCTTTGACTTTGCTTTATTTTTCATTTTTTCCAATCGACTAGTGCTTTAAGGTTTTGACTTTGACTTTGCTTTATTTTTCATTTATTCCAATCGACTAGTGCTTTATTTTTCCAATTTGGGATTTTTTTGTAATTTCGCTCTTTTGGTCATGACCGTCAGGGGCAAGTGCTGGCTAGCGCTTTGTTCCTTGCGGTATGCGGCAGCACAAAATGCCCGTCTGCTGCTTGCGGACGCCAGACCGTTCGAGGGGGTCTGTGGCGCTGGGGATAACTGTTTTTGGAATCTGTTGAGCTTGACATAGTTAATTAAAGAGTTTGAAGAATACGCTTGGTGGAGCGTTAGTGCATGGAATCAAATGGTGGTAGTAGCAAATATTATACGAGCGATTAGCCATGCAATGATTGCAGGTCTAAGAGGTGTCAGGAGTCCAAGCCTCTGGACTTTAAACTCTGAGGTTGGCTCCACCGAGCAGTTGCCGACGTACACTAAAGGTGGAATTTACGTGGTGCCACCCGTCGCTTAAGGCAATCCCACAGGTGACAATAAGTCCCGTTGGCGTCCATTGACGTCCCGCTGGCATACACCTGTTGGTACCACATTCGGTGGTCAAGGGCCGGTCTTGACTTTGCTTTTTTTTCATTTTTTCCAATCGACTAGTGCTTTAAGCTTTTGTCTTTGATTTTGCTTTATTTTTCATTTTTTCCAATCGACTAGTGCTTTAAGCTTTTGTCTTTGATTTTGCTTTATTTTTCATTTTTTCCAATCGCCTATTTAAGGTTTTGACTTTGACTTTTCTTTATTTTTCATTTTTTCCAATCGCCTAGTGCTTTAAGGTTTTGTCTTTGACTTTGCTTTTTTTTCCATTTATTCCAATCGACTAGTGCTTTAAGCTTTTGTCTTTGATTTTGCTTTATTTTTCATTTTTTCCAATCGCCTAGTGCTTTAAGGTTTAGTCTTTGACTTTGCTTTATTTTTCATTTATTCCAATCGACTAGCGCTTTAAGGTTTTGACTTTGACTTTGCTTTATTTTTCATTTATTCCAATCGACTAGTGCTTTGAGGTTTTGACTTTGACTTTGCTTTATTTTTCATTTATTCCAATCGACTAGTGCTTTATTTTTCCAATTTGGGATTTTTTTGTAATTTCGCTCTTTTGGTCATGACCGTCAGGGGCAAGTGCTGGCTAGCGCTTTGTTCCTTGCGGTATGCGGCAGCACAAAATGCCCGTCTGCTGCTTGCGGACGCCAGACCGTTCGAGGGGGTCTGTGGCGCTGGGGATAACTGTTTTTGGAATCTGTTGAGCTTGACATAGTTAATTAAAGAGTTTGAAGAATACGCTTGGTGGAGCGTTAGTGCATGGAATCAAATGGTGGTAGTAGCAAATATTATACGAGCGATTAGCCATGCAATGATTGCAGGTCTAAGAGGTGTCAGGAGTCCAAGCCTCTGGACTTTAAACTCTGAGGTTGGCTCCACCGAGCAGTTGCCGACGTACACTAAAGGTGGAATTTACGTGGTGCCACCCGTCGCTTAAGGCAATCCCACAGGTGACAATAAGTCCCGTTGGCGTCCATTGACGTCCCGCTGGCATACACCTGTTGGTACCACATTCGGTGGTCAAGGGCCGGTCTTGACTTTGCTTTTTTTTCATTTTTTCCAATCGACTAGTGCTTTAAGCTTTTGTCTTTGATTTTGCTTTATTTTTCATTTTTTCCAATCGCCTATTTAAGGTTTTGACTTTGACTTTTCTTTATTTTTCATTTTTTCCAATCGACTAGTGCTTTGAGGTTTTGACTTTGACTTTGCTTTTTTTTCCATTTATTCCAATCGACTAGTGCTTTAAGCTTTTGTCTTTGATTTTGCTTTATTTTTCATTTTTTCCAATCGCCTACTGCTTTAAGGTTTTGTCTTTGACTTTGCTTTTTTTTCCATTTATTCCAATCGACTAGTGCTTTAAGCTTTTGTCTTTGATTTTGCTTTATTTTTCATTTTTTCCAATCGCCTAGTGCTTTAAGGTTTAGTCTTTGACTTTGCTTTATTTTTCATTTATTCCAATCGACTAGCGCTTTAAGGTTTTGACTTTGACTTTGCTTTATTTTTCATTTATTCCAATCGACTAGTGCTTTGAGGTTTTGACTTTGACTTTGCTTTATTTTTCATTTATTCCAATCGACTAGTGCTTTAAGCTTTGTCTTTGCCTTTTATATTAAATTGAAAAAAAAAATTTTAAATTTCTTTTTTAAAATTTGTAACAAATAATTTTTTTAAAATTAGAATTTTAAAAAAAAATTTTTCTTTTGTGAAAGTGCGGAATTTAAAAATTTTAAGAACAAAAAAATTTCAATAACTAATTTAAAAAATTTCATTATTAAAAAAAGTTAAATAATAATTCCAGAATCCGGATTCTGACTTTTCAAATCCGGAATTCCGGAATTCTGAGCCTCGCGTTCCAACTGAGCACGGGTGCCACGCATGCCCATTCGCCAAGCCTCGCGTTCCAACTGAGCACGGGTGCCACGCATGCCCATTTCAACTGAGCACGGGTGCCACGCATGCCCATTTGCCAAGCCCTCGGGTTCCCACTGCTCACGGGTGACACGCATGCCCATTCGCCAAGCCCTCGGGTTCCAGCTGAGCACGGGCGCCACGCATTCCCATTCCAACTGAGCACGGGTGCCACGCGCATGTGTCGGTAGCTGCTGCTGCACGAACATCCAGACACGCATCTTTCGGTAGCTGCTACTGCACTAACAACCTGGACGGTGCACACCTTACGCATCTACGCCTCGAACGGCTAGGGCGCGGCTGGCTAAACTGAACCGCGCATGCCCTCAGAGCGGCTAGTTATCTATATATAAAAATAAGGGGTGTAGCCAAACTTCAAAAGGCGACCTACCGCACTTCCCGTAGGGCTAGCGGGATGAAATTTTTTTTTAAATGAAAGAGGATCTAATTTAGAAACTTTTGAACCGTGCAACTTTTTCGTTTTAAGCAAAAAAATTTTTTTTTACACTTAGTTGAATGAATTTGGTGAAAAAATTTTGGCGGTTTTTCCCTTTTGCATGGGTTTATCAAATCCGGAGCGGATCGGCCAAGAGGTGAAAAAGATGCGTCTTGGGATGGCGCGTCTTTTAAAAAAAAATTTGTGGCGCCAGCACCAAGTTAAGTGCCCGGACCCCCTTAGCCCCTGGGGTGGTTGGGGGTCTAAAAAAGTTAGAGCCGGGGGAAAGTGTGGTTTGTTGAAGTGGGAGGCGCGGCGCTGTTGTACTATATTGTAGAGCTCGCCGAGGCGAACATTTTAAAAAAAATTTCAGCTCCGTAGCCCCAGGTTGAGTAGGTCATTTGTCCGGAAAACTGGTAAAATGGGGTGGATTTGGCTGGGGGCCGGTGTATTAGAGGTGCCATTGGATGTGAAATGTGGTGCCAACGTGCTTAAATGAGATTAAAAAATTTTTGGACAAAGTGCCGAGTTGGTCAGACAAAGTGTCCACTTGGCCAGACAACATGTCTACCCCGGACAAAGTGTCGAAATTTCAAAATGTTCGCAGAAGAGTGAATTTATTTTTAAAAAATTCTCCATATCATTGGGAGTATAAGAAAAAAAAGTTTGCACAGTTTGGACCAGTTTAAGCCGAGTTATGAATTTTTTTCAAATTTCAAATTCTGCACGACAAGGGCGGGCGCGAAGCGCCCTGCCCCTCGAGGTGCGCGAGCGAGGAGCGGAGCGAAGCGAGCGACGAGCGAGTGTACCGAGTCAATACCAACCGTGCCTCTCGCCCGGTAGCCACGCTCTGCATACAAAGGGCGGGCGAAGCGCCCTGCCCCTCGAGGCGTGTGAGCGAGGAGCGGAGCGAAGCGGAGCGACGAGCGAGTACGCCGAGCAAATACCAACCGATGCTCTCATGACAAGGGGCGGGCGCGAAGCGCCCTGCCCCTCGAGGTGCGCGAGCGAGGAGCGGAGCGAAGCGGAGCGACGAGCGAGTGTACGAGTCAATACCAACCGTGCCTCTCGCCCGGTAGCCACGCTCTGCATGACAAAGGGCGGGCGCGAAGCGCCCTGCCCCTCGAGGCGTGTGAGCGAGGAGCGGAGCGAAGCGGAGCGACGAGCGAGTACGCCGAGCAAGCGCCAACCGATACTGCTCATGACAAGGGAGGCGCGAAGCGCCTGCCCCTCGAGGTGCGCGAGCGAGGAGCGGAGCGAAGCGGAGCGACGAGCGAGTGTACCGAGTCAATACCAACCGTGTCTCTCGCCCGGTAGCCACGCTCTGCATGACAAAGGGCGGGCGCGAAGCGCCCTGCCCCTCGAGGCGTGTGAGCGAGGAGCGGAGCGAAGCGGAGCGACGAGCGAGTACGCCGAGCAAGCGCAAACCGATACTGCTCATGACAAGGGGAGCGCGAAGCGCCTGCCCTCGAGGTGCGCGAGCGAGAGCGGAGCGAAGCGGAGCGACGAGCGAGTGTACCGAGTCAATACCAACCGTGCTCTCGCCCGGTAGCCACGCTCTGCATGACAAAGGGCGGGCGCGAAGCGCCCTGCCCCTCGAGGCGTGTGAGCGAGGAGCGGAGCGAAGCGGAGCGACGAGCGAGTACGCCGAGCAAGCGCCAACCGATACTGCTCATGACAAAGGGGAGGCGCGAAGCGCCTGCCCCTCGAGGTGCGCGAGCGAGGAGCGGAGCGAAGCGGAGCGACGAGCGAGTGTACCCGAGTCAATACCAACCGTGTCTCTCGCCCGGTAGCACGCTCTGCATGACAAAGGGCGGGCGCGAAGCGCCCTGCCCCTCGAGGCGTGTGAGCGAGGAGCGGAGCGAAAGCGGAGCGACGAGCGAGTACGCCGAGCAAGCGCCAACCGATACTGCTCATGACAAGGGGCGGGCGCGAAGCGCCTGCCCCTCGAGGTGCGCGAGCGAGGAGCGGAGCGAAGCGGAGCGACGAGCGAGTGTACCGAGTCAATACCAACCGTGCCTCTACCCGGAGCCACGCATGTACCATTGCGAAGCCCCCGCAAAATCATACGTGCGGCGCACCCGGGGGGGGGGGGGGGGGGCGTAGCGGGGGGGTTGGGGGGGGGCGGCAGCCCCCCCCAGGAAAACACCCATCATAAAAAAATTGTTTACATTATTTCCTTTTCCCTTTCCCTTTCTTTTTCCTTTTCCGTTCCTTTTCCATTTCCATTTCTTTTTCCTTTTCCGTTCCTTTTCCATTTCCATTTCTTTTTCCTTAACTTTTCACTTTCCCTTTTGTTTTCCTTTTTAACAACTAGGCTCAGCTGTCTTCCGGTAGCTGCCTGCTGCACGAACATCCAGACACGCATCTTTCGGTAGCTGCTACTGCACTAACAACCTGGACTGTTACACCGTTACTGCCTACAACCTCGACGGCTAGGCTGGCTAAGAGCAACGCATGCCCTCAGAGCGGCTAGTTATCTATATATAAAAAATGGGGGGGGCTCTCTGCAAATGGGGACGGGACATTGCGAATTTGAAAGCTATCGACCCAATTCTTTTTGCGTTAGCCAACTGATCTCCCCCTACTCCAACTTCACCGTGCAAAAAAATTTGGGAGGCCCTCGGCGCTGAGATATGCTAACCTGTTTTCGCTAAGTGATGCGCAGCGCCCGGCGGCGCACAGCTAGCGGCTGGGCGCCGCTTGGCGAAATGCGTGCCATGCCGTGGGGAGCATTTTAAAAAAAAATTTGGCCCGATCCGACAACTTGGCGCCGAGATATGCTAACTTTTATTGGCCTGTTTGCGCCATGTGAAGCCAACTTTTGCGCCGTTAATGCTAGAGAGTCAGAATTTTTTTCCCCGCGCGTCCCCCCCCCTGAAAGGCTTGGAAAAAAAATTGCCGTCTTTCGCCGGGCGCTTTGCGCCGAGATATGCTGGCCTGTTTGCGCCATAGAGAGCCAACTTTTGCGCCGTCTATGCTAGGAAGCCAAATTTTTTTCCCCTGCCCGTCCGGTACCCCGTAAGGCTTGGAAAAAAAATTGCCGTCTCTCGCCGGGCGCTTTGCGCCGAGATATGCTAACCTGTTTTTGCTAACTTTGCGTGGCGCCCGGCGCTGAAGTTTGGCGCCGCTTGACTAAATGCGTGCCATCCCAAGGGGGGCATTTTAAAAAAAAGTTTGGCGCGCTACGACAACTTTGCGCTGAGATATGCTAACTTGTGGTGCCCACTTTGCGCCATAGAGAGCCAACTTTTGCGCCAGCGATGCTAGAGAGACAGAATTTTTTTCCCCGCGCGTCCCGCACCCTGAAAGGCTGGGAAAACAAATTGCCGTCTGGCGCCGGGCGCTTTGCGCCGAGATATGCTAACCTGTTTTTGCTAACTTTTCGCAAATGGCGCCTAGCGCCTGGCGCTGCAGAGTAGCTGTCTTGCGGTTGCTTGGCGAAAGTTGGGCCGCGCCATGGGAAGCATTTTAAAAAAAAGTTCGACCCGATTCGACAAGTCTGAAGGGTCGAACCCCCTTTAGCCCCTGGGGGGTGCAAAATGCAAAGTCGCTATTTTCGCGGGAAGCGGTGTTTTTTTAGTGTAAAGGATGGGCGCAGACGTAAAAAGCACATTTTTCGCAAATTTGGTCAAAACGGACAAAGTGTCGACACTCAAAACGGACAAAGTGTCTACACACTTGCTGGGACAAAGTGTCGACACCGTGTTTTTTGTGCGTGTAGGGCAGTGGCAAGTGCATGACTGTCTGTTTTAGACCTTTTGGTCACCACAGGGACAAAGTGTCTACCCCGGGACATTGGGTCGACGCGATGTCTGTCTGTCTGTCATCCACTGGCCTTTGTATAATATTTCTTTTATTGGCTTCCACTGGCCATTTAGACAATTTTCTTTTAATTGGCATCCATTGGCCATTTTATAATGTTTCTTTTATTGACATCCACTGGCCTTTTCTTATTCTTGGCTTCCACTGGCCATTGTTTTTTTATTGGCATCCACTGGCCTTTTCTTTTCTTGGCTTCCGCTGGCCATTAGACAATTTTCTTTTCTTGGCAAACTGCTCACGGGTGCCACGCATGCCCATTCGCCAAGCCCTCGGGTTCCAACTGCTCACGGGTGCCACGCATGC
The DNA here is from genome assembly GCA_004148225.2 of Heterodera glycines. Lineage (NCBI taxonomy): Eukaryota > Metazoa > Nematoda > Chromadorea > Rhabditida > Heteroderidae > Heterodera > Heterodera glycines. Next base: position 5,286,180 of record CP049708.1, on the reverse strand, counting down.
CCATTCGCCAAGCCCTCGGATTTACAACTGCTCACGGGTGCCACGCATGCCCATTCCAACTGCTCACGGGTGCCACGCATGCCCATTCGCCAAGCCCTCGGGTTCCGACTGCTCACGGGTGCCACGCATGCCCATTCGCCAAGCCCTCGGGTTCCAACTGCTCACGGGTGCCACGCATACCCATTCCAACTGCTCACGGGTGCCACGCATGTCTATTCGCAAAGCCCTCGGGTTCCAACTGCTCACGGGTGCCACGCATGCCCATTCGCCAAGCCCTCGGGTTCCAACTGTTCACGGGTGCCACGCATGCCCATTCGCCAAGCCCTCGGATTCAAATGCTGCACGGGCGCCACGCATGTCCATTCGCCAAGCCCTCGGGTTCCAACTGTTCACGGGTGCCACGCATGCCTATTCGCAAAGCCCTCGGGTTCCAACTGCTCACGGGTGCCACGCATGCCCATTCCAACTGCTCACGGACGCCACGCATGCCCATTCGCCAAGCCTTCTGATTCAAATGCTGCACGGGCGCCACGCATGCCCATTCCAACTGAGCACGGGTGCCACGCATGCCCATTCGCCAAGCCCTCGGGTTCCAACTGCTCACGGGTGCCACGCAAGCCCATTCGCAAAGCCCTCGGGTTCCAACTGAGCACGGGTGCCACGCATTCCCATTCGCCAAGCCCTCGGATTTACAACTGCTCACGGGTGCCACGCATGCCCATTCCAACTGCTCACGGGTGCCACGCATGCCCATTCGCCAAGCCCTCGGGTTCCGACTGCTCACGGGTGCCACGCATGCCCATTCGCCAAGCCCTCGGGTTCCAACTGCTCACGGGTGCCACGCATACCCATTCCAACTGCTCACGGGTGCCACGCATGTCTATTCGCAAAGCCCTCGGGTTCCAACTGCTCACGGGTGCCACGCATGCCCATTCGCCAAGCCCTCGGGTTCCAACTGTTCACGGGTGCCACGCATGCCCATTCGCCAAGCCCTCGGATTCAAATGCTGCACGGGCGCCACGCATGTCCATTCGCCAAGCCCTCGGGTTCCAACTGTTCACGGGTGCCACGCATGCCTATTCGCAAAGCCCTCGGGTTCCAACTGCTCACGGGTGCCACGCATGCCCATTCCAACTGCTCACGGACGCCACGCATGCCCATTCGCCAAGCCTTCTGATTCAAATGCTGCACGGGCGCCACGCATGCCCATTCCAACTGAGCACGGGTGCCACGCATGCCCATTCGCCAAGCCCTCGGGTTCCAACTGCTCACGGGTGCCACGCATGCCCATTCGCCAAGCCCTCGGGTTCCAACTGCTCACGGGTGCCACGCATGCCCATTCGTCAAGCCCTCGGGTTCCAACTGAGCACGGGTGCCACGCATGCCCATTCGCCAAGCCCTCGGGTTCCAACTGAGCACGGGTGCCACGCATGCCCATTCGCCAAGCCCTCGGGTTCCAACTGCTCACGGGTGCCACGCATGCCCATTCGCCAAGCCCTCGGATTCAAATGCTGCACGGGCGCCACGCATGCCCATTCAACTGAGCACGGGTGCCACGCGCATGTGCCGGTAGCTGCTGCTGCACGAACATCCAGACACGCATCTTTCGGTAGCTGCTACTGCCCAGCCAACCTGGACTGTGCACCCGTTACTGGCTACAACTCGACCGGCTAGGGTAAGCAAGTGCACGCTCCCCACGCATGCCCTCAGAGCGGCTAGTTCTTTATTTATAGTATTAATGTGGGGAGCTAACCACTAAACGAAAAAGCAGCAAAGAACTACGCAACGGATCGCCACGAGACCGGTACCATTCGAAAGAGCTCGGTTTTTTCTATCTTTCTATCCTTGTGGAAAAATTAGTCATATGCGGAAAATTTCGAGAAAAACGCGTTCGAACAAAAAAAACCCGGCTTTTTACAACTGGCCAAAAATGGGTTGTAAAATGTGTGTTTTCACCTTATTTCTCGGGAACCGTAAGAGCTACGGTTTTGCGGTAAGCGAACAATTTGTAGAGCTCGTCGAGAGGAAGGGTGAGAAAAAAATTTCGTAGCTCTACGACAAATTCGAACAAAGTTATACCCCGGCAAAGGTCGAAAAAAGCCCATTTTTTTTGTGTTTTCCTCTTCCGGTTTACAATCCGTTTACAATTGCAAATTCATCCGGAATGTCCGGAATTTCGACCGACCGGATGGATTTTGTGTTTTTGCATGTGTTTTCAACCGGTTTACGTGTGTTTTCGGCGTGAGTTCTTTAAACCGGTTCCGGTTTTTCACGTATTTTCTTCACATTTACGTGTATTTTCGACACGTTTGCATGCGTTTTCAATATTTTACGTGTATTTTCGTTACTTTAACGTGTGTTTCAATATGTTACCATGTGTTTTCGAGTATTTTTACAATTTTTGCCTTGTGTTTTATTTTGTGTTTTTGCATGGAATTTTTACAATTTAAACACCAGAATAATTCTGATTGTTCCGGAATCCTTCAGAATAATTCTGATAATTCTGTTACAGACCAGAATAATTCTGGAAATTCTGGTAAGCGTCCAAATAGTTCTGCTAATTCTGAAACACACCAGAACAGTTCTGAAAATTCTGGAAAACGCCAAAATTGTTCTGAAAATAAAAAATTAAATAAAATTAAATAAATTAAATTAAAATAAAATCAAATAAATTAAAATAAATTAAAATAAATTAAAATAAAATAAAATAAAATAAAATAAAATAAATTTAAATAAATTAAATTTAAATAAATTAAATTTAAATAAAATAAAATAAATTAAAATAAAATAAAATAAAATAAATTAAATTAAATTAAATCAAATCAAAATAAATAAAAATTAGCTGTTTTGCACGATAAGGGGCGGGCGCGAAGCGGCCTGCCCCTCGAGGTGCGCGAGCGAGGAGCGGAGCGAAGCGGAGCGACGAGCGAGTGTACCGAGTCAATACGAACCGGGCCTTTTGCCCGGTAGCCACGCTCTGCATGACAAAGGGGCGGGCGCGAAGCGCCCTGCCCCTCGAGGCGTGTGAGCGAGGAGCGGAGCGAAGCGGAGCGACGAGCGAGTACGCCGAGCAAGCGCCAACCGATGCTGCTCATGACAAGGGGCGGGCGCGAAGCGCCCTGCCCCTCGAGGTGCGCGAGCGAGGAGCGGAGCGAAGCGGAGCGACGAGCGAGTGTACCGAGCAAATACGAACCGGGCCTTTTGCCCGGTACGTCGCATGCACCATTAGGAAGTGCACTGGAAAATCTTATGGGCGGCGCATCCGGGGGGGCGTAGCGGGGGGGGTTGGGGGGGGGGGCGACAGCCCCCCCCAGGAAAACACTCATACTAAAAAAATAATATATAAAATTAGTATAAAACAAGGGCGGGCGCGAAGCGCCCTGCCCCTCGAGGTGCGCGAGCGAGGAGCGGAGCGAAGCTGAGCGACGAGCGAGTGTACCGAGCAAATACGAACCGGGCCTTTTGCCCGGTACGTCGCATGCACCATTAGGAAGTGCACTGGAAAATCTTATGGGCGGCGCATCCGGGGGGGGGGGGGGGGGCGGGCGTAGCGGGGGGGGTTGGGGGGGGGGGGCGGCAGCCCCCCCAGGAAAACACTCATACTAAAAAAATAATATATAAAATTAGTATAAAACAAGGGCGGGCGCGAAGCGCCCTGCCCCTCGAGGTGCGCGAGCGAGGAGCGGAGCGAAGCGGAGCGACGAGCGAGTGTACCGAGCAAATACGAACCGGACCTTTTGCCCGGTACGTCGCATGCACCATTAGGAAGTGCACCGGAAAATCTTATGGGCGGCGCATCCGGGGGGGGGGCGGGGGGGGGGGCGTAGCGGGGGGGGTTGGGGGGGCGGCAGCCCCCCCCAGGAAACACCCATCATAAAAAAAATTATTTATATTATTTAATTTTCCCTTCCCTTTTCCCTTTTCCCTTTTCGTTTTCCCTTTTCCCTTCCCTTTTCCCTTTTCGTTAGCCCTTTTCTCTTCCCTTTTCCCTTTTCCTTTCCCTTTCCTTTTTCCTTTTCCTTTCTTTTTCTTCGTTTCCTTTTTCTTTTACTTTTTTCCTTTCCTTTTCCCTTTTCCTTTTCCATTTTCCTTTTCCTTTCCCTTTCCTTTTACCTTTTCCTTTCTTTTTCTTCGTTTCCTTTTTCTTTTACTTTTCCATTCCATTTTCTTTTTACTTTTCTTTTCCCTTTTCCATTTCCATTTCATTTCCCTGCTCATTATCGACAAGGGGCGGGCGCGAAGCGCCCTGCCCCTCGAGGCGTGTGAGCGAGGAGCGGAGCGAAGCGGAGCGACGAGCGAGTACGCCGAGCAAGCGCCAACCGATACTGCTCATGACAAGGGGCGGGCGCGAAGCGCCCTGCCCCTCGAGGTGCGCGAGCGAGGAGCGGAGCGAAGCGGAGCGACGAGCGAGTGTACCGAGTCAATACGAACCTGATCAATTCTTTTGGATGCCGCGTAGGGTGGGGGGTGAACGGCTAGGCTCGGCTGTTACCGGTAGCTGCTGCTGCATGAACATCCAGACACGCATCTGCGCCTGAGCTGCTACTGCACTAACAACCTGGACTGTGCACCCGTTACTGGCTACAACTCGACGGGATAGGCTCGGCTTTCTATAAAGCGCAGCCATCTACCGGGACGCCTAGTTATATTTAAATTTATTTTTACGTCCATTCATTCAATAGGCTTGGGCTATGCCGTCCACCATTTGGCACCCTGCCAACAGCTGACACCCCTTCAATAGGCTTTGTCTTCCATCCCCAACCGCCCAATAGGCTTAGGCTTTTCCTCCCCAACCGCCCAATAGGCTTAGGCTTTTCCTCCCCAACCGCCCAATAGGCTTGGGTTTCACCCAATAGGTTTTGGTTTTCCCTTACCCACAGGCTCTTGACCCGGACCGGAGCACAGCCCTTACTACTGCTACAAATCATTGAGACATCGAAAAATGGGGACTGGGTCGTTTTGGCGCCCACGTTTTGGCGCCGACGATTTGGCGCCCACGTTTTGGCGCCCACGTTTTGGCGCCAGGGTCGTTTTGGCGCCCACGTTTTGGCGCGAAGCCAAAAATTAAAAAGGGAAAGACGTAAATTTCAAAAATGTTGCAAAAAAAGGAAAAAGATTTTTTTTCAAATGTAAGTAAAATTTAACAAAATGAAAAAATAACAACAATTCACGGGTTCATATGATAATTGCGCGAAATGCCACGAAGAAATTCCAAAATGATATGATGATTTTGATTTATGTGGTAATTGTGATCATTGTCATAGTTTGGATTCACCGGATTATAATTTTGCACCAAATTAAAGATGCGCTCGTCAGCCGCTTGGTATTTCTTAGCTTTCTTCGGTGGCTCAAGTCCAGCAATAAATGACGCATACTTCCCATCGGTGCCCTTCTGCTCACGGCGGAGAACGTCAATGAAGTGCCAGATCGATGGATGACGGCAATTGAAGGCGCCTTGAAGACGGTGGTGTTCTGCCTCTGCGTAGTTGTTCGTCCTTGCTTCTCCATTCAGAGTTCGAGTGTAGACGTTCCATTGTTCTGGTGGGAAGAGTGGTTGAGACCAAGTCCCATTTGGCCGCGGTTGTCCAATGTAATTGTTGAGCAACCTAAAAATTGCACAAAAATTGAAGTACACTTCTGATAATGATGAGACCAACCAGTCAATGAGCGGTCGGAGTGCCGCGACGTTCCCAAACTCCGTGTCTAATACGATGACAGCTGTCCTGATGTCACTCAGCGGTAGAAACGCGACAGAAGTGAGCATCCTCAGATTCTCAGCCAACACTGTGTCAGTACAGTATCTCTGAATAGACACGAAAATTACAAAAACAAACAGAATATGCTTACTGACCTGCCAGAGATTTTGTTCCTTGATTTTTTTTTGCAAATTCCGCACGAAATGGAAGAAGCAAAATTTGATTTCGCATGCAGGAAACGTGGCAACAGCGGCGTTGCGCGCAGCTGTCTCGAAGTCCATGTTGAACGAGGCAGGCGAGAATGTCGGCCACGCTTGACGGAGAAGTCCAAACATCCTCTCGTAGGACTCTTGCGACTTGGACGTCAGCAAGCAATGGCACACGACGATAACCCACGACCCACGTCTTAAAACAATTTTCACGTGAAATCAAATTAAAACAGCACTTGGCCAAAATTGTGTAGATTTGATAGAACATCGGAGGTGCCAATGAGAATGTGCCGTCCCCGAAGCAGTCTTTCATTCGATCAGCCCATCGCCCGAAAGATTCACGTCCAAACAGCAGAATCCTTGAAAAAAATAGTTAAAATGGATTATAGTTTTAAAAAAAAATTACCTCTGCGGGTTTTCGTTTCCGGCCTCGTAATACACACCAGAGTCAGCCAACAGAAACTGCTCCACTTCGCCGTCAGTTGACTCGTACGTCTGGTAAGCGGGAGGAACAATCAGCTGGTCAACGCTTTGTGGAACCGCAGGTGGTGCATTGACTTCGTGCCGTGCCCTTTTAATTACCTTAAGATTTCTTTCGTGATTGCTTTTCATATCATCGACTAAACAGTACCAGTTTTGAAGCATCCTGCATAACCAAAAATCCAGCTGGAGATGGCACATTCTGAAGTGCTTCGGATCGGATCACTGCTGGCGGTTCTAACGTGGTGAGTGCTCGTCGTTTTATTGCCGTCTTCACTTTCTGCGCCTCAACATTTGCTGCGTTCACTGGACAGGTATGAGGAGTTGCCAAACGAATGAATTGATCGTCCAAATCCGTCCAAATTCTCCCTTTGCAGGAGTTCTTGTATTCACATCTCCAAAATTTTTTCGTTCCGTCCGCACTTGATTTATCGAAGGTGTAAAGCTGGCCTTCATAGGTAATTTTAGGCTTTTGCTTTTTTGTATCAATTTGACGATTCATCATTTCCTAAACAAGAAAAAACAAAAATGCGTTATTTGAAGAATGAAAATAAAAAAAATACTAAATCTACTAGGAAGGTGCTCCTTTTATAGACTTTGCCCCACTCCAAGAAAAAACAAAAAAATATACAATTTCGCCCTTTCTCTACATTTTGGCGCCAAAACGACCCTGGCGCCAAAACGTGGGCGCCAAAACGTCGGCGCCAAAACGTGGGCGCCAAAACGACCCCGACTCCGAAAAATGATCATTCTCTCTCCTTTTCTCTTCTCTCTTTTCTGTCTTTCGCTTTCCTTTCTTCTCTCTCTCTCTCGCTCTCTCTCTCTCTTTTTTACTGTCAACGAAAAAAGTTATGGCATTTGAAAATTGGCGGGGCGGAAGTGACCCCGACCCCCTCTCTTTGGCACTTTGACCCCATTTCATTTTGCCCCATTCAAATACATGTGTATTCCTTCATTGCCCCATTCAAATACATGTGTATTCCATCATTGCCCCATTCAAATACATGTATATTCCTTCATTTGTGTCATAGACCATATTCATTCGCTTATTGACTCAAATAGATTATTACCTATTTATTTTCAATTTGTTTGGTTTTTGCTTTTATAATTAAGTTAGCACCACCCAATAGGCTCAACAGAGCCTGAAAACGATTTCTATTAATTCCCTATCTTGAACCCGAATTTTGCACAAAAAGTGAAAATTCGAATTTTTCAATAACTTCATTTTGCTCTTTAATTGATTAAAACAAGCTAAAATTAGTAGTAACTCCTTTTTCCCAAAAATGTTCTAAAATAATAAAAATGACAAAAAAAGATTTTGATAAAATAATTGAATAATTTTTTCAAGCGAATATACTAAAAACATTTGTGAAATACCTTTTACTTGGTTAAGAATTAAAAAATTTAGCCTATTAAAATATTTAGAAATTTTTTTTATTATATTGTATATTTTTTGAAAAATTTCGGATTTCCGACGTTTTGGGGCCGGAAATCCGATTTTCGACACTTCCGAAAATTTTTGGGGCCTCGGAATGCCATCCCTGATAAGGACCGCCGGACCCCCTGTTCCTAGTTTTTTGAAAAATTGCACCGCAAAAAAGTGGTTTTGGAAAGAAAAAAATAGTCAAATTTATGAACCGTTAATAATTTGATTTCCGATCAACTTTTTACCGTCGGATCCAATCGAAAAATCTTAGTCGACCCATCAGCCCCTTTTAATGCATCCCGCCAGCCCTTAAAAATTTATTTTTCAGCATTTTTTGATTTTTGGAAATTCTTTGAATTTAATTGAAATTTTTTCGATTTTCCAAAATCCCGCAATCCCGCACGGGATCCCGCAAATTTTAAATGCGGGATTTGCGGGATTGCGGGATTAATCCCGCGGGATCCCGTCCCGCAAAAAAATTTGAGTTCCAGTCCCGCAGCGGGATCCGCAAATTTGAAATTTCCGGTCTCTAACCCCGACCCCCTCTCTTTGGCACTTTGACCCCATTTCATTTTGCCCCATTCAAATACATGTGTATTCCTTCATTAATTTTTTTTCGCAAGGTCCTAACAAATCAAATCTCATTTTCAACACCAAATTTACGACTTTCATTTTCGACACAATTTTTCGCACTCACAATCACAAGATGGAGAACAACAGGCAAAATGAAGAGGTCAAAATTAAAAAGAAAATTTAATTATTCCTTTTTAAGCATATATTTATTTTAAAAAATTACATTTTAGACTCATTTAGAAAAAAATTTTTTTTTCTATAAATCCGATTTTTTAGTCGTCAACTTCGGCAGCGAGTGCTCCTGAAGCAGTGACAAATGGTGACCACCAGCGCGAGTCGACCGCGCCAATTCCATCGGCCAGCGGTTGTGGTCGACAGCCAGGCAGCAGCGGAGGTGGCGGCGGCGAGTCGTTTGTAAAATTTTAATTTATAATTAATTGATTAATTAACTAATTAAATAAAATGTGATTAGGTGAAGCAACGGTGTCGTCATGAAGTTGGTCGGCTGGAGGAGGAGCTTCGACGTGCGCAGCGCGTCAACATGGAATACAAGCGAATTTGCACGGTACTTCGCCTCACTGTTGATGAACAAAAGCGCAAGCTGAACGAACAGCAAAAGGCGGTGAAAGTGAGAAAAATTTTTAATTCATTTTTTTAATTTAAATTTATTAATTTATTTACACATAACATTTTAATTTTGCTGATGACCCTCCCCCCATCCCCCGAAAATTTAGAAATTTAAAAAAAAATCGTAGAAAATTTTCTCATACACGAGTTTTATGAAAATTAATTCTCGTCAGAATTTTTTTCCTATTTCTGTCGAAAATTTTCAAAATTTCGATGTAATTAGAGTTTGTTTCTGAATTCATAATTGCATGGAGTTTATGGGATTGGTTTTCTCTTTTTTTGTTTTTGAAAAAGTTTGCCACCCGATTTTAATTACTTTTAATTAAAATTTATTTATTATTTTTGTATTCCCATCTGTAAAGGTACGTACCGCGAGCTGTGAACGCTGCGCGGATGCGTTGCGCGAGCTTTGGCCCTCACCGCCGCCGTTGTCGCCGCCCGTCATCGATGATGGGTCGTCGTCGTCAAATGCAGCAGCAGCAACGAGTGCTCTGGCAGCAACGACAAGCGATGGTCGCCACCTGCGCGAGTCGACAGCGCCAATTCCATGCGCCAGCAGTTGTGGACAGCCCGGCAGCAGCGGCGGAGGTGCAGACGGCGGCGGCGGCGAGTCGGATGGCACCAATTCGCCAACTCAAAATGAGTGAGTTTTTCAAAATTTAATTTTATGTGTGTGTGTGTGTGTTTTTGACTGTGGGGGGTGCGTGAATTTATTTTGAAATTTTTTGTTTTTCATCCCCCCCCCCTCGGGTATGGTCATGGCAAAAATTTTTCGTATTTATTTTTTATTAAAAAATTTTAATTATTTTAAAATTTATTGGACCGTATTCAGCAGTTGGACGACGGCTCTGGATGTTTCGCAATTGGTGGAAGAAAGGGCGCAGCAAATTCGACAGGCAATTAAATGAAATTAAATTAAATTTCAAAAAAAAAAATTAAATTAAAAAATTCTTGCACAGATTTGCTCCCAAGTTGATGACGGCACACTGATGCTGGGCAATATCCGACGAGTGATGAGGGAGGAGTTGGAACGAGTTGGTGGTGCACGTGGCATTGGGTGAGTCGGAGAAACTTTTACGAAAGTGCAGAGGGAGGGTTCGGTAGGCAAAATTTTTTTTTTCAAAACCGCTTTTGCGGGGCGCTTTTTCCAAAAAAGTGGGATGGAAAACAGGAGGGGGGGGGGGGGTGGTGCCTTAATTTTCCCAAAAAAAATTTTCAACAGAAGTTTGTTTAAAAAAATGTTTATGAAATTTTTTCGTAAGAAAATGCCAGGAAAAAATTTTTTTAAATAAAAAATTGAGTGTGGATTGCTACCAGATACTCATGGAAAATGAACAATTAGCGGAAAAATAAAAAATAAAATTTGCTTGCATTTTTAGCGCTGATTACGTGCACAAGTCAGTGCACCTGGCAATAATGAAGGCATTGTTGCACAAAAACATGGGTCTGGAGCGAAAATTACGTGAAATGGACTCGGTGGGTTTGATGGAAGCAACTCATCCCCCTCCAAGAAATTTTAAAAAATTTACGTTACGAAAAATGGTGAATTACTAAGATTGTTCAAAAATTTTTCCAAAAAAAAAATTCGATGACAAATTTGCCGAAAATATTTTTTCTCAAAAACAGGTGGTGAGCTGCATGTTGAAGGAATTGGACGGGGACAGACAGCGTTTGAACGATGACGCTGATGATGTCCAGGTTGTGTGGTCGTCGTACGACGGGTCGCAGGCGAAACAGCGGCGCCGGATGGACGCGCAGCAGCAGCCAGCCGAACACGGCAGAAATGCTTCACCATTGTCGGCCGTAAGTTTGGAAAAATTAGAGTATACCCTTCATAACGAAATGAGAATATGGAAAAATGAATGGATGGGGTTTTTTTTAATTTGGTACCACTTCTTAACAAATTTCATTAAAATGAAAAAAAATTTTTTTTTCCCTTGCGGCACGCCTATGGGACCGGTGGGGGTCGATTGGGCGACGCCGTTTGGGCGCCGCCGATTGGGCGCCGCCGTTTGGGCGCCATGCGGCAGCCAAATTTTTCGTTTTCATATTATCCAAAAACGTAAAAAACTGAAATTACTACAAAAATTTCTAGCCATTCACCTGAATTACGAGAAATAGCACTCAAAAAACGTAATGTTTATGGGGTTAAAATCTATTTGAGTCACAAAATTCCTTCATGACTCCTTCTTTTTTAATGGCATGGGTCCTCGAAATTATGCACTGTAACTTAAAATTTGAAGCTGTCCTTGAATCTAATCAAGGTCGCTGATCACGAATCTGACATCTATTTTGACTAATTTCGAACCCCGGACCCGAATTAGAACAAAAGCCGGAAATTTATTTTTCATCAATTCACATTTATTGCATTTTAAAAAATAATTTTTTTATGGTTTGTAAAGTGCATACATAAGTACCCTGAAATCTTTCAAAAAAATTTTCCTGCTGATCGGCAACCGCCGGAACCAATGTTCCCAAAAAGTTTTTTGAAAAAAGCATACCGCAAAAAAGTGCACATGCGGTGAAATGAGGAAACTGATGAACAGAAACAAAATAATAATGAAAAAATACTACAATCATTTTCATTGCATATTATAATTTTTTTGTATCCTTGAATTTAATGAAACTTTCACGTTACGTCCTCGTAAATTATTATACCCGTCCTTGGAAAGTCCTTAACCCTAAGTTGAGACAAGGTTAATGAATTTAAATTTCCCCATGGTGCCCAATCGGCGGCGCCCAATCGTACCGGCGCCCAAACGGCGGCGCCCAATCGGCGGCGCCCAACCGACCCGGTCCGTATGGGTCGGGCCTCGTTTCTCCTCTGCCCACCGAGAATTTTTTTTTTCAATTTTTCAAATTTATTGTTAGAAATAAATTTTCATGAATAAAATGTTAGAAATTTTTTTTATAAGAAAATTCTAAGAAAAAAAAACTTCAAAAAAATTTGAGCGATTTTTTGGAATTTTTTTTGAAAAATCTATAATTCGTCCATAAAAATAATTTTTCGAAAATTTTGGAATGGAATTCACTTAACTTATTTGCTTTAAGGCCAGTTCATTGAATGCTCGTCGGCATCCGCCCCCTCCGCCTTTATTTCTCTCAAGGCCGCAAAATCCGTTAAATCCGTTGGCGCTGCTATCCACCGCCAAATGGACCAATATGATGCAACAAATTCGGGACAAGCCGAAACTCAGACACGTAAGTTTGAAAATAAACTATTTTTTCAAATATTTTGCTGTGAAAAAAAATTATATTGAAAAATGGGTAATACTGGCGATGGTACTCCTCAACCAATTTTTTTTTAGATAGTGCCTCCGTGGGCTTCTCCTCCACCGGCTACTCCGTCGATGCCTTTCCCACCAATGCCAGCGTTGCCGCCATCAACCAGCAGCAGCAGCAGTCGGACAACGAATTTTGACAATCCGCTGTTGGTGCAACTGCGGAACAGAATTCCACTGGGACCGGTGAGTTTTGTGAAAATTGCAATCCTAATCATTTTAAATGCCTACATTAATTACACAATGCCTGATTGTGAGCATCATCAACAATCGAATTTTCAGATTCTCGAAAATGACGCGGAAAGAGGCGAAGTTGGAGGGACCGCAGACGAAGTGGCGAAAGGGGTGAATAAACGTCGCGTGCAAATGAATTACAATGAAGGTATTTTAGAAAAAAAAAAAATTTTTTTTTTGATCCTACATTAGATGACACATCCTCGAACTCCAGGAACACGACATTCGAATTGGAATTGGAAGATGAATGATTTTTTAAACCTGATTAAATTTTTGTTGTACCCCCGGTTCTGTGAATTTTGCATTTTTTTAAACCTGTTTTAATTTTGTTGTACCCCTCCCCCCCCCCTCTGTGAATTTATAGATTAAAATTTTTATTTCACTTTAATTTTGCAACGGGGTGGGTAATGATTTCCAAGGACATAACGGGAAAAACTCGTAAAATTTCCAAGGACACATAAAATGTTTTAATATATAATGAGATTTGTAATGGAAAATGCCGGACTTGCATAGCGAAAGAGGAAGATATATCATATCATGGTCACTGATCTAAATTTTTACCTGAATGATTGGGAATCATACAGTACCCGCAAAGTTTTCTATGTTGAATGCCACTCATAGTTTTTGAATTTGCGCAAATCAACAAAACGCCAAACGGAATGAACACCGTTTCCCGGAGCGGGCCAACTGCGTCTGGCCAACTGCGTCTTAGTACTAAAAGGGCCAACTGCGTCTCAGTTGATTAAATATCAAAATTTTTTGCAGAAAATTTTTTTTTAATAAATAAAATAGACAATACAACAAAGTATCATCTATTCATTTGGAATTGCTATAAATCCCTCTAATGGCATTTCAATAATTTGGGTTAATTTGTTTTTGGCAATATTGATGATCATTCTAGTCGGTTTTAAGCGCCCCAAAAACAGTTACGCGTCACATGACCTTTTATGAGTCAATGGTAGGTGTTTTATGTGTCCATGGTATTTTAGCCTCCCAAATAACTGAGGAAATGTTTCTTTGTCCAGTATCGGTAATTTTTTTAACAAAAAATTTCGGTTTGTTAAATTTTTTTATTTTCTCAAATTATTACTTTCTTTAGATTTAGTGGTTTCGAATGATACCAAAGTTACAAACTGTTATGCCGGCCGATGGCAAACAAATAATCAATATTTATTTGGAGCAGGGAAAAGAAGAAACAAATAAATTGGGAGGAATATTCAAATAATAAAAGAAGGAAATAACATAAAAGAAAGAAGTGAACGGGGAGGGTCAACATCGCGGGTATTTATGGGCGGAATAAGGGGCGTGACATAATGAAAGGAAGAGGGAAATACAAGCAAAGCAAAGGGTCAAAATGGGTACCGGACAATTGGGTCCCAACCCTAACACAAACAAACCTGAGGCTCCGACTCCTCCTCCGTCGAAGCTTATTTGAACAAAGCCATTTCTGCGGGACTACAGTGTTGAATGAGACGGCGGTGGCCAGCAGGAGGAATGAATTTGTGCCAGGAGCAACGAATTTGACAACCTTTCATTGTTTTAACTTTGACCCTGTTTTTTGCAACCGCATTTTTTAAACTGAATTTAAGATGAAAATTTTATTTGACTCTAATTTTGCAAAGTCTAAATTTGGCAAAAAAACAATTAATAAAATAGATTGGGAAAAACAACAATTTTTTTGGGGTGAACGAAAGGTTGATCAATCGGAAGGTTGATTGTGATCGTAAGTGATCATCACAAATCACTCGGATGAAAGGCGACGGTTTTTTCCAACGCTGCGTCAATGTCCCCAGGGCGTTGTCAGTCGAATGGTGAGAATGAAGAACAGTGTTGGCACCGGGAGAAGGGCATCTGTGTAAAAAGTGGCAGGAAAATAAAAAATTATGAAAAAGCAAAAAAAAAAAACATTTATTCCAATAAGAAAATATGTAAGAAAATCCGACGAAAGAAAAGCGAATGGATTTTTTAGGCCAACGCTTATTTGAAATTTCGTCGACGAAATTTCGGGCGCCAAAATTTTGGGGCGAACCTCCCAAACAAAACAATATATGAACTGTTTTCCCGACCTGCTGCTGCGGTTGCTGCATCAGTTGGGTGGCTGACACGAAGTAAGAGCCGCCCCCAAAAATTTGGTGCCAAAGCCGCGGCACTAACAGGACCATGCCGTTCGCTGTCCATCAGAATAGTGACAGCGTCCTGTGAAAAAAATTTGAATTAAGTTTAAGGGGTGGAAATGATGCGGGGGAACCGACCAGGGGATGAGCTGCTCTCATTTGGAAGGAGCGGGAGGAGGCGGGGGGGGGAGGTTAAAAATTTTGAAATCAATAAATTTTTCTAATTTTTTCCCTGGAAATTTTCATAAAAAATTTTGCGGCCACGATATGTCGCGGCGAACGTTAACGCTTTAGGTTGTGTTCCCTCCTCCACAGCACGACAAAAAAATTTTAAAAATGAAATTGTGAAGAAGTGGCACCTGAAGCGTGTTGGGCAACGGCATGACCAAAGTGCCGGCGAACAATGGAAAGTCGGCGAAAAAATCATCGGCACGATGCACAGCATGACGTCGGACAGAATGGCAATGTACGAAGGGATGCCGGAGGGAGCCGAACCGGGTAGTCTGTGATTTTTTTAAAATTTGAATTTAAATCTTTATAATTTTGCAAAAATTTTCCCGACGACACCTTGGGCACCGCCAGAATTTTACTGGGAAAAAATTCGATGAAAAATGGGGAAATCGTAGACAAAGACTCAAAAAATTTCAGGAATCAGGAGAATGGGGAAAAATGATGCGGGGGAACCGACCAGGGGATGAGCTGCTCTCATTTGGAAGGAGCGGGAGGAGGCGGGGGGGGAGGTTAAAAATTTTGCGGCCACGATATGTCGCGGCGAACGTTAACGTTTTATTTATTTAAATTTATATTTTAATTTAATTATTTGTATTTAATGGTTTTTTATTTTTATTTTCTTAATAATTATATATATTTTTGTAAATATTTATTTTTTTATTTTTTTACTTTTTATAAAAGCGTTTAAAACTTCGGATGAAAGTCTGGGGATTTTTTCCATTTTTTGGGAGAATTTGGACGGATCTGGCACAAATGATTTTAAACTGGCACTTTCGGCCACAGATCCGGACAGCCCCGCCCTAGCCAGCCGATTCTCGAACTTTATTAATTACTTTTTTTTGGCCGTTCCCTTTTAAAATTTGCCGACCAAAAATTTGCTCGTTGCAAAAAGGCGACAAAAAAGTTCCTTTGTTAATCAATGGCTTTTCAAAGGAACTTTTGACACTAAAATTGCTATAACTTAATTTAATTTTTATTATCAATTTTTTAAATTTAATTTTTAAAATTTTTATTAATTTTATTATTATTATTATTTTCCATTTTTTAATTTCTATATTGATTATTATTATTTAAATATTATATTTAAATTTATTTTTACGTCCATTCATTCAATAGGCTTGGGCTATGCCGTCCACCATTTGGCACCCTGCCAACAGCTGACACCCCTTCAATAGGCTTTGTCTTCCATCCCCAACCGCCCAATAGGCTTAGGCTTTTCCTCCCCAACCGCCCAATAGGCTTAGGCTTTTCCTCCCCAACCGCCCAATAGGCTTGGGTTTCACCCAATAGGTTTTGGTTTTCCCTTACCCACAGGCTCTTGACCCGGACCGGAGCACAGCCCTTAGTACTGCTACAAATCATTGAGACATCGAAAAATGGGGACTGGGTCGTTTTGGCGCCCACGTTTTGGCGCCGACGATTTGGCGCCCACGTTTTGGCGCCCACGTTTTGGCGCCAGGGTCGTTTTGGCGCCCACGTTTTGGCGCGAAGCCAAAAATTAAAAAGGGAAAGACGTAAATTTCAAAAATGTTGCAAAAAAAGGAAAAAGATTTTTTTCAAATGTAAGTAAAATTTAACAAAATGAAAAAATAACAACAATTCACGGGTTCATATGATAATTGCGCGAAATGCCACGAAGAAATTCCAAAATGATATGATGATTTTGATTTATGTGGTAATTGTGATCATTGTCATAGTTTGGATTCACCGGATTATAATTTTGCACCAAATTAAAGATGCGCTCGTCAGCCGCTTGGTATTTCTTAGCTTTCTTCGGTGGCTCAAGTCCAGCAATAAATGACGCATACTTCCCATCTGTGCCCTTCTGCTCACGGCGGAGAACGTCAATGAAGTGCCAGATCGATGGATGACGGCAATTGAAGGCGCCTTGAAGACGGTGGTGTTCTGCCTCTGCGTAGTTGTTCGTCCTTGCTTCTACATTCAGAGTTCGAGTGTAGACGTTCCATTGTTCTGGTGGGAAGAGTGGTTGAGACCAAGTCCCATTTGGCCGCGGTTGTCCAATGTAATTGTTGAGCAACCTAAAAATTGCACAAAAATTGAAGTACACTTCTGATAATGATGAGACCAACCAGTCAATGAGCGGTCGGAGTGCCGCGACGTTCCCAAACTCCGTGTCTAATACGATGACAGCTGTCCTGATGTCACTCAGCGGTAGAAACGCGACAGAAGTGAGCATCCTCAGATTCTCAGCCAACACTGTGTCAGTACAGTATCTCTGAATAGACACGAAAATTACAAAAACAAACAGAATATGCTTACTGACCTGCCAGAGATTTTGTTCCTTGATTTTTTTTTGCAAATTCCGCACGAAATGGAAGAAGCAAAATTTGATTTCGCATGCAGGAAACGTGGCAACAGCGGCGTTGCGCGCAGCTGTCTCGAAGTCCATGTTGAACGAGGCAGGCGAGAATGTCGGCCACGCTTGACGGAGAAGTCCAAACATCCTCTCGTAGGACTCTTGCGACTTGGACGTCAGCAAGCAATGGCACACGACGATAACCCACGACCCACGTCTTAAAACAATTTTCACGTGAAATCAAATTAAAACAGCACTTGGCCAAAATTGTGTAGATTTGATAGAACATCGGAAGGTGCCAATGAGAATGTGCCGTCCCCGAAGCAGTCTTTCATTCGATCAGCCCATCGCCCGAAAGATTCACGTCCAAACAGCAGAATCCTTGAAAAAAATAGTTAAAATGGATTATAGTTTTAAAAAAAAATTACCTCTGCGGGTTTTCGTTTCCGGCCTCGTAATACACACCAGAGTCAGCCAACTAGAAAGAGCCAGGTTCGATGAAGTTTTGGTAAGCCAAAAAAAAATCCAAACATTTAAAAATCTATAAAAAATTTAAAAATGAGAATTCATGCGAGATTTTCTGGAAATAAGCTTAATAGGGCCTAGTTAAGCTGTAAAAAAAATTTGGGGCGATTTGAATGAGAATAGAAAGAGCCAGGTTCGATGAAGTTTTGGTAAGCCAAAAAAATATCCAAACATTTAAAAATCTATAAAAAATTTAAAAATGAGAATTCATGCGAGATTTTCTGGAAATAAGCTTAATAGGCCTAGTTAAGCTGTAAAAAAAATTTGGGGCGATTTGAAAGAGAATAGAAAGAGCCAGGTTCGATGAAGTTTTGGTAAGCCAAAAAAAAATCCAAACATTTAAAAATCTATAAAAAATTTAAAAATGAGAATTCATGCGAGATTTTCTGGAAATAAGCTTAATTGGGCCTAGTTAAGCTGTAAAAAAAATTTGGGGCGATTTGAATGAGAATAGAAAGAGCCAGGTTCGATGAAGTTTTGGTAAGCCAAAAAAAAATCCAAACATTTAAAAATCTATAAAAAATTTAAAAATGAGAATTCATGCGAGATTTTCTGGAAATAAGCTTAATAGGGCCTAGTTAAGCTGTAAAAAAAATTTGGGGCGATTTGAATGAGAATAGAAAGAGCCAGGTTCGATGAAGTTTTGGTAAGCCAAAAAAAAATCCAAACATTTAAAAATCTATAAAAAATTTAAAAATGAGAATTCATGCGAGATTTTCTGGAAATAAGCTTAATAGGGCCTAGTTAAGCTGTAAAAAAAATTTGGGGCGATTTGAATGAGAATAGAAAGAGCCGAGTTCGATGAAGTTTTGGTAAGCCAAAAAAATCCAAACATTTAAAAATCTATAAAAAATTTAAAAATGAGAATTCATGCGAGATTTTCTGGAAATAAAATAAATAGGGCCTAGTTAAGCTGTAAAAAAAATTTGGGGCGATTTGAATGAGAATAGAAAGAGCCAGGTTCGATGAAGTTTTGGTAAGCCAAAAAAAAATCCAAACATTTAAAAATCTATAAAAAATTTAAAAATGAGAATTCATGCGAGATTTTCTGGAAATAAGCTTAATTGGGCCTAGTTAAGCTGTAAAAAAAATTTGGGGCGATTTGAAAGAGAATAGAAAGAACCAGGTTCGATGAAGTTTTGGTAAGCCAAAAAAAATCCAAACATTTAAAAATCTATAAAAAATTTAAAAATGAGAATTCAAGCGAGATTTTCTGGAAATAAGCTTAATAGGGCCTAGTTAAGCTGTAAAAAAAATTTGGGGCGATTTGAATGAGAATAGAAAGAGCCAGGTTCGATGAAGTTTTGGTAAGCCAAAAAAAAATCCAAACATTTAAAAATCTATAAAAAATTTAAATTGGGCCTAGTTAAGCTGTAAAAAAAATTTGGGGCGATTTGAATGAGAATAGAAAGAGCCAGGTTCGATGAAGTTTTGGTAAGCCAAAAAAAATCCAAACATTTAAAAATCTATAAAAAATTTAAAAATGAGAATTCATGCGAGATTTTCTGGAAATAAGCTTAATTGGGCCTAGTTAAGCTGTAAAAAAAATTTGGGGCGATTTGAAAGAGAATTGAAAGAGCCAGGTTCGATGAAGTTTTGGTAAGCCAAAAAAATCCAAACATTTAAAAATCTATAAAAAATTAAAAATGAGAATTCATGCGAGATTTTCTGGAAATAAGCTTAATTGGGCCTAGTTAAGCTGTAAAAAAAATTTGGGGCGATTTGAATGAGAATAGAAAGAGCCAGGTTCGATGAAGTTTTGGTAAGCCAAAAAAAATCCAAACATTTAAAAATCTATAAAAAATTAAAAATGAGAATTCATGCGAGATTTTCTGGAAATAAGCTTAATTGGGCCTAGTTAAGCTGTAAAAAAAATTTGGGCGATTTGAATGAGAATAGAAAGAGCCAGGTTCGATGAAGTTTTGGTAAGCCAAAAAAAATCCAAACATTTAAAAATCTATAAAAAATTTAAAAATGAGAATTCATGCGAGATTTTCTGGAAATAAGCTTAATTGGGCCTAGTTAAGCTGTAAAAAAAATTTGAAGCGATTTGAAAGAGAATTGAAATAACCAGGTTCGATGAAGTTTTGGTAAGCCAAAAAATCCAAACATTTAAAAATCTATAAAAAATTAAAAATGAGAATTCATGCGAGATTTTCTGGAAATAAGCTTAATTGGGCCTAGTTAAGCTGTAAAAAAAATTTGGGGCGATTTGAATGAGAATAGAAAGAGCCAGGTTCGATGAAGTTTTGGTAAGCCAAAAAAAATCCAAACATTTACATTTAAAAATCTATAAGTAAATTAAAAATGAGAATTCATGCGAGATTTTCTGGAAATAAGCTTAATTGGGCCTAGTTAAGCTGTAAAAAAAATTTGGGGCGATTTGAATGAGAATAGAAAGAGCCAGGTTCGATGAAGTTTTGGTAAGCCAAAAAAAATCCAAACATTTAAAAATCTATAAAAAATTTAAAAATGAGAATTCATGCGAGATTTTCTGGAAATAAGCTTAATAGAGCCTAGTTAAGCTGTAAAAAAAATTTGGGGCAATTGAATGAGAATAGAAATAGCCAGGTTCGATGAAGTTTTGGTAAGCCAAAAAAAAATCCAAACATTTAAAAATCTATAAAAAATTTAAAAATGAGAATTCATGCGAGATTTTCTGGAAATAAGCTTAATAGGGCCTAGTTAAGCTGTAAAAAAAATTTGGGGCGATTTGAATGAGAATAGAAAGAGCCAGGTTCGATGAAGCTTAACTAGGCCCTATTAAGCTTATTTCCAGAAAATCTCGCATGAATTCTCATTTTTAAATTTTTTATAGATTTTTAAATGTTTGGATTTTTTTTTGGCTTACCAAAACTTCATCGAACCTGGCTCTTTCTATTCTCATTCAAATCGCCCCAAATTTTTTTACAGCTTAACTAGGCCCTATTAATCTTATTTCCAGAAAATCTCGCATGAATTCTCATTTTAAATTTTTATAGATTTTTAAATGTTTGGATTTTTTTGGCTTACCAAAACTTCATCGAACCTGGCTCTTTCTATTCTCATTCAAATCGCCCCAAATTTTTTTTACAGCTTAACTAGGCCCAATTAAGCTTATTTCCAGAAAATCTCGCATGAATTCTCATTTTTAAATTTTTTATAGATTTTTAAATGTTTGGATTTTTTTTTTGGCTTACCAAAACTTCATCGAACCTGGCTCTTTCTATTCTCATTCAAATCGCCCCAAATTTTTTTTACAGCTTAACTAGGCCCTATTAAGCTTATTTCCAGAAAATCTCGCATGAATTCTCATTTTTAAATTTTTTATAGATTTTTAAATGTTTGGATTTTTTTTTGGCTTACCAAAACTTCATCGAACCTGGCTCTTTCTATTCTCATTCAAATCGCCCCAAATTTTTTTACAGCTTAACTAGGCCCTATTAAGCTTATTTCCAGAAAATCTCGCATGAATTCTCATTTTTAAATTTTTTATAGATTTTTAAATGTTTGGATATTTTTTTTAGGCTTACCAAAACTTCATCGAACCTGGCTCTTTCTATTCTCATTCAAATCGCCCCAAATTTTTTTTACAGCTTAACTAGGCCCTATTAAGCTTATTTCCAGAAAATCTCGCATGAATTCTCATTTTTAAATTTTTATAGATTTTTAAATGTTTGGATTTTTTTTTGGCTTACCAAAACTTCATCGAACCTGGCTCTTTCTATTCTCATTCAAATCGCCCCAAATTTTTTTTACAGCTTAACTAGGCCCTATTAAGCTTATTTCCAGAAAATCTCGCATGAATTCTCATTTTAAATTTTTTATAGATTTTTAAATGTTTGGATTTTTTTTGGCTTACCAAAACTTCATCGAACCTGGCTCTTTCTATTCTCATTCAAATCGCCCCAAATTTTTTTTACAGCTTAACTAGGCCCTATTAAGCTTATTTCCAGAAAATCTCGCATGAATTCTCATTTTTAAATTTTTATAGATTTTTAAATGTTTGGATTTTTTTTAGGCTTACCAAAACTTCATCGAACCTGGCTCTTTCTATTCTCATTCAAATCGCCCCAAATTTTTTTACAGCTTAACTAGGCCCTATTAAGCTTATTTCCAGAAAATCTCGCATGAATTCTCATTTTTAAATTTTTTATAGATTTTTAAATGTTTGGATTTTTTTTAGGCTTACCAAAACTTCATCGAACCTGGCTCTTTCTATTCTCATTCAAATCGCCCCAAATTTTTTTTACAGCTTAACTAGGCCCTATTAAGCTTATTTCCAGAAAATCTCGCATGAATTCTCATTTTTAAATTTTTTATAGATTTTTAAATGTTTGGATATTTTTTTAGGCTTACCAAAACTTCATCGAACCTGGCTCTTTCTATTCTCATTCAAATCGCCCCAAATTTTTTTTACAGCTTAACTAGGCCCTATTAAGCTTATTTCCAGAAAATCTCGCATGAATTCTCATTTTTAAATTTTTTATAGATTTTTAAATGTTTGGATTTTTTTTAGGCTTACCAAAACTTCATCGAACCTGGCTCTTTCTATTCTCATTCAAATCGCCCCAAATTTTTTTTACAGCTTAACTAGGCCCTATTAAGCTTATTTCCAGAAAATCTCGCATGAATTCTCATTTTTAAATTTTTTATAGATTTTTAAATGTTTGGATTTTTTTTTGGCTTACCAAAACTTCATCGAACCTGGCTCTTTCTATTCTCATTCAAATCGCCCCAAATTTTTTTTACAGCTTAACTAGGCCCTATTAAGCTTATTTCCAGAAAATCTCGCATGAATTCTCATTTTTAAATTTTTTATAGATTTTTAAATGTTTGGATTTTTTTTTGGCTTACCAAAACTTCATCGAACCTGGCTCTTTCTATTCTCATTCAAATCGCCCCAAATTTTTTTTACAGCTTAACTAGGCCCTATTAAGCTTATTTCCAGAAAATCTCGCATGAATTCTCATTTTTAAATTTTTTATAGATTTTTAAATGTTTGGATTTTTTTTTGGCTTACCAAAACTTCATCGAACCTGGCTCTTTCTATTCTCATTCAAATCGCCCCAAATTTTTTTTACAGCTTAACTAGGCCCTATTAAGCTTATTTCCAGAAAATCTCGCATGAATTCTCATTTTTAAATTTTTTATAGATTTTTAAATGTTTGGATTTTTTTTTGGCTTACCAAAACTTCATCGAACCTGGCTCTTTCTATTCTCATTCAAATCGCCCCAAATTTTTTTACAGCTTAACTAGGCCCTATTAAGCTTATTTCCAGAAAATCTCGCATGAATTCTCATTTTTAAATTTTTTATAGATTTTTAAATGTTTGGATTTTTTTTTGGCTTACCAAAACTTCATCGAACCTGGCTCTTTCTATTCTCATTCAAATCGCCCCAAATTTTTTTTACAGCTTAACTAGGCCCTATTAAGCTTATTTCCAGAAAATCTCGCATGAATTCTCATTTTTAAATTTTTTATAGATTTTTAAATGTTTGGATTTTTTGGCTTACCAAAACTTCATCGAACCTGGCTCTTTCTATTCTCATTCAAATCGCCCCAAATTTTTTTTACAGCTTAACTAGGCCCTATTAAGCTTATTTCCAGAAAATCTCGCATGAATTCTCATTTTTAAATTTTTTATAGATTTTTAAATGTTTGGATTTTTTTTTGGCTTACCAAAACTTCATCGAACCTGGCTCTTTCTATTCTCATTCAAATCGCCCCAAATTTTTTTTACAGCTTAACTAGGCCCTATTAAGCTTATTTCCAGAAAATCTCGCATGAATTCTCATTTTTAAATTTTTTATAGATTTTTAAATGTTTGGATTTTTTTTAGGCTTACCAAAACTTCATCGAACCTGGCTCTTTCTATTCTCATTCA
>CP049708.1:5236667-5261951 GCA_004148225.2 Heterodera glycines | reverse complement strand
GTTGAAGAGCAATGCGGCACAATGCGGACATTTAGATGTGCCCTTTAAGTGTTTATATTAATTTAAAAAAATAGTAATATATTTTAAAAAAAGTCTGTAAATTTATAAAATATATTTTTTACCATAGTAAGGGTGTTGTAATATTTTGGCATGTGTTTTGAGGACTTTGCTGCACAACCGAGTCCAAAATGAGTTGTTTGTGCGATGTTAACACATTGATTTGTTATGGGAGTGTGCGATGGTGTCATTACTAAGCTTTGATGGCTTAATGTCGATGGTGTTCGTCGGACTCGTGAGCTTCTTCTTGGAGCCAATGAAGAAGGTGGCGGCATCAACATGGAATCAATTGATGCGTTCGAAGTTCTTGAGGATAATCTTGGGCTTTTGACATGTGCATCACTTCGAGGTCTGCCACCAATAATTCCACGTTGTTTAACGCCAATTGCTGCCACATTTATAGATTCGGTGCCGCATGAAGGCCTAAACTAATTTTTTTTCAAAATATTTTAAAGTTCCTAGACCTAAAATTGATCTCCTTAGCCCCATGCCATGATGAGCAACCATTCGGACAGCAATTTTTCAGTGCAGAATTTTGCCTTAAATTTATTTTAAATTATTTTATATATATTATATAAAAGTACCAGCATGTTTGATGCAAATATGAATGGCAGCATCGTAGATACACTTTTTGTCCTTGCACTCCAGAAGGCGAAAGAACAAATAGTTTTTTGCATAAATTGCAAAATCCCGGATGCTGAACACCACAACCAATGCGTTGGCATTTGCCATTATTGTCAGTCAATCTTGAATATTTTTTTTGTTGTTTTGTATTTATGTTTGAGTATTTACATTTTTTCAAGTTTATCTGCATGCATGTCCATGTCTTGTGATGTTTTTGTGCAATAACAGCCACATTCATAAAACCCATTGCCAATGTTCTTGTTACAGCACGAGCATTTTACCGTAGTGTTTTTATTGCATCTTTTATTTGGGCATCTTTTAAAGCAACCGCCAGTAACCCTGAATTTTAAAGGCACATATTATTAATTTTCCATGGCAAATATTTAATTGAATGTTTAGTTCACTTTTTTAAAAATAAGCACCATTTAGCGTATTCTGCTTCCCAATGGCATTTATGACCACAGTCAAGGGTGGCGAATCCAATTTTTTCGTTGACATTATTTGAGCACTTTGCCAAAACGCATTTATCTCCAATCTTGAATCTCGTGTGATCTCTTTGGGCAGCTAAATAATTATTTGTTTAAAAAAATTTTTTTACTGAATACTTGAAATTCCGAGGTCATTCATTTGATCCTGAGTCATTCCCGTGTGATGATCTTGTTCGGTAGGATCTTCCGTTTCATTTGTTTCAATAACATTGGATGTGTCATCATCAGATATTGAGACATTTGAGCTCGTTGTGATTGCATCATCTTTTATAAATAATAAATTTTAATTTTTAGAATTATTAATTAATTAGCCTACAAAAAATATCATCTGAAGTTGCTGAAGATCTGCCAGAAATTAGACGGTGTCTTGAAGACCGAGGAGTGTCGCCCTCTGTTGAACTTGGTGGTCCTTTATTTTTAAAAAGTTATTACAAAAGTATAATTTTATTTACTTCCACTTGGGCGTATTGAAGAAATTCCTCGAACAAAGTTTGTCCACCATTTATACAATTGCTTTCGGTCAACAACTGCATCGCCAAATTCAATGCGAATTGCTGAGTATGCTTGTTCACGATTATTTGGGCATTGCTTGAATTTTCTCAGCAAAAAATCATGTTGAATTTCTTTATTGGCTTCAAAAAACGGCGCTTCATGATGGTGGTGCTCTTTTTCGCGAGTTTCATCTGATGACGAACCACCACCTCTGCGATTGATCAGTGAATCAAAATTATATTTTGGTGGCCGTTTCCCATTGAATTTGCATTCTGTTCTGTTGCTTTGAAACATTTCTTTGATCAATCGTTTGAGGAAGACCAAAGAATGTTTGTTGCCGCCAAAAACATAATTCTTCAGCAAAAGAACCGCGCGAATCAAGTCAGATGACCATAATCGATCCTTAAATAAAATTTCATATATTATTCAGTTAATTCCATTTTACCGCAATTGGTTTTGCAAATATTCCATATTTTAGATTGGGAATCAATGAAATTTGTTTGACAGATCCATCGAATTTTTCTGGCTTGTCCTTCGTCATTTTTAATTTTTTGGAAGAGCGGAGTACATTTCCTCTGTCACTGACCACAAAAGATGAATTGTGCTCGGTTTTTTCTGGAAATAAATAACTCTTATTAATCTAAAATTTGTTTTATCATCAAAATCACCTCTCAAAACGCTAAATTTGTTTTTGCAAAACAAAGAGATGACATCTTCATAGGAACTTTTTGCTGTCGATCGGGTGTGATTTTTTGAAATCTAATATTTATCATTTAAAAATAGACTCATAATTTATCAGCCAACCATTTTTTTGCTAATAACATTTTGCATAGTCAGATTTGTTTTCCCATTTAATTTATGTGCATTTGCCATTTTGCTCTTGTTGCATAATTTTTCCTACAAAAATATAACATTACATGCATATAATTTTATTTTCACCGGTTTGTGATCCGAGCTTGGAATAATGCTTCGCATTTTCTGGAATGGCATATCAGTTGTTTTGTCTTCCAGCATTTTTATTTGCAACGGCAGAGATATGTTGCTTTGTTGCGTTTGCTTAAAGATACATACTTAAGTAATAGCCTTTATTTTATTTATAGGTACTTGAATTCCAAAGATAATGTCACAGTAAGTTTTCAATTTTTGTGAGTTCTTCATCCCAGCAGAAGTCAAATTGCGATTTTTTTTATCGATTTTTGACATAAAAAAATTGCTTGATGACATCATTAGCTCTTTCTATAATAATTACATTTATAATTTTATTTAAATAATAGTTTTTTTACTGACAGGCTTTCGTGAAAGAACAGCGGCATAAGTAACACCATTTGAGGCAACAATTGGTGTACTTGATGGATGCTATGGTAAATCAAATTGAAGGTTTGTATTAATAATTATTTAATTTCTTGTATTAATATTTAAATGATTGTAAAATATGAAAGTACTTATGATTATTTATTTACCGTAATTTTTTTTTCCTTGAGATATTTATGCCAATTTTTTTCTTCCATCCATGCTTTCGACACAAACACCTTCTTTGCAAACAAATTTGTTCGCGGGTTCTAAAATGTTGTCATATTTTAATTATGTCGACATAGTTACCTCAAATTTCTTTTCATCCAAATTGATTCCGGCCCATCCGTTGGACGTTTTCCATGGCATCGATGGGGTCGCCATTTTTTTGATAGGCTCAGCAAAAGATGGCTGAGCGGAGCGGAGTGCTGGCTTTGGAAGATTGTGGATCTGTTTTATGTAAAATTAAAAACGCAACAGTAGAATAGTTTACTGGAGAATATCCAATTGGCATGGAAATCTTTTTGGGCACAATTTTCAAAGCATTAGCGACAACAGGCTAAAAAATGCATTTAAAGTAAGTAGTAAAATAATTAATTAACATTACCTTCCCATTTTTCACAGTCATCCATTCATTTTTCTTTTTTTCACATTTCAACGGCATTTTTTTGGCACACTCATTCACTAAATTCTTTTCATTGACCTATAAAGGTGGACATAATTTGAATTAAGTATTAAAAAGTTAGTAATACCGGAGCCAAACCAACAATCGGTCCACAGCGCTGGGTGCGAATGCGTTGATTGCGCTCCTTTTTGCTAAGTTTCCGGTCAAAATGCGCGTCAAGGTACATGCTTAATTCAAATAATATTAGCATTCGTATTAATCGCTAAACTATGAACATTTACCCTTCCAAGCCTTTGCGCAGCACTTCATTCCTTTTGCCAGGTGTAAGCCATCCATCAAATTTGGCAAATGGCCACGGGTCTCGCACTTTTCCTTGCACTTCGATGCCAACGCCCCGCGAATGGGCCACATTTTTTTGCGCTTCCTCGGCAAAAACCTTCATCTCCGTAATGAGGCGACGAAGTTGCGCCAAAATCCCTCTATCTTGTACAAAAGAATACGCCGAAAGCAATTCGTTACGCTTTCGGCGGTCTTCGTTCCAGTTGCGTCCCTTTGATGGTGTTTTCTTACATATGACTGATTTTAACGTATTTTTTTACCGGAATCGGTTTCTGAAAAACCGATAAATCAGTGTTGGGTGGCACATCAACCCCTGACGGACGCGCTAAACGCTCAGGCGAAGGAGTCACGCGAACACCGCCGCACGGTGATGGGGATCGCTCACGTTGGGTGCCACGTTTTGGGTAAAAGAACCCCGTGGACTCATTTTTGGCAGGCAGAAAACGTGCCTTGGTGGGCATAATAGAGTAAGGGATAAATAAATAGCAAGGGATTGGATCGCGGAGAGTTAGAGTTATCTAAATAATTGCGGATCATTAAATGCGGGATGTATTTATTATAATAGGTTTTATGAAATTTTATTAATACTATAAAATGTAATTTAAATGGAGATTGGTTTAATAATTAATTGTTGAAATGTAGCGAAAAAAGAAGGAAGGAAGGACAGCCTGATTTCAAGCAGACAATATTAAGTGATGTAATTTTTTTTTTAATTTAATAGGAATAAATGCTGTAGTAATTATAAACAAATTTATTCAAATCCAATAAAACTTGTGACAATTATTTAAACACAAGTATTAAAGAATTTAAATAAAAAGTTTTTTTGGAGTTTTTTCGCTCCAGTCCAATCCGGGACCAAATATCAAAACACAACACCTTTAAAAAGAAGAAATAATTAACACGGACCCAAAAAAGTTAGTTGTTTACAAAAAAAAATTTTTGCTCTGGCGCATCAATAACTTTGTAGCAAAAGTGGTGACAAAATTACAGCACCTGAAAAAGCAATGAACATTTGAAATGCATGTGACCAACTTTTGCTTACAAAAAAGTTTTGTGTGAAGTCAATCATCACTTTTGGTGCATTTAACCAACATCTGAAAAAGCATGTAACATTTGAAAAGCATGCGACCAATTTTTGCTTACAAAAAATGTTTTTTGCGGCGCCCATCATTACTATTTGTTGCAATTAAGCAACACCTGAAAAAGCATTGAACATTTTAAAAGCATGTGACCAATCTTTGCTTACAAAAAAATGTTTTATGTGAAGTCAATCATCACTTTTGGTGCATTTAACCAACATCTGAAAAAGCATGTAACATTTGAAAAGCATGTGACCAATTTTTGCTTACAAAAAATGTTTTGTGTGACGCCAATCAGCACTTTTGTTGCAATTAACCAACAGCTGAAAATTCATGTAACATTTGAAAAGCATGTGACCAATTTTGGCTTACAAAAAATGTTTTGTGCGGCGCCCATCATCACTTTTTTTGCAATTAACCAGCACCTGAAAAAACATTAAACATTTGAAAAGCATGTGACCAATTTTTGTTTACAAAAAATGTTTTGTGTGCGTTAATCACCACGTTTGTTACAATTAACCAGCATCTGAAAAAACATTGAACATTTGAAAAGCATGTGACCAATTTTTGCTTACAAAAAATGTTTTGTGCAGCGCCCAGCATCACTTTTTTTGCAATTAACCAGCACCCGAAAAAACATTAAACATTTGAAAAGCATGTGACCAATTTTTGTTTACAAAAAATGTTTTGTGTGACGCGAATCACCACGTTTGTTACAATTAACCAGCATCTGAAAAAACATTGAACATTTGAAAAGCATGTGACCAATTATTGCTTACAAAAAAGTGTTTTGTGTGACGCCAATTATCACGGTTGTTGCAATTAACCAACATCTGGAAAAGCAATGAACATTTGAAAAGCATGTGACCAATTTTTGTTTACAAAAAATGTTTTGTGTGACGCCAATCAGCACTTTTGTTGCAATTAACCAACATCTGAAAAAGCAATGAACATTTGAAAAGCATGTGACCAATTATTGCTTACAAAAAATGTTTTGTGTGACGCCAATCATCTCGTTTGGTGCATTTAACCAACATCTGAAAAAACATTGAACATTTGAAAAGCATGTGACCAATTATTGCTTACAAAAAAGTGTTTTGTGTGACGCCAATTATCACGGTTGTTGCAATTAACCAACATCTGAAAAAGCAATGAACATTTGAAAAGCATGTGACCAATTTTTGTTTACAAAAAATGTTTTGTGTGACGCCAATCAGCACTTTTGTTGCAATTAACCAGCATCTGAAAAAGCAATGAACATTTGAAAAGCATGTGACCAAATTTTGTTTACAAAAAATGTTTTGTGTGACGCCAATCAGCGCTTTTGTTGCAATTAACCATCATCTGAAAAAGCATTGAAAATTTGAAAAGCATGTGCCCAATTTTGTCTTACAAAAAATGTTTTGTGTGACGCCAATCAGCACTTTTTTTGCAATTAACCAGCACCTGAAAAAGCATTAAACATTTGAAAAGCATGTGACCAATTTGGTTTACAAAAAATGTTTTGTGCGGCGCCCATCATCACTTTTTTTGCAATTAACCAGCACCTGAAAAAACATTAAACATTTGAAAAGCATGTGACCAATTTGGTTTACAAAAAATGTTTTGTGCGGCGCCCATCATCACTTTTTTTGCAATTAACCAGCACCTGAAAAACATTGAACATTTGAAAAGCACGTGCCCAATTTTGGTTTACAAAAAATGTTTTGTGCGGCGCCCATCATCACTTTTTTTGCAATTAACCAGCACCTGAAAAAACATTAAACATTTGAAAAGCATGTGACCAATTTTGGCTTACAAAAAATGTTTTGTGTAAAAGCGCATATCTAAAGCTAAAAAATTAAATAGTTGATTATTTATTACCAGATAAATTGTGTCATTTAATGCTTAATTTAATTGTAATTTAAAGTTCACAACAATTTTATTAAATAAGTTTAATTAATAATTTTAATTAAATTAGATTACAGCGGCTATATACCTTTTCTCTTTTTTTATCACATTGCTCAACAAAGTATGTGGTTTTTAT
Organism: Heterodera glycines; assembly: GCA_004148225.2. Classification (NCBI taxonomy): domain Eukaryota; kingdom Metazoa; phylum Nematoda; class Chromadorea; order Rhabditida; family Heteroderidae; genus Heterodera; species Heterodera glycines. Next base: position 5,254,931 of record CP049708.1, on the reverse strand, counting down.
GGATAAAAATATAAAAGGTGGAACAATTATAATATAACTAATTAAGTTATGTTGTAAATATAAAATATAATGAAATCAGGAATTGTGGCTGTTGCTTAACAATTTTCGCAATAAGACGCATCATGCAAAAGATTCAAAAGATTTTGGTAAACACCAAACTTATTAAGATTTTTGACTGCAATTTTGAATAACGGGCGAAAAGATATTGATTTGTTAAGTGACAATACTTTTTCTATTAATAAATGAATTTAAATATGAGTCATTTTAAATGAACATATAAACCGTAAACAAATATGAAATAACAAATAAAATCATAAATTTTTCACAATAGTTTAGTTACACAAAAAATTTCATAAAGTTGACTACTTTTTATTAATTTTTTCAAGGAAGTTAAACTTTTTAATAACACCGAAATTTTTATCCGGCGGAGGACGTGGCTTGAAACCTACTAAAAATTGCGCAAATATTTCATTTACTGCTCTATGTTCACTATTTATGTTGAATTTCAATTCATTAGCACCTTTTGAGTGCGCTAAAAAATAATATTGTAAACAATTTTTTGATTGCAACCGTAATCTTTAGTGGAATAAATAAAATTAATAATAGTACATTTTAAAAAATAGTTTATTATACATTTTATAAAAATAGTTTATTAAACAATGTAATAATTTGAAATGGTTAGAGCGTTACAAAAGTGGAAAAATATATGGTCATATTGTTTAATTTATACATTCCAGCTTTGGTCACATTTTATCAAACATATAGCGCGCGTGCGCTCAAAAGTTAGGCAAAATTATGACAATCCAAAATTGTATAAAGTTCTCAAATTTTTATAATTTTTGTGCACGGTTTATCCGGTTTTCATATAAACCCGTGAATTATGACTCCGGTATAGCGTTTCTTGAACGGCGCCAAAAACGCATTTATGCGAAAACCGGATTTTCCGGGCGCGATAATTTAGATAATATTGGATTTTTTTTAATTTATCTTTCGGAAAGAGATTTTAAATAATCGAAATTTGACAAATTTTTTTTTATTTAAATCACAAAATTTAGCTTTATTTAATCCTCTTTATATCTGGAATTTTTAATTCATTTAAATTTGCTTTATAAATTTTTAGAGTTTATTTTTATTTATTTCCCTCTTATTTAGATCACTTTTTTATTTATTTCAATTTGTTTTAAGTAATTTAAATGTTTTTAAAAATATTTTTTATTTTTTAAACAATTTTCCATTTATTTATTTAATTCTGCTTTTATAACACAAATCAGAACGGTTCTGATAATGCTGGATCACCTTAGAATAATCAGAAATGTTCTGTTACGTTCCGGAATGTTCACCGGAATCAGAACTGCGCCGGTTTTACATCGTCAGTTCAAAAATTAGTAGGTTTAACCATTTGTTCTCGGTTTAATCGGAGACACAATCGGTTTAACCTATTGTTTTTTGAATCGGCGGTGTAAACCGGAACAACTCAGATTTTGAATGAACGTTCTGGAACGTGCCAAAACATTTCTGATTATTCTGTTTTGACCCAGAATAATCAGTATTGTTCTGATTAATGTTGAAAAATCACAAAAATAATGAAATGGAAAATTGGTGAAAAAATAAAAAATATTTTTAAAAACATTTAAATTGCTTAAAATAAATTGAAATAAATAAAAAGTGATCCAAATAAGAGAGAAATAAATTTAAATAAATTCTAAAAATTTATAAAGCAAATTTAAAAGAAATTAAAAATTCCGGATACCCTCTATAAAAAGCGTTCCCAAAAGCTTGCACAATTTAGCGTCAAGCGAAGACAAGTTTAATTTAATTTTTAGCTTAATCACTTTTTTTTGATTTTTATGGAGCGGTACTCGCTTAGTACCATTAGAAAAAGCAACTCTGTTGCTATAACAATTGAGGAAATAAACAATTTGTTATTCACTTCATTATTTTTTCTGAAAAAGAAAATTTTATAGTATAATTATTGACAAAATACAATCATAAAGAAAATAGTTTAAAATATATTAATAGGATTTTGTGTTTTATGAACAAAAAATCGTAAAAAAGTAAATAAAGATAAATAAAATAGCATAATGACATAAATATACAAAAAAAAACGCGTAGAAAATGGTCAAAATGAATGTTTATTAACTCTTTTAAGTAATAAACACATCATGACTTTTTTTGGTATCATTTTCTAATAAATTTTTTTTTCAAAATTGACAATTTTTATTCAAAATTTTTATAGAATAAAATATTTTGACTTTTCAATTCTTAAGGTGTATTTTCTTTGTTTTTTTGGTCGATACTTATGGGTGTGCTTTTCTTGCATTTTTACGGTATTTCAGTAAATTCAAAATAGTGAAAAGGTAAAAAATGCAGCAAAGTTGTTTATTTAAATATTTAGAAAAAGGTGATGGTAAATAAATTTTAAAGAAATTGTATATAAAAGTGAAAAATGCGTAGACAATGGGTACTTTTTTAATATGTGAAAAAGTTGAGAAAAAACATTTAAGAAATACTAAATATATAAAAAATACTAAAAAATGTAGAATTTATATTGCATAAATCAATAAAAATGTGCACTAAGCGATTAATATTGTTGATTGTTCCTAGGTATAATGCTGAAAAATGGATTTTAAATTTTTTAGAAATTTATTAAAGAATTAAATAATATGTATTAATTAAAATATGCAACAAAAGTTGTAAAATTAGTAGTAAGGTATATAAAACATACATAAAAATAAGTAATAGGTGAAAATTTTGATATATGTACAAATGTACTACTCAATTTTTTTGATCACAAAGCAAAATGCAGGTACGAATCTGTTCAAAAATTGAAAATTTCTATGCAATTTATTAACATAAATTGTGCAAAAATCGCTAATTTTTTGAAAAAAAAACTCTTAAAAATTCCGACTTTTCATCAAAAATTTCGGAAGTCGGAAGTCGGAATTCCGACCCCAAAAAGGAATTTAATATTAAGTGAAACTTGAAGTTTCTTCTATTACTTATGTATCATTTTGAGAATTAGTAAAAGTTACAAAAAATTGCAACCTATAAAAGCTCGAAAAATTTGGATTCGACAATTTTGACCCAAACTTTTTTGAAACGCAATAAAATTATTTGAAATTTTAACTGAATAATAGAGAAATCTTTAGGCTATCTTTTCACATTAAATACGGTGGGTGTAATTAATTCAATTTTGAATAAATATGCATTTAAATACATTTTTCGATGACCATAAACATATGACATTATTAATTTCTTTGTAACTTTTTTCAGTGACGAATTTTTTGTTTGTTTTAATAATTAGTTAACAAAAATTATGCTGTATTTTTCTTCTAAATTTTAAAAAAAGTTATTAATTTTCAAAAAAGTTAGTGTCAAAAATGTTGAGTTAAATTTTTTTTAGCTTTTTTGGTTACAATTTTTTTTAAATTTTACTTTTAAAATTTACTTAAATTAGAGATGATATTTTGAGCTGTTGTTGCATACTTAATTAATTAATTTGACTATCTTAAAGCTAAGCTATGTTAATTATTTAATAAAATTAAAATGCTTATTAAATTTAATTATTACAAACACTGTTTTTTATGCTTCGTCCACACTGATATTGCTGTCACTTTGGCTCACCATGTAAATAATGAACATTTAATTTCATTTAATGCACTTTAATGAAATTTACAAGTATAAAAGAAAAAAAATTTAAACAGTTGTCGAATTATAAAAAAGTATAAAAACATAAAGAAAATTGTGAATTTATTACAAATTTGTTTATGGTCTAAACGTCTCAAATAAACAAATAGCAATGCGTTGTATAAAATTGGTCACCATTTGTCAAGCAGCTTTCATTTATTTCCTTTGAAATACGATTGATTTTATTAGTTGTCACTTCTAACAATAATTGCTAAAAACAGCAAGTTTTAATCATTAAAAATATATTAAAAAGTTTCAAACATTCACGGAGAAATCAAATATAAAAGTATTAATGAAGGAAATATCATAAACATAATAACGATATGAGACAAAATGTATTTTGTTCTGTTTGAGGAAATGGAGAAGGATCGGGCGGTGCCGATATGCGCCGCCGGGAAAAATTTTGTAATTTTTAATGTAAATTGTTAACAAATTTTGTCCAAAAAATGGGAAATTTAGCGTTTTTGAGCAAATTTTTTTGAAAATTAAGTTTTTTTTGATTCCGGCGGTGCCGATATGCGACGTCAGGAAAATTTATATTTTTTAATGCAATTTGTTAACAGATTTTGTCAAAAAAATGACAAAATTTTGCGATTTTGAGCAATATAGTCCGGCGTTGCCGATAGGCGCAAACGGGAAACTTTTAAGTATTTCAGTTCAATTTCTTAAAAGAAAGGGTACAAAAATTGCTATTTTTTTTGTAATTTTAAAAACTTTGCAAAAATTTCCGACTTTTCATCAAAAACTTTTAAAATCGGAAGTCGGAATTGTGAGGAACAATTTTTTTTTTGTAAATCGGAATTCCCAATAATGTCAGAACTGAGAAATTGGAAGTCGGAACTCATGCCATCCCTTGGTATGTACATAAATGTTCAATTTTAAAAACCAAATAAATAAATAAATAAATTGTTTATTCTCTGCAAAAATTTTATACAAAACGAAAAATAAACGTTTAAAAAAGTTTTTTTAATTTGCTTAATTATAAAAAAGTCCTCTTCGGATCGGGACGGCAAAAAATCCGGGTCAAGGAAAATGCAAAGTTTCGTGTTTTGGGTGGCCCGGTAACAAACCTGGTGAGATCACTCTTTTGTAACCGACTTTAAATGGAATAATGTTTAGAAATAAAATTTTTAAAACAATTCCAAGAGAAAAATGGCAATTAAGCTTGTCATAAAGGTAATTAGATCATAAATGGTAATGATTAAAATATGAAAAATTTTAACCTATCTAAAAATTGAAACGTTTTATTATATTTAAATAGCATTAGAAATGATAGATTTATTGCATTTACTATGATTTATGCAGGGATCAGATTATATGTGCTAAAAAATGTCAAATCTGTACATTTAATGTGCCAAAAACACTCAAAATATGTGTTTAAAACCCAAAAAATGCCAAAATATCTGCCAAAAATTGAAAAAACTGCTCAAAAAAGTAAATGCATTTTCTCAAAAAAGTCTAATTTTGTTAATTTCGTTAGCACAATGCTCATCAAAAGCATTATAATGCCTATTGGCGTAAATTTTTTTTGCTCTCAAAGATTTGCTCATTTTTCGGAATTTTCTTGGCTAAAATCAAATTTTGCCTTTAAAGTGAAAAGGCATGTAAAGTGCCAAAAAGTGATAGAATTGAACATTGTTGGGGACTTTTTTTTAAATAATTTGTTGCAAAAAAAGGAATTTTTGAATACTACAAATTAAATTTAATTGAGGTTAATTACCCAATTTCACAAGCTTAAGTTTTGTATCGATAGGGCGTAGTAAAAATTGCAAATAAATGAATAAAGAAAACGTTTTATGTGTGAAAATGTAATTCTAATTATTAAAAGGCGTAGCAAGGGAACTGAGAGTTTATAGCATCCTCCACACAATACTGGAATGAAATTTAAGTAAATAAATTGTTTCTTGTTAAAATGAGCCGCTTTTAGTTTGAAAAATTCATTAAAAATTTCAACATGTCGGTGGTGCCTACCAGTATCGAAATCTGACTACGCCCTTTTTAATAAATATGCATTAAAATTAAAAGTGTGGTAGAATTGTGTCATAATAAATTCCAAAACTATTACTATTATTTGGAAATTGTTATTAGTTATGTTTTTTGATAATTTTTTACAGAGATCTAAATGATACAATAAAAATAAATTGATACATATCGTTATTATTTTCTATAACCATTTTTTAATTTCAATTAAAAAGTTGAGGAAATAAGTGATACAAATAGGCAGAAAATTAATAATATGTAAATTTGAATTATGTAAAATATTATTAAATTACAGGATGCAATAAGGTCTTCATATGTTATTTATATTTGAGTTTTTTGTTTGTTTTTCAACAATAGCTGTTTTTTTATTCATCAATTTCTTAAGTTCATCTTTATGAAAAATCAATCAGTTAACTTTTGTATTTAGATTAAATTTTAAAAACTCAAATAAAAACGCGTTGAGCTAAGTGAACACACAATTAATGTCCGAATTATGACCCGAAAAATATCAAAAATGCATGTCAATTTTTTTTGTAGTCTGAAATCTACACAGAAAACAATAGTGAACAAAATCAATTAAATATTGATAATTTATATTAAATTGCAAACATACAAATGTAAGGAAATATACATTCACATTTTTTTATACATTCAGGAATTAAAATATAGATAAAATCTAATCTAAATTAATGAATGCTTAAAAAAGAATTGAAATAAATGATAAAAGATTTATGGTTCATTCCATTCGAAGTCAAACATGATAAATTGTTTTTTTTCTTGTCGTCTTAATTATTTGTAGCTTGATGATAATAATTAAAAATTAATAATTTTTATCATATTTAATTTTTAGTTTTATTATTTTATTATTATTAATTTTTCCTATTAATACTTCAATTGTATTAAATGACACAATTTTAATTTATATTTTTCTTACCTATTTTCATTTTTTGCCCTAAATGTACACCGGTTCACAATAGCCGGTTGCTCGGCTGCATCAAAAGATGTCCGTTGAACCCTGCTTATTGCTTGCCGTTTTACACATATTATGTACTTTTTTTAGTTCAAAAAAGTACGATTCCTTTTTTAATGTCTATGCTTATAATTAAAATGTTAACCCTAATATTGTTAGTTTGTTATATAAGTTAATAAATAAAATAAATAATATTAGTGATTAATTTTAATTATAAGAGGTGCAAATTTTTTGGCAAATAAATTACATGAATTTTAAAAATACATTTAAAGTTTTTTTAAATAAATTCACATTTTAAAACTTTAAATTTCATTGTAATGTTTTTCACGTCAAATTTTAGAATTTTCAAAAGCGATTGTTCAAAAATTTTTATTAGAATAAAATTTTTAGCAAACAGAAAGTCCTTATGGTAAGCTGTTTTGCTTTTAAATTTCAAGTCATTCTGTCAAGTATAAAAGTGCTCAAGATAATTCCATTTTATAAAACTTTGTGAAACTTATTTGCCTAAAAATTGCATCCCTATTGATTATTAAGGGATGAGATTCCGAAGCACAAAATTTTTTCGGAAACAGAATTCTTAGGTTTATTTTTAAATTGGACTTTTGGCCCTAAAAGTTTAACATATTGCAATTTGGAAAACGGATTTTTTTTAAATAATTCTTTTCGAATTTTTTAATAGGTTTCAATAGTAAAAAATCCATTAAAAATTGTGAATCGGAATTCCATCCACGAAATATTGGAAGGACCTTTTTCAATTACGCTTTGTTCTTTGGTGCGCTTCTTTCAGCTATTTTTTCCTGTTATTGAACAGATGCCAAAGGTTGAACTGACGAACAGCACGGGGCAAAGGCATTTGCTGTCAAAAAATGGGGCAATTTATTAAAGTGTTTTTTTAATTAATTTAAATTGGTCAGGTTAGCCAATTTTTTGGTAAAATTAATTCCAACAAGTTTCGCCAAAACCATTTAAGTCCTTGTTTGCAAAATTTAACCCAAAAAATGCCCAAAATTGGTTGTGCATTTTTTTTCTCGGCTCAGAAATTGCATTTTTTGTGTTATCATTTTTGGTTGTATTGGTTTGTTAATGCGACCACATATCTTTAACATGAAAAAACTCATTTAAATGCAAAGCTATTGCAAAAAAAATCTCAAAAAAATCGATAATTTTCTATTTTTTAATTTCTGCACTGATTAATAAAAAAAATGATCAAAAATTTACATCGTGCTGTAATTTTAAAATCATAAAAAAACCCAAAAAATACACTTTAAAAATGCAAAAGAAATTTTAAAAAATGAATTGAGAAAAAACAATATTTGTGGTTTGCTTTCCCCCCATTTCTCACGTTGTTGTGATTTTTTTTTACGCCGATTGCTGCTTTTGGGTCGAGCTGTTCTGTCCAATTTTATTCCGTTGCGCCTCCGCCTGCTGCAGTTTCAACCTGTAAATATACATTCGTTTGATCACAACACTTTAACCTAACATAATGTTATTAATGAATGTCTGCGAGAAAAACACTCTTGTCAAATGATTTTCATGTAAGCTGAGAAAAATATAACCAAATTTTTTAGATAATCAACTTAATTTGGATACAAAAATGACAGAAAATTAATTATTTTTGTTCAAATTTGGTTTTTAATTTTGGTTCGGAATTCAAAAGTGGGTTAAAATGCACAAATTCATTGGGCATTTTTGTTTTAAAAATATATTTAAACATATAAGTTAAAGAAAAACGGGCAAAAAATGATTATGTTTTTTTTTTTTGGTAATTATTCGTAGATTTACGACAATTCGGCCTTTTCAAATAGCAAAAAAACATGGGAAGGAATTACCCTTGAAAAGCACAGTTGCCAATATGAAGTAAATTAGTGCACAATAACACACTTTTTGGCCGCCAATTAAATAGAGCAAAAGGCACAAAACCATCCTATTAAGTGGGTGAAAATAAATTTATTTTAAAAATGCCAAAAAATCAGACCCGGTGAATTTGTAGGAACTGTAGGACAATGCGTGCCAAATGTTCAAACTGCACCAGCACATAGGGGATGAACGCCATCAACGGAATGTACAGGTCGGGCTCATTCGCATCCTGACAGGGCAACACGGGCGCATCGCCCTCACATTTGTTGGCCCAATTCTATGAAAAATAAGGGTTTTTGAAAAAAAAAATTAAAAACCCGCCTAAAATGCTAAATGTATAGAATTTCATTTATATGTTGCCAAAAATTTTAAAAGAATAAATGAGAAATCAATTTAATTTTTTTTAATTTCCTAATTTTAAAAAGGTAAAAGTTTTAAAGAATTAAAAAAGGGACAAAAAATTCTCACCCGATGAAAAAACGGGAACAGAATGATGCCCAACTTTTGCCGCACATAATTGGTGTCCACCGTAAAATAATACTTCAGGTTGAACGACGTGAACGAAAGATATTGGGTGAACTGCAAATTGGGCGGGAAAATTTATTTGAAATTAAAGTTTGCCCCCCCCCCTGAATTACACAAATTTTGTTACTTTAAAAGTGCGCCTTATTCTGGTTGAAAATGCAAAAACCGGGGACCCGGAAACATTTCCGGTACACCCCAAAACACAGCCGGGAATAAATTAAAAAAAAAATTATAACTTTTAAGTTTTTCAAGAAAAAAATCTTACAATTATAAAATTTTTTCGTTGAAAATTCCATGAGAAAGAATTTTGCAAAAAATTTTTCAGCGATTTTTAAAATGTGCAGTTGACAATTTTCTTATTAAAAATCTTAAACCACAAATTTCTGACCATAATGTGTTTTGGCTAACAAAAATGGGGGAAAGGAAAGTTATGGCCTAAGAAGCTGAATTCAACGTCTGAAGTGCAACAGAGCCGTTTTCCATATTTAAATTTGGCTCGTGCAAAAGGGAATCGTTGGTCAGTTCCCTATTTTTAATGGGTCGGTGAAAAATCATTTAGTCGCAAAAGGTTGTCTTTGTTCGAATCATTTTTACCGTCCGTACCCAATTGGATGGCCTCGTTGAATTTGTGCTCTTTGTTCAGCAAATGGACCAGGTGCGCCTTCAACGTTTCGCGTTGGAATGTGCGATTCTCGCGTTTTGCCATCTCAATTTGCTCCTTGCATTTGTTCGCCTGAAAATTGTAGAATTTTTCTTTAATACTAATTCTCCGGAATATTCATTTGTTAATATAATTTTAGGATTTTAGTTTCCAATGCACCCTGATTTTCTTAAAAACCATGAAAGTTGAAAGTAAAAAATTCGAACCGTCCAGACATTTGGGTTGGGTCCGAATTTGTTGCAAAGAGACGGTCGGTCATTTTGCAACTCGAGACAAATGGACAAATTCCGGTTTAACTTTTTTGTGAAAAAAATAAAAACACTTAGGGGAGAAAAGGCACGACAGTGCGCCAGTGCCGGCAATAAAAATGAGAATTTTGGCCATAATTTTAACAGATTTTTTCCAGGAAATGATATTTGTAGATTTTAAGAAAAATTTAGCATGCTTTTTTTTTGAAAAATGTGAGATGGAAATTCAAAAAAGCCAATTTTGCGCGACGCCGCCGCCAATTGGCATTAATTTTATTTAAATTAAAAAGCACGACAAATATTTGGTGCAAATTGTGAAACAAAAAGTGGGGCAATTTTTATAAATTGTTTTTAAAAAAGTAATTAAAATTGCTTAGACTAACAAATTTTTTAAAAATGATTTGCCAACAAAATTCGCCAAAAATATTTAAGTACAAAACAGAAATTGTTTTGTTGAAAAGCAAAAGTCAAAAACAGAAATTGTTTTGTTGAAAAGCAAAAGTCAAATCAGAAATTGTTTTGTGAAACAGAAAAAGAAAAATATATTAGCTTTAAAAAGAGATATGGCTCGCAAAAACAAAAACAATAAATTGTGAAAAATATCTCTTGCTTTAGGTTTTTGATGTGTAAGGGATTATTTTCGGTTTCGACCAGTCGTGGTCTGCAAGTGATAAAATAAATTGAAATGAGTCTGTATAAAAAAAAAAGTAAAATATAGCCAAAATTTAAGCATCAAAATAAAACCAAAATGCAATTTGTTGTTTCAAATTTAATAAACATATAACCCTCCACTACCACTTGAAATGCCTGGGCAATGTGCACAATGCGCTTCGTCCAACGTCTGAAGCAACAGCGCGGAAGAGAAAGTACAGGCCGAACGCGATATTGTAGTTGAACAGACCGACAAATGTGGTGGGAGTAGCAAAAAAGGGAGCGCAATGTGCACGAGAAGCGGAGAGTCGGGCGGAAGCTGTGCGACAAAGTCGGAAATGAACAATTGAACAGCAGTGGAGGGGGATGCATTAGCGTGGTCGAATGAGTTGGGATTAAGCGGAGCTAAAGAGGGCAACGGGATGAAACATTAAAAAGGAAATTTAATTAAATTAAAAAAAATAAGCGATGCTTAAAGCGTATAAAAAATCACAAATATTCGAAATGGTTAAATTATTGCAATGGTAAAGCCAGACGGGACTGTGGTGTTTTTGCGCCAGTGTTTTGGCGGCAGACTCAGTTCAATAACAGAAATAGTTTTGTGAAAACAAAAAAATAAATAAATAAATAAAGGTTTGGCGAAACTATAAACCAAAAATGGAAATTGTTTTGATGTTTAATAGGAAGCCGAAATGAGGAAAAGATTTTCGGAAAATTTTAAAGCAAAACAGAATTTGTTTTCTTGAATATTATATTTTAAGTTTTTATAGTAAGAGTTTTAAAAAAACTGAAAAAATTCGTAAATTGTTAAAAATGAAATAGTATATAAATAAGAATTAATGAATAAGAATTTAAATTCGCATTAAGTAATTTTATTATTTTTTTCTAAATAATAGTTTTTTAAGGGTTCATGTGAGATTGTTTAATGTAATGTTTGAAAAATGTGGTTTAAATTTTTAATTATTGGAACAAAAAAAAATTTGTTAAAAAATTACTTTGAAAGTATTAATTTTGTCCTGTTTTAAAGGTTTTTAAAAAATGAAATACAGTTTTTTTATGATTATAATATTTTTTAAATAATAAATTTATATTTTGAATAAAATGAGTTGTTGTTTCATGTTGGAAAAATCGTATTTTTAACCAAATCAATAATGATTGGTTAATTTATGGCCATTTCATTGTCGCCAACGTCTTTTCCATTTGTTGACAAAAAATGACTGGGCAGCAGGAAAAGGCGATACAAATGCATTTTTGTGGTGGTTGCGAAGGAAGAAGAGACGAAGAGGGAGGGGAGTGGGGGACGGAAAACTGGATTGGATTGATTTTGCTTTTATTAAAATATGTTTGACATATTTTTATGAAAAATTAAATAAATTTTTAATTATTGTAATTGAACTCTTAAGAATAACTGCTTTTGTGTGATTGTTTCTGTTATTAAATTTTGTGCAAATATTATTTATTGCAGTTCAAAAAAATAAAGTCTAACATGGACCAGATTTAGCAAATTATTAAAATGCTTTTAAATCAGTTTGACAAATGAGTTTTATTAGTGTTTTTAAAGACAATTTCTAAATGCTTACGCAAAATTAAAAAAAAACTTTGGAAGGTCTGGTGTAAAATGATAAATTTTAAAGCACTTAAAGCAATTCGAAATTTCAAAACACTTTTGAATTATTTATGTGCCATAAAACATATTTAAAAAAAAATTAGGGACCCAAAAAATGTTAAAAACATAAGGCTTAACCATAAATGCAACTTTCCATTATTATTTTCATAATTGATTGGTTTGATAAAAACTAAATTGAAATTACACATGTGAATGAATTTAAGAAATTTTTTTGTTTAAATTTATTAGAAACAATTAATTTTATTTTAGAATGTTTTTTTAAATTAAAAATTATGTGATTTGATTAGTAAATGCATTTAATTTTGTTGAAACTGAAATCAATATAATGTGGCCAATTGTAAGGGTATACTTATTGTTGCTTTTCCATGCACATTTTTGCTGCTGCAAAATGGATGTGGTGAATCATAATGGAAAAAGACGGGGAGACAGAGGATTGGAGAGAGTTTTTTTTGCATAAAAATAAATTTTTATTTAGGTTTACAAAATAAAAAAAAATCTGAAATGAATTAAACAATTTTAAAAATTAGCTAAAACAAAGAATTTTACTGTTCGAAATTAAGCCATAATGAATTGAATGTCAAGTGAATTGTGTAAGTTAAAATGATTTGCTTAACCAAAAATCCCGGCCCTTATTTTGTTCAAAAAATTAGGAAAAGTTAGAACCTAATTTCGGGGGAATTTTGGTCTTGACAAAGCCCTCAAAGCTCACAATTTTGCCCAAAGTTTCAGGAAACAAATTTTTCGTGGTATTGAAAAACTCTTAGAGTCTAAAGTGTTTTTTTTAATAAACCCGGACTTTCTCCTTTACGATTATTTTGAAATGATTTACTTTTGGTTTTTAAAAATTATATTTGAAAAGCAAATATTTTAAATTAAAGAAAAATAATTATGTTAAATAAATATAATGTAAAAGATTTTAAACAAAATCTCACAATTATATTGACTAAGACGGGGGTGGGGGGAGGGACATCCTTGCAAATGCATTTTTGTAATCGATTTGGCCGTTTCTTTTCTCTTCATTTCTGCCAGCCACGGCGGTACAAGTCACCGCTAGCACAAAAATAGCTGCTTGGCAGAAATTGAAAAAGCAGAGAAGCAGCCGTAATTGATGGAAAAATTAAAAATTGGATTGGAGATTTATGAAAAAATAAGACAGTCAGGTGCAAAAATATGTGAGCAAAAATGTAACGCTTTCAGGAAGAAATAATGAATTGTATACAGTTAATAGAATAAATTTTAGATTTAAAAAAAAATTGATTTATAATGCTCAGATTTTGAGCACAAAAGCACAGATACAGTACAATAATCAATTTAAAGTGTGCAAATATTAGCACTTTGTATTCTTTTTAAATCTTTGGCATTTTGTTTTTTAAGCAAACAATTTTCTCCTCTTCTTTTTAACCGTCCATGACTGAACTTCAAAATTTTAGCTTTAATTAATTTTAATAGTTTTTTAATGTTCCAAAACAGGGATTGCACAGAATTCCGATTTACAAATTACAGACATTTTTATGTCAAAATTCTGATTTCCAAATTGGTAAAATGTCGTAATTTTTTAATGTTTTCTAAATTTTTTGCTATAAAATTATTAATTTTTGTATATACTTTTTATTTTATTCACAGCTATTTTTTTTCAATTTCAATTCTTTTTATTCCGTTTCCCGCACTTCCGCAAATGCCAAAATTCTGGACGGAAAATTTGCGCTCTGCGAGGCTGTTGGAGGTAACAATTTTGAAAAAATTGCTTTTTTCCATAAATTTTCTGGGTCGGACGGGCATAAATTCCACTTTTTTTGACGTGGGACAAATGGGCGACAATCGGCGATTTTTTTGGGTATTTTTCCTTTTATACTTGTCTTAATTGAACCATTATTTTTTGTCTTTGATAGCGCTAATGTTGTTTTCTATTTAACTGCAAAATTTAAAATGAAATATTGTTTCGGAAAGTCAGTTTTTTAATTCGGTAAAACAGAATTGGACAAATATAGAAAGAGTTATGCTTAAAAAAGCCCGGGCTGTCGTCCAATTGTACTCCTTTCGTAAATGCCATGCTTTCTGATAATCACTAAAGTTTTGAATGTCGTTTTTGCGGTGTAATTTGTTGATTTTGTGCTAGCCCATGGAAGACGCTTACGAATAAGAAAAATATTTTAATAAGCAGTGACTTTTGCGAGCCATGGCAAAATGGCCAATTTCAACACAACCCCGGACACACTGACAGAAAAAAATTTGAATTTTTTTGGGTTTAACGCATGCTAAATTGTGAGGGAATTTTTTTTTAAATTAAATTACTCAAAAAAAATCCAACTTTCTCTTAAGGATTATTTTCAAATTGGGCAACAAATTGGAATTAGCTAAAAAAAAGAGTTATTTTTGAATGGTAAAGAATAATAGAACTTTTCCCCCACGCTTGGATGTAAATTAAAATTGAAAAAAATGCATCCCAATTTAGGCGAACGAATTGCACATAGTGAGTGAACTTTGAGAAATGCCAAAGCGGGGATTGGCGTTCACCAATGCGAAGGCAAACAAAGTGCAAAGGTCGGCGGAAAAAATTTCATTTATTTCATAAAATTTTTTTTCTTTTTGCCGGCAGCGCATTTTGGTCATGAACAAAAATTTGCGACTATGTCCAAAATCGGGCTCAAACTTACATTTTTTCAAGCTTAGAGGTTTTAAGCAGAATTAAATTTAAGAAGGCTTGTTTTAAAAAGTTTTTTTTTTTTTATTTCAGCGTCAAAATATTTTTGCAAATTTTTTAATTTTCCAATTTCGGCCCGGCGAATGGAATGTTTTTCATTCACAAAGCGACAGAAATTTTTAAAAAAATCCTAAAAATTTGAAAGGTTTTTCAATGACCACACCGAGGCGGAGTTTG
The DNA here is from genome assembly GCA_004148225.2 of Heterodera glycines. NCBI lineage: Eukaryota > Metazoa > Nematoda > Chromadorea > Rhabditida > Heteroderidae > Heterodera > Heterodera glycines. The sequence goes on along the minus strand of CP049708.1, from coordinate 5,239,847 downwards.
CCCAGGCGGGCGCCGTCGCTTCGGCGGACATTTCGCTGCCGGCCGACCCAATGCCGCCGGAATTGTACTTACACGGCGCCATGAAACCGCAGCTGCGCAAGTTGGGCATGCCCGCACGACTGGAAAATGGTTGGCATTTTGGGGGAGAGAAAAATGGGACGAAGTTTTAATTTCAATGGCCCACCGGCCCTTGGTTTTGAAGCTGTTCGAATGCAATTTGTCCCCATTTTTTTTTCACAATATATGGACCTTTCATATGTCACAAAATCATTTCATTCCGCTTATCATTCTCGTGAATAAGTCTCATAATCAGACCTTGCGCAAAAAAGGGGCGGAAAAAAGTCTTGACTCAAACTTGAAAAACTATTTAATAGTTTACCCAAAAATCTGAATAAATTCCTATTTATATAACTATTGTTATTGATCAAAAAAGTCTCTTATGCCAACTTGATCAGATCACTCCTTTATGGTGATCAGGAAAGTCAAAAATGGCTTTAAATTGGGAAAATTTTCGAAAAAAATTCCCAGGGAGTTATTAAAATTTCCCGGGAATTTTTGAATAGGTTAATTGGAAAGAGCACAAAATTATCTGCCGAATTGGTTTCAGATTGGTAGTGCTATTGTTTGTACATAAAAAGTTTTTCAAGGGTTGAAAATTGGACAACTCAAAATTGATCAATTTTTTGATCATTTCCCCTTGAAATACGGTAGAAAATAGGGATATTTATCGTCATCAAGTTTAATCCAAGTATAACTTTTTTATGTACAAGTCGTAGCCCTACCATTCAAAAGGCAATTCGGTAGAGAATTTTGTGCTCTTTCTGGTAGCCCAATCAAAAAATTGCAGAAAAATTTTCCCAGCCCCCTAGAAATTTTTTTCTAAAATTTTCCCAATTTCAAGCCATTTTAGACTTTCCTGAGCACCATGAAGGAGTGATCTGATCAAGTTGGTGTAAAAGGCTTTTTAGATCAGTATCAAAAGATAAGCTAGCATGAATTATTTCAGTTTTTTAAATGAACTCTAAAGTGGTTTTTTAAGTTTGAGTCAAGACTTTTTTGCACCACTGTATGAAATTTGGCTGCACTTTGTGCGTTGTGTAATAATGTGCCGCCCCCCCCCCCCTTCCCCTGCCATCGTCAGGTGTCAGTGAGCTGTTGGAGCAGTTCACTGTGTGCAAAACGGGTAACCAACTGTCCGCGGACCAGGCTCGCGTTTTGAAGCAGTTTGTCCACCGAATATACCAATTCCGCGTCCGTCTGATCGCCCTTTGGAGCAAAAAGAAGGGATTTGAACAGATTGACGGAGAAGCAGATGAATGAATAATTAGTTGTTGTGTTTTTTTGGTTGGATCAATCCACAATTTTTCTTTTTTTTTTCTTTTTTTTTATTTAAATTGATTTCATGCGATTTTAATTTGAAATTAAACAGTTGGTGATTTCAGACCGACTTCTGTTCATAAAACTATTGTCTCTTTAGATGATTTTATGAATTCACTATTCATTTTTTTTGAACAAGACTGTTCTCACTATTTTCTCATTAGTTTCCAAAACATTAGAAATGGTTGCTTTAATTATGTACAAAATGCTTATTAGATAACTTGAAAAGCTAAGTTTTTATGGCTGATCAGTAGGGGTCGGGAAAAAAAATATGGATATAAAATTCAGAGATATTACACCAAATATGGAGCAATAAAATCCCGAATTTATGGCTTAATTTCTCAAAGCTTCTTAAAAATAATTAATTTTAGTTAAAAGCCTATAAATGGTAAAATATTTAAATTGAAATTTTCTAAGAAAAGAAAGACAAATTGTTTCTGGTTTTGTTACAAAAATACAATTGTTTTCCGGTTTGTGTTAAACAAAATACAAATTATTTCCGGTTTTGTTACAGTAAATACAGTTTTTCCGGTTTATTAACAGAAATGCATTTATTTTCCGGTTTATAAAGAAAAGGCAATTGTTTTCCGTTTTATTAACAGAAAATACATTTTTTTTCCGGTTTATTAACAATGGTAATTGTTTTTCCGGTTTATTAACAGGTAATGCATTTATTTTCCGGTTTATAAAGAAATGATAATTGTTTTCCGGTTTTATAACAGAAAATACATTTTTTTTCCGGTTTATAAAGAAAAGATAATTGTTTTCCGGTTTTATAACAGAAAATACATTTTTTTTCCGGTTTATTAACAATGGTAATTGTTTTTCCGGTTTATTAACAGGTAATGCATTTATTTTCCGGTTTATAAAGAAATGATAATTGTTTTCCGGTTTTATAACAGAAAATACATTTATTTTCCGGTTTATAAAGAAATGATAATTGTTTTCCGGTTTTATAACAGAAAATACATTTTTTTTTCGGTTTATTAACAGAAATGGTAATTGTTTTTCCGGTTTATTAACAGAAAATACATTTATTTTCCGGTTTATAAAGAAATGATAATTGTTTTCCGGTTTTCTAACAGAAAATACATTTATTTTCCGGTTTATAAAGAAAAGGCAATTGGTTTCCGTTTTATTAACAGAAAATACATTTTTTTTTTCCGGTTTATTAACAGAAATGGTAATTGTTTTTCTGGTTTATTAACAGAAAATGCATTTATTTTCCGGTTTATTAACATGAATGACAATTGTTTTCCGGTTTTATAACAGAAAATACATTTTTTTTCCGGTTTATAAAGAAAAGGCAATTGTTTTCCGTTTTATTAACAGAAAATACATTTTTTTTCCGGTTTATTAACAATGGTAATTGTTTTTCCGGTTTATTAACAGGTAATGCGTTTATTTTCCGGTTTATAAAGAAATGATAATTGTTTTCCGGTTTTATAACAGAAAATACATTTATTTTCCGGTTTATAAAGAAATGATAATTGTTTTCCGGTTTTATAACAGAAAATACATTTTTTTTTCGGTTTATTAACAGAAATGGTAATTGTTTTTCCGGTTTATTAACAGAAAATACATTTATTTTCCGGTTTATAAAGAAATGATAATTGTTTTCCGGTTTTCTAACAGAAAATACATTTATTTTCCGGTTTATAAAGAAAAGGCAATTGGTTTCCGTTTTATTAACAGAAAATACATGTTTTTTTCCGGTTTATTAACAGAAATGGTAATTGTTTTTCTGGTTTATTAACAGAAAATGCATTTATTTTCCGGTTTATAAAGAAATGATAATTGTTT
>CP049708.1:5206750-5229697 GCA_004148225.2 Heterodera glycines | reverse complement strand
TGAATTTTCTTGTTTTTTTTTTATTTCAACACAAAAAAATTAATTTAAAACATAAATAAATTTTTTATTATTAACAAAAAAACGTTTAAATTATTTTAAAAATTTTTTAAAATTATTCGCTCCCGTTTTTTAAATTTTGTTGGGCTCGACGGGCGCTTCGCGCCCGTTTTTTAAATTTGGTGATTTGTTGGAAAAGGTGTTGGAAGAGGTACAATAGTGATTAGAAGAGGTACAACAGTGATTAAAATTTGAACAAAAGTGATTAGAAGAGGTAAAACAGTGATTAGAAGAGGTACAACAGTGATTAGATGATTAAATAATTAAGGAAATCGTTTATTAATTACAAATTCTAATTTAAAAAATACAGGAGTTCTTTAATAAAAGTAAATAAATTATTATTTTAATTTAAAACATTTTTCACAAAAAAACAATTTAATTTTAATTAAAAAATTTTATTTTTATTAAGAAAAAAACACTCTTTTAAATGAATTAAAACATTAAAAATAACCCAAAAATACATAGAAAATAATATACACCGCGCGGATTCGAACTTCGCCCCCCCCCCAAAAAAATGATGCCTCAGAATCCCCAATCACACAGGGATTCTAAGGTCTTAACGATGTCCGAAGTAAAATCTGATCACGCATTCGTGATCAGCAGCCCAAATAACGCCTAAAGACATCTTTTTTGAAGGTTTTTGATGAAAAAATTTTTTCACTCAAAAATCCTGGTCACCCCCCTTTGGACTCGAAGCACAAAATCACTTTTATTTTTATATCTTTTTTTAAAGAAGTGATAAAAAGGTGAAATAAAATTTATAAAATAGGGCTAAAAATTGCGGATTTTTGTAGTATTTTACTTTTCAAGAATGACTTTTCAGAACCGAGTTCTGAATTTTTTTCTGGAAATTCGAATTTTTCCAGAATTTCTGGAATAACTTTTTTCATATTTATGCTAGAAAATCCAAATAAAACCCATAAAATTCTCCTGATTTTTCTCCATTTTTAATGCTTTATTTAATCAAAATTGGTCAAACCTTAGGCCAGATATGAATTTTCAAATTTTAGCCCAAAATCCCGAGGGCCAAAAAATTGCCAAAAAATAAAGAATTTTTAAAAAATTCCAAAAATTCTGAAACTTAAAATAGACATCATATTCGTACTCAGCACCTTATTTTACCCCAGAAAAATATTTTTCACCCCCATTTTCGTCCGAAAAAAAATTTCCGAAAATTTCTAGGGGACCTGGCTCGAAAATTTTTGAAATTTTCTCGACCTATCCTACACCATTCGATAGAGCTTCAAAAGCTCTACAAAAATGTTCTAAGACAATTTTTCGATAAACTTAACTCCTGACGAGTTATGGGCCCAGGACTCAAATGTCCCGCTGAGGCCAAAAATTTTTTCTATTTCTGGAAAAAAATCGAAAATTTTCCAAAAAAATTACCAATCGATAGAGCTCGAAAAACTATGTTTTGGAAGTGGTCTCCGTTTTTCTGGGAAAATTCGTTAAAAAATCATAAAATTAAAAAACCCGAAAACCGTTTTTTAGGCCTAACTCGAAAAATTTTGAAAATTTTCGAAATTTTAAAATCTGGAAAAATCGAGCTTATTGAACTCTACAATAAGTCTGCTGGCCACCCTGCGCTCAGGTCAAACCCTAATGAGTTATTCGGCTGGTACTGAAGTGGGAAAAAAAAATTAACTGAGTCTCCGTGTCTGTACAGGTCCGGGATTTGATCTGATCAAAAAATAAAAAATACTGGATTATAGAGGACACTTCTGCGGAGTGCCCTCACAGCGGGAATTTTTTGATCCGAGTTTCAGAAAAAAAGTTATGGGCCGTCAAACGCACGAAAAAATGAGAAATCCGTCCCTGGGACTCAGTCGTCCGCGCTGAATTTTTCTCTATAGTTTTCCCGGATGCTCCTCAAAAAGTTGTAAGACCCTTCCACCACTTTCAGGGCGCTCCCGGCCTTCGGCCGGGAGATTTTGTTTTTTGAAACGAAACTCAAAACCTATATAACATATATACTAGCGGGTGCGTGAACCGTCGGCTATTTGGCTGGGAAAAAGCGCTTCGCGCTTTGGGAGCTTCGCTACCTAGGCTGTGAAGCGATTCAAATTGATCGAATTGGTTGGAGAGATTTTTTGAATTTTTAAAAAATTATAACAATGATGAGAAGAGGTACAACAGTGAATAGAAGAGGTACAACAGTGATTAGAAGAGGTACAACAGTGAATAGAAGAGGTACAACAATGATGAGAAGAGGTACAACAATGATTAGAAGAGGTACAACAGTGAATAGAAGAGGTACAACAATGATGAGAAGAGGTACAACAATGATGAGAAGAGGTACAACAATGATGAGAAGAGGTACAACAATGATGAGAAGAGGTACAACAATGATGAGAAGAGGTACAACAATGATGAGAAGAGGTACAACAATGATGAGAAGAGGTACAACAGGGATTAGAAGAGGTACAACAGTGATTAGAAGAGGTACAACAGTGAATAGAAGAGGTACAACAATGATGAGAAGAGGTACAACAATGATGAGAAGAGGTACAACAATGATGAGAAGAGGTACAACAATGATGAGAAGAGGTACAACAGTGAATAGAAGAGGTACAACAGTGAATAGAAGAGGTACAACAATGATGAGAAGAGGTACAACAATGATGAGAAGAGGTACAACAATGATGAGAAGAGGTACAACAGTGAATAGAAGAGGTACAACAATGATGAGAAGAGGTACAACAGGGATTAGAAGAGGTTCAACAGTGATCAGAAGAGGTTCAACAGTGATCAGAAGAGGTTCAACATATTGAAACAGGACAACATTATTCAAAATTAAATAAAATAAGGAAATGTATTTATTAAAAAATAAGGTTAAAAACCAAATGCATTAAATTTTTTTATTATAAAATGCTGTTTTTATTATTAATTAAACCAAACTTTGAAGTGTACAATTATTAAATATTTATTTAAATTGAAATAGAATTAATTTTTTGACAATTCCAATTAAATTGGAATTCTTTAATTTAAAAATAATTAATTATTAATAAACATTAAAACATTTATTAATCAAAAAAAATAATTTAATATAAATTAATAAAACAATATTAAATTAATTAGAGCAAACAAATAATTAATTTTAAGACAAACATTTTTTCACCAAAAATAATTTAATTCGAATTAAAAATTTTATCTATTATTAATAAAACAAAAATATCTTTAAAATTAATTAAAAACATGGAAAAATAACAAAAAAATGGATAGAAAATAATGTACACCGTCCGGATCCGAACCTGCCCCCCCCCCCCTCAAAATGATGCCTCAGAATCCCAATCACACAGGGATCCTGAGGTCTAAACGATGTCAAAAGTAAAATCTGATCACGTATTCGTGATCAGCGGCCCAAATAACCCCTATAGACATGTTTTTGGAAGATTTTTGTGGAAAAAATTTTTTCACTCAAAAATCCTGGTCACCCCCCTTTGGACTCGAAGCACAAAATCACTTTTATTTTTATCTTTTTTTAAAGAAGTGATAAAAAGGTGAAATAAAATTTATAAAATAGGGCTAAAAATTGCGGATTTTTGTAGTATTTTACTTTTCAAGAATGACTTTTCAGAACCGAGTTCTGAATTTTTTTCTGGAAATTCGAATTTTTCCAGAATTTCTGGAATAACTTTTTTCATATTTATGCTAGAAAATCCAAATAAAACCCATAAAATTCTCCTGATTTTTCTCCATTTTTAATGCTTTATTTAATCAAAATTGGTCAAACCTTAGGCCAGATATGAATTTTCAAATTTTAGCCCAAAATCCCGAGGGCCAAAAAATTGCCAAAAAATAAAGAATTTTTAAAAAATTCCAAAAATTCTGAAACTTAAAATAGACATCATATTCGTACTCAGCACCTTATTTTACCCCAGAAAAATATTTTTCACCCCCATTTTCGTCCGAAAAAAAATTTCCGAAAATTTCTAGGGGACCTGGCTCGAAAATTTTTGAAATTTTCTCGACCTATCCTACACCATTCGATAGAGCTTCAAAAGCTCTACAAAAATGTTCTAAGACAATTTTTCGATAAACTTAACTCCTGACGAGTTATGGGCCCAGGACTCAAATGTCCCGCTGAGGCCAAAAATTTTTTCTATTTCTGGAAAAAAATCGAAAATTTTCCAAAAAAATTACCAATCGATAGAGCTCGAAAAACTATGTTTTGGAAGTGGTCTCCGTTTTTCTGGGAAAATTCGTTAAAAAATCATAAAATTAAAAAACCCGAAAACCGTTTTTTAGGCCTAACTCGAAAAATTTTGAAAATTTTCGAAATTTTAAAATCTGGAAAAATCGAGCTTATTGAACTCTACAATAAGTCTGCTGGCCACCCTGCGCTCAGGTCAAACCCTAATGAGTTATTCGGCTGGTACTGAAGTGGGAAAAAAAATTAACTGAGTCTCCGTGTCTGTACAGGTCCGGGATTTGATCTGATCAAAAAATAAAAAATACTGGATTATAGAGGACACTTCTGCGGAGTGCCCTCACAGCGGGAATTTTTTGATCCGAGTTTCAGAAAAAAAGTTATGGGCCGTCAAACGCACGAAAAAATGAGAAATCCGTCCCTGGGACTCAGTCGTCCGCGCTGAATTTTTCTCTATAGTTTTCCCGGATGCTCCTCAAAAAGTTGTAAGACCCTTCCACCACTTTCAGGGCGCTCCCGGCCTTCGGCCGGGAGATTTTGTTTTTTGAAACGAAACTCAAAACCTATATAACATATATACTAGCGGGTGCGTGAACCGTCGGCTATTTGGCTGGGAAAAAGCGCTTCGCGCTTTGGGAGCTTCGCTACCTAGGCTGTGAAGCGATTCAAATTGATCGAATTGGTTGGAGAGATTTTTTGAATTTTTAAAAAATTATAACAATGATGAGAAGAGGTACAACAGTGAATAGAAGAGGTACAACAGTGATTAGAAGAGGTACAACAGTGAATAGAAGAGGTACAACAATGATGAGAAGAGGTACAACAATGATTAGAAGAGGTACAACAGTGAATAGAAGAGGTACAACAATGATGAGAAGAGGTACAACAATGATGAGAAGAGGTACAACAATGATGAGAAGAGGTACAACAGGGATTAGAAGAGGTTCAACAGTGATCAGAAGAGGTTCAACATATTGAAACAGGACAACATTATTCAAAATTAAATAAAATAAGGAAATGTATTTATTAAAAAATAAGGTTAAAAACCAAATGCATTAAATTTTTTTATTATAAAATGCTGTTTTTATTATTAATTAAACCAAACTTTGAAGTGTACAATTATTAAATATTTATTTAAATTGAAATAGAATTAATTTTTTGACAATTCCAATTAAATTGGAATTCTTTAATTTAAAAATAATTAATTATTAATAAACATTAAAACATTTATTAATCAAAAAAAATAATTTAATATAAATTAATAAAACAATATTAAATTAATTAGAGCAAACAAATAATTAATTTTAAGACAAACATTTTTTCACCAAAAATAATTTAATTCGAATTAAAAATTTTATCTATTATTAATAAAACAAAAATATCTTTAAAATTAATTAAAAACATGGAAAAATAACAAAAAAATGGATAGAAAATAATGTACACCGTCCGGATCCGAACCTGCCCCCCCCCCCCTCAAAATGATGCCTCAGAATCCCAATCACACAGGGATCCTGAGGTCTAAACGATGTCAAAAGTAAAATCTGATCACGTATTCGTGATCAGCGGCCCAAATAACCCCTATAGACATGTTTTTGGAAGATTTTTGTGGAAAAAATTTTTTCACTCAAAAACCATGTGCACCCCCCTTTGGTCCCTAATCCCAAAATCGGTTTTATTTTTGTAACAATTCGTAAGAAAGTGATAAAAATGCAAAATAAAATTTATATAATAGAGCAAAAAATTGCGGATTTTTGTAGTTTTTTATTTTTCAAGAATATCTTTTCAGAACCGAGTTATGAATTTTTTTCTGAAAATTCGAATTTTTCCAGAAATTCTGGAATAACTTTTTTCCTTTTTTAGATAGAAATTCCAAATAAAGTCCATAAAATTCTCCTGATTTTTCTCTATTTTTATGGCTTTATTCCTGTAAAATTGATCAACCCTTCGATTTGTTATGAATTTTCAAATATTAGGCCAAAATCCCGAGGGCCAAAAAATTGCCAAAAAATAAAAAATTTTTAAAAAATTCCAAAAATTCTGAAACTTAAAATAGACATCATATTCGTACTCAGCACCTTATTTTACCCCAGAAAAATATTTTTCACCCCCATTTTCGTCCGAAAAAAAATTTCCGAAAATTTCTAGGGGACCTGGCTCGAAAATTTTTGAAATTTTCTCGACCTATCCTACACCATTCGATAGAGCTTCAAAAGCTCTACAAAAATGTTCTAAGACAATTTTTCGATAAACTTAACTCCTGACGAGTTATGGGCCCAGGACTCAAATGTCCCGCTGAGGCCAAAAATTTTTTCTATTTCTGGAAAAAAATCGAAAATTTTCCAAAAAAATTACCAATCGATAGAGCTCGAAAAACTATGTTTTGGAAGTGGTCTCCGTTTTTCTGGGAAAATTCGTTAAAAAATCATAAAATTAAAAAACCCGAAAACCGTTTTTTAGGCCTAACTCGAAAAATTTTGAAAATTTTCGAAATTTTAAAATCTGGAAAAATCGAGCTTATTGAACTCTACAATAAGTCTGCTGGCCACCCTGCGCTCAGGTCAAAGCCTAATGAGTTATTCGCCTGGTACTGAAGTGGGAAAAAAAAATTAACTGAGTCTCCGTGTCTGTACAGGTCCGGGATTTGGTCTGATCAAAAAATAAAAAATACTGGATTATAGAGGACACTTCTGCGGAGTGCCCTCACAGCGGGAATTTTTTGATCCGAGTTTTAGAAAAAAAGTTACGGGCCCTAAACTGCAAGAAAAAGTGAGAAATCGGTCCCCGGGACTCAGTCGTCCGCGCTGAATTTTTCTCTATAGTTTTCCCGGATTCTCCTCAAAAAGTTGTAAGACCCTTCCACCACTTTCAGGGCGCTCCCGGCCTTCGGCCGGGAGAAAATGGTTTTAGCAACGAAACTCCTTGTCAATATAACATATATAGTAACTAGCGGGTGCGTGAACCGTCGGCTATTTAGCCGGGAAAAAGCGCTTCGCGCTTTGGGAGCTTCGCTACCTAGGCTGTAAAGCGATTCAAATTGATCGAATTGGTTGGAGAGGTTTTTTTGAATTTTTAAAAAATTATTAGGGGTTTTTAGTCCACATCGAGGATCAAGACGGGCGCTTCGCGCCCGTTTTTAAATTTGTTGGCCTTGGACGGGCGCTTCGCGCCCGTTATTCAAATTTTGTTGGCCTTACAGAGATTAGAAGAGGTACAAAAGTGATTAGAAGAGGTACAAAAGTGATTAGAAGAGGTACAAAAGTGATAAAAGAGGTACAAAAGTGATTAGAAGAGGTGCAACAGTGATCAGAAGAGGTACAACTGTGATTAAAAGAGGTACAACTGTGATTAAAAGAGGTACAACAGTGATCAGAAGAGGTGCAACAGTGATCAGAAGAGGTACAAAATTGTTAGAAGAGGTACAAAAGTGTTTAGAAGAGGTACAACTGTGATTGATTAGAAGAGGTACAAAAATTGAATGCAATTTATTATAAATTTTAAAAAAATAAATTAATTATTCCTTTTATTAATTAAAAAGAGAATTTTGAAATGTACAATAATTGAATATTTAAATTAATATGAAATTAATTTTTATAAACAATTAAAAAAAATAATGAAATTCTTTATTAAAAGATAATTATTATTTTTTACATAAATTCTTTTATTATTAATTTACAACAAATCTTTAAATATAAATTGATACAACAGTGATTAGTAAATTCATTAAATTAAAATGAAAATATTTTTAACAAATTTAATTTAAAAATACATGAAATTCTATCAATTAAAAAATAATTAATTTAAACTTATAAAATTTATTTATCAAAAAAAAATTAAATTAAATATAATTTTTTATTTATTAACTCAACAAAATATTTTAAATTAATTAAAATCATTGAAAATAACGTAAAAATGCACAAAAAAATAATGTTACACCGTCCGGATTCGAACCTGCCCCCCCCCCCTCAAAATGATGCCTCAGAATCCCCAATCACACAGGGATTCTGAGGTCTTAACGATGTCAAAAGTAAAATCTGATTACGTATTCGTGATCAGCGGCCCAAATAACCCATAAAGACATGTTTTTGGAAGATTTTTATTGAAAAAAATTTTTCACTCAAAAATCCTGGTCACCCCCCTTTGGTCCCGAATCACAAAATCACTTTTATTTTTATATCTTTTTTTAAAAATGTGATAAAAATGTAAAATAAAATTTATATTATAGAGAAAAAAATTGCGGATTTTTGTAGTATTTTACTTTTCTCAAATAGCTTTTCAGAAGGCAGTTACGAATTTTTTTCTGAAAAATCTAAAATTTCCAGAATTTCTGGAATAACTTTTTTCATATTGATGTTAGAAAACCTAAATAAATCCCATAAAATTCTCCTGATTTTTCTCTATTTTTAAAGCTTTATTTGCTCAAAATTGGTCAACCCTTAGGCTAGATATGAATTTTTAAATATTCGCCCAAAATCCCGTGGGCCAAAAAATTGGAAAATATTTTCGAATTTTTAAAAAATTCTAAAATTTCCGAAACTTAAAATAAACATCATATTCGTATTCAGCACCCCAAAATACCCCAGAAAAAAATTTTTCACCCCCTTTTTCGACCCCAAAAAAATTTTTGAAAATTTCTAGGGGGCCTAGCTCGAAAATTTTTGAAAATTTTACATCATGTAGTACACCATTCGATTTTTTCCAAAAAAATTACCAATCGATAGAGCTCGAAAAACTATGTTTTGGAAGTGGTCTTCGTTTCTCTGGGAAAAATCGTTAAAAAATCCTAAAATTCAAAAACCCGAAAACCGATTTTTAGGCCTAGCTCGAAAAATTTTGAAAATTTTCGAAATTTTAAAATTTGGAAAAATCGGGCTTTTAAAGCTCTACAATAAGTCTGCTGGCCATCCTGCGCTCAGGTCAAAGCCTAATGAGTTATTCAACGGGGACTGAACTGGACAAAGTTGGTACTGAAAAGTTCTAGAAGCACCCAGCCCAGGGGGTTAGAGCTAGAGGCCTAGAATTTTTTTTAACTTTTAGGCAACATTCTCACTTAGGGCCCTCACAGCGGGAATTTTTTGATCCGATTTTCAGAAAAAAAGTTATGGGCCGTCAAACGCAAGAAAAAGTGAGAAATCGGTCCCCGGGACTCAGTCGTCCGCGCAGAATTTTTCTCTATAGTTTTCCCGGATTCTCCTCAAAAAGTTGTAAGACCCTTCCACCACTTTCAGGGCGCTCCCGGCCTTCGGCCGGGAGAAAATGGTTTTAGCAACGAAACTCCTTGTCAATATAACATATATAGTAACTAGCGGGTGCGTGAACCGTCGGCTATTTAGCTGGGAAAAAGCGCTTCGCGCTTTGGGAGCTTCGCTACCTAGATTAGCTCTGGTTGTGGAGATTTGGAATTTTTAAAAAATTATCAGGGACTTTTAGGCCGCTTCGCGGCCTCGAACGGGCGCTTTGCGCCCGTTTTTTAAATTTTGTTGGGCTTATACGGGCGCTTCGCGCCCGTTTCTAAATTTGTTGGGCTATTAAGGCAGCTTCGCGGCCTCAGACGGGCGCTTGCGCCCGTTTCTAAATTTGTTGGGCTATGGCTATTAATGCCGCTTCGCGGCCTCAGACGGGCGCTTCGCGCCCGTTTTTTAGCTTGTTAGGCCGCTTCGCGGCCTTGGACGGGCGCTTAGCGCCCGTTATTTAAATTTTGAGGTACAAAAGTGATTAAAAGAGGTACAACAATGATTAGAAGAGGTACAACAGTGATTGGAAGAGGTACAACAGTAATTAGTAAATTCATTAAATTAAAATGAAAATATTTTTTAACAAATTTAATTTAAAAAATACATGAAATTCTATCAATTAAAAAAAATTAATTTAAACTTATAAAATTTATTCATCAAAAAAAAATTAATTTAAATATAATTTTTTATTTATTAACTCAACAAAATATTTTAAATTAATTAAAATCATTAAAAATAACGTAAAAATGACCAGAAAAATAATGTTACACCGTCCGGATTCGAACCTGCCGCCCCCCCCCCCAGAAGATGACTCAGAATCCCCAATCACACAGGGATTCTGAGGGCTTAACGATGTAATAATTGAAATCTGATCACGTATTCGTGATCAGCGGCCCAAATAACCCCTAAAGACATATTTTTGGAAGAATTTTGTGAAAAAAAAATTTTCCACTTAAAAACCATGTGCTCCCCCCTTTGGACCCGAATCACAAAATCACTTTTATTTTTATATCTTTTTTTAAAAATGTGATAAAAATTTAAAATAAAATTTATATTATAGAGGAAAAAATTGCGGATTTTTGTAGTATTTTACCTTTACAGTATGACCTTTCAGAACCGAGTTATGAATTTTTTTCTGAAAAATCGAAAATTTCCAGAAATTCTGGAATAACTTTTTTTCTTTTGAACATTATAAAACCAAATAAATCTCATAAAATTCTCCCGATTTTTTGCTATTTTTAAAGCTTTAATTCACTTAAATTGAGCAGTCCTTCATTGAGTTATGAATTTTCAAATTTTAACCCAAATTTCCAAGGACCAAAAAAATTAAAAATATTTTCGAATTTTTAAAAAATTCCAAAAATTCTGAAACGTAAAACAAACATCATATTCGTGCTCAGCACCTCAAAATACCCCAGAAAAATATTTTTGACCCCCTTTTTCAACCCAAAAAAAATTTTTGAAAATTTCTAGGGGGCCTAGCTCGAAAATTTTTGAAAATTTTCGAACATGTAGTACACCATTCGATAGCATTTAAAAAGCTCTACAATTTTGCCCTAAGGCGTTTTTTCGATAAAACCAACCCCTAACGAGTTATGGACCCGGGACTCAAATGTCCCGCTCAGGCCAAAAATTTTTTCTATTTCCGGGAAAAAATCGAAATTTTTCCGAAAAAAATACCAGTCGATAGAGCTCGAAAAACTATGTTTTGGAAGTGGTCTCCGTTTCTCTGGGAAAAATCGTTAAAAAATCCTAAAATTCAAAAACCCGAAAACCGTTTTTTAGGCCTAGCTCGAAAAATTTTGAAAATTTTCGAAATTTTAAAATCTGAAAAAATCGAGCTTATTGAACTCTACAATAAGTCTGCTGGCCACCCTGCGCTCAGGTCAAACCCTAATGAGTTATTCGGCTGGTACTGAAGTGGGAAAAAAAAATTAACTGAGTCTCCGTGTCTGTACAGGTCCGGGATTTGGTCTGATCAAAAAATAAAAAATACTGGATTATAGAGGACACTTCTGCGGAGTGCCCTCACAGCGGGCACTTTTTGATTCGGGTTTTAGAAAAAAAGTTAGGAGCCCTAAACTGCAAGAAAAAGTGAGAAATCGGTCCCCGGGACTTAGTCGTTCGCGCTGAATTTTTCTCTATAGTTTTCCCGGATTCTCCTCAAAAAGTTGTAAGACCCTTCCACCACTTTCAGGGCGCTCCCGGCCTTCGGCCGGGAGATTTTGTTTTTTGAAACGAAACTCCTTGTCAATATAACATATATAGTAACTAGCGTGTTGCACAGTGGGGGATGTTGTGGGCAGTATACTTGTGAGAGATGAAAAGAATATGCATTACATGAGCGCTTCGCGCAAAGGACTTCGTTGCTAGTTCATGCGCGGCTTCCATAATCGATGCGTGTACCACAACATGCGTGGCTCCCCACCCTTCCCCCCACGCTTCCCCCAGCCCCCGCCCTTCCCAACCCCCACGCCCGCCCCCCCACACTCCCTACCTCCCAAAATTTTCTTTTTTTTGTGTGGGCCCCCCCCCAACCTCCCCCACCCCCCACTCCCCCCTCCCCCAACCCCCCCCCCCCCACACGCCTCTCCCCTCTCAGCCCACGCCAAGGGATTTTCGGTCTAAGGCATCGCGAGGACGCATTCATAATTTTGTGGAGGACTTTCGGCCGCTTCGCGGCCTCAGGACGGGCGCTTCGCGCCCGTTTTTTAATTTTCTGGGGAACATTCGGCCGCTTCACGGCCTCAGGACGGGCGCTTCGCGCCCGTTTTTTAATTTTTTTGGGGGATATTCGGCCTCAGGACGTGCGCTTCGCGCCCGTTTTTTAAGGGACATTCGGCCGCTTCGCGGCCTCAGGACGGGCGCTTCGCGCCCGTTTTTAGACTTTGTAGGGCCAGACGGGCGCTTCGCGCCCGTTTCTAAATTTTGTTGGGCTTGGACGGGCGCTTCGCACCCGTTTTGTAATTTTTTTGGGGACATTCGGCCGTTTCACGGCCTCAGGACGTGCGCTTCGCGCCCGTTTTTTAAAGCTTTATTCCACTAAATTTGACCAAAAACGAAGAGATTTATGAATTTTCGAAATTTCATAGGATTTTCCGGGGCTCAAATTTTGACGATTTTTCAAAAAATTTTAACCACCTTCCAAAAAGTCTGAAACACAAAATAAAGCGTATATACGTATTCAGCACCTCAAATTACACAAAATAAAGCGTATATACGTATTCAGCACCTCAAATTATGCCATAAAAATGCATTTTGGCTAATTTAGGAGCAAAAAAATTTTTCATGAAATGCAAAACCATTGGGTCCCCCCTATGGTTTTGAGTTTCAAAATCACAATTAATTTTTTGTGGGGGGAATCCGGCCGCATCACGGCCTCAGGACGGGCGCTTCGCGCCCGTTCTTTAATTTTTTAGGAGACGTTCGGCCGCTTCGCGGCCTCAGGACAGGCGCTCCCACTCCTCAGAATCCCCAATCACACAGGGATTCTGAGGTCTTAACCATGTCTAAAGTAAAATCTGATTACATATTCGTGATCAGCGGCCAAATAACCCCTAAAAAAAGCTAAATTAAAATTTATAAAATAGAGCAAAAAATTGCGGATTTTTTGAGTATATTATTTTTATAAAATACTTTTTCAGAATGGAGTTAGGAATTTTTTTCTGAAAAATCGAATTTTTCCAGAAATTCTGGAATATGGAAGATAGAAGTCCCAAATAAATCCCATAAAATTCTCCCAATTTTTCTCTATTTTTACAGCTTTAATTCACTTAAATTGAGCAGTCCTTCATTGAGTTATGAATTTTCAAATTTTCATTGGATTTTCTGGGGCTCAAATTTTGACGATTTTTCAAATTTTTTTTACCACCCTCCAAAAAATCCAAAACGCAATATAAAGTGCATATTCGTGTTCAGCACCTCAAATTACCCCAGAAAAGTATTTTTTGGCAATTTTAGGAGTAAAAAAATTTTTCGTGAAATGCAAAACCATGGGGTCCCCCCTATGGTTTTGAGTTTCAAAATCACAATTAATTTTATAACTTTTTTTAAACTCACGGTAAAAACATGAGATAAAGCACATAAGATAGAGCTTAAAATTCTCTACAAAAATGCTCTAATACAAATTTCCGCTAAAATCAACGCCTGACGAGTTATAAGCCTTGAACGGAAATGGGGAGCTCAATTCCGGAAAATTTTTCTATTTCCGGAAAATTTTGAAATTTTTTCAAAAATGCCACCAATCGATAGAGCTCGAAAAACGGTTGCTTGAAAGTGGTCTCCGTTTTCCTGGGAAAAATCGGCAAAAAATAATAAAATTCAAAAACGAAAAATTTTCGAGGGGGCCTAGCTCGAAAAATTTTGAAAATTTTCAAAATCTGAAAACGCTATCGGATGCAGCTTTAAAAACTGCACAAATGCTCAAGCGGCGCCAACCCGCTCCGCTAAACCCCCAGCGAGTTATTCACGAAAAGCCAAAACCGGCATTTTGAGCGCCGTTCAGTCGCCAATTTCTACAGGCTCGGCATTTGATCTGATCAAAAAGTGATCAGTGACAAAGTTGTAGCCAACATGTCTGGGGTGTGCCCTCTCAGCAGACTTTTTCCGCTCCCGGTTCCCAGGAAAAAGTTACAGCCCGAAAACCGAGCTCGTTTTTCAAAGTTGGCCGTTTCAGCGCCTCTGGCGCTCAGTTGGCCTCCGGACCGGAATTTCCTTATTTTTCCCAGATGCGCCGTCAAAAGTTACCCCTGCCTGCAAAATTTCAGCCCCCTCCGGGCAAACCACGGGGACTTATAATTTTTTCTACGAAACCCAACTTTATTCTATATATATATAAACTAGCGTGTCGCGCAGTAATTGCTCGGTGTAGACAGTATACTTTTGGTATATATGGGCGGGCGCTGACATGAGCGCTTCGCGCAAAGGACTTCGTTGCTAGTGCATGCGCGATTTTGAAATGAATTTATGGATGTGATAAGGGATTTTCAGTCTACAGGCATCGCGAGGACGCATTCATAATTTTATGGGATCATTCGGCCGCTTTGCGGCCTCAGGACGGGCGCTTCGCATAATTTCATAATTTTATGGGATCATTCGGCCGCTTCGCGGCCTCAAAGGGTGCTCCGCGCCCTTTTGTATTCTAAGGTTTAATTCGGCCGCTTCGCGGCCTCAAAGGGCCCTCCGCGCCCTATTTATATTTAAGGTTTAATTCGGCCGCTTCGCGGCCTCAAAGGGTGCTCCGCGCCCTTTTGTATTCTAAGGTTTAATTCGGCCGCTTCGCGGCCTCAAAGGGTGCTCCACGCCCTTTTGTATTCTAAGGTTTAATTCTGCCGCTTCGCGGCCTCAAAGGGTGCTCCGCGCCCTTTTGTATTTGCTCGGTGTAGACAGTATACTTTTGGTATATATGGGCGGGCGCTGACATGAGCGCTTCGCGCAAAGGACTTCGTTGCTAGTGCATGCGCGTTTGTTAAGTGATGAGCAAGTGCATTCGGCCGCTTCGCGGCCTCAGGACGGGCGCTTCGCGCCCGTTTTCCACTCCCCCACGCCCCCTCCACTTCCCCCACGACCCCACGCACCCACCCCACGCTTCCCCCCTGTCCCACTCCCCCTCTCCCCAACCCCCCCCCCCCACGCGTCTCCCCTCCCCCCACTCCTCCCCACACACGCCCCCCTCCACTCCACCCACGCCCCCCTCCACTCCCCCCACGCCCCCCACGCCCTCCCCCTCCCCCACGCCCCCTCCACTCCCCACGCCCCTCCACTCCCCCACTCCTCCCCACCCACGCCCCCTCCACTCCCCCCCCCACGCTTCCCACCTGTCCCACTCCCCCTCCCCCCAAACCCCCCCACGCGTCTCCCCTCCCCCACTCCTCCCCACCACGCCCCCCTCCACTCCCCCACGCCCCCACGCCTCTCCCCCCTCCCTTTCCCCAACCCCCCTCCCCCACCCGCCTCCCTCCCCCGCGCCACCCCAACCGCGCTCCCACACCTTTAAAGTGTAATTAATTAAAAGAAAATATTTTCAATTATTTAACAACGTTTAAAATAACCTAAAAACACAAAAAAAAATAATGTACACCGTCCGGGTTCGAACCCTTCCCCCTCTGAATATTTAAATATTCTTTAGCGCCTTTTTTGAAATGAGTTATAAATTTATTTCTGAAAATTTAAATTTTTTGAGAAATCCAGCTAAGTTTGTGAAAAACGCGACGGGCGCTTCGCGCCCGTTTTTTAAATTTTTTGGGGGCATTCGGCCGCTTCGCGCCTCAGGACGGCGCTTCGCGCCCGTTTTTTAATTTTTTGGGGGACATTCGGCCGCTTCGCGGCCTCAGACGGACGCTTCGCGCCCGTTTTTTAATTTTTGGGACATTCGGCCGCTTCGCGGCCTCAGGACGGGTGCTTCGCGCCCGTTTTTTAATTTTTTGTGGGACATTCGCCGCTTCGCGGCCTCAGGACGGACGCTTCGCGCCCGTTTTTTAATTTTTTGGGGACATTCGGGCCGCTTCGCGGCCTCAGGACGGACGCTTCGCGCCCGTTTTTTAATTTTTTGGGAGATGTTCGGCCGCTTTGCGGCCTCAGGACGAGCGCTTCGCGCCCGTTTTTTTAATTTTTTGGGGACATTCGGCCGCTTCGCGGCCTCAGACTGGCGCTTCGCGCCCGTCTTTTAATTTTTTGAGAACATTCGTCCGTTTCACGGCCTCAGGACGGTGCGCGAAGCGCTGGTCTTTTAATTTTGTGGGAGGATCCGGCCGCTTCGCGGGCCTCAGGACGGGCGCTTTCGCGCCCGTTTTTTTAATTTTTTGGGAGACGTTCGGCCGCTTCGCGGCCTCAGGACGGGCGCTTCGCGCCCGTTTTGTAATTTTTTTGGGGACATTCGGCCGCTTCGCGGCCTCAGGACAGGCGCTTCGCGCTCGTTTTTTAATTTTTTGTGGGATATTCGGCCGCTTCGCGTCCTCAGGACGGGCGCTCCCACTCCTCAGAATCCCCAATCACACAGGGATTCTGATGTCTTAACCATGTCTAAAGTAAAATCTGATTACATATTCGTGATCAGCGGCCCAAATAACCCCTAAAATCATATTTTTGGAAGATTTTTTGGTGAAAAAACTTTCCCACTCAGAAATCATGGTCACCCCTGTGTTCCCAAATTACAAAATCACTTTTATTTCTATAACTTTTTTAAAAATGTGATAATAAGCTAAATTAAAATTTATAAATAGAGCAAAAAATTGCGGATTTTTTGAGTATATTATTTTTATAAAATACTTTTTCAGAAGGAGTTCTGAATTTTTTTCTGAAAAATCGAATTTTTCCAGAAATTCTGGAATAACTTTTTATTTTGGAAGATAGAAATTCCAAATAAATCTCATAAAATTCTCCCAATTTTTCTCTATTTTTAAAGCTTTATTCCACTAAATATGACCAAAAGCGAAGTGAGTTATGAATTTTCGAAATTTCACTGGATTTTCGGGGCTCAAATTTTGACCGTTTTTCAAAAAATTTTAAACACCTTCCAAAAAAATCTGAAACGCAAAATAAAGCGTATATACGTATTCAGCACCTCAAATTATGCCATAAAAATGCATTTTGGCTAATTTAGGAGCAAAAAATTTTTTCATGAAATGCAAAACCATGGGTCCCCCTATGGTTTTGAGTTTTAAAATCACAATTAATTTTATAACTTTTTTTAAATTCATGATAAAAACATGAGATAAAGCACATTAGATAGAGCTTAAAATTCTCTACAAAAATGCTCTAGACAAATTTCGCTAAATCAACGCCTGACGAGTTATAAGCCTTGAACGGAAATGGGGAGCTCAATTCCGGAAAATTTTTCTATTTCCGGAAAATTTTGAAATTTTTTCAAAAATGCCACCAATCGATAGAGCTCGAAAAACGGTTGCTTGAAAGTGGTCTCCGTTTTCCTGGGAAAAATCGGCAAAAAAATAAAAATTCAAAAACGAAAAATTTTCGAGGGGGCCTAGCTCGAAAAATTTTGAAAATTTTCAAAATCTGAAAACGCCATCGGATGCAGCTTTAAAAACTGCACCAAATGCTCAAGCGGGCGCCAACCCGCTCCGCTAAACCCCCAGCGAGTTATTCACGAAAAGCCAAAACCGGCATTTTGAGCGCCGTTCAGTCGCCAATTTCTACAGGCTCGGCATTTGATCTGATCAAAAAGTGATCAGTGACAAAGTTGTAGCCAACATGTCTGGGGTGTGCCCTCTCAGCAGACTTTTTCCGCTCCCGGTTCCCAGGAAAAAGTTACAGCCCGAAAACCGAGCTCGTTTTTTCAAAGTTGGCCGTTTCAGCGCCGCTGGCGCTCAGTTGGCCTCCGGACCGAATTTCCTTATTTTTCCCAGATGCGCAATCAAAAGTTCCCCTGCCTGCAAATTTCAGCCCCCTCCGGGCAAACCACGGGCACTTATAATTTTTTTAACGAACCAACTTTATTCTATATATATATAAACTAGCGGGTGTGTGCTTACATGTTTCTTGGTGCTTAAAGCGCTTCGCGCTTTGGGAGCTTCGCTACCTAGGCCTTGTGTTAGGGTCTTTGCGTCAGCCGACATGCACTTGGTTTCACTCACGTGATGAGCTGACACATTGCATTTTCATGCAATGGAAACCGGAAGTGCCCTAACTCGCACGTCATCCCTCCTCCCTCCCTTAGTCCAGGTGGCAGCACTTTTTGTGTGTATCCGTTTAAAGTGCAGATGAGAACGGGGCGACATCAGTAAAGTGCCACACACGCTGGACTATAACTCGTTTGCTTTATTGCAATTTGAGCATGTTTTTGGCCACAATGTTCAGCACTTTGGTTTGACCTTGTGCATCGGTCTCCCTTCTGGGAGCGTACACTCGGACGTTGTTACCGTCCGTTGCCCTTGAAAAGGCAGTGTACAATTGACCATGGGAAAATACATCCCTTTCAAGGTCAATTCCGACCGTGCTGATTGTTTGGCCTTGACCTTTGAGAATGGTCATGGCGAAGGCAGGTTT
This sequence comes from Heterodera glycines, assembly GCA_004148225.2. Lineage (NCBI taxonomy): Eukaryota > Metazoa > Nematoda > Chromadorea > Rhabditida > Heteroderidae > Heterodera > Heterodera glycines. The sequence continues at coordinate 5,211,253 of CP049708.1, read as the reverse complement.
GATGGGAAACTGCAAACGCTCATATTTTAAGCCGCCAGGCGTTTTGTCCTCGTAGACATTGCGTGTTCTTTCGATGAAGAACTTAACTTGGCCACCAACAGCGTTGCTGTTAATGACGCGACCGACCAGACGATCGTCGCCAAGTTCTTCAAGAACGATGCGCGTGCCGTTGATCAGTCCTTCCTTATCACTTTTGTTGATAAGGAGAACAACGACGCTTCCGACCTTGAGTCGCAGACGGTGGGGAGGCATCCCAGAGTCTGTGCGTCGGTTCAACGCTGCCACTTCGGACTCGATTTCATCGATGTCCAGTGGCGCTCGTCAAGCGGTTTGTCCGTGGACAAATATTCTCGCACTTGACCAGGCACGTTCGCCATCATAATTTCGTTGATCTCATCGCACGTGTCAATGTGAGGTGCGAGGATCAACGATTGAGCAGTTCCTTGTCATTTCCAAGGAGTTTTGGAAGTGGATAGACAAAGTCTATCAACTCTTCCCTGCTCTTTACGAGGAACTGCGGAGGAATCCAGAAGTGTTCTCCGGTCTCTCCGAGGCCGATTTGGCGGCACATTTGCAAGTAGCTTGCTGCCCTTGGCCCAACCTCTGGTTGATGGTCAATTTCATTGTGGTGAATTGACAAACAGTGGAGAGGTTTGAAAGCAGGCCGTAACTTGTGCAGTTAGGCCTTCGTGAGGCACGACCGGCAGTGACTGTTTAAAGTCACCGCTGAATGACCGTTTTTCCTCCGAAGAGGAGGTCCTTGTGCTGGGGAATTGCCATTTCTTTGCACACTCGGTCGATGACCTCTATCACCGTGTTGTGAAGCATGGTGATCTCATCAATGATGATGAGTTGGGCCTCACGTATCCGTCGGCAAAGAAGCTTCAAGCGGAATGCTTGGAAGCTTGTCTATGACACTTCTCTGCCAGACGGAACGTGGAATGGGCTGTTTTCCCATATGGCAGCAAATAGCCGCACACCCAGTGGATGCCGTGGCAAGCACTTTGTAGGTGTATGGGGGCTTGCGCAAGCGCTTGATAATTTGGCCAAACAGGAATGTTTTTCCTGTACCTCCATCGCCGAAAATGAAGAAACGGCGAGGCACAGTCTGGTCCTTTGGGTCCGACTGTATTGCTCTCACAACAGCATCAAAGACCTTTTGCTGGTCGCTGTTGAGTGGAGGTGGGGTGTTTTGTTGTGGCCTTTGTTTTGGCTGGCCAGGCGGCATATTCAGACCATCATCACCAAAGAAAATTCTTCAATTGCCAAATTGATATTTTTGGCTTTTGAATTTGGTGGATCTGGGAGGCCACAAGTGCACGCAGCTTAAGTTAAAGAAGTGCAATCGCCAATCAATGTCGGCTAATGCTTGCTGCTCGCGTGCTTGGCGTATAGCCGCACTGGTGATGCCCTGTGGTTGTACATTTGGTCTTTGTACTTGTTCCACAGTTCTAGGGCATTGCTCGGCTGCCCAAAGACGAGGATGCTCACGAAGAGCCATCTCATCTGGTCCGGCCAGCGATGCAAGGCTGCCTCGCCGAGCGTTTTGTGCCAAATTTGGTCATCTTCAAGAAGCCCATGCTGTAAAGCGGCCTCTGTGAAGGTGTTGTACTGCTGCCCATTGACCAGTTTTAAGTGGTCCGGATCACCGGGAAAGTGACGCATCAACGCATAAAGTGCAAATCTTTCCCGGTCCGTTGGAGGGACAGGTACAACACGACCGATTGGGGGCCTCTTGTAGGCTTCCTTTTATAAGGACCCATCGGTCTTTTGCCCATCGAAATTGCTCTGGGACTTTTTCAAAAAGCATGTCCTTAAGCGAAGGAACATGCTGCCATTCGTTTTGCCATTGCTTCCAATAGGCAGAGCATGGCGTCTCTGGGAGTTCGCCTCGCTGAATTTCCTCAGCTTTGCTCACCAGTTGGAATGCCCTGTATACAACGGGCTGCTGGTTTGGCAAATGAATGGACAAATGAACAACGTGTGAGAGTTTTGCAAATGGCATTGAATGCACAACTGCAAAAGCTTCCGTAGCACCACGGAAGTTCATTTTGGCATATTGAGCCGGCTCATCGATACCGATTTTGCTGCCGGACTCCTCTTTGCACTCGACATAACAATGTCCAGGCCCTTTGAAAGGGTATTTGAGTGCATATTTTATTTCGCTTTGTTACCGTAGCGAATAACATTGTGGTGTACTCGGTAACGCAGCAAAATGTATGGGTTGTACGGCACGACTGTGAGTTGTCGTATATTAAGCCGTTCACCTCAATTTGGGCACCACCATCGGTTGGGCTAGGCCGGTAATACAACGCGGGCCTGTCCGGGTGCAAATCGTACATTTCGAGGGGCTGGGAAGCCCTTTTTACACCGCCCAAAGTTGGGGTCACGTGGACCGCACCAACTATCACTGCATCTGTGCAGTTGCATATGCATTAAATCGCGTACTTCGCGATGCATTTGTGCAATGGGGAGTCATCATCTTTGTCTGGCAAAGGTGGAATATGAGCCCATATGTATTCCTGGATGACTTCTGGAACTGCGTCCAGGTCAGTCTGGGCTACAATGTGTGCGTGTGGGCCACCACGCCCTTGGAACTCCATGACTCTCCTGAGCCAAGGATTGTTCCGAAGAAACCCTTTCATAGAGCTCTTGGTGGAAAACAGCAATTTTGCTGCACCACACCGCATCCACATGTCAAACGGTCAGTGAACATTTGACCATTTTTGTAAATGTTCTCCTTGAACTCTGGCCACTCACGGTTGTTCGTGAATGTGATGAAGAGCCGCGCCTTTTTTGCGTCGTGGCAACGCGCAAAAATGGTGTTGCAGTCTTCATACATTTTTTTCCAATACTGAAGAGAATTTACATTCTTTTCAGAAAGGCGAACAACACTGCCAATGTCATCGACAGTCTTGTCGTGCATTGGGGTTTTGCCGAGCTTGCTGCTTATTGTATTGGTTCACCAAATACTGCAGCAAATTTTTTGGAGTACTTACGCGCAGGTCCATGTCTGGACGGCGCAAAAAAGTGGCAATTTGCCAGTCAATTTTGGACGCTTGGTCTAAGACCCAGCGCTGTCCAAGACCACCGCCACATGAAGAATGTGTGGTATTGCCACTCCAAATTTTCATCCCTTATTGCGAGATGATACTTGCAGTAATCGCGCAGAGAAATGAATTTTTCGTCTTATCATGCGATCAATCATGATTCGTCGATGCACCGATCTCAGATCTGATGCAGCAATTGACTCAGTCTCGCATGTCATCATCGGACATTGCATCAGTGTCAAACATTTATCGACACATTGATCGCTTCTCCGCTTTTTTGTGCGGGTTTGGCATATGGAATGCCAATTTGTATCCATCGTCGCCCTTAGGCTTAATTAATGGATAGGTCAAGCTATCAGTCCATGGACTGAACGGGGCTATTTCGTTAACTGCCCTTGCTTGTTTTCGACCCATATCCCTTTTGGTGCCGGGGCACCTGTGGGATCCGCTGAATTGCGAACATCCCTTCACCCGTTGAGGGGGTGATTATCTGGTGGGGATGCAACTTGGGTCTTTCATACCACCCGGAGCAGAGCGCTCATCCAACAAAGTCATTCTGAAGAACGGAGCTCTTCAGTCCTTTGTTGTCTAACAACTCTTGGAGCTGTTCACGAGCCTGCTTGTAAGCAGATGCAGCCGGGTGATTTTCTTGGATCATTTGTTCCAAAATTTCAAGGGTCTCATCATTAAGCTGATGACCCTGCACAAACTCTTCATCGTTTGTGATTTTCTCTCCCGTGAAGGTGGGATTTTTTCGTCGCTGCTCCATGGCTTCGACTGGATCCAGAATGTATAACTGACCGAAGCCAGGAATCTGGGTTGTGCCAGCCTGCATGCTGCTTATGCGGCGATGGAATTCTCCGTTGAGAATTACTGCCATCGGGTCCGCCAGCAGGGCATGGCTTATTCCAGCCGAAACACTCGCAAATTGGAGCAAATTATTGTAACGCGACATATTCCGAACAAACTCCTTCCCTTCGCGGGGTTGTTTGTCGCACACGATGAGCTCTTCAAGCTCTTTTGGGTGCGGGTTAAGCTTTGGCAAAACAACCCTTCCTGACGACAGCAAAGGCTGCTGTCCTCATGCGGGAAGAGTAGTGCTCCACAATGAGAGCACTTTTGTCGCCAAGCTTACCAGAATGAATATTCCGGATAATGCTTTGCTGCTGCGGCAGCACAGCACCAACCCTTGTGGCAAGGTAGCAACGCTGCGTAAATGCAGTGACTTTCTCAACAGTTTGCGATGCTGCGTCGCGGTGCGGGTGAAGGCGAACGGCTAATCGAAGCTGATTGCCGTCTGCCTATGCGCGATGATCGCCTCGGAGGCGTCTTCGGTCTGACAAATATTGCATCGTCAGCCTGCGCAATTGGCTCTTGCGGTGCGCAAGACTCCGACACCAAACCAAGCGTGTCAGCTTGGTTTTCACCTGCCACTTGGGCTTGGGTGAGAATG
>CP049708.1:5139804-5205750 GCA_004148225.2 Heterodera glycines | reverse complement strand
TTTTTTAATTTCCAAAAATATTCTTAATACAATTATAACACTAGTATTTACTATTCGACTAAATAAACATAATTTTTGAAGTATACGTATATATTCTGTCAATATTTTTTAGCGTGGTACCTTCTTTTAATATCTTATTCGAAAAAATATCTTTAATTATATAAAGTTATATATCAAGATATATAGAAACAATATAAATGATTTACTAATTATTATTCCAGGTAGGGATAAATAACATCTCAAAACAAATTCAAATCAATAAATTAATCAGTGACTTCTTCCTAGAAGAAATTTTCAGTTGAAATTATATACAAACAAAAAAATATATAAAATTAGGGAAAGAAAGTAAAAAAATATTAAATACCAAAACAACTAATTAAGGAAACGTGATAATTCAAAGCAACCATTTTTATGCAAAAAAATACTTAATAATAAAATATAAAAAATATTTTTGTTTTCCACTTAAAATTCAAATAATCATAAATTTTTGTTAATAAGGCTGTGAAGTATATTTTAAAATTTTTTCATATTAAATTGTATGTGTTATTTAATTACTATGAAATATAGAAGTATTATCTCGCAAAGAACTCGAGGACAAAGAAAAATTTAACGAAGCAGTAAAGTGTAAAAACTCGTGCATCTTTCTTCCGCATTTAATTACTTATTCATGTATTGTAGTTATTTAAACGTTAAATAATTCGTTGATCATTGATTATAATACAATATAATAATTTCTTTAATATGATGATAGTACAGTAATAATTATACCTTTTATATATTAAAATTATTATTGTGTTTATTTTATGTACTTATATTACAAAAAAGATAAAACTTCCAATATAATTGGAGGAAACGGCCTTAAACGAAACACTTTTGAAATTATGAAATTAAGATGTAAAAACATTAAATTCATTGCTGATAAATAATGAAATAATATCATAAAATTAAAATATATATTAAAAATTATTTTTCGACAGTTTTTTAATTGAATTATTTTAATATTTATTTCCATCCATTTTCAAATTTTTACAGACCATGCCAAAAACTGAAAATAGTAAACTAATTTTTGCACAAAGTCTTTGTGGAAGTTTTTGTGGTCGAAAATTTCGGACACAGCCAGCGTGAATGTTTTTTGCCATAATTATGTTAATACAATATTTTAAATTAGAATTATATAAAATTTGTTACGAGGTGGATTATAAATGGTGGATGTTTGAAAATTAGTTTCTTTTTGTTAAATTTTAAAATATTTTATGTTTTCATCTTTTTGAAAAACTTTCGGGTTCATAACCAAATATTTTTTAAATCATTTTTTGAAAGTTAAATAGAAATTTAATAGTTCAAACAGAATAAGAAATCATAAATAATAATTCTCATTTAATGTAATAAAAAATGACCGATTGTACTTTATTTAATCAATGGCTCTTTTTATTCTTTGAATTGAAATTAATTGAATGTTATCATTTCATTGCAGCATTATGAATTTAAAAAAGAAAGATTCACTTTATTTTGTAAAAATAAATTCAAAAAAAGTTTCAAATAAATATCATAAAATACTTTAATCTTTGACCATGTTCTAGTTTAAATGTTAAAAACAACAAATTTTAGAATATAACTCAAAAAACAATAATTATTTTTAAGAGTCAAAAATATAGTTATTGTTTTAATTTGAATTAAATCATCATCGATAAAAAGATAATATGATATTAATAAGTGCAAATTTGCGAGGTTTCAAATTGAGATAATTTTTAAAATTATAATGACATTGTGAGGGATGGACATAAAGGACGCTCGATACTTGAATTTAATTAATTTTTTATAAAAATTAATTATTATAAATTAATAATTTATTAATTTTTTTAATAAAGCAAGATGTATCTTCATGTTAATAAATAAATCTTATGAATATATTAAATATGAAATAAGAAAAATTAAATAAAAATGAAAAAAAATATTATTTTTTAAATTACTATTTAAATGGCTGCGCCCGGAAGAATGCATATTATCAAGTTCATAGCAAATTTAAAAATAATGAAACAAGAAAAATCATAGATAAAACATAAATCATGATAAATGAATTTTGGAATTTAAATTTTTTAATTAAAATATAATATTTAGAGGAAATAATATAGAATTTTAATCTAATTGAATAGTTATTTAAATGAAAATAATTATCTGTTAAATGAAGCGAATTGTTCATCTTAAAGCAACGAAAAGAATAAATAATTATAAAAAAGCTTTAAACAAATCAAATCTCAGAAGAGACCTAATCTTTAAAAGTGATTAATAAAGAATCATTTAATAATTTTAATTAAAATATTTATTTGAACTAAAGACATGATAAAATTATATTATTATTCCTTAATATCTATTGTTTCAACACTGCTCTAATTAATCCGACGGGGATTGGTGCCTACTGCTTTATCGAGGTACGTTTATTTTAAAAAATCTCATGTCACATGGAATTGGATACATTTCCATTAGAAATTTTCGATAATTTAACGCCTATTATAATCTAAAAACTATCGACAAAAAAAGCGCAAAAATTTTTGTGTACCTTGAATAAAAATAATACATTAAAAAATATCTAAGCATTATTATCAAAAAGTTAAATAAAATTGAAAACGAAAGGTGGTCAACTGGGTTTAAATTGAAAAAAGTCGAAAGCATGAGTTAAAATTTAAATAAACAACAAGAATATATTTATTTTAAAATAAAATATTTTTTATAAAAATATTTAAATATGCGACTACAAATAATTTAGGTTTTATTCTCTTATTAATATAAAATTTAATGATGGAAAAGTTAAAATTAATTAAAAAAGATCTGCTGCATAAAATATTAAAAATATTTTAATAATAAATCTATATAAATTATATTCACAGATGACGAAATGAAACCTTTGCTAAAAAATCTATGAAAGCATTTGCTTTGCTGAATTTTTAAAAATCTTTCACTTAATTTTTTTCAATTTTTCAAAGCTAAATATAAAAATTTAATTATTGAAGAGAATAAAATAAAAAGGAAATGAAAAATTGAATTTGGGAAATCATAAATAATGAATATAAATTCAGCTAAATAATCTCCAAAAATTGGAAAAATAATCGACAACAAATGCGCAAAAATATTTAATACTTTGTAGAAAAATGCTGCAAGATCAAAAGTATTTTAATAATAAATCTTTAAATTATTTACAATAAAACGAAATGAAAAGGGATATTATAAAATATCTTGATTTGCAATAATTTAATAATTTAAAAGTAAAGTCCTTCTTTTGAGGAAATAAAAATTATTCTTATTTTGCAATAGAGATTTTTAATGGGACAAACGTTAAAATTTCATAATAAAAAGAAGAAATTCCCAACGAATGGAAGCCGAAAACAGTCGACAAGAATAATTTATATAACTTATCAAATTTGAAAAATTTAAAAATATTTTGATTTATTATTGAAAGTTGATTAATTGTACATAAATTGATAGACACTGTATATTAGAATAAAAAAACAAATTTTATGATTAAATTAAATTTATAATTATTATAAATGAACATAAAAATATTTGTAATTCAAATACTAATGCTACGGTACTACCGCTACCGTAACTCTACACTTCACATCAAATCCGACAAGAATGATAAAAAAAAATTATCTGGTAAAATAAAAGGCAAAGAATACAAACAAAATATAATTAATATTAATATTTATTTCATTGTAGTCAATTAATCAAAATTAAGTTTGAAAGAATCATGCAAATGTTCAGAAAAAGGAATTAAACTATATTCAAAACAATATCATTATAACAAAAAAATATATAATAAGTAGGGCTGGAAATTTTATGTAAATACATATGTTTTCCTCTGGCTTCTCCATGCTCTAAATAGTAGGAAAACCACTTTCTTTTTGTGTTTGCGAACAAAAGTTGGGACTTTTATTTTCATATTTTTACATATTTCGGGGTTTTTATACATATTTGATACATATTTTGGAATTGTTTCTTATATATTTTCATTTTTTTACATATTTTGATGAACCGACGGTACGGTAAAAGAATTTTAAAAGTCACACAAATTAGTCATTTATTTAACCAAACTGTTTTTTCACATTTACAGTTGGATTTGCAACGACGTTTGGATGGACATTTTGCCCTGTTTTGACCATCCTCAACTTGGCCTCAAATTGGCACTTCTTTGGCCCCGTTTTGATGCGCTTGTGGACAAACATTTCGATGGCAAAAGCGAATTGACAATTTGGAGAGAAATGAATTAATTAAGAATGATCGATCGATTTCAAATCAGTGATCAAATGCAATTTTATGCAGAAAAACCTCTCAATTTTGGTAAATAAATCGGACGTATAATAATGGCAAAAATTGGACTCTATTGCAGTTCACACGACCATAAGCACTTTTCTTGTCGGTTTTTTCCCGAGACGGGGCAGCAATTTTCATTGTAATTTCAAATCTCATAAACATATGTGTCACTCAGAACTTCCGAGACACACTTATGTAATTCCATGTTAAGGAGACACACTATCCATTTCCAGCATATCGGGGCAGTATTAGGAAATAGGATAGTGTGTCCCATATAGTGTTAGTATCATAAATGTGTTTCGCAAATTTTGAGTAAAATATGTCATCTAAAACTACATATTAAATGGGTCTCAAATTTTTGGTTTATCATAAATGTGTTCCATAAAAAGCATAACGGCTACCGCCCGGACGGCGTAATGTTTACAAATACACAATACAACCGGTCCGGGCCGGAGGGAGTACCATGGTATGCAATGGGGGAAAAAATATTTGAACAAAAACATACATTAAGTGAGTGGGGGTGGTGGAATGGCAAAACATCAAGTGCATGCCAAAAAAAATTACATTAGTGAGGCCGGCCGGATCGGCAGATAATTCCATCGGCTATCTTTGTCCCGTGTTTTATTCGCCATCTTCTTGTGATTCTTGGGAATCCTCAGTATGGCCGCGACGGGGGAGGAACTCATTCAGTTTTGAGACGATGTAGGTAGTTTGTGTGTTGATGTCAAAACAGAATGCACATGACTTGAGTTGAATAGGAGAAGGAGAAGCACGCAATTCGGTGTCCTTTTTGAGCTTTTCGATCACCCAGGAAGCAGTCCGATCTCCAGTACGAGTGAAGAATTGGATGGGCACCTAATTATATTAAAGTCAATTAAAAAAACAATTCATACATTCAGCGAAAGAAGCGCGTTGTCTGCACGTTTCAGGTTCGATTTAAGGTAGTCTCTGTTGCCTAAAATATTTGTGTTTTTTAAGTAACTGGTTATTTATAGAATGAGACACATTAATGTGACTGTTACAGAAGCAGAGCCTATTAACCATTTATAATTTTTGTATCTCATACTATATAAGGCTGAAATACCATTACCTGGAATTCCAAACTGGTGCTGGAAACCTTTAAACTGCACTGAAATGAACAGATTCACGCGCAGAAAGGCAGCAAGCATGATGATGTCGGCCGGAGCTAAATGTTTTCAAGAATTTGATAACTGCGTATTATTTTTACTGATGTAGTCCGGTTTTCCTTCTAGCATGTTTTGAATGTGCAAACACGGAGCCGAGTCGGCAGAAGGAGCATATACAGCTAGAATTTAAAGACGTAACAAGGTTGGCGCTATATTTAAAGCCACAGCGTTTTGACAATTTTTCACATTTTTTATATATTATTTTTTTATAAATGACTTTTTCTGCAACTTTGGTTTTGCTTTAAGTTCATTTACGCTGTCTTTTAATATAGCGCCACAAGCTTAATGAGATAGTTACTTTTGAATAGCTCGTTGACTTCTTCCACCTCGATCTGCGCCATGATGAAATAAGCCAGGGGGCAACTGATCGTCTTGAAGAGTTGCTTCACAAGGATGTCAAGACGAGTTTTCTTTCTAACGTCGGAGGCGCCAAGCGTAAGGTTCCCAGCTGAGATGTCCATAGTACCGCCAGATTGGTGTAAATCGTCATCATGCAATAAAGCCGTAACGGCAGAAATATCGATGCCAGTAACCGCGATCAGAACGGACAAGAAAAATAACAATTGCTGCTGAAACAACAACAAAATTATAAAAGTATAGGCGAAATGGCGCTATATTAAAAGTGGCCCTTTTTGAAAATTTTTTAAAAACCAATTTCGAACCCCGGACCCGGATTTATGATCAGTAAATTTTCATTGTAATTTCAAATCTCTAGACATATGTGGTACTCAGAACTTATGAGACACATTTATGATAATAACATTATATAGGACACACTATCCTATTTTCCTAATACTGCCCCGATATGCTGGAAATGGATAGTGTGTCTCCTTAACATTGAATTACATAAATGTGTCTTAAAAAGGGCCACTTTTAATATAGCGCCGGCTAAATCACTTTTTTACACATGGACATTAATTACCTTCTCCGGTCCATCTCTTTTGGAAGCAAGTGCATGGCCGATATGTTTGAGTTTGGAAGGGTCTCCGTACACTGGTAACTTGTAGTCAACAAGTTGTGCCAGAGGAGTGTAGAATTCCTTGTCCATAGTCAATGGCACTTCAAAATCGGTTCAATCTAGTTAAATAAACACTTTTGAGACTTTTAAATTGAGACATTTTTCCCGAAGTGAATTTTTAAGAAACTTTTTAAGTTCATTAAAACAGGCACAAAAGTGCTCAGCACACTACTGTGTCCTATCCAACTACTTGGAACATTTATTGCATGGGACACATTTATGTGTGTGGTGGTGCCCATGCAGACACACTGCTGTGTCCTGTCTGACTACTTTGCATTATAAAAAAAAGTGTGCAACTAACTGTTGAGTAACCGCTCGAAGTAGTAAGCCGTTGTAGCCGATGTAAGCGGCAGATGTGCCAGGTTGTTAAGTTCACGTGTGTTTGTGTTGAACCCGGTTGTCAATGCAAAGCACAAGTCGCTGTAGAATTTTAACGGAGGAGTGACTTCTCTCTTGGTGATCTTGTCTTTAAATTGTCCAGCTGCATTCAGGATATTCTTCTTCGTTCGGTTGAATGTGTAGTAGAGAGAAAGTGGAGCCGCGGAATCGGCAGAAGTGTTCAGGCCATCGCACTTGAGAAACGTTGCCAACGCCCCAAAGGCCAAACTGACAAAAAAGAATTATTTTTATACACTTAAAAAAATAACAGGCAATTAAGTAATTACGTGTAAGCGACATTTGAAGTGTTTGAATGCTGAAACATAGGTTCAGCAAGCTGGAGTTCTGTTCCGTCTGCGAGAGTGGTATGAGTGATGCGTTTGCCTGGCAGCACAAAAAGTTGACCCGCCGCCAATAGGTTGTTGGGCGAGATCGGCACAGGTTGTGCGTCGAGAGGCTGCCCTGGGATGAATGAGCCCATTCCAGAGACGAAGTAGTCCTTATCTTCTGAGTCGTCATAGATCTAAAAAACCAAAACACATGTGTGCTAATTATTATCCTATATATACATATGTGTCCCATTTTAATATAAAAATGATCTGTGACCAAAAGTTACAAATATTAATGTTTGTCTCTCTCTTACCGTGATTCCGCATTTCGCAAAATGTCGAAAATTCCTTCGTAATCCAGGGCTGTGATCTTCTTGCACAAGTCTGGACCATCGACAAACGAGTTGTCTGCAAACTGTGTGATTTTGGCATGTGAAGCCATTTCAGCACGGGCCCTGTCCATTGGCGTCAATTCGTGCTTTCGCAGGTGTCCTTTCAGGTCGATTGCTGCTGCTTTACAATAAACACAGATTTTCGGATACTGGACAAAATAAATAAACTTAGATAGATAGATAAAGGCATTCAAATAAACCCGTTTGATTGTGTTTGCAGAGATGGTTGGAAAAGCCGGAGAATCGGCAGACAGATGTTCTTTGATAGCAGCAGCAATTCCTTCTTCCGAAGCCAACGAATCCGCAGTACTTTTGTCGTCTTTGTTGGTCTTTTTGTGAAGTTTGCACATGAAATCAAGCTGAGAGTTGTTCTTCAGCGTGCTGACCAAATTTTTGTAGATGCGCTGGATGGCCGGGATATTGTCAATGAATTTGCTTAAACATTAAATATTTTAAAGTTGTCACGAACTTTGGCAATGGGCTGTTTGCAAGACACATATATGTTAAAAAACATTTAAGAAGACACACTATCCTTCCAGCAAATAGGTGCAGTATTGGGGAAATAGGAAATTGTGTCTCCTTAAGTATAGAATAGTGCAAGACGTCTGGAAGCCGGTTTACCGGTAAAAAGAACTATATAAAATAAATTTGAGAAGAAACCAAAGGGGTGGGGTGAAATTGTGGTATTACGAGATATAATTTGCACCTGAGCTGTGTCTTTGTTGCTGCACGTGCCCTAGGACTGGCCGCAAGCGGGTTTTCACGATATTTGAAGCCTTCGGTTTCCAACATGACGTTCATTGCCTTATCATGTTCTTCCTTATAGATCGTATGCAATTGGGCCACAGTGGGAACTTGGAACTGATCTTCGGTACTCATAGCCGATGTCGGCAGCAGATGTTTGGACAGTCGAGCCGGTTGCGGCAGATGATGTTGATGAGGCTGTTTGCGATGTTCGTTTATAAGACCTTAATTCAGAAAAAAAATTAATCAAGTTAAAACGGGTATTTCCTACAAATTTTTAAAGATTTTGAGGGGGGGGGGGCAACAATACACGGGAGTGCTAAAACGAACGAAAATGAATACAAATTGCAAAAAATAGCCTAAATGGAGGCAGGCAATTTGTAAAAAAATTTGGAAAAAAAATTAGACCAACAATGTTTAATATGTATTATTATGTGTAAAAAAAATAAACAGAAAAAAGTGTAAACAATTTCATAATTGTTCTCCTTGCAAGGAGCACCAAAAAAATGTGTTTACAGTGTCTCATTGAATCTGGATAACACAGATGTTTGTGTGCTTTTAAAATACAATAATATGTGTCTCATAAATTGGTTTAGCTTTATGTGTCCCATAAAAACATGGTCACACAAATGCGGACTATTGATCAAAACAATCCTATGATGGCCACGGGAGGGAAGACAGAAATTGCCGCCGCGCCTTTTTAGTAAATTTATGCTAAAATATTCAAGTCAAAATTCATGGGATGTGCAAAATCCGGCTGTTGTGAAGATTATTGGTCCCACAAAAAAAAGAATAAATTAAAAAAAACAATTTTTAGGGGTTATTTGATGCGCTGAGCGCGAATATGACATCCGTTTCGACCAATTTCGAACCAGGACCCGAATACAAACAAAAAGTCTAAAATTCAATTTTTCGATTTCGCACTTTTATTCTAAAATTGATTAAAACTAGCAGAAAATAAATCACAGGTAATTTGAACAGCAAAAATAAGTCATTTTATGTAGATTCGAACATACATAAAGTAAAAATAAAAAATTTTAAGTTTCGACTTTGTTCGAAATCTGAGCCGGGGTTCGAAATGGATATCTTATTCGTGATCAGCGACCTTGAAAACCTCAGGGAATTTTATTTAGATGACTTTTAAAAAATAAACTGTTCGAATCTTAGTTTGGGGTTCGAAACAAAGTCAAAAATGGATTTCATATTCGCGCTCAGCGCATCAAATAACCCCTAAAAATTGTTTTTTTGTAATTTATTCTTTTTTTTTGTGGGACGCGTATTCTGCACTAGAAGCCTTAGCAATTTTTAAAAAAATCCTGAAAATACCGCGTACTCTTTTCTCGGGAGCGGCACGGGCAAATCGGCAGAGCGTTTTCACTGCAAAGCTGAGAGAGAAGCCGATGTCGGGCCGGTTGCGGCAGATGTTTGGAGAAATTTCAAAAAATTCCGAAAATACCGTAGTGCTGCCTCAGGGGTATACGGTAGGGGGAAATGGTGAGTGATTCATTTACATTATTTTATATGTTTAAGGAGACAATCGAAGAATTGAGGATTTTTCAAGAAGACGACAATAACCCTCAAGAATTAAGCAAAAATTGCAAACAAAAATTTACCAAATTATTGAATTCAAAAGCATTCATATTCATATCTTGTAGATTTTTTTCCAAAACACAGAAACCTCTTTTAGCAAACTTATAAGCAAAAATCTTTATTTTGAGGATTTTTTGAGTACGATTATTTTAAAGGTTTTTGACTGACGTCATAACTAGGGTTGTGATTTTAGTGATTTAACTATTTTTGCTCAATTGTTTTGAAGAAAGGAGCTCAAAAAAGTAATTTTTTCTATTCTGATGTCATTCATTACCCATCACTTGAACTCACTATTTGGCACTGCGTCACAAAATAATTAAAAGCCGATATTTTAAGAAAAATAAAAGTTTTTGGGATCAGGCGGTGCCAACATACCCCGCCGGGAAAAAAAAATAATTATATTTTGCTCAATTTTTGGCTGAAAATTTTGTCACTATTCGTCACTATTTCGGACGTTTAGTCAATATTTTGGCATTTTTCCTCACTATTTAATTAACGATTTCGAGCCTTTTAGTAACTAAAAGTGTCGACCCTAGTCATTCGACCGTAGTAATCAATTTCATTCAAATTCATTCTGCTGATCCTCTTTAAAGCAAATGCATTTCTGTTCTTCCCTCCTCTTTTAAGTAAAATTAAAAGTCTTAATTGTTTTGGGAAGGCTGAATTGTTTCGTTTCACTGATTTTTATGGCAATACATAAATTAATTCTTGAAAAGGCCACCCGTTGTATTTGAGGCAATGTTTTAATAGTGAATTATAGTACAATAATTTTAATTATTACAATACCAAAATTATTTTTTAGTTAGATTTAAACAAAAAAATCAAATATTTTTAAAATTAATTTATAATAAATCTTGTCGGATTTGATGTGAAGTGTAGAGTTACGGTAGCGGTAGTACCGTAGCATTAGTATTTGAATTACAAATATTTTTATGTTCATTTATAATAATTATAAATTTAATTTAATCATAAAATTTGTTATTTTTATTCTAAAATAGAATTACCGGTAAATAATTTAAATTTCAACGCAAAATTTTGCATCATTTGAATCTTGAGAATAATCTGTATGAAAACGAGTCCAATTTTAGACCTTTGTATTTTTTGACTAAATTTTGACTTAAATATTATTACAAATTATTTTATTAGCGTTTTTTTACTTTAGTAACTAATTGATATCTATGTAAATTTTTTTAACATTATTTTTTTCTCAATAAAATAAAACTAACCATTTTAAATTTTTTATTTTAAAATTTAATGTTTAATTTTAAATTATTTACAGTGTCTATCAATTTATGTACAAATAATTTTTTTTATCAAACTTTAAAAAGTTTTGATAATTTATAACTCAAACAATATGTTTTTTTAAATAAATGTTTTAAAAATAAAATTATTTCTTTTTATATATTATATGATTGATACCTTCATGGAAATATAACTCATTTAATACAATAATATCCATTTTTCATATTTTTGTATTTAAAAATCTCCTTTAGAAACATTTCAATAAATTTCTATAAAAATTATCTATAAAAAACACTTCTAAATAATCGTTATCTAACTGTTTTTTCTTTTTCGTGATGCCTTTGTAAATTTCTAATCACTAAATTTAATAGTTTAAGATTTTCCAACATTTTTTTTTCTTTAAATTTTGAGAAGTTATCCATATTTAACAATTTTTCTTAGGTATTAAAACCCATATTTGGAATTTTTGTCCAAATAAACAGGACTTTTTTAATTAATATCAAGAATATTAATTGATTGTTGCTTATATATTTTATTTTTTTTAATTTGATTAATGAACAATTTAAAATGCGTTTTTATATCTTAGCTCAGTTAGGTAGTAATTAAATTTTTAATTTTTTTTATTTGCAACGTTTAGAAAGTGAGTATTTTCTGTTCAATTAATTCAGTGTGCGGATCTGTCCAGATTTATCAGAAATGTTCTGATTTTGAGGGAGTGACCCAATTTTGTTCTGGTTTCTATTCTTAAGAAAATTTGTAATTTTATGGCGTAATGTCATTCAGATTTTCAAAAATTTTCCCGTCGGCGCCTAACGGCACCGCCTGACCTTAAAAATCCTTCGTTTTCTTAAAAATTGGCTCAAAATCACAAAACTTGAACAATTTTTTGGACAAAATTCATTTGTAGAATATTTGGGCTGTTTTGAAGAAAGTATTTGTGCTATAAATTGAAAAATGATTATAAATTTATCTTGCATATTGCTCAAAAAAAGCAAACTCACCTTTCTCGAACATTTTAATTTTTAGTTACATTTCGTCTGTATTTTTTAACTATTGCCGAATTTTAATTAATAAATATTCAAAGAGTAATAATATTAAATGTAAGTGTTTTGTGTATTTTTTATAAATATCAAGCGAAATTTTTGTTTCAAATAAATTGTGTTGAATAATTTATTATTATAAATTTAATGTTGTATATGTTGTTAACATTTATATCATATTGTTTATTCTGAAGATCTATATTATTTATGGTCAAAGATTAAAGTATTTTATGATATTTATTTGAAACTTTTTTTGAATTTATTTTTACAAAATAAATTGAATCTTTCTTTTTTAAATTCATAATGCTGCAATGAAATGATAACATTCAATTAATTTCAATTCAAAGAATAAAAAGAGCCATTGATTAAATAATAGTACAATCGGTCATTTTTTTATTACATTAAATGAGAATTATTATTTATGATTTCTTATTCTGTTTGAACTATTAAATTTCTATTTAACTTTCAAAAAATGATTTAAAAAATATTTGGTTATGAACCCGAAAGTTTTTCAAAAAGATGAAAACATAAAATATTTTAAAATTTAACAAAAAGAAACTAATTTTCAAACATCCACCATTTATAATCCACCTCGTAACAAATTTTATATAATTCTAATTAAAAATATTGTATTAACATAATTATGGCAAAAAACATTCACGCTGGCTGTGTCCGAAATTTTCGACCACAAAAACTTCCACAAAGACTTTGTGCAAAAATTAGTTTACTATTTTCAGTTTTTGGCATGGTCTGTAAAAATTTGAAAATGGATGGAAATAAATATTAAAATAATTCAATTAAAAAACTGTCGAAAAATAATTTTTTAATATATATTTTAATTTTATGATATTATTTCATTATTTATCAGCAATGAATTTAATGTTTTTACATCTTAATTTCATAATTTCAAAAGTGTTTCGTTTAAGGCCGTTTCCTCCAATTATATTGGAAGTTTTATCTTTTTTGTAATATAAGTACATAAAATAAACACAATAATAATTTTAATATATAAAAGGTATAATTATTACTGTACTATCATCATATTAAAGAAATTATTATATTGTATTATAATCAATGATCAACGAATTATTTAACGTTTAAATAACTACAATACATGAATAAATAATTAAATGCGGAAGAAAGATGCACGAGTTTTTACACTTTACTGCTTCGTTAAATTTTTCTTTGTCCTCGAGTTCTTTGCGAGATAATACTTCTATATTTCATAGTAATTAAATAACACATACAATTTAATATGAAAAAATTTTAAAATATACTTCACAGCCTTATTAAAAAAATTTATGATTATTTGAATTTTAAGTGGAAAACAAAAATATTTTTTATATTTTATTATTAAGTATTTTTTTGCATAAAAATGGTTGCTTTGAATTATCACGTTTCCTTAATTAGTTGTTTTGGTATTTAATATTTTTTTACTTTCTTTCCCCAAGCTGATTTTGTTTAAACCTCAAAAAAAATTCTTGCAAAAATGTGACAAAAAAAGATTGCGAGTACATTTCTTAAAAATGACAAAAAGGGATTGCGCATTTCTTAAAAGTGTCCTCCTCCCAACCACTTAGAAAAAATTCTTGAAAAATTCAAGATATTTTTGAAATATTTAAAACATTTGAATTTTAAAGAAATTTTTCACTTTAACTTTTTGGGAATGGGGAAAAACTTATATTCAAAAAATCACTTAAGAAAAATAATTTAAAAATAATAAAATAATTTATAATTAATATTTAAGTCAAAAGGTAGTTAAAAATATAAAGTGGTCTGAATTATTAGAATAAAATAATACATTATACAAATTTATTAATTAAAAAATTTATAAAATTTAATCAAAAAATACAATGGTACAAAAAATTATCTTGAAGACTCAACTGATGCATATTTTGTATTAAAAAATTAAGCATTTATCAGTAATACACAACAATTAGAATAAAAAAATAAACAAATTCATAAATAAAAGAAAATTTATAATTATTAAAACGCATAGAAACAGATTTGTTAAACAGAAAAATAAAGATAAAAAAATTATTTAGATAAAATAAAAGGCAAAAACTACTAACTAAAAAAATAATTAATGAATTATTCATTGTAGTAAATTAATCAATTTTATAATTATTAAAGATAAAGTTTGAAAAAATGCATACAAATGTATATTATGAACAATTCTCTGCATTCTATTATAAATTATTAGCAAAATAAATTAAAGTTTAACAATTTCCATTGGCATTTGTCCACAAAATAATTTTTTTAAATAAATGAAAATGTTGATGAAGGTATTAATCCATCTCACAGTCAGAACAAGAAATTTAAAATTGGATTACATTAACACAAATATTATATTATAATGAAAAATTTTTGATTTTTCATAATATTATATTTATTCAGTTATGAAATAAAAAATATTTTATTTTATTTATCTTTTGAAAAAAAAAATATTTTATTTTATTATATCTTTAGAAACAATTTTTTTGGCATTTGACCTTTAATTTAATTAATTGTTCCTGATTATGATTTTTTCTTTCTTTCATTTGCCTATTACTTTGATACATTTTTAATACATTTCAGATAAATAGATTATTTGTTTTATTATTTTCATTTCTAACTCACAGATTTAAAAACAAAAACAAAATATTTAATATCAAAATTAAATTAGTTTTTTTTCATAGCTGAGCATTAACTTTCATACTATTAAACATTTATTTTTTTTAATTTGTAAGAAGTAAACAATTCTTAAAAAACTTCTCTAGTTAACTCATGACAAAACGAAGCTTGTATAAAAAATTGTCTAAATAATTATTAATTTATTTTATTTCTCTTTTGGTTAATTTTAAGTTTTTTAATAATGTTTACTCATTCATAGATAATTAACAGGATACAATTTTCAGGATGCGATTGAAATAGTTTTCTCTAAAACTTTTTATTATTTCAATTTATTACCTTTTATTATAGAATATTGAATTTGTTAATATTTTATATAATTTTTTGGAAAGCTTGTACAAAGACCTATGATAGGCAAAAAAAGGGGGGTTTTTCCTATTAATTGGTCGCATGGTAACCATTTCAAAAGCTGACCAAGCCAACTATGCAAAACATAATATTATTTATTCATAATTATATAATATAAAATTTTTTATTCATTTATTTTTAAAATTTTTTAATATTTTAATATATATTAATTGTTAAGGTAAAAGTTTATATTTAAAATATAATATTTATTGTTTTTCAATAAATACTGACCTGATTACGTTATCCGTCTTTTTAATATTTTGAGATTTGAAATGAAAAAAATATTTAGAAGCTTCTCAAGAATTTTTTTTTGTAATTATTTAAATATCAGGAGACTTAAAAAAATCAAATATAATTTTGTTCTTTGCATTTCTAATAAAACAAAGAATTGTTCCATATAAAATTTTACCAAATTTACAATTTATAAATTGGTGTTAGTAGGGACCGTTTCTTTTTATGGTTTTGATGTTCATTTTGTTTAAACATTATTAATGCATTTGTTTCCTTCTTCATAAAAAAATTATAAATTTTAATTCTTCAATTTAAATCCTTGTCCAAGTTACCGCTTAATTTTCCCCATTTATTTGCCCCAATTATGAATTGTTTTTTTACCAATAAAAATCTGATAAGGTTGGTTTATTTTATTTGTGGCATCAGGGTAAATTATAATATTTATGATTTTTTATTCTTAAAATTATATTTTTGTTTTATTTTATAAATTATTTATTCCTTTTCTATTTGCTTTAACATATAAATAGCATTAGTGCCATTGTTATAATATAAATAATTTAAATTAATTATTATGTGTGTTTCGGCCCTAAACCGTATACACACAAAGCCACAGCAATTAAGCAAAGCAAATAAATTTTATTAAGCAAAATAAATATAATTTTATTTATATTGGTTTATTTATTTATTTATTTAAGTTAAAATTTTTTAAACTAATTTTATTTGAATATGTTTAATCAATTTTATAATTTGTTAAATGTTATTTAATTCCCTAAAAACCTTTAAAACTGCTAAAACCGTATTATCCACTCTCATCGGAGCTGCCGGAGGGGCCTCCCAACGGGACAACACGGCACGGCATTCCCTCTGTCATTGCCCTGCCAAATCCCACGTTCATAAAATCTGTTTTCAGGATGCAAACGGGAAGCAGAAAGAAATCCACAAAGACGAAGAAAACCTTCCCCTTATCCTGCTATATTGCTTAGCCAATGGAAAACGTTTAGACTTGTACGTGTGTAACTAATTTACACAGAATAATGCAAATGTTGGAGCCTTGCAAGCTCAAAATAAATTTAAAAAATATTACTAACAAATTATAAAATTGATTAAACATATTCAAATAAAATTAGTTTAAAAAATTTTAACTTAAATAAATAATAAATAAACCAATATAAATAAAATTATATTTATTTTGCTTAATAAAATTTATTTGCTTTGCTTAATTGCTGTGGCTTTGTGTGTATACGGTTTAGGGCCGAAACACACATAATAATTAATTTAAATTATTTAACCTAAAGAGACACCGTACTGATGAGGCCCGGTCTCTTTCGGTTAAATTTGCACGTTTCGCGAAGTGCCCATTTTTGCACTGTCGCGAAATGACATAGCACCATGAAAATAACTGAATAAGAATTAAAAAAATATATTCATTTTTTAGAATATTCTCTAATTTCTTAAATATTTTAAAAAGAAAATTCTTATGTAAGTTCTTTGTTGAGTGTTGCCTTAATGTGTAATATTTATTAATATTGTTGATGAAATATTTAATTAAATTATATCAGAAAATAATATATATGAAAGATTTATATGTTTAAACTTTCATTCTTTAAGCATTCTAAGCCAAAATTACTATTTTCAATAACTCGATATAATTTAAGTGCGAGTACATTAAATTTGATATAATTCTCAATATAATTCACCTCTAATATATTTTCATTTTTTAGGGTAGAAAATTAAAATTATTTTTGGATATAATTAATCAATATTGTGTATTTGTTAAACTTTAATTTATTTATTTGAAATGAAATGAAATTTTTTATTGTGGGTTTTATTTATTTTAACTATTAAAAATTGATTATAGATAGTTAAAAGAATTGAAATATTAAATTACATTTTTAATCTAAATTGAGCAAATAAATAATTTTATCAATGTTGGTTAAATTTTTTTAAAATTTTTAACAGTTATTTTTATTTTACTAACTAAATAATTGATTTAAATTCTTTATTAATTATTTCCAACGATATAACACATTTAATTGGCTTTTTTCAATCAAATGACTCAATATTTATTATTTTCAGTTTACAAAATAAATAATATAATGTAATTTTTAAATAATTTTTTTAATCCTGTTCTTTGATTTTATTAAATATATTTTAAAATTAAATTGTTCTTAAAAACTTTATTAGTAATTTTTGAATGATTTAATAAAAGTAAAATAATTTTAATATTTTATTTGTCCTTCAGATTTAATTGCTTTTCTGTTTTATTTATTTCATATTCTTATTTGTTTTCTGAAATTGCTTAGTTTGTGTTGTCAAAATTTATAAAGGAACCAAATTGTTCGAGAACTGCCATTATTTACCAAGAGAGATTATTTGCTAAATATTATTATTTAATATACAAAAATTTAAAAAAATAAGTAAGTAACAACAAATTTTTTAAGGGTTTATATGTATATTAAAAAAAGCACCAAATTTTATTGCCAAATTGGAATAATTGAAAAAAAGAGAACCAAGGATTTTTTGAATAAAATAGTAAATTATTAATTAAAAATGAATTAGGTCCTCCCCATTATATTCTCTATTTTTCTATTAAACATTTAAATGGCTGAAAAGTAATATTTGTAAATTTGTTATATTAATTGTGATTATTCTCGTATATTTAAATTAACTTAAATATATAAGAATTTTTCGATATTTTCATTTAAAATTTAATTAACAACAAAATTTATTCTCTGTGAGATGAATTATCACTTGATAATCTTTACATATTGTTTAATATTTTAATTTTAAATCAGACATGTATTTTATTCGATAGAGTTTTAAACATTAATCAAAATCTTGAATTCGGTTTTTTGCTATAATGTTTAATTAATTTTTATAATTTGATATATTTTTAGATTTATTCATCTTCTTTATTGTTTTTTAATGAATTTTATTTTTATTTGTAGATCTCTCCGATACTCATCAGTTCCAAATGTTCTATTGAAAATACTCTTATATGTTTATTTTTGAAATAATGCAAGTAAATAAATATGAAATTTAAAATAAACTAATGCTGAACATTTAATTAAGTTAACGATATTTATACAATTTAAATAATTTTAATTAATTTTTAGATTTTTATACAATATTATTTATGAAACTATTTTACTAAATTCTGCATTAAATACCCATTAAATCATGATTTCACACAAATGCTTTTATTGAATTATAATTATGATAAAGCATTGAATTGATTTGTAGTGATTTACACTGCGATTATAAAATAATATTTAGCAAATAATCTCTTGATGATTAATGGTAGTTTCAAATACAGATTGCCGCCTTTATAAATTTATGTCCTCGTACTTAATAATACATTTAAATTTAGAAAAAGATGGGTAAAAAAGAAATTAAAATTATTAATCTAGTATATTTAAGTAAAATATTTGAGTATCAAAGAATTTTTCGAATAAATAAGTTTGTATTTAAAATTTTTTGGGCTGTCTGTGGGGAGCATATCACCAGCATAATTATTTTTATTCTTAGATATTTTAAATTATATATATAATCTATTTAAAATATTTTTTACATAATATATGGTTTATTAATTTTTTTTAAACCTTTTGTATATATTAACATATTTAAAAAAAAATTAATTTATTCAGCTTTTTTAAAATTTATTAATAGATAATTGCTGAAAGAAAAATATAAAATTTAATTTGTTCTTTTATGTAAATTTTAAATTACTCTAAAAGAATTAAATAAAGTTGTTTTTCTTTGCTTTTTTGTTTTTAAATTAAAAAAACGCAGAAAAAAAAGAAAATTTATTATTAATTTTTTTGTCGAATTGTAAATCATTGAAATAAAAGTAATGAATTTCTACTAGAGCCTATTGGTTTAATCACATAATATTTAAGCCTCCAAAACCAACTTTAAGGAATTTGTTGAATTATTAAAAAAATAACTTACAAATGAATTCATTGAGGATGGAGTTTTTCCTTTCAAAACACAGAATATGTTACCAATTAATAATTATATTAATTTGAATTGGCCTGGACCAGGACAGGACCGCACTTTTCAAAATCCCGACCCAAATGGCCGGGACCGGTACCGAAACTTTTGAAATGGGAAAGGGACAAAATCCCGGGTCCGAAACTCCCTTTTGCCGGGAAAAGTGAAAGATTAACTGATTGGTTAAAATGCCAAAAAGGTGAAAGATGTGAAAGGTGAAAACGAAACCGCGCCTTATTAGGGTCATATTTTTACATTTTTTTAGTATTTATTTTAAAATTTTCAAAATCTTAATTAGTAGGGCTGGGATTTTTATGTTTTAACATATTTTTTTTGCGGCTTAGTTATGGCGAGAGAAGCCCAAAAATAGCATTTTCTCCGAACAATGTTTGATTTAGAGCGAGTTATAAAAACATAAAAACACATATTTTGGCGTTTTGGCACATAAAAACATATGGCACATATTTCGGGGTTTTGGCACATATTTTGGCATTTTTGAGAAAAATCGTAAAAAAAATACAAGAAAATCTGAAAATGCACCCTAAAAATTGACTACTTTACGTTTATTAAGCATTTAGAAAATTTCTTTATATATTCAAATGCCTAAAGCAGCCAAATCAAACGCTGTTTTAAATCGTCACTGGATTTCAAAGTTCCCGGAAGGAACTTATTCAACTGATGGAAAAATTAATCCGGGACTTTACAAATTGATTGATATCGCCAAAATTTTGATTGGAGGTCGGGCGAAAATTGATAAAGACTGATATTAAATATGATTTTTTTTTGCGTAAATACACTTGGTTTTTCCAATTTTTAGCACATATTTTTGCATTTTTTAACACATATTTAGGCCTTTTTTTTTTGGTTTTTAGCACATATTTTGGGTTTTTTTAGCACATATTTTATTACATATTTCAGGATTTTTAGCACATAAAAATCCCAGCCCTATTAATTAGGGTTCCTCCGCGACATGTTTCGGGGAATTACGAAAGTCGTAAATTGCACTTGAAATAAGATGGAAAAATCTTTAAATGAGTTTTTAAGACTTTTTTGTTCTGGACTTTTTCTTTTTGTGTTTTTTAGACTTTTTATGAAAATTTCCTCCCCGACGAAGGTGTTGCTCCCCGACATTTTTTAAATTTCTCCAGCCATCCCCGACAAATTCTTTCGGGGAATTTCCTCCCCGTTCCCCGACATTTTGCTCCCCGAGGCTCGGAGAGGAACCCTAATCTTAATCCATAAATTTTTGAGACAAAAAAAAGCGACAAATTATTTTGAATTCACAAAATTTTTTTAATAAACTTCATACATTATGTTTAAATGTTAATTGTGAGATAATAAAAAATTATTTCTCATTAAATAACAAATGCTTAGATTTTTTCTTTTTATTAATAATATCTGGCCAATTTTAAGAATGACTTTTTTGGTAAAAAAATGCAACATCTCACTAGAAGTATTGTGGTCAAGTGTTGCAAACTGTAGTTTGCTGTTGTGATGTTCATTAAGGTTCTAACACATAAGCCCGAATTTTATTTTATAGAATTTTTACTTAATTTGCTGCTTTAATTATTGTTTTTTAAATATCCCGCAGGAAAACCTGGAATCCCGGTCCCGTTTTCCGTCTTTTTCCCTGGCGGGATTTTTACTGGAACGGTAAAAAAATACGGTAGTCCCATTCGGGAATATCGTCCCGCACAAATTCGTTTTCCATTCTCGAAATTTTTTTAATTGAAATTTAATTAATTGTAAAATTTAAAAATTATTTTTTCTTTATTTTTAAAATAGCCAAAAAATCCAATTAATCAATGATTGGTCATTTTTGTAGAAAAAATCTATTTATCATCTGTTCAGATTCATATTTGGGGGCGGATCATTATTCATTTTTAACAATAATTTAACCTTTGTTTATTTCTAATAAATTGTTAATTCATAATTTTGGTAAATATATAAAAAGCACATAAACATTTGTTTTGTTATCTTTTATGCTTTTCTTTATTTAAATCAAATTCATTTTTTCTTCTTAATTATTAATAAAAACAAAGTTATGAATATGATTCTTTTCAAGTTAATACTCCCTTTTTTAATTCTTAAAATCCAATTTCTTTCATATCCAAAAATAATGACTAAATTTTGTTTGTAAAGAAATAAATTCGGTACATATTTTAATTCACATGTAAAATTACAAAGTATTATCTTAATTTTCTTTTTTGAGAATTTTTTAATTTATAAACTTTAATTAATTTCTTTATAGTATTTACAATTGTTTATATTTTAAAATGTTTCAGTTTTTCTGTAATTCACTCACCGATAACAGGTCCTTTTGAGTACTTTATTTACTAATTCATTTTTGTTGTTTATTTATATTTTCCTTATAAACATTTGACAAGTTTAATATGAAAATAGAACCGAATAAATAAAATAAATTTAATTATTTAATGCATTATTAAATTAATTATATTATCAAATGAAATTATTTTTGTTTTGTTTATTATATTCGGATGTAACTTTTAATGAGCATTTCAAAATATGTTATTTCTTTTAATAATATAATTAAATATATAAATATTAATTTTGTTTATAATTGTTATTTGATTTCTATTTTTATAGTTTATTCTGTTTTATTTTTTATTTATTTTCATTTACTTCACAATTAATAAAGGGTTATTTTATTAAACATGATGAGAATTTTTCTAAATTATTATTTAATTCATTTATTCCAAAAAACTATGTTAACATATTTTGTGTGTGGTATAAAATTCTGTAAATGTTGTTATTATTTGCTAAAGATTTTTTCTTTGAAATTCATATTAATAAAAATTTTATTATATTTGTTTTTTTTTATTTTACAAATTCATAAAACATTATTATGTCTTAATTTAAGCTTTTCATTTCATTTTTTCAATTACTAACTTAAAATAAACAAATTTTTGAGTTTAATTAAAAACCAAATTAATTGTATTATTATAAGAATATTCTCTGTTTTTTCTTGATAATTTCCATTTTTTTAATTCTTTAATATTTTCTTTGTATTCCTTATCACTATTTCATTAATATGGTAAGGTGGAGCAAATAAGTAATAATTAGTCAATTCTTCTTTTTTGATTACTTTATTTCTTTATAATTCGTTTATTATCTTTTGTGTCAAATATAAATTTCCATTTTTCATTGTCAAATAATTCTTTAATTATTTATTTGAATGAATTAGATTAAATAAGTTTCGGCTAATTTTCTTAAGAATTTATTTATTCTTTCTAGCAAATATTTTAAGTAGCTTTAATACGTGTTTTTGTTTGTTTGAAATTTGTATCGTAAAAATCTATATAAAATGCATTTATATGAATAAATAAATCGATATATTCCTTTTAAAGGATTTATTTAATACGCAAATTTTTATTAATGATAATTATAAAAATTTGTATTTGTTAATTAATCATGGAGAATCAAATATTTTGTACCAAAAAAATCCCTTTCAAATTTTAAAACAATTTCCCAGATTTTAAATTGATATAAAATTTGCGACTCAAATAAATCTTTTTTTTGTTAATTTAATTTTCAGTAAATGAAATAATGTTAAATTATTTTTGTGTTTATTTAAATGATATTTATTTAAGAAATTATTTTTAAAAAAATCTTCAGTTTTTTGGAGAAATTCAATAAATTAGTGAGTGAATTTTAAAAGCTTTATTCAAATTCTTTTTAACGCAATATTTAAAAGCATTTTTAATTGTAGATATTATTGTGTTAAATTCGAAGAAAAAACTAAAAGAAATTTAATTGAATGACTATGATTTTATTTATTTTACTCTAACTAATTCTTTTTAATATTTCCCTGAGTTTTTTAGTAAGATGTGTTCTAAGAACCAAAATATAAAAAAATACAAAAATTCTCAAATTTTTTTTTGTTAATTCCTTTTAAAAAATTATTAAATTATTTTTGGTATACTGATTCACTTATAAACAAAAACACAAAAAAGGCTAAGATTTATAAATTATTAGAAAATCAAGTAACAAATTAAAAATTATTTTTGAATTTATTATTATTTTTTTATATCTCGAGAAGATTTATTTCTCTATAGAATAAAAATTGTCATAAGCCCAAAATATGGCAAGTTTGAAAATATAGACTAAATCAAAAAAAAATTAAAAAATATGGATTTCTGTGCAACAAATTTTCAAAGGGATTTTTGTATATTAATTATTTATTATGTATTATTTATTTGTAATTTTTCTTCATTTTTCTGCATCCATTGGAGTCGTACAAATCTTTAAGTTTTTTATAATACCAGGAAATTTTTTAAAAGCAGATTTTAATTCATTATTTCTTTCTTGATGATTCATCTATATTTATGAAAAAGATTATAAAAAATTTTAAAAGACTAAGCATTTTTTTTTATAAAAATGGAATTAACTTCATTTTATTTTTAATGATATCTACTTCATTCTTTTTTTTATCATGCTAAATATTTTTTTTTTGGTTTGAAAAGATTTAGATTTTTCTAAAATAATAAATTTTAGTTTTTTTATCTTTTTTCAATTTTCGTTTTGGTCTCATATTAATGTTTCCATTGAATTTCATTTTTTTTTTCTCGCCGAGTTATCCAATAGTGCTGTTGTGCTCTTCTGATTTATTGTAAGTGAATTTAAAATTAAATCTTAAATAAGTATCAAACTTTTTATTTTTTGAAATTGATTGCCACCCTTTTTTGAATTATAATTCTGCCCGTTAGTTTAACATTCTACTAAATAAAACCGATTCTCATATTTTAAATCGTTGAATTATTTTTGATTACTAAAATACCTTTTATTTGTATTAATATATTTAAAACAAAAATTTTTTTTATTGAAATAAAATACATTTTAATACTATAAAAAGTTTAGTTTTCTTTAAGATTTAATGCTTACACTGTTTTATTTTTTTAATATTTTCTTTGTTTCTGAAGTTGCTTAATTCATGTTTTGTTTACTCGTTTAACCATATAAAGTTATCAAGCATCAAATTTGAGCATTGAATTATTGTTATATTTAAATATTCGTATTTGATCATTTCTTTTACTCTTATTTTGTTTAATAAATAAATAAATATGATGCTTACTTTTTCATATTGGAATTTTTTACTTAATATATTTTTATATTTATTACACCAAAATTATGTAGCACAAACATTTTCTCTTTAAAAATAATTTGATATTTTAACTTTTTATTATTAAAATTTATTTCTGAAGAATAAAAGCAAAATTGTTTGTTGTCACAGATTAAAGTATTTTTTGTAATATATGAAAGAGTTTCAATTTATTCTTCGAATCAATTTGAAAATGATGAAAAATGAATTACGTTTATTATCGAAAAAATTTTGACAGATGAGATGAGTGAGCGACTTTTTTAATGATTTTAATAATTGCCAATTATGTTGGATTTTTTCAGATTTAAAGTTTTTAGTATAATAATTCTTTTTAAAAAATGAAATTTAAATCAAAAAAGATTTATGGTTTTTGCCAAAGAGCCACAAAACAAAATTCACCCAAAAAAGCATAACAAAAAATCCAATAGTTCAATTTATTAATATTAAGTGATAATATTGATATTTAATTTGATTTTATTTATTAATAAAATTTAGACGTTTGCCTTAAGAATTTAAATGATTTATTTTTTAGATTTTACATTTTCTAATGTATACTCATATATCTTCTATTGTAATTCCATTTAATAAATTTGGTAGTACATTTTTAATTTCTTATTTATTATTTAATAAAATTCTGCTATTTATTTTGTTTGTTTTTAGTAATCCGCCGCATTAATTTTATTAGATGATGTATCAATTATTCTTGACGGATAGCGTAGTATAGTAACTATTTTGCCTTTATTTATTCTTTTATAAATCTTTGAAACAAATATAAATCTAATTGTAAATTTTTTAAAAATTCATTAAAAAAATAGTTCAATATAATAAATATTTATGTATAGTTTATTTAATTATTTTAAATTTTAAAAAATTCAATAATTTATTATTATATAATTAATGGGGAATTACTATAATTTTTTAAATTAATCAAAATTTTTTGTTTTTTACATTTCAACTAAGTTGATTGAAAAATATAGAATATATTTTAATTCTCTCCTTCAATGGATTACAATTTTATTTTCGATAAAAAATAAAATTTATGAATTTATTTTTTGTAATGAATCTATTTATTTGCATACATCAAGTTGAAAATTTTCTGAATTTATTTTATTTTGAATAAGAATTATTCTTGTAGTTAAATTATTCGGATTATAAAATGTTTTGCACGAATAGTTATTGAAATCTTATAAAAATTTATTTGTCAATTTTTTGAGTTTTTGGTTTTTTGGGAATATTAGAAAATGAATTAAATTAATTGATTATAATTAATTATAAAGTTTTACTTTAATAATTTCTGTTAGCAGCGATCGGATTATATTTGCAAAAAATCGTCAAATATGCACTTATGTCAACAGTAGTACGAAGATCATGGTTATTTGTTAAAATTTAAATGAAAGAAATTTGGCAATTTGGATCATTGCAATTATTTACTAAATATAATATAATAGTTCTAATAAGCTTACGATAATACATATTTTATACTACTAATAAATTGTTAAAATGATGTATTTAAGCAAAAAAGATAATGTACTTTAATATAAATAGAAAACTTAACTTATTTATTTGTTTTTTCTTTACTTATCGTAATTAATTATTCCGATTAAAACTATTTGTGTACAAATAGTATATTATTAATTTATACTTAGCGTGTAACATAAGTTTTGTCCACCGAAAATTTGTTCGAGATTTTATTTATTTTTTTAATTGAACAAAACATAATGATTATTCAAAATAGAGTGCCACGGGACCGGGACCTGGAAGCGGACAACTGAGTACAACTGAGTACCAAGGTCCCGGTTTTGACCGACCGGGACCGGGACTAATCCCGGTTTTTTCCCGGTTTTCCCAGCCAAAAATTCCCGGTTTTTCAAACCGAAAAGGTCCCGGTCCCGGGTTTGCCCAAAATTCCCGGTCCCGTGGCACTCTAATTCAAAACATCCGATGTTATTATCGTTATTGATTTGCTATTTATCAGTAAAAGATCAATCCAAAAAAGTATTTAAGGAGTTAGAGTTGATAAGTAAAAATGGTCATTTTGGGGTATGTATTTTTGAAGGCTGATTTAAGGAAAATTAAAACATATACAGAGACAATGAAATATTGATAAAATAGAGCAAAGTTAGGACTATAAGAATAGAAATATAAAAACAAATTTCGTATAAATTGATTGGAGGGCTGAGTCTGAAAGTGGTCTCCAAAAACGGCATTTTTCAAGACCACCAAGTAACAAAATGTTTAAACTTTTTTTAGTGGAGGCAATTAGAATGATCACCAAAAACACTTTTATTAAATATCTTTAATGAGTATATTTTTTCTTCATTGTTAATAATAAAATTAAAATTTTGTTAAAATAATTTAAAGCTTGCCATAATTTTTGAATTGATTATTTTTGTATTTTTATATTATATTTATATCTCGTCTTATTTTTGGTAATAAGCTATAAATAATTTTGTTTGTAAAATTTTTTTCAAAAACTTCCAAATACTTATTTTATTAAAATTTATAATCATTTTTTCTTCCTTTTTTACCTTTTAAATTTTTAAAATGATACAGCTTCTTTTTTATTTAATTTTACTGGTTAAAGTTTCATAGTTTATTTTATTAGATGATTTATGTTTTATTCTTGTCCAGGCTTCTGAATGAGTCGCATTTCGTTGTTTAACTTTTAATTTATTGCTAATATGTATTTAATAAATGAAAATATTTTTTTTGTTGATTAGACCATAAATAATTTTAGAGAAAAGTCATAAAATATTATTTTTTCAAATTTTCCTTTATAATTTTTAAATAAATTTGTTTTTTCATAATGGTTTATTTATGATGCTTAAATTTTTTTATATCCGGTGGATTGTTTTTAATTTTTATAAATAATAATTCAGTACGGGTTCTCTTTGGGTTAAATAATTTAAATTAATTTTATTTATATTGGTTTATTTATTATTTATTTAAGTTAAAATTTTTTAAACTAATTTTATTTGAATATGTTTAATCAATTTTATAATTTGTTAGTAATATTTTTTAAATTTATTTTGAGCTTGCAAGGCTCCAACATTTGCATTATTCTGTGTAAATTAGTTACACACGTACAAGTCTAAACGTTTTCCATTGGCTAAGCAAGGGGAAGGTTTTCTTCGTCTTTGTGGATTTCTTATGGTGCTATGTTTTTTTTAAAATTTGTTGAGAATTTTAGGCATAAAATAATTTAGTTTAAATTTTACTTTTTGCTTTTTTAAAGATAAATTTATATATTTCTCGTTTTATTAGTGTAATAAGTTAATAAAAAATTTTAGTTTGTCTTTTTCATACTAATTTTTAAAAAATTAAATTTTTTCAGTGATTGTTTAGATTTTTGTTTTTATGATATTTATATGCTTTTTGCATTTTTTAAAATAAAAATCGTCGTTCATGAAGTTTATTCGCTATACGTTCCCTCGAACCTTTAAAACTAGCGAGCTTATAAAAACAAAATTAGAAGAAATCAGCTGAAAGCCTTTCCACACATTTCACAAAATATAATCGGTGCTATGACGTTAGTCAAAAACCATCAAATGAAAATATTTTTTGATATAACTTTGCTCAAAAGCAACTAAATTTTTAATTCTTGATATCATTAGATAGGCCTAAGTGTTTTCTATTAGCCTACAAAATTTCAAAAAGTTTCGTTATGTTTCAAGAAAGTTATAACTGAAAATGTTCAAAAAACCATGGGTTTTTGAGCTTCTCAGGTCACAACTTTTTTTAAACTTAAAGAATTTTTTAAAAATTTTGCAGGATAATAGAAAACACTTAGGGCTATCGAAAACTATCTAGATTATAAAATTTGATCTATTTTATGCGAAATTATGAATAATTTTCTGTCAAAAATTTTCCATTTGATGGTTTTTTGACTAACGCCCATTTTGATGGTTTTTGACTAACGTCCCAGCACCATATAATCTTATTAATCGAAACTCATTGGCAAATGACAAGAAATTATAAAGATATGGATATAAATTAAATTAAAAAAAGCAATTTATATTTATTCAATGAAAATGAATATTTAATATTGTATTATTAAGCCAATTTATAAAATAAAATTTAAAATTTTAACAATCGTCCAAATACACGACGAACTTTCAAATAGAATAAAAAACATTTATAGGCTAAAACTGACAATTCTAGCGCAATAAAATAAACCTTTAAAAATACGACAAATAATAATTCAAGCATGTTTTGTTTAATGTGATAAACCGCTAAAAGTTATATTTAACAAATTTTATAAGAAACGTATGAAATTGCACTATAATTAAATAAATTTTCAAAAAATATATAACAAATTTTCATTAAAAACCCGAAAATGAAAATTTAAAACGCCAATACAGATTCGATCTTCGGGATCGTCAACAAATAAATCTTCGATGATCGTCAAGAAAGTATAATTATCTTATATAATTAAATAAATAGTAAAAAATACAAACTACAAAAAATGAAAAATTATTATTAGCAGATTAATTTAATAATAATTTGTATTTATTCATTAAGATTTAAACTTTTAAATTATTGAACCTAACTAAACAAAATCAATTTTACAAGTCTAATTTGAATACTCCGCAGATGAGTTTGAAAAATATATTATATAATTAAATTAAACTGAAAAAATAAATTTACTAAAAATGATAACTTATTTATTCACGATGAGCGTAACTTTTTTTTAATTAACGCATTTTTTTAGTAATTTTGCAGGCTTGTAGAAAACATTTAGAGCTATCGAATGATATTAAGATTACTTAATTTTGTCATTATTATGAAAGTTTCGGTCAGAAATTTTTCATGATAAAAATTATTTTATGTTTAATGAAAGAATTTTCGTTATAAATTGTATTTTTTTTTATTGAAATCATTCGATATCACTAAGGGTATCTACTAACCTGCAAAATTTCAAAAAATTTGCTAAGTTTCAAAAAAATTAGGGCCAAAAATATCTTAAAAGCTGGTTCCTTGAGTACTTTTGGCCAGACCGACAAAACGTTTTTTTTCTTTGAAAAAATGATTATATAGGCCTGCTGTATGAGTTATTTATTATTACATATTGATTAAATTATAATGAATAAAAATTTGGGAATCGTATAAGAACTCGCATTTCTCAGGTACATATATTTTGATAATATTTATTGTGATTGGTTTTACCAGCATAATTTAATATCTCATTTTTTCATTATATAAGAAATATAATTTTTTCATCATTTTTATATATTTAGAGATAATTTTTTAATATTTGTTTAAAATTTTTAAGGATCTTTTTGTATAAAGCTTTTTTAAATTATTTCTCGTCTCCGTGAGTATGTAGTAGTTTCTGCTGTTTTTTACTCTTAGCTTATTTCCTATTAATTTTAAATAATTTGAATAAATTTTGTAATTTTTTATTGATTCTTTTTAATTGTTTAACTCTTTAAAGCAATCAATTTTTCAAACAATTAGTCCTTTTTTAATTTGAGATTTTTTAATGTTCTATTTTTCCTAGTGAAAATCTTTCTCCTTGAATAAAATTAAAATTTAAATAATTAATCATCATCATATATTTTTATCTGTTTTGATATTTTTATATTTTTCATTATTTTTAAACTTGTTGAAGACCGAGATGATGTGCATTCTTCTTGACGGGCAATTCAAATAGTAATTTTCAAAAATATAATTTTAATAATATTTATCTTCACAATTTAATTTCGATTAATTTATTTTCATTTGATATTTAAAATTTAATGTATTCATAAGATTTATTTGTAATGTGCTGCTTACATCAGTGTTTATAAATAATTAAATTTATTTATAATGATTAGTTTCTATGAAAATTAAATCAAGCAAAAAATAATTATAATATTTGTCGTTATTTGCATTATTTGATGAACCAAAGGGTGCTATGACGTTAGTCAAAAACCATCAAATGAAAATATTTTTTGATATAATTTTGCTCAAAAGCATCTAAATTTTTAATTCTTGATATCATTCGATAGGCCTAAGGGTTTTCTATTAGCCTACAAAATTTCAAAAAATTTCGTTAAGTTTCAAGAAAGTTATGACTAAAAATGTTCAAAAAAACTTGGTTTTTTGAGCTTCTCAGGTCATAACATTTTTAAACTTAAAGAATTTTTTAAAAAATTTGCAGGATAATAGAAAACACTTAGGATTATCGAAAAATATCAATATTATAAAATTTGATCCATTTTAGACGAAATTATGAATAATTTTCTGTCAAAAATTATTCATTTGATGTTTTTTTGACTAACGCCCATTTTGATGGTTTTTGACTAACGTCCCAGCACCAACCAAAGCCGCTTTCATTTAATGAACATTTATAAATTTGTAGTAATTCTTTTAAATGGAAATATCAAAATTAATATTTACTTTTAATATTTGTAATTTTTAAAACATTATTAAATTTTTAAAAAATAATTATATTACTGTTAAAATGGCTAATTAATTTTCATAAAATTAGTTTAATTTCAAATTAAATTTTGGATTTTTGAGCTCTTATATTTTGATTTCACTGTTTACTTTGAATATGATTTTTTACTACATAAATTCAACTTTATAGATGCAAATAGTAAATGTTATGTGTATTTTCAAGGAATGCTAATAGTCACTTTTAATTGGTTGTATTATTGCAAAATAAATTGTGAATTTTCTTAACGTTAAATTTTTATTAGAATAAGAAAAAAAATTCCTTACTATTGTAGGGTAATTTTTATTTAATTTTTTTACTATGTTTTCGATTTTTTAAAACAATTTATTTGTGTATTTCATCTATTTTTAATTTTTGAACAATTTTTTTTATTATTTATACTTTAATTTAGTTACTGATTTACGATATGAATTATCAAACATTTTTTATTTTTCTTTTAAATATATTTTTTAACCTATTGATAATGGAATTCAGCATTTTTTAAGCTGAATTTATATTAATTATTTTAATAATCGACCAAAAATGCATTTTTTATTATCATTTTATTGTAATTTCATTTTCAATAAAGTTTTTATGGCGTTGTTGAAAATAATGCTTGAGATCACGGGATACCAAAAGTTATAGCGGTGTCGGTCATTTGAACTTTTTAATTATTTTATTGATTTATTGTTTTTTTGTTTATTTAATTTTTATTTATTTTTTAATTTGTTCTTATAATTATCTCATTGGAATATAATACTTTGTATTTATACATTTTTAAAACAATGCATATTCTCAATTATTTTGTTATTAATTTTATTTTTTTAAAATTTCAAATTGCACGAAATTTCTTCGGTTTCCCATATCTATTTATTTATTTATTTTATAAAATTTTGGTGAACTTCGATAAATTCGTGAGTGCATTTATGATTTTTATTCAACTTCTTTTAAAAGATATTCTTAAGATGGCATTTTGTTTGTTTTTTATTATATTTTAATAGTTTAAAGGAAATTGATAAAAATAAATTATTCTAGATAATAAATAAATAAATAAGACATATAAATTTAATAAAAATAAATATAAAAAGAATTATATTTTAATTGAATTACCATTGTTATTAGAACAAAGGAAATAATAAATAATGAAGCAATTTAATAGTTTTTTATTTTAACTGTATATTATTTATTTAAAGGCTTTATTAAATAAATTTGCTAAAAATTTTATTTTAAATTCGATAATCTTTTTGATA
The DNA here is from genome assembly GCA_004148225.2 of Heterodera glycines. NCBI lineage: Eukaryota > Metazoa > Nematoda > Chromadorea > Rhabditida > Heteroderidae > Heterodera > Heterodera glycines. The sequence continues at coordinate 5,173,493 of CP049708.1, read as the reverse complement.
TTATTTTTCATCGGTTAATTTACAGCGCAAAATTTATATAATAAAAAATAAAATTGAATGAACTTATTAGGTAATCATTATTCTTAAAATATATTGACTAAATTAATAGTTTACTTTATTTTTTTTGTTTACAGTTTAATTTATCATTAATATGATAAATTTATTTAGTAATTTTTCGCATAATTTCTATTTTTTTATTAGATAGTTTATTTACCAATCTTATCCGCTTTACTGGTTTAAGTAAACATTAATATTTTGATTATAAAGTATGTAATAAGTAATTTTAAAAATTTCTGTTTTTCAATATTCTCATTAATAAACGTTTCCAGGATGAAATTAATTTAACTAATTAATTTTTAAATTTACATACTTCGAAATTTGATTTGTTATGAAAATTAAAAAAGAGCTACAAAAGTCACAGCTCTGTTTTTTTTTTGTTTTATAATTGAAAGTTAAATTATAAATTATTCAAAAAATTTGTACCATTATGTTTACAGAATAAACTGATTAAAACTGAAAAATTTCTAAATTTTTTCAAGACCAAATTTTTCATTTTTTTTCTTATTTTAGGACCCAATGAAAATAAAATAGAAAATTATTTATTTATAATGTTTATATAATTTAAAAAAGGTTTAGTAAAAAATGAAAATTCCAATTAAATGAAATTATTTTTTTATTTTTAATACATTAAAATCTTGTCGAATTAACAGCACCTCATATTGGAAGCGCAGCTATTATCATTAATTTTTCTCAAATTGAATTTATCCTTTGTATATAAAATATTTCCTATTCGTAGTATATTTATTATTTATAATTTGCTATTTCATATTGAAATAAAAGTATGTTTAAAAAATTTCCAAAACAATTAGTTTTTCTGTGAAATTTAATAAATAATTTATATTTTTCTAATTGCTTTTTTTTGTATATGTTTTAGGCTATTTTCAAAGCAAATGAGCAGGGCAATTATTATACGTTAAATTATTTTCATCTATTGGAAAATTATAAAAGAAAAATTTGAAAAAATAATATTTATTATGACATTTCTCTAAAATTATTTATGGTCTAATCAACAAAAATTTATAGACAGAATTCTTCGAGGACATTATCATTTTTATTGTTCATTTAGCATAAATGCTAAAATAGAGAAAATATTTTATAAAAGAAGTCTCATCATCGTAGGAGCTCCATTTTTCAAAAACTCGCTTAAAATTATAACCAAAGATGATTATATAGTTGTATTCTCTATAGATAATCAAAATATAATTCATTAAAAGATGAGAATAAAAGAAATAGCATAAGATATAATAAAAAACGAAATTTATGTTTTTTTAATTTGATGATTCTATCATCATACTTTTCCAAGCCAAAAAAATTATCAGCCCCCGAATATCTCTACTTAGCCTTTTTTCTGAGCGCCATTCGATCCTTCCCATATATTTTTTCTTTTTATTAAGTTGTGTTAAATATGTGTTAAACAGAGATCTGTAAATAAATAAATTTTGATTTTAAAAAAATACCTTACTATTAATTATAATTACTGCTATATATTAAAACAATTCAGTTTTATGATAATTTTTTATTGTCGGTATAAAAGAAAGGCAATTTTTTTTTAATTTGTTAATTCATAAATTATCTTGTTCATGGCATTCGTAATGGATTCATTTGTCGGGGGGGACTCTTTATTTTAAAATTAGAAAACATTTGAGCATTGTTTAAATTATTAGCATAATTTAAAAAAATATATATGCTTTTTATATGCCAATATTATTTGTAACGCTAAGTATTAATATAATAATTGAAGTTTTTTTAAATTTTTCATTGAAATAAATTTAAATTAAACAAAATGTAATATTTATTTTATTATTAATTATTACATATATATAATTTTTACAACTTTTTATTGTGTATATATAAGAGATTGTAAATTAGGATTAGAACGAATTTTTGTGCTTCTTTTGATTAAAAATTAAGATTTTTGACTAATTAATAATATTATTCTTCAACCTAAATTTTATTTTGTTAATTTTTTACTTTATTGAATACTCTTTATTGTTTTTTTATTACTTGCCATATCTCTGTGTTGTTGTCTTGCTCTTTATATTTTTATTTTTTAAAATTTTTTATTTTTAAATAAACGGTTTTTTGAGTCTTAAATAATTCTTTTATTATACATTAATTTTTTTCCAAATTCATAGAGCTATACTTTTTCTTTTTCAATTAATTGCATTATGTTTTATCTTTGCTAAAATTATTTTAAAAGCTTTACTTTCACTTTTTGGGTGTTCAAAGTGGACTTGGTCGTTTTCGCGCCAGCCCATTCCCATTGGGTTATAACTTTTTTTTTTTCAACGAAATCAAAACGATCTTACGCCCTTCACATTTCAATTTGGCGCATGCTTTAAATAAAAATGATATGATATATTATAACAAAAGAACATTACTAAACTAAATTTTAAACTTTTACTCGCTCTTCTCTTAAACTGAAAAATATTTGTTTAGCCTTTGTTTTAAGCAGAGGGATTATTCTGAAAAAATTCTCTATAAATTCGTAAATATAAATGTATGTTTAATTAACAAAATAAAGAAGTTAAAAATAAAATATTAAAATTTAATTAAAAAATTAAATATTTTTTGATATTCGTTGTATATTAAAAAGGTAACAAAAATTTAATAAACAAAAGTGTCCTATACATTTTGTAACATACTCGCCTTTGAAGCTTGAGCTGAAATTATTACTATTATATGTTCATATAAATTTTTAATATTGAAAAGGGCAAATTAAAATTTTTTTAATCAATTATTTATTAATAAAAAAAATTATGCTCCTAATTAGACCAGAAAGAATATTTAACAATAATTTATTTAGTTAATAAAATGAAAAAATTTAACGGGATTAAAATTAAATTATTAAAAATTACTGAAGATTATGATTTTAAATATTTATTAATGGTGCTCCATTAAAATTAAATATTTCAATAATGTCTAAACCGAGATCATTGTTAAAAAATTCATGCTTTAGCGCAAGGGATTGAAGATAATTTAAATTAAAATGAGCTGAAAACGTCAATTGAATTCCATCATTTGAAAATGATAATTTCGGCAAAATAAGACAAATATAAGCAAAAAATATATATTTTTTATAATTTAAATATATTACCAAATAAAAAAAATTATTCTAAAAGAACGGCAATAAAGAATTTTCAAATAGAGAAAAAACTGTTTTTATATAAATAATAAAACAGAATTTCACAGGAAAACAATATGATACATAGTAAGAATTTTCTGTAAAAAAAGAAACATACATCCAATCGAAGAAAAATATAATTAAAATTTTTTATTAGATTCAAAATTTATAGAATTGGAAAAAATATATTTACTAATATATTATAACAAAATGCCTAAGAAATTAAAAATATTAATTCAATTCTTAATTATTTATAGAAATATCAGGGTTAAAATATTAGTGAAACATTGCAGAAATAAATTAAATAAAAAGTCCTACTCATCTTTCAAAACATTTTACTGCATTAATTAATTGTACAAGAATTTTTTTAAATAAAATTTTTTATGACAATTTTCATAATAAACTAATGGTCAATTCAACAAAAACTGAATGAAAAAATTACATTTATTTAATATTTCACATAAATTAAGGCGACGGAATAATAAAAACATATAAAATAAAAAAGATGTATTTTTATTTTAAAAATGAAAATTCTTTCGGCTATATACAAAGAAATAAAATTAATAATTAAAAAAACATCATTTTGATACAAATTCAGAAATAAAAGTTTATTTGGATTATTTTATTTGAAATTAACAAAAAAAAATTCAAATAAAAAGCTAATCAAAAATATTTAATAAAATGTTTTGCACGATTCATATTGAAATTTTAGTAACAATTTATTTGATAATTTTTTTTTGCATTTTTCTATTTTTTTGGCAATATCAGAATTTAAATTAATTTAGTATAAAATTATTAACTTTAAAGTTTTGTCAGAGTTTTAAAATTTAATTATTTAGCAGAGTCTGATTTATATTTGCTATAAACCACAAATAAAAATATGTTTTATTTGTTATATAAAAAGTAAAAAAAAACATTTAATTTTATCCATAAGAAATTTTTCTCGAATATATATGGCTTCGTAAACTAAATTTCTCGAGTCAAAACTATTAGAATAATTTAAATTTTTATACTTTTAAAATCGAATAACTAAAAAAATATGTATTTTAGAGAGTCTTATCATTTATTTTTTTAATATTGAATAGTTTATTACTCCTTTCAATAGGGCAAATAATAGTGATGAGATTCGAGATATGAATTTTAATGAGACCGAAATTGGCCTCGAGAAAAAAGAGATACACCAAAAACCTCAAAAATTTCTTTATTATAAATTAAATTAATATCAATAATGTTTTAAGATAATATGCAAAATAATTATTTTCGAAATAATTATTTTTTACTGAAATAATTTACGCAGCTATTATAATGTAATTTTTTCTAATTAATGACCATTAATTTTAAAGATTTTTCGGTAAATCTTTAAATTATTCAAGTGAACTAATATTTTAGCCACTTGACTAAGCGTACAATTCCTTCAATTAAATTAATTTTTACTATATATTTTCAATTCTCATGATAACCATAAACGATAATTATTGACAAATATATTTTTCTAATTAAATTAAAATTGTAGGAAAATAGTGCAGAACAGGAAAGGAATAAAATATTACATATAAATTACTTTGAAAATTTAAACAATTTTATGGAAGAGACAAATAAATAAATACCTTCTGAGAAGAAAATAATTATAATTTAAGTCTATTCAATGCAAATTAAAATAAACAACAAAAAATTAAAATAAAAATTTTTTAGAAAGTTCTTGGATTAAAAAATAAGAAGTAAACTTAACGTAACAAATAAAAATTGTAAATTAAATCGAATAGAAAAATTTAAATTAAAAAAAAACATATATATTTCAGAAATAATAAAATATTAACTTATTTATAATAAACGAGGTCGGATAATAAAATAATGAAAATTAAATTAAAAAATTATTTTATTGTTTTTATGAAACAATTTATTATAGAAAAAGAATAAAAAAAAGAAGGCGTGAACCCCAAACAGCCATCCCCCGAGGGGGCTTAACTCGAACACCTGCACTGAGAGAGCGAACCGAACGCACAATCATTACGTCACGGGAACGCTTTGATGGCTAAGAATAAATGTGCAATTTGAATGAAATTTTAAGAAAAAAATTTTATTTTGTATTAAGTATATAATATGTAATGAATACATTTTAAAATTAACATAATTTATTTAATCAATCAGTAAAACAAAGAATTTGTAAACAAAACAATTAATGAAGAAAAAAAATTATTAATCCAAAGCCAATGCATTTCAATCTCAATCACTCTGAAAAAGAACAAATTAAGTAAAAGTATATTTAGCAATAGAAATCAAGAATAATAATAATAAAAATTTTATTTTATTGAATTTTACTTGGAGTCTAAAAACTAAATCAAAAATGAAAAAAGTAAAGAAAAAATAATTATTATTTTCAAGAGTGAGGAAAAATGTTAATATTAATCAAGTATAATGAATAATAAAAGATTATAATCAATACAAAGAATATATCATTTTATAAATTTTAATTGGTTTATAAAGTATGATATATATAATTTAAATTGTCTATGAATCACCATTAATTATACTCTTGACTTGTTTGAATAATTACAATTTTCAAAGCTAAAAAAAAGAAACAATTATATTTTGCATAAAAATTTAATTATTAAAGAAAAAAATAAAAATCATAATGATAATGAAAAATTTAATTTTAGGAAATCGTAAAGATTTAATAAATTCAGCTAATAATCACCAAAAATTGGAAAACTATCGACAAAAAAAGCGCAAAAATTTTTGTGTACCTTGAATAAAAATAATACATTAAAAAATATCTAAGCATTATTATCAAAAAGTTAAATAAAATTGAAAACGAAAGGTGGTCAACTGGGTTCAAATTGAAAAAGTCGAAAGCATGAGTTAAAATTTAAATAAACAACAAGAATATATTTATTTTAAAATAAAATATTTTTTATAAAAATATTTAAATATGCGACTACAAATAATTTAGGTTTTATTCTCTTATTAATATAAAATTTAATGATGGAAAAGTTAAAATTAATTAAAAAAGATCTGCTGCATAAAATATTAAAAATATTTTAATAATAAATCTATATAAATTATATTCACAGATGACGAAATGAAACCTTTGCTAAAAAATCTATGAAAGCATTTGCTTTGCTGAATTTTTAAAAATCTTTCACTTAATTTTTTTCAATTTTTCAAAGCTAAATATAAAAATTTAATTATTGAAGAGAATAAAATAAAAAGGAAATGAAAAATTGAATTTGGGAAATCATAAATAATGAATATAAATTCAGCTAAATAATCTCCAAAAATTGGAAAAATAATCGACAACAAATGCGCAAAAATATTTAATACTTTGTAGAAAAATGCTGCAAGATCAAAAGTATTTTAATAATAAATCTTTAAATTATTTACAATAAAACGAATGAAAAGGGATATTATAAAATATCTTGATTTTCAATAATTTAATATTTTAAAAGTAAAGTCCTTCTTTTGAGGAAATAAAAATTATTCTTATTTTGCAATAGAGATTTTTAATGGGACAAACGTTAAAATTTCATAATAAAAAAGAAGAAATTCCCAACGAATGGAAGCCGAAAACAGTCGACAAGAATAATTTATATAACTTATCAAATTTGAAAAATTCTTTCCAAAATTTAAAAATATTTTGATTTATTATTGAAAGTTGATTAATAAAAAAAAGATGCAATTGTTTAAATTAGAGTTTAACAAATTATTTTTATGATTCACATATTTTAAAATGTTTTTGGTTAACCTAGTTTAATAATATTATTTAAAATGAAGAATTTATTAAGCAAAAGGCACAACACAGTAAATAATTAATATTTTTGTAAACTAAATCGGCAATTGATCAGAGTAAATTAACGAATTTTTAAACGAATAAAAACAAAATTAAATAAATAAATAAATTTTAAATTATGAAACAGAAAAAATATAAAAATAATATAAGAAAACAAGGAGAATTGCAGTATATTTACAAAAAAAAAAAACTATTTTTATAAATTTTGATGGAAAATTTGAGCGAAAAATTTGTAAATTAATTTTAAAAGAGTTATTAAATAACGATCAATAATAAAATTCTAATTAAATTAAGATTTTTAGAACAAATCGTACAGTTTAAAGTATAATAATCCGTGATTTGAATTTTATTTGTATAATTAAAAATAGTAATAAATAAAATTGTTAATGTTTTGAAGAATGATCTGCCGTGCAACATGAAATGGATTGAATATGTAATTCTGAGCATATATATTTATATATCTTATCGTATCTTTAAAAAGAAAATTCTGAGCAAATCAAACCAATTATAATGGTTTCATTAAAGTCTTTATCGGTAATAAAATTTTATTTTATTATTGAGAAAAGATAATGCTCAAAAATATTTACAATAAATACCAAATTTATCTAACATATAAAAAATAACTATAAAAAGTAATTGAATTAATAGTTATGTTAAGTGAAAATTTAGGCAAAAATTTATAATTATTATAATCGAACAAAAATAGAATTGTTATACAGATTAATAATTAGATGTGGCACAGAAATTCGACTACATCTTCAATCCAGCTGACAAGCAAAGACAAATAAATCTATCTTAAAGTAAAAAGCAAAAAACAAAAAGCAACATAAAGAATAATATTTAATTAAATAAAATAAATAAAATAATTTTAGTTGAATAAAATTAATTACCAAAATTAGTTTTATCCAAAGAAAATTTTCAAGAGAGCATATGCATGTTCAGAACGATATTTGATGAAATTAAATAGAATTATTTTTATGAATTAACAAAACAATAAAAATTCCCTATGCCAATGATTGTTCCAATAATATTTTAAATTTAAACATTTGCCATTTTTATATTTTTGGTAATTTATAGACAGAATTCTTAATAGACAGAATTCTTAGAGGACATTATCATTTTTATTGTTCATTTAGCATAAATGCTAAATAGTCAAAATATTTATAAAATAAGTCTCATCATCCTAAGAGCTCCATTTTTTAAAAACTCGACTAAATTATAACCAAAGATAATTATATCGTTGTATTCTCTATAGATGATCAAAATATATAATTCATAAAAAGATCAGAATAAAAGAAAATAGCATAAGATATAATAAAAAACGAAATAACTGATAAGTGTTTTGCGGTGGCGTGCCTATCGGAACCAATGAACACAGAAATTCCTTAATTTTCTTAAAAAGTTGCTTATTATTTTCTCACAATTAACATCGAAAAATAAAGTATCGAATCTTATAAATTTTACAGTTAAATTATTCTCTATAATAATAAATCAAATTGTTATGTTTTTCAACAAAAGAATTAATAATTGTAAAAAAGGAGCATAAGCATTTAAAAATTATTAGGTGTTTTCATTCAAAATTGAACTCGACGTATTAGCATTTTTTTAAATTAAATAGAAAATATGTGTTGAAAAAAAGTTTATTAACAAATTTCCAATGCAAATTTAATTTAAATTTACAATTTATTGCAATAAAATTAATTAGGTCGAAAATTTAAAATTTCATTGGAGATCTAAATTCAAATAAATATAATAATATTTCAAAGAAAAATCTAGTAATAAATTATTTATTAAGAAACTAATGAAATTCCCAAAGATAACTCAGGGCTTTTTTCTACTAAGAGAAATTTATAAGAATAAAATTGGTTATTATTTTGAAAAATGCAGTTAAAAATAGACAAATTTTAATTATTACCATGGCTTGGATTTTTTAATAGCGATTGCATGATAAACTTAAAAGTTTTTAGCACAAAAAAATGTTGTGGAATTTTGGCTTTTTGGCAAATCTTTTTGGCCTTTGGGATTTTTAACAAAAATTTTGTGTTTTTTGGCAAATACTCATGTACATATTTGGCGTTTTTCGCAAATATAAATCTGGGCTACTGGTTATAAGAAAAAAAAATGGAATGAAGATAATAAAATAACGGAGATTAATTTTTAAATAAAAGAAATATTTTAGATTATTTATGAAAAAGAAATTAACTTAATAAAATTTATCAATCTTATTAATCTAATTGAAAATTATTGTAATTTAAATATTTTACAAATATTTTATTGGATTAATTTATTTAAATTATTTTTATATTGTTTTAATTAGAATTAAGAGCCAACGAAAATATTATTTTTTTATGTGTAACGCCCATCAACACAATGGGTTTCAGAGTCATGAGAGCAATTGTTAAAGCAATAAAAATTTCACAAGATAATTTGTATTAGAGAGTAGACAAAATGCTTCGGTAATATTTAACTTTAAAAAAATAGATAATTGAAAAAATATAACACATAATAAAGATTTATTAAAAATATTATTAAAGATAAATGATGAAATTCTGTTAATCCGCTCATAGTAATACCGAGAAATTTAAAATTGTATTTCTTATCTATAAATATTATAATTATTTATGAAAAATAATAAGAAAAATTTCACAAGAAAATTTTTAAAAATAAACTTTTTGTGCACAATTCTCAAAATAAAATATTTATAGTCAATTCAACAAAATTCAAAACAACATAATTTTTAAAAGTAAAATATTTTTACTTAACAAAATAAATACATACAATAAATAAAAAGTTAACATCAACAAAATAAGACCGTCAAAATGCCATTTTACGAGTCGATTCGACAAGAAAAATAGGTACAAATAATAAATAAACTGAGGCGGCACTAAAAAATAATAAAAACAAATAAAATAAAATATATCACCAACAAAATAGGACCGTCAGTCCAGCTGTTTATCGCAGACAACTGCATTCGACAAGAAAAACAGCTAAATCAAATAATAAAATAAACTGAGGCGGCGGATTAGTAAAAATTAATTAAATAAAAGAAAATTGATGCATTATTATCTAAAAAAATTTGAAACAATATTTTATGAGAATTTGAAAATAAGATGACATGATTTTGTTATTCATTTACTAAAATATATATAATTAACAAACCAAATATTTTACAAAAAAAAAATAATAATAATTTCGCTGCCTTCATACACATAAAATGATAAATTTTTAGAATTTTCATAAATATGCAGGGGTGAAGAATACTTTACTTTTATGATTTTTATGACTTGAAATTTTTTTCTACCTAAATATTTTATGAACAAAATGGCTGTAAAAATGAAAAGAACAAAAGTAACTGTGAACAATTTGAATTTTGTGTATTTTAGAAAAAAAGTTTATTTTATCTGTTGATAAATTAAATAAAATACCTAAATTTTATTATTTGAAAAATATTAAAAGTATTATAAAATGAGAGTTAGGGCAATAGCATAATTATTATTGTTATTTGAATTTTATAATATAAATCCATTGACGGTATATTTATAAGAATTAACAAATCGTCCACATTTCGCAACGCTTACTCCCCAACAAATCATTCAGTGGTTGTACATACGTGAGCCATCTCTCTGCTTCTGGCATCGAATTAGTCGATTTCTTCTTTTACCTTTTTGAAAAATTATTATTTATTAATTTAATTCTACAAATTTTTAAGGAGAAAATAGGAAAAGTTTCTTCTCCCTCTGTCCTCATTTGTCAGGGAGAGAATAATCGGGGAGAAAATTCACCGACAAAATTAAAAGAGTGTCGAGGAGCAACAATCCTCGTCAGGGAGGGAATTTCCATTAAAAAATAAAAATAGCAGAAATTTTCTTCAACATTTAAAGATATCCATCAAATTTGGAGTGCTACAGATGGGGGTCACAGTTCCCCTAATCGGGTCAGGTAGCAACCGTAATTAGGCGTTTTGAGATTTCGATGTTTTCAAAAATTAGCATTCGTGCCCAAAATTCTTTTAAAATTACATTTAAAAATTCCTAATTTTTGAGTCGTCAACGAGGTTCCGTTAACTAAACCAATTTTTTTTAACTTTACAAAGTATTTTGTTCACGAGCTCTAATCCCTCCTAGCACATCCACTTCTTGTTTTGCCGCTTTTAGTGGCAGTGGAGGGGGAGGCGCGAGCACCGCCAACAAATCGGCCGAAGTCCCATGCGCCGAGGGCGCCACCGCGGACGAATTCGTCGCGGCTAAAGCATAAGCTTGTGCTGTTATTAGGGCTGCAATTTCAATTTCATTTTTTATTTATTAAATAATATATTATCTTAAATAATTTTTCTCAAAATATTTAATAAATTTTTGTCATTTCGTCTTGTTATTTCACAGAGAATTTTAATTCCTGAAAGGCTTTTTGTTCCGAGGATTTGCTAATGATAAAAATGCTTCTTTACCTTAAAAAGAATCGTTTTTTTTTGTCTTTTAATAAATATTTTTAAAAGATTTTCAATTATTAGATATTATCTAATTATTATTTTTTTGCTGATTAATAAATTTAATAATTAAAAACATCCATTGTCACTCACTCCGATCATAGACAATCCGCTCTTGAGTCTGTTGACTTGTCAAATCAACTCGCAAAATGACGGTAGGAGTGGGTACTGTAATTAGTTGGCTTTTTGTACTTCCAAATTGCCAACAATGTGTTCAATGTTCTATTCTTATTGTATAAGAGATAGTTAAATTTTCAATTTTAAATCGCTTAAAATTTATAAAATCGCTTATTTTTTTTGTTTGTCCTAGTTCCCGATTGAAAATCTAAGTCCCATCCCTTGCTTTTCTGGTCCCTTTCCCGGTTTTTCTAAAAGAAAAAATCACAGTCACATGGCACTCTTCTCTTACCGCCATCGTTGGCATTGCTATTAGTACGGGCATTTTTCCTCCGCTGAATTTGCAGCTGCCATTCGGAAGGGGGCTGGAAATTTTGGCATTAATTTGTGAAGAAAGATAGTGTAAAATTTAAAAAAACGAAATTTCTTTTATTTTTTTGTAAGTGAGTCAATTACGAAATATTGGTAGATCATTCATTTAAAAAATAAAACAAAAACTAAGAACCAGCTTAAACAAAAACAAATAAGTGCTAAAAACCCATTAAAATTTCAGAAAATTTCTTGATTTCAAAAAATAAGGTAATTTTTGAAAATTTCGATGCTAGTGCGTTAGTTAACTTCCGCCACAATGTTTGTTAGTTGAATCCGGCAAGGGGTACGAAAATGAATTGGCTCATCAACTAAATTAATATTTTCAATATCATTTTAATTTTTTTGAATCCCAATGAAATTTGCTGAAATTTTAAAATAATAAAGAAAAATTAAAGTCAAAACATTCTGACTCATCAAACTTTTTTTTACTTTGGTGACCATAAATTTAGTTTTAAATTAATTTAAGAATATTTAATTTGGTTACGTTTAAGAAAAGTTAGTACGAGCTCTTCTCGAAAAATCTGTAAAATTTTTACAAAGCGCCCATTTTTTTCTCATATGTGCTCAAAAGCTTCAGAATTATTCTTCTTTCAAAAAACAAAAGTAAAATTTTATGCAGTATTTTAAAGAAAATACCGTTGAAATTTTGGCATAATTAAAAACTTTCCGCCAAAAATTTGATTTTTAAAATTTGTAAGCTTTCAAGAAAATTTTGAAACACAATAAATTTTAAAATAATAGAGAAATTAGAACGAAAACATTCTGACTCATCAAGCTTTTTTGTACTTTCGTGACCATAAACTTTAGTTTAATTTTGTTAAACTTTTGAAAATTAATAATATTCTTATAGAGAACACAAAGAGTTATTTATTCATTCCAAGAAAACTTATTTTAGGATATTTAATTGTTTTGCTTAAAGTTGTACTAGTTCTTCTCGAAAAATCTGTAAAATTAACACTTTACCAAATACCCTTACAAACGACCCAGCACCGTTCAAAGAAATGCGCTTTTCTGTTAAATGCTCAAATCAAGCCTTAAAATTATTCAGATTTCTAAAATTTTTATGCATGATTTGAAGGACAATCCGAAGAAATTTTAGTCCAATAAGTCATTTATGGCGATGTAAATTTTTTTATATTTTCAAGAAAGTTTTGAATTTTATGAACAAATGTAAGACCATGCCATTAGTGCGCAGAATGTCAACGCCCGTGTCACGATAGACAAGTGCAAAGAATTGCTGGCGACCAAACTTACATAATTAACAAAATTAATGAAATTACATGAAACAAATTTAGTATAGGCAATTATTATTTGGCAAAAATTTAAATAATTCTGAAAGTACCGTAGCCAAGTCATGGAACCCCGTTTTTCTTGACAGAAAGGGAACACTGCCCTCGCTCATCATGACGGCAAAGCGTCTAACCGATTCCATTGAACAGAACTCGATGAGCACATTGTCCGACCTTTTGATCCATGCCTCAAATTTAATGTAATTGTCAATGCTTTCATCCAAAAGAAAATAATCCCGAAATATCTAAGACCTAAAAAATATTTAATAAAAAATTTATTATGATTTTTGGACAAAAAGTTTATTACAAAAAAAAAATTAGAAAGAACACAATTCCATAAAAATACCTAATTAGTTAAAAATTGATATTTGGTGCCTTTTTGAAAAATCGATTTTTAAGGGTAGATTTAATAAAAAAAAATCTACAAATTATCAAAAACTCAAAAAATGTAAAAAATTAAAAATGTACGAAAAAATTGCGAATATATTTTAAAATTCAAAATGTGAAGAAAAATGTGAACTATGTAATATACTATAGAAAAACCCAAAAATATGCAAAAAAAAGGTAAATAAAATTTCAATTTTTGTTCGCAAACAGAAAAAATTGTTTTTAAATTATTCAGAGCATGGAGAATCCAGGAAAAAATTGTATTCACATAAAATCTCAGCCCAGTCAAATAAAATGACCCAATTTTGAATTTCCGAATGAATGAATTTCAAAATCCTCTTTACACATTTCATCATTAAATTCAAAACATTTTTTAAGTTATAAATTAATAAACTTGCTTCGAATGTTTCGATGAAGCGAACCTGTTGGATAACGTGCTATGAAATTAATTCCCAAAATATTTTTACCAGTCCAATAAGTTGGCTGAGCCTTTTTTTGAGCTCCCGGCCATTCAGACTAAGTGGAACATTCCACACGTATACCTGCCAATTATGATTAATTTATTATTTGTTTGATAGACATCATTAGATTTAAAATAGACAAAAACAGAACCTAAATGAAAACATAATTAGGGGGTTAAAATGATTTTCTTGAACTTTCTGAAATATATTGGTAACGAATGCTTTCTGTATGAATTTTGCATAGTTTTTGAATTAAAATAAAGGAATTTCAGTGAATTTTTTTTATTTAGTAAAAAATATAAAAAATCTAATTGAAGAAATTTTCAGTATTTTTTTTTGTAAATTTTAAAGGAGCAATTAACTGATATTTTTCGCCTTTTTTACATTATTAACATAATATCATAAGAAAAATAAAATATGGCTCCGTTTAAAAATAAGTAATTAAATTAATTATGCTTTTTTCTTTAAATAATTGCATAAACTCACTAAGAAATCTGACTTTACATTTAACGATGGAATATTATGATTAAATTCAGCAGCCATTATGTGTATTTTGTATTAAAATATTGAAAAAATGAGATAAAAGCGAAGAATTTTTATGTCATCGAATCTAAACGTAAAATGAAATTGCATTATCAAATAAAAATGAATTTAAGCGGTTAAAAAAATATTTTTAATTCTTTTTCGCTTTTAGCTACCCCATTTTCTTTAAGCTAAATAAAATAATAATAACAATAATAATAATAATACCTTGGTTTAAAACCATCAAAATTCTTGGGCTTGCTAAAAGAAAACATAATAAATATTAATTTTTAAATGTAAAATTCTTATTGTAATTAGGACAAGGGTTAAAAAAAAAGTATAAAATTTTAGTATGTTTAAAAACAATTAATGCTATTTAAAAGCAATTAATGATACAAATTTGTGTGCTTTTTATTATTTAATGAGAATTCGACAAATCATTTTAAAATCATTGGTAATTTATGTAACAAAGGAAATAATTTATTAGAATGTGCTTTAGTTCTTTTCAAAATTATAATGTGTAGGTGAAATGGTTGCTAAAAATGTTTTTCCAAATTTGAATGAAATTTGAATTCATTAAATAACCAAAGCACATAATTTTTTTGCATCAATTTGCTGAAGAAAAATAATTCAAAAATAAAATAAATTTATAAATTTAAATAAAAAGGAAAAAGGAAAGAAAAATTAATTAAAAAAGGAACCATAAAAAAGCTAAATTAAAATTATTTTATTATAAAAAGCCAAAAAACTTTTTGTCTTCCCACATAGTAGTATTAGGGGGGGGATTCTTGGCGGGTAATTGGCGGCCACCCTCAAAATGACCCCAGCAAATCCCGAGGGGTGTGGTACCCACCAAAAAATCGTTGGCCCACGTGCTTACGTGTGGTCGGAATGGTGCAACAATTTTTGAAAAGCGGCACGTGTGTAAGAAGTGCACCCAAAGGTCGATGCGCACGCCACCCCATTCCCGCCCCCACCTACAGCCTGAACATCCCCATCAACCCCAACACAACCGACGGTCGCGAAGCGACGCACGCACGCCTCTCCTATGCATCACCCGTCTGCCAATGAACTATTTTCTGATCAGTTTAAATGACTATGGAGGGGGAGGGAGGACCACCAATGAAAAAATTAATAATAAAATAAAATGAGGTGAAATTTTTAACAATAAATAAAAAGAGTTGAAATTGTTAACAATTAAAATATAATTTATTTACTAATTATTCTCTCGAAATGGACTATAGAATATTTCTATATTTGGATATTTAACATATGGTGTATAAAATAACTCGTTTTTTATTGGGTGGTTTAAATGGTTTATAGCACATGCTTGTATTTTTTTAAATAACTCGTCCACATGTTTTAGGAGATTTGTCATCTGTTTTATAAATTTGAAACATTTTGTAATACTCTTTTTTGAATCATTTTCATTTTCTTGACAGTTGGGTAGACTACATTTTGCAACCTCGCTTAATGAATTGGAAATGTATTTATATTCGTCAGAAATTTTTTGATATAGCACCCGAATTTTGGCAACTGAATCTAAAAAATTTTCATATAATAAATGTATTCCTGGTGCACTGAAGGCAATAATTGTAAATATTTTTACATATTTAGAAATTTTATTACAGTAACTAACTAACCTATCTGCCTCTTTAACCATTTTTCTTTCTCTTTTCCACCATCTGACAATTTGATCCTTTATAAAATTAATTTCTTGGTCAACAGTTGTCATTTTTTATTCTTTTTTACTCGTGAAGCTCAATAAAACGCCAAACAACAGATTGAACTTTATTTTCCAACTCCAAAATTTTTGTGTGAATTTTGCGAGATTCTAAGTGTAGCTTTCTCGATTCACTCAAACCCTTAAATACCTTATCCTCTAATTTCGTAGCTTGATCGAGGTCTTTGCATCGTTCGACCTCGTGCCAAATAGACTCCGTTCTATCAGACTCGGAATTAATTTTATCTAGAACAGTGTAAATTTCCCAGATACAATCTGATAATTTTACAAACCATTCTCGAACCCCCGGGGCATAGGGGGCCTTTTCTCGGGATTTAATTGCCCGATTAAGAGCTCCACGGGCGGATATCGCATACTCATCAACTTCATCTGCCAATACCGAGACTTCCTTCCATGCCCTTTCTGCCTCTTTTTTCACAGCTTCCAGCAAAATTACCGTCGCCTTTTCTGTTTTTTGAACCATTTTTTAAATTAATTATTTATCTTTTTTTGTTCTCTTTTATACATTAATCAGATATAAATTGGTCTTTAAATGTTGGTCTTGGGGAAGGTCCGGGGCGGGATAAATATTCCTTTATTGTTTCCTTAACTTTATCGGCCAATTCCCCGATTCCGAGGTCTGACTGAGTGTAGGCGTTACGGTACGCAGTACCGACATCCAACCTATACTGCTTAACAATTTCAAAAGCCCCCTTCGCTTCGTCAGCCAATTCTCGACACATTACCACATCTTTTCGGTCCAAACACTTATCCATTTCTTTTCTAATATGGCCTATTTTCTGCTTTTCTTCATTAATTTTTTCAGAAATTCCTTGTACTTTTCTCACCCCTTCCAATAGCCTACCGAACCATGTTTTCATGCCCGGTGCCTCGGTGTGACGAACTTTAATTTTCTCTGCCTCCGTAATTGCCCTATGAGAAGCAGCAGCAAAATCCCGTGCTTCGTTATTTAATCTGACGGTGTCACTAAATGTTTTTTCAATGGTTTTTCTAGCAGAATTTAATTGTTGTTTCTCTTCATTAGATAGGCAACAACAATTAGCATTTGCTTGGCCGATTGCCAAACCAAAAAGTATTAAGAAAACTGTTTTATTCATTTTATTTTATTTATTTTTTGTCGGATTTCTTTTATATTTTTATTTATTTTGCCTAGGTACTTTAGTAATTCGGGATTTTTTATTATTTTATATAATTTAAAAATCTCTTCCTTTCAGGAGGTATCCTTTTCAAAATACTTTTCATTTATTTTTTAATTTTAGAATTTTATATAGATAGGTGGTAGTTTTATTTTTTTAATTGTCTTATTTTCAGCTTGGTTTATACATAATATGATTTTTGTCCCTCTGATTTCAACCCTTGGTTTTATTGTTTCTGTTTTTTTTGTTTTTTCTACATCATAATTATCTTCATTTTTTATTGTAATTTTTTCTTTAGGAGGCCGTCCTTTTTGTTTTTTTATTTTTTCTTCAGACATTTTTATTAGAGAATGAATAATAAATAAAATAAAACTCTTTATTTATACTTTATAGAAAGATACCAAAAACAAAATAACTTTTTAAATACAAAAGAACAAATTATAAATTTTTATTCATTTTTTGGAAAATATTTGCTTGAAACTTTGGGGAAGAGTTTGGTATTGGAACATCGGCGCTTTATTTTTGGCAATTTTATCGCAACATATTTCTTTCAAAGTCGGGGCACGACATGGCAAATATTTCCATTTGTTAAGCAATTCACTTAAGTTTAAAAATATGCATAATAGTAATAAAAATACCTACCCGTCAGCATAATTTAGAAAAGAATTGACTATTATAGTTACAGGAGAAATTAACCACTCTCTTTTGTTCAGTAACACAACTATTTGTCTTATACTCATTCGAACCCGGTAAAGATCGCTGATGTATATTTTTCTCGCATTGGACCGAAGGAACCCATCGCGATAAAAATATATTACCATTTCTTTGTTACTCTCGATGGCAACACTAGCATAAACAAAGAGATTATATGTTCCCGGGACAATTGAATGGGCACAACAACAACGCATGTTTCTTTCGTAGAAAACAAAAGAAAACAAATAATCCGGAATATCCGACAACCACTGAGCAAATGGAAAAGTATTTTCAGCGTAAACGGCCACCGTATAATTTTCCAGATTTTCCAATTTTTTCTTAATTTCATCACAATTTAAGTCACATAGAAAATATTCCTTAAAATACAGACTCAATATTTTTAATTTATTTTAGACACTAACCTTTTTAAAAACATTTTGAAAATATTCACGCAAATGATCAACCGATAGCATTACTCTTAAAAATCTAATTATTTAGAAATTTACCAAACAAATATTATATGGTCGAAACCACTATCAAAAAAAGGAAAGAAATGAATTTTTATTTTATAATACTATAGAAAACATCATCCAAAAAACTCAATTCAACGATAATAATGTGGAGGAGATATTTCTGTATGGGTATGTTCCTCTTCGCTTTCATCAAAATAGTCTAAACAAAGCAAAATAAGTTGTCAATATGAATTTATTTTCTAACCATAATTATTCGCCACTACAGTAGAAAGATAGTAAACCCCAAATATTAGTATAAACGTATTAACCGTTATTATCATATGATGCGGTCAGAAAGCCTAGAAAAAAATAATAAATTCACTCATCTAAAAAATAAAAAAGAAATTAAAGAAATTAAATGGAATAAAAAAGGAAAATTAGCCGATAAAAATCAAATATTAAAAAACAATTCAACATTTTTATTTAAGAAAAAACCTATCGCAAATAATCATAAGCATTTGCTAATGATCTTTCATAGTCAGTCACATTAATGTTCCCATCCTAAATTTTAATAAATATGGTAATCAATTTTTTTCTTACTTTTTTAAAAAAAGACGGAAATAATGTTCAGTGTCATATAATATTCGATCGAAAATGTCCATTATTGCATAATTCTAAAGGAGATAATATTTTTGATAATTTATTTTAAATTATACATCATTTTCGTCCTCCAATGCTTTAATTCTTCACCCGTAAACCCGATAATTTTGATAGCGGTTTGCTCATAGCAAAATACTCCAGACCTGACCTGATTTGTCTTCTAAGTCCAATCTAAGAAACAACTCATTTTTAACACATTCAAAATTTCTAAAAAATTTTTGTTAGGTTAGTTTTAAACAAAATTATACATACCCACAATTACGGGAACATTTAATTTTATTTTTGGCCCTTTATGCATTTCATACACGCCTAAATTAAATATTTTTTAAATCTTTTAACTGAATTACCTTAAAAACGACGTATTTTACATTTTTAATCTTCCCGAGAATTGTTACATAATTTTGACCTTCTATTTTTGTTAAGGTCACAAATATTTGTTATTACACTCCTGGTCATCAAGTAAAAAAATGTTTATTCTAAATGGATTCATTTTCCTAAAATTTTGATTAAAGAGCGCGAAAAATAAGCGAAAAATATTTTAAAAAGAGTAAACTTTAACAAAGTGGAAAAAATAAATTTTTAAAATTTATTAAAACATATGAACAAAGTTCCAGGATTTGGATAAAATAAGAAAAAATTTTTAAGACTCTGTTTTCAGCATTCCAGTGATTATTCGTACATAAAAAATCCTGTGTAATTGTCTCTTACCCCGGGATAATACCAAACTTATCATTTTGTCACCGATTCATCAAAAATTAACGGTAATTCATTAACATAATTGGGCCTAAAACTATATATTTTCTCATGGTGAAAGGATTAGCCGATTGTATAAAACCATATAATGTCCTTTTGAATAAAAGAGCAAGAAAACTGTTGGTCTAAATTAGAATATATCTATATTTCTTTCATAAATTACCTCATTAACGGGGGAAAACCATGTAACACCTTCTAATAATTTTTTTCACTCCTACCATAGTGTACATAATAATGAAGTTCATTATACTATGTCAACCAAATCTCGTTTAACTGAATGTTCATGAACGTAAAATCTTCGGTTTATGTGCCCCCAATAAGTAATTTGTATCTTACATTTCATGCTAATGATATCGATTAAATCATTCTAAAACTAAAGAAAATTAGTAAAAAGTAACAAGTTTTTTGTAAATAATTTACCAATTTTCTATAATTTTCTTTTTTCAAATCCCTAAAAGTTTCAAACTGTCTGCTGACTATCCCTGTGATACACGGAGGTCCATTTCTCCCTAAATATATTTTTAATTTACTTTTGATTATAATTATACCAAATAATGATAAGGTAGGAATGTTGAATACAATATCGAAAATTAATTCCGCCGGTAAGAGCCTGTTAAAAATCCGAAACTTACTCATTTCTAAACTTAAAATCATTATTAATTTTTAATCTAATAAATATTTACGGGAGAAAACAGTCAAATTAACATAATTTATAATAAAAATATGTTCATTTTCCAACAATTTTATTAAATTTATTTTATTTTTTCTGTTTCAACATTTTTTTCCTTATCTTATTCGTCATCTTCCTAATATGTATCCGCGTCCATTTTTTCTCGAATTCTTTAAACCAGTGCTCTCGCTGCCCTTTTAGCTTATCATAGGTTTTTATCGCATCAATCCAACGGTTGTCGCTTAATCAACAAAAAATAATTAGCAAAACAAAAGCAGAAATTTACATTCGCGTTTTCATCAGCGTATTTCTCGCAGCTATTTAAACGCTAAATTATTATTATTATTATTATTATTTAAAAATATATTCAAATATTTCCAATAAATTAAAATCTTAAAATTAGTGAGCCAAATTAATTTAACAGAATAATATTTATAGAATCAATTTTCAATGTCAGTCAAACAATATTCGGCTTGCAATTTACCCTTAATATAAATGTATTTTAAATGCATAATTATCTTTTTTTACCTTGTACATCTTTCCCCGTACTCGAATTCTCATCAACCGAGGTTCACTCATTACCATATTTTTAAGTTTTTCCTGCTATATTTTTAATAAATTATTTTTTAAATTCACTATTTCCTACCGTTTCTCCAGTTTTCTCAAAATTTAAATCCCCTATTTGACTTTGTAATATTTTTACCGCAATCTTTTCAAAACAAACTACATCAGAAATTTTCCCTGTTTCGTCTGATAATTCCATTTTAAAAATAATTTTTTCATGAATTGATGAGTCACAATGACAGCTCGAAAGAACACTTTTCCCGCATTCCCAACACCCCTTAAACTTTTTATTTAATTATAATTTCAATTTTTTTACCTTATATGTTTTTATTTTTAAATCATATATTTTACATTTTATCGTAAAATATTCGACATCACCGCCGTAAAAAATTTTTGAGTTCAATTCTTGAATTTTTAAAACATTATCCATATTTCCTCTAAGCAGGCTTTTGTAAGTAATAAATCCCGATGACATTCTTAAAATATTATAAACAACTATTTACTAAAACGTTCAAGTATTTTGAGAGAAAACAAAACGAAAATTTATATTCAACTATATTAAAACATTTATTTCGCTGACAGGTTTTTTATTTTTTCGAATATCAATTAAACACTTTAAAACTACACCACAAAAGAAAAGTGTAATTAAGCCGAAAAAGATGATTAACATAATTATTCCAAAAAGATTTTCATAAAATCTGTCATTCCAAAATTCATAATCATAGCACATTTTACCTTAAAAAATAAATCAATAATTAAAAAATTAAAATATTGAACAACGAAAAAACATTATTTGAGAAATTTTTAAAAGAGTTTCAAGTTTTATTCACCAAAATCCATAGGGAATAATATCAAAATTTTCGTCGATAATTCCTTTTTTTTGAACGGGTTTGTACTCTTTAGTCATTTTTTGGGATAATATTTTACTGTCTCTAGATGGTCCAAATTTATCATAATTGAAATATTTTCTCTTTTCGTCGACATAATTTAAAACCATTTCTTTAAAGTCCTCGTGTTTGAATTTATTTTTGTTGTTAAAAGTTATCCCTAAATAACTATTTAATTTTCTATATAAATTAGTTTTTTACCTCTGATTTTAGTTTTATACCAAACTTGTCCGTCACTTTCATTTTGAAATTTAATAGAGTATTGCTTACTACCCCCAGAAATGAATTCCAAGATTTTATTTCCGACATTTTCATGAGACATTTCGCTTAAATTAAAATACATATAAAAGATTTAAAAAACTGTATACCCCAAATATTCTCCAAAAGCAATGGGATTATTACACTTTTGGTGCTTGTAAATTACACTATCTGAATTATTAAAATATAAAAAAATTTTTGATTAATGGGACCTGTATCAGAGTATAAGAGTTTATTTTGCGGGTTAGCTGCCACCTTTTGTAAAAAATTGTATAAGACTATTCTCGCCTGACTTGTCGTCCTATAAAAAAATTTCTAATCAGTTTTATTATTTTTTTCAATACCATAGAGCAATAATTATGTTCGATACACTATGTGGCCCAACGAATTCGTCTTTTTCACGGAAGACTACGCGAATAACTCCTTCGTTAATTAAAATTGGTTTTGATAAAATGATTTTATGGTCAAATAAAAGTTCAAAATACTCAGAAGGCCTGTTGATTATTTTATTTTTTGACAATTTATTTCGCATACTATAAAAACTAATTTTTAGCATATTTTTTCGGTTAAAAACTAACCCAAATTTTCCCCACAGAGAATTCAACAAAAGTTTAGAAATAAAACGCATACCGGTATTATATTCCATGTTTTTAGGGTCTATTATAATGTCAAAAATTCGTTTATACTCATTAATAAAATTTATTTTCTGTTCATCGCTGGTTACATTTGACGGCCATCCCGAGGATTCAACCTATTTAAATCTGATTAAAAAATATATACATTTTCCTACCTTAAGTTTAAGAAATTTTCGAACATAGCCTTTAAATAAGTTTGAATCAAACTCTTCAAAATGGTAGGCCCTTAAAAATGAATTAATAATTTTTTTTGATTTATTGTACCTGTAGAATTTATCTATTTTATATCCTAATTCCATAGCTTAAATAACAAAAAATTAATTATTAAAAATTTTGCCCTACCTAATTTTAGTTCAATACTAGTAAAAACTCCATGGAGTCCTCTTTCCGTGTCTGTATGGTTACATTTTTTAACATTTTTCACAAAAACAAAATCGGATTTCGCCCGTTGACAACATTTAGAGCAATTGGTAAAAAATAAAATAGAATCGGCATGGAACGGTAATAGTGGTATTTTTAAATTTTTGGGTGGAATTACTCTTACTTTTAATAATCCTTAAATCTATTTTATTAATGTATCAAAGACTTTTTTATACCGTCATAGAGAATGTCTTCGGGGTATTGCCACATAACGTCATGGAGTTTTGGTATGATTATTTTGGGTGTTTTGACCGGGTATGAAGTAAAATAATTAACCTAAAAAATACATAAATGTCATAATTAAGAAATTATTAAAAAACCGATGGGTAAAGTGAAATTATGTCCGCTAAATTAATCTCCGTATTTTCTTCTGTTTTAGAATATAAGCAAAATGCTTGTGTTCGCCCACCCGCAAATGCTTCTCGTGGGTCTATTGGTCCTAAGCACTTAATTTAGAACCTATTCTTTAGCTTTCAAACCTTTATCTGGGATCATGTCAAAATATTTCTTCATTTCAGCATTATAGTTTTCTTTATCTCGTGTATTAATCATTTTTCTTACATCACATTCCTAAATTGATTTTTTAATAAAAATAAATCAATTCAATTTACCCATATTTCTTCGACTTTTAAGCCATATTTCTTTGAAATTTTCCTTAGTTTGAAGATTCTGGCTTTCGTTTTTGCAAAATTTTCTTCAGCTGTTTTTCCATTGGGACATATTTGAAAAGGTTTTAAGCATTTTTTACACCCTAAAAGATAACTAAAAAAGGAAAATATTCAAATTTATAACCGTGAAAAACGCATCCCTAAAAATGTAATTCAGAAATATTTATTTTAATTTTTTAGTACCTGAAATTCTATAATCGTTTTGTATTTCCCACATATAAAATCGACATTAAATCCTTAAAAATATAATGAATAAGTTTTTTTAAATTAATTAACCTCCGATATTTACTTCTCCCCCGTTTCCCGCATGTCTCGCGTTAACCCCATTTTTAAACATAAACCACTCGAAATATTTTATGGCAATAAAACTTTGATTATTCTTTTTTTCAAACCCCCCCTCAGGGACTATTGCTATGTGTTTCGCCTTTAAAAATTTCGCCCGATAAATTTTTATGGCCGCCCCCGCAATTGTGGTCGAAGTCTAAATTCTATTTTAAAAATGAAATTTGTTTTCTAACCTTAAACACGTCGAAACCATTAGGACTAAGTTCATCCCTTGTTATTTCTATAAAAATTTTACGCATTGCTAAGACTGCCTTTAGCAAAATTTCGGTATCCTGACCACAATAAATTTTCAATTGCTCCTCTGAAATTGTTTATTTAAAAAATAATAAAACTTTTTTACCTAATAAAAAAGGCGTATCGTTATTTTCTTTATACCATTTTTGAAATTTTTCGAATTCATCTTTTTTCATTGAGTCCGGGTAATAATCTTCCATGGGGGGTAGTGTTGGGTTTATTTTACCTTTAAAACATAAAAATATTTAATTAATAATTATTTTTTACCATAATTTTTTTCTGAGTTATATTTGTGTGGGAAATATAATTTTGGAGTGCAGTCCAATCCAAATGTTTTTGGCAATTCGGATAATTTATTCTGTGACATCAGCCAAAAATCTCTAAAAAACAAATTTCCCAACTTTATTTGATAAATTTTTAAATCTGAAATAATTATTTCAGGTATATATCCCAATTCTGTTAATGCGCGCAAAATAAAGTGCGCATCGTAACGCCCTAAAAATGTTTATTATAAAAAATTTAATTTTTTGATTTTACCGGCGAAATGAGCATAGCAAATGGTTTCGAAATGTTTAAACGATAGCACCCATGTTAAAAACTCGAAGACGGGGTCAAAGTTGTCAACCGTACACCATGTGCGGTGCTTAATCCCCTTTGGCCCGCAAATATCACAGTCCTTGTTTTCCCCATCGCAATCCGAACATGTAATACGAGCCGATAAAAAAACTACTTTATGTTCAAAAATCCCCTCATTTTTTCCATTTTCTATTAAATTATCCGTCTAAAATTGCTAATATTTTTTGTTTATTATTTTACATACTGAACACTCAATGTCGTAGCTTATGATACGATAACGCGGCAGATTTTTCGGAATGATGATTTTCTTTATGTAGCAACCCTCCGATTTTGAGTGCTTGATTTTACACACATTACAAAATTTTGAGCCTAAATTATCGAAAAAATTTCTATTGGTAATTTATTTTTTACCGCAAATATGATTTTCCTGTGTATTATATTCGCTATCACACTGTATGCAGCGTTTATAAAGTTTGCAAGCCAATTTAAAATGGTTCTGATAACAAAAAACATTAAAGAAAAATCTATTGCATTTTAGGCATTCTTTTAGTACGTTTTCCTCATTTTTACATGGAAAATTTAACCCTAAACATTTTATATATTTTTTTATTTCTGTACTTGTTTTACCCCATCCGCCGCACCGTTGACATTTTATTATGCAGTTAACAGAATGTTTTATTTTTTCACGAAATGTTTGTTCACAATAAACACAGTAATAATGTTTTATATCAAAAAACTGTTTAACACTTTTTAAACCTAAAAAATTTTTGGAACAGAAAATTAATTCATAATAAAATTACCATCCCAATGTCCATTTTCGAGAAAAATACATATTATATATTTTTTTGGTCCCTGACCCTTAAACATCGGTTTTAAACCCCATTCCTAAATTTGTTTTTAAATGTTAAGATTTTTCTTTTTTAACCTTTGAAAATGCAACAATAAGAAATTTTCCTGGAAATTCTTTGTCGTAAAACTCTTGGACAGTCAAAAGATCATCTATGCCGTAATTTGTTCTATTCGAATCAATTTTAGTCTCTTGGATTAATTGCAAAACATGAATTTTTTGTCGTTTTTTATTTCTGTAAATTCTCCGAAACTGATCGTATGAAATGCCGAATGACTCGTTGGCTCCAATTATTTGATAAAATCTGCTTAGAATTATCCCGTAAAAAAGACAATAATTATCGTCATTTGCAACCAAAATTCTGCCATTTTCTTTTATTTTAAAATAATTTGTTGAATTTAATTGATTCCCTAAAAAATAAATAACTGAAGTTTAATTATTTTTTTAATTACTTGAGCCACTCGGGATTGCGTATGTGGTTATTATTATTGAGATTTGTTCATTCAATAAATCAATTTCGCTAAAGCTTTGTTGAATGTGGTAAAACGATTCCATTACCACATCCTCATTGTTCTGGACCAAATCCCTAGGGGGAATGATTAATGGGTCAGTTAACGCCTCACAATAAAGGTCGTAAGAAATTTTTTTTATTTCCCATCCTTTTTCATTTTTTTCCATTGCATTTTTTGTTAAATATTCGATTATCTTTTTGAAATTCTTTTTTGAGTTTTTTTCTGTATTTTTAAATATAAATCTCACAATATTTTCCTTTATTCCAAATTTTCTATTCTCTTTTATCGTATTTGAAATTTCTGTGTAATAACTTCCGTCTGGTATATTATTTGTTTTCGAAAAATAATTTTTTTTGTTTCTCAGCTGTCTTTTTTCTTTAGGTACTTTTAAAAATCTTTTTTCATCCATTTTTAATCTATAATAAAACTAAATTTGCAAATTAAAATTAAGAATTTAAATATTTTTGGACAATGAAACCTTTTTTTAAACTATCAAATTAAAATGTTTATTTATACCTAAAACAATTAAATGCAAAATGAATAAATTAACATATGAAAAAAGAAAAACCCAAATCTATCGATGAATCTGACCTGTAACCGGGGAGAGAATGAACGAAAATTGTTTTTGAGAAGATTTAGAGAAAAAAACTAAAATTTCTTATGATCATAAACATAAATTGTGTTTTCTCAAACTGAAAAACAATTTTGAAAAAATGTAAAAGGTCCGTTCTCTCCACATTTCCGGTTATGGGTAAGTTGGTCTTTTAACATCGGCATTATGCACCAACACCCGGTGGGGGTGGCTCATCATGATGATCGTGCCATCGTCGTAAATTTGGCGGCTCTGGCGGTGGTGGAAGACGAACAACTAAATTATAATTTATTGTAAAAAAATGAATTATTTTTTGGACCAAATTCTTCGGGCACAATTTCCAACAGCTCACGTCGACGGTTTTGACGATTGGGGCCACGTAATTCCACTTAAATATTATTGTTTTTATTATCGTTTTTTGATTTTTTATTTATGGACATGGTTTTCTTAATTCTTCAAAAATGGGGTCTACGATTGAATAAAGAGGTCGAAAAATTTTAAGTGGTAGGAAAGTGCAAACAATTAAACTATGTCGGTTAGATAATGATCATTAGCTACAAAAAGGAGGCCCCGTTAATTACCCCCTGGTGTTGGTGGTCTGAAACGGTCACGCCAACGCGGCTGGCGGCCAATTTGTTGACGAAAATGACCTCTTTGGCCAGGCTTAATTTAACAATGTAATCGTTTATAATTTAGGTTCGTAAAAATAAAACTCACCGGAGCAAACGGCATGTTGATCAATGGAGGCGGCCTCTGAGGTGCGTTGAATGCCCCATACAGGGGACGAGCCGGAGGAATGGCAATCGGCTTAAAATCGAGAGATGTACCTCCCCCCCCCCAAAAAAAGCCCTTTTCTAGAAATTTCTGAAATTCAAGAATTTTATTGATTTTCAAGTAACCTATATTCCCCCGCCCTGAAAAGACCCTTGTTCTGGAAATTTCTAAAATTCAAGAATTTTATTGATTTTCAAAGTCCCCTATCTGGAAAAGACCCTTTTTCTGGAAATTTCTGAAATTTAAGAATTTTGTTGATTTTCAATGTCCCCCGCCTGGAAAAGACCCATTTTCTGGAAATTTCTGAAATTCAAGAATTTTCAAGGGGTACCCCCGCCCCTGAAAAAGATTTCTCTGTAACTCTGAGATTTTTGTATTTTACGAATGGCAAAGATTATAGAATTTTATGTTCCCAAAACACACCTGTGGGATCGGCGCCGGAGGGTATACGATTGGCGGTGGCGGATTGGCGAAAATGGGGGCGAACGGAACCGGCGGTGGCAATCCCATCGGCGGCGGTATTTCCATGTGCGGTGGCATTCTTATGTGCAGCGGCATTCCCAAGGGCGGCGGCATTCCCATGGGTGGCAGGAACGGCTGCACAAAGGCCATCGCCATTGGTTGTTGCGCCTGTGGCTGCAAGGCCTCCCAATTCTGTGCCTCCAAAGGGGCCAAATTCGCGTGGCCGTGATGGGGACCAATGCCATTTTCCGCCGCTTCATCTGAAAATTGCTCATTCCATTAGAACCGGAAAAGTAGTTTCTGCTTCGTAAAAGCAAAATCTGTGTTCCTCAAACCCCTAAAAATTTTTAACCCGCTTATTTACCTGGCAGATTCTCCTGCTCCGGGTACCCGAACTCTCCCTCCTCCTCCTCTTCCGGTTCCTCCTTGATCACTGGCAGGTCGGGCAAATCGGGCACTACTGGACGCGGCACAACGTTCTGGGCCAGAAATTGTCGTCGCCACGCGCTGAAAAGTGAAAGTAGAAATTAAAGAGTGAAAGAAATACAGAATTTTTACGCAAATTCAGCCAAAATTGCAGGGTCATAGGGCGTATTTGGATTAAAATTCGTCTGGTCAGGGAAATAAAATTTCCCAAATTTTTCGCCGAAGTCGAACATAATGGAAAAATACTCCTAAAATGCCTAAAATTTTCCAAGCTTTCGGAAGAGGGAACGGGAGGGGAAGAACGGTGAAAATAAAATGACTGAATGATGGCAATCATTTACTCACCTCGGGAGGAGGAACGTAAAAGGCGGGGCTGTGGGCAGCAGGCGTCCATTGGCAGTGCGCGTAAAAAAACTTACATAAAAAGTAGCCTTGAAGAGGGACCACAATTTTGTTGCCTATCGCATTCAAATTTTTGAATTTTTTGTCGTTAATAACGACGGCCTCCAAATTCATTAGGATTGCAATTAGATAAGGGAAAATTTTGAAAAAACATTGGGGCTTGGCTAAAATGAAATTTTGAAAGAACTTTCGGTTTGGCTCAAATCGCTTTATATAGGGCGGGTCATAGTCACGTGATTAAAACACGAGACGATTTTTTATATTTGCACCAATTTACACTGCACTGGTCATGTGACCAGTTATTACGAAATCTCGAGTTTTTATAATGGTACCCTATGACACACCTCCCTATTTTGGGTGGTCATGTGACCAAAGATTACGAAATCGCGGTCATGTGCTTATTTTTTAGGCTGGCACCGAAAGAAACGCCCACTTAAATTTTGGGTGGTCATTACGAAATCGCGGTCATGTGCTTATTTTTTAGGCTGGCACCGAATGAATGACAATTACTGTTAACCAAAAAAAAAAAAGCGGTCACGTGCTTATTTTTTATACCAGCACCGGAGTGGCACCCCTTTGATTTACCCATCCCCCTAGACAATTGCGAAATCGTTGGTCACGTGCCTTTTTTTATGTTGGCACCGGAGTGGCACCCCTTTTCATTCACCCTCGAGACAATTACGAAATCGTTGGTCATGTGTCTTTTTTAGGCCGGCATTGAATGTTTCGTTTCATATTTGCCTTAAGAATTTTGTAATCATTAATTAATGTTTTTTTTCACCAACTAAATATTGATTAATTAGTTTTGAAACCGAAAGTTGTGAAAATGTTTTAAATTTTTGGTCGCTTTTTCAATTTTAATTTGGTCAGACATTTTTCATTTTTATTTGGCTATTTTTACTTATCATTCAAATTTGAATACAATGATTGTTTTTTTATATTTGTAAATTTGTTTTGAATCACTTTTTCTTCATTCAGCCCTTCTATGGAAGTTAAGCAATTTTTGATCAGAAAATAGTTCATTGGCAGACGGGTGATGCATAGGAGAGGCGTGCGTGCGTCGCTTCGCGACCGTCGGTTGTGTTGGGGTTGATGGGGATGTTCAGGCTGTAGGTGGGGGCGGGAATGGGGTGGCGTGCGCATCGACCTTTGGGTGCACTTCTTACACACGTGCCGCTTTTCAAAAATTGTTGCACCATTCCGACCACACGTAAGCACGTGGGCCAACGATTTTTTGGTGGGTACCACACCCCTCGGGATTTGCTGGGGTCATTTTGAGGGTGGCCGCCAATTACCCGCCAAGAATCCCCCCCCTAATACTACTCCACATCCAATCTATTTTTGTGCTTTTTCCCCGCATTTTGCTTTTCTCTCCGTTTTCGCTCTTTGGTCGAAAATGTTTTTCGGCCAATTCTTTCTTTGCCTACTACCAATCAATTTTCGTGCTATTTTGCTGACATAATCCCCAACCCCAAATTGGTGCCAGCCAATGAGTGCCATCCATCCCTTGGCACACAAAGGAAAGCAAATTAATTTCATCTTAATTTTTCATTAAAAATAAAATATTTCAATTGTCTAATAAAAAAATTATTAGAAAACTAATTTATAAAAAAATTAAAAAATTCTTAATAATGCTTTTTTCGTTTTTGTAGTATAACATCCGATTGACTTTCGTCCTGTCATCTCACTCCTATGTACCAGGGATGGCACGGAATTCCGATTTCCGACTTATCCGACATTTTTGGAGTCGGAATTCCGATTTCCGATTTCCGAAAAAATTTTGGACGTCGGAATTCCGACTTCCGAAATTTTTGATAAAAAGTCGGAAATTTTCGGAAATTTTTTTTGAATTTTTTTTCAAAAAATTAACAATTTTTTACAAATTTTGTTAATAAATTGCGCTGAAATTTTCAAAAATTTCCCGGCAGCGCCTATCGGCACCGCCGGACCCTAAAATCTTATTTTTCTTGAGAAATTTTTGCCTCAAATCGCTAAATTGGTCATTTTTTGGACAAAATTTGTAAGAATTTGCATTAAAATTATAAAAATTTTCCCCGGCGGCGCCTAACGGCACCGCCGGACCTCTCCCGCCATGTTTTAAAAAATTTTGAAAAAACGCGCCGCAAAAAAAGGTAAAATTTTTGATGAAAATCATTGAATAATTTTTTAAAGCAAATATGCTTTTAAATTAGAGTGCCACGGGACCGGGAATTTTTGCCAAAACCGGGACCGGGACTTGCCGGGACCTGAGAAGCCGGGACCGGGACCTCGATTTTTTTTCGGGACCGGGACCGGGATCGCAAGAAAAACCGGGAACCGGGACCAACCGGGAAATTTTAAAAATTCAAAAAAATTTTAAAAATTTAAAAAAAAATCAAATTTTAATTTATATCAAGTGAAAATAATACAAAATTATTTGGTTTTTTATTTAATAAATTAAATTAATGAAAATTTTCAAACAAATTTTCTTCAATTATTTCAAACAATTAATCATTTTTGGACTAAATCATCGAATATTAATAGAAATTCAGATTTGATTTTCACATCACTTTTTTTCGGAGCGCTTTTTCAAAAAACTTTTGGGAAAGAAGGGGTCCGGCGGTGCCGATAGGCGCCGCCGGGGGAAATTTTAAAAATTTGGGTGCAATTTGTTAACAGATTTTCAACAAAAAAAGGTTGGTTTTTGCGATTATTAAGCTCAATTGGTAGGATTTTCATTTAAAAAAATGATAGAATATGTATCAATTTAAAAAAAAACTATGAGGAATCATATTTTCTTTATAGGAAACCCACGAGTATACAAAAAAAAATTGAAAATAATCTAATTTCTGTAGAGGGATTGAACCAGGGGAAAGAAGAAGGGAAAGTCAAGGAGACTAGCCATTAGGCCATTTGCACACTTGGGCAGTGTTACTTTTAAAGAATATATTAATTATTATTTTTTATTTTTCCTTTTGACTCCAATTTTCTTCACTAATTTTTCACTCAGACCCCCATTCTTACCAGTGCTTGTTTTTCCCGGTTCCCGGTTGCCCTACCGGGACCGGGACCGGGACCTGAGCTTTTCAAAACCCGGGACCGGGAACCGGGACCGGGACCTCGGATGACCGGGAATTCCCGGCCCGGTCCCGGTCCCGGTCCCGTGGCACTCTATTTTAAATAGATCAAAAAATTTTTGAGTCACCTTTTACTTGGTTGAGAATTTAAAATTTAGCCTATTAAAATATTTAGAAAATTTTTATTATCTTTGATGTTTTTTGAAAAATTTCCGATTTCCGACTTCCGAATTCCGACGTTTTTGGGGTCGGAATTCCGATTTCCGACTTCTGAAAAATTACTACATGGTAAGACCACTTGAATTATCGATTGATTTTCTCCGCTGAGCGCAGAGAGGATGAGCGGGCGGGTCCGTGCCTATTAGGTGGTTGTGTCTGCGTCTCTGACGGGAATGGGGTGGGGGGATGCGTCGGGAGATGTGGGTTCGGGATGGTGGTAGGTGCGCGGGATGGTGTGGGGTCGGGATTTGGGGGTGTGGGAAGGGGGTTGCGCGAGATTTTGGGCCGTGGGGGTTAAATGCGCGGGAGTTTCGCCGCGCGGGATTGAACCCGAGATGGTGGTTGGTAGGCGCGTTAACCAGTCGGCCACCGATGGAATGGGCGGGGTCGCGATATTTTGCGTTAAAAGGCGCGACCCCCTCCCCGCTGGTCGTCACCGCCATTTCGCGGGGCAGCGCGGACCCCCTCTCGCCATCGCCGCGGACCCTCCCCACCATTCCGCCGTCAGTCGGCGCGGACCCCCTCTCTTCCACGGACCCCCTCCCTCCACTGCCGCGGACTCCTTCTCTTCCACGGACCCCCTCTCTCTACTGCCGCGGACCCTCCCCACCATTCCGCCGTCCGTCGGCGCGGACCCCTCTCTCTACTGCCACGGACCCCTCCCCACCATTCCGTCGTCAGTCGGCGCGGACCCCCTCTCTTCCAAGGACCCCCTCTCTCCACTGCCGCGGACCCCTCCCCACCATTCCTCCGTCCGTCGGCGCGGTCCCCCTCTCACCATAGCCGCGGACCCCCTCTCTCCGACGGCGCGGACCCCCTCACCCCGCCGTTCGGCTTAAGGAGTGGTGGAATGATTGCCTGTTAAATTTGAAGTCAATCGTACAAGGGGTGAGCGAGTTTTGGTGCGCGAGTCTCGGTGTGCGCGAGGGGGCGGGGCGTCGGGACAGTACTGCTTGAAATGGTGCCTGAGGCGAAATTCTTTCGCCGTTCAGCTTAGGGATGGGTGGATTGACAGACTGTGAAATTTGAAGTCAATCGGACAAGGGCTATGCGAGTTTTAGCTCTCAGACCCCCCCCCCAGTTCTGTACTTTGCTAAACGTT